>JAHRHZ010000034.1:32656068-32732478 GCA_024137785.1 Ginglymostoma cirratum | reverse complement strand
GTCTAGGCCCGAAATGTCAAGCTTTCCTGCTGCTATGATGCTGCTTGGCCTGCTGTGTTCATCCAGCTCTACACCTTGTTATCTAAGGACATTGTGCTGACAACTTCTCCTGGGTCCTGTTTGCTTGGACAGACTACTCAAATAAATATTGCCTTTCTGACAGGCTGATTGCTTTGAAATTGTTTTCTATTTAACTTTTTAAAAAATATATAGCTTTGAATCTCATCTCAACAAGTAAATGTTGGAGAATGTTGAACTATCACATAGGTTTGATGGCTTTGTACCTTTGAAGTTCCTGTACCTGGATGATCATATCAGTATGGGAGTAGATTTACTTCTTCAGCATAGAAAGGGCTATAACTTATGTGAATCACAGAATTTCTGAGCACTTGTCCAAAACCACCAAGCAAAATCTCTGCTGATTTACAGTACATGGACTGTAGCAGTTCACCGGCACCTTCTCAAGGGAAACTATGGAGGGGCAATAAATGCTGGCAAGGCAGAGATGCTCACATCTCATGACTGAATAGAAAAATCAGAAAGTCATAGGTTGTCTGCAACTTTTAGGTTGCAAAGCTCACTAAACGCAAAAAGCTAACGTCATGTCCCAGCAGAAGGTCAAGTCCCTCCAATCCTTTCCTTTGCAAAGCAATAGATACAAGTTATTATTCCTGATAAGTCGTGGCTGTGGTGCACTTTCACATGTTCCTAAATGCCTTTCTTTCACCATTTGAAAGCACGCAGAACTAAATGCAGTACTTATGTTTGATTTTCTAAGGTGCTGTGACATTTCCATGTTGCATTCTTGTCAAAACAAACTCTTAACTGTGAAAATTAGGTATGAGCTGTTTCTCATTTGACACTTTGTACTAACAGGAAAGCCACTGAGGATAAACAATTGTCTTTCTGCTTTACAAGATTTTATTTCTGGGGAGGAAGATATTCTCCATCAAATATTTGTCAGCGATATCATAAACCTAATGGGGGAGTTCCCTCAGATTGCCATTTCTCAAGGAATCATAAATTTTTTTTGTGTTTTTACAGAATTGCTTGGAATATCAAACGTGTGGACAATTATCGTCCATTGTCTCCTACACTTCCTGGTAAGAATGCAAAATCAGTGAGATTTACATCCTGTTGAGATCTGCCAGAAGCAAATCTGCAGGTTGGCCTCGCAATAATCATCCAGAGCTTGCCATCAAAGGAGATCCTGTAATCTCATGGATGAAGGGTCCATTGGTTCTTGCTTTGGAGCAGCCTAAGTAGCAGCATTAGCTATGGATACACCTCAAAACACCAGGGACCCAGCATATTTCCTTCGAAATATCTTTAACATATCAAGGAAGAGAAATTAATTTACAACACAGTGTTTTTTGCCATGGTATGCAGAGTACATTGCTATAAAATGGAATGACTGACAAGTAACAGACCATTAGTGAATTGTTATAATTAACAGTGTGGAGCTGGAGGAACACAGCAGATCAGGCAGCATCTCCAGCATTGGCAGTTCTTACTAACTGTGACTCCAGAATCGGCAGTTCTTATTACTCTGACTGCAGCATCGACAGTTCTTATTAGCACCATTTCTGAACAAGGGTCCCGATACGAAACGTCAGCTTTCCTGCTCCTCTGATGCTGCCTGGCCTGCTGTCTTCCTCCAGCTCTACACTGTGTTATCTCTGACTCCAGCATCGGCAGTTCTTACTATCTCTCATTAGTGAATAGTTGTTTGTAGGACTGTGTAAAGGCAGCCAGTAAGGTTTCCCATGGTTGGTACTGGAACCATTATCTTTCTGGATCTATATCATGATCTAGACTTGGGCGTGCTGGGCACAATTTCAATATCCTAACGATTACAAGAAAAGGGCTTTGACAAAATTTTAGGGTGCCACAGTGGCTAGCACTGCTGCCTCACAGCACCAGGGGCCCGGGTTTGATTCCACTCTCAGGTCTGTGTGGAGTTTGCACATTCTCCCCGTGTCTGCATGGGTTTCCTCCCGGTGCTTTGGTTTCCTCTCACAGTCCAAATATGTGCAGGCTAGGTGGACTGGCCATGCTAAATTGCCCATAGCATTCAGGGATCTGTAGATGAGGTGGATTATAGGGGGATGGGTCTGGGTGGGATGCTCTGAGGGTCAGTGTGGACTTGTTGGGCCAAAGGGCCTGTTTCCACACAGTCGAGATTCTAAGAAAATGTGTCTTTTTCAGCAATACTCAACTCTTGTACAACCAAACAATTATTTGTAATCATGATTTGTGAAAGATACGAAATTGAAAATGATCACGTACTTGGAAGCTACTTGAAAGTACTTTTGAAGTTACATAACACTATTCCAATGACATTCCAGTTACTGCCCACTTGGGCACGACATTTATAAGTAGACTCCCATTGTAAAGCTGTCATAATATTCTCTTTCGTTTTTCCATTCAGTCTCATTTGCCACAGCAATTGTGAAAAGTGTATCATATAAATTTTATGATGGAGATTTTACAATATATGAACAACCCACACATGTGGTTAAATCATATGACTGCTGGCACATGTAATAAGTGATCCCTTATACAATCCATGTGTGTAAAATATATTTTGTAACTGATGCAAGAAAGAAAACAAATTCCTGAAAGAAGCAAAACAAATTGAACAGATAATACATTTACAAAAAAAACCAAAAACATCTGGGATTAATTCTTCTGCTTTTGGAACTTTTGTTGGTAACGTGATTGGTAAGACAAGTAATTAGCCATTACTAATGTAACCCAGGAGAGAGATCTGGGAGATAATTTGATAGACAACACACCATAAGAAATAGAAACAGGAATAGACTGTTTGGGCCCTCGAGCCTGCTGCTCCATTCAATAGGATCATGGCTGATCCGACATTTCTCATCCACCTTCCTGCATTTTCCCTGTAACCCTTGATTCCCCCACTGATCAAGAATCTATCCATTTCAGTCTTAACTATACACAAGGTCTCTGTCCCCTCCGCTCTCTGTGGCAAGGATTTCCAAAGACTCACAATTCTTTTGGCTGTCTCTGGCTCTGAGGTTGCGGAGACTTCAGCGTCAGCAGTGAAGCAGCTGGGAGCCAGGACCCTGGCAATGCTGGAGGCAGCATCTGGAGGAGCATCAGAGAGAAGCAGAGGTATGACACCAGGCCCATGGATCCATCTAGGATGCAGCGGTTGCAGTTGTGGCGGCAACAATGGATGTGGGCCCGTAACCGGGACCCCATTAGAGACTCTGGCTGATGTCGAGCAGCAAATGGAGGAGTAATGGAGGGTAACAAAAAGAAGAGGGAAGGATGAACTCTATTGCAGTAAAATCTTGCATTATATTCAGTGTTTCAAAAAGGTGACGGAGCATGGCAACACTTTGCTTTATCTCACGAATAAATACTTTTCACTGTATTTTTATATTCATGTGACAATAAATCTAAATCAAAAATTAACATCTAAAATCAAATTAAAAAATAAAGATGTAGTAGATTTTAAGCAAATCAACAAAGGAGAGAGCAAAAATGAAGGTTTAAAATTGGCAGGAGAGATTTGTTGGTAAAAGGGATGATGATGCGTGCTCAGCAAAAGGATATAGTAAGTAGGATAGTCTGCCCAAGGTAGCAGCAAATACATCAGGGGGGAACATCTTGTTGTAAGACACTGAAATGTCAATCTAGCTACCTGCCTGGCAAATACATGTATTCAAGTGGAAAGTGGATGAGCGCTAGTCCTCAGTCTAGACTCAGCCGCTGTTGGTCCCATCAATCACGAGCACAGCACTCAGACAGTGCAGGGGTTGGCCTGTTGTTAAGTCGTCTGCTCAGGCCAGTCGTAGTCAGGTGCTATGTCTGATTACAGTCCAAAGAGTGAGCATTGGCTGGGAAGGGATTACTGCCAAAAGGCGTGGGGGAGTCAAGGCTGGGATGTTGGGAAGGCCAGAGGCATTTGTCGGGGTGGGGACAAAGATGGTGACCTGGGGACTCAAAGTGTAGGGGAGTAGGCAGAACAGCATCAGAGGAGGGGTAGGTTATTAGCAGTGACGACAAGAGGCAACCTGAGGACCAGGTGGAGCCCAGTGCTGATGGTGTCCACCGTGATCTGTATTCCCTGCCATCAATTGCTGTTCTCTGGATGTGAAATGTAACTGGAAAATGTTTGGGACAATGCCCGGGGTTAATGGAGATGATATCAATTTGATGGACGAAAGCATGGAATCCATGTCTGCTGGATTCTGAGATATTAAAGGGAAAAATACACGAAGCATTTGTTTGCAAACTCCAGCTTTGTAATAGTTCCCTCAACCATTTGCAATGCATGCAGAGTGAATGCGCTTAGCGTTCGAATGCTGCTCATAGACGAACTACATCATGCCAATATCACTTGTAAATGTAACATTGGCATCTCAATGATGCAGAGGTTAGTGGCAACAACTTAAAAAGAGGCAAATACTAGCCAAAAGAATCCCATTACTTGTGAAACTTCCAGCATACTGTGGGAAGTGGGGAGCATCACTTCATCATTTGTCATGCAATGATTGAATGGTAGATGCAATTCTGGAAAGGGGGTTGGAGTGCAACAGGCACTCCCATTTTGATGTATTGTGTTGGTTTCTCGGCCAGCACTGCCTCTTAACACCTGTTGGTGCATATGCTGTGATCAGGGCTGTGATGGAGCAGATGATAGGGCTGCTAGGTTCTCTTGTACTGTGCTCTACATAATTGGAGCAGGCAGTGAGGCAATGCTCTGGATGCTGAGCAACTGGAGAAATGGGGCAGCCTTCTTCTGAGGAAAATGAGAATACTGGGGAGGAGAAAGCTCTCTTGTTCATGACACAGCATGACACATTGAGTGTTACAAGCCAGATAGGGCCTTATTGACGCCAGTTTGAGGAGATGAAAGCTGGGGGCCAGCAGACCATCATGGGGCGTAAGACAATCATTGACCTTGATGCCAGCATTTAGTTTGCACAGTGGGAGCGAAATGCAGCATCAATTTGTTTAATTTGTGTTGCTTTTGCTGGCCGTAAAAAGAAGCTCATGATTGCAATATTTTTGTGAAAAAAAAAGCAGAGTGAATGCCGCTGAGCTTTTGCAGCAACTTCTGTTTTTGTTCCTGATTTACAGCATCCATAGTCTTTTGGTTTTAAGATTGCAATATTCCTGTTGCTTGCCGGTTTGTGATGTTTCCCTATCGGACAACGACATGTCGTGGGTCTCCAGTGAGCATTAGGGTTGTGATGACTTAGAGAGGGTGTTTCTTTTGTTCTGAACACAGCACCAAGACAGGCTGAATATAAAGAAAATCCAATTGTGAGGATACGGGAAATCTCTAAGATTATTGGTTGGTAAGAAGCTCCTGTAGGGAGTGAGTCTAAATAACCTAAAACTAAAAAATAAGTAACATTTTTTAGGAAGAACAGCTACTTAGATTTCAGGAAGTAATGCTAGCAGAAGAGAGGTAAAATTAAATTAAGTCAAAGCAAAAGAAAATAATAAAGTAAAACTGAAGGAAAATAATCCTAATGTAAATAAATCAGGTACTAGTAAAGCTTTATACAAAGTTTATATTTATTCTAAAGGTAACAAATACTTTTAACATGAAGAGATGGCAAGTCAGCACGGACAAATGCGGTGCATATCCTGTGGTATCTGTGAAATCATGGACATACCACTTGTCCCAGATAAACACATTTGCAGGAAGCATCTCCAGCTGCACAAGCTTGAACTTTCTGGTTCTGGAACTTGAGCTGTGACTGTTGTGAAACTATAAAGCATAGCATTACTTGAATAGCATATACAAGGGGGTGGTCACACCATAGGTTGGAAGTGAAAAGGAAGAAGGGAAATGGGTGACTGCCAGGCAGTCTAAGGAAATCATGCTTACCAACTGGTATTCTATTTTGGAAACTAGTGAAGGTCAGGGTTTCTGAGGGGAATGAACCACAGACAAGCCCATGGCACTAAGGGTGTCTCAGCTGTACTGAGGGCAGAAAGAAAGGAAGGCAATAATAATAGTGGACTGTATGATGTGTGACTCCAAGACGGTGTGTCGCTGCTATAATGCCAGAGTCAAAGATGTAACAAACTGTTGCAGGACATCATTCTTGGGAGTTGGGGTATCAACCAGAAGTCATTGTCCACATTGGAGCAACGACGTAGGTCAGAAAAGGGATGAAGTCCTTAAAGCAGAATTCAGAGTGTTGGGAAGGAAATTAAAAAGGAGCATCACCAGAGCATTAATCTCAGAGTTACTCCCAGTGTCATGTACTAATAAGTATAAAAGCAGGAAGACGAATTGATTGAACTGGAAAACTAGTGAAGGAAGGAGGCATTAGATTCTGGAGACGGTGGGATCAATTCTGGGTTGGGTAGGACCAGTACAAGCTGGACAAGTTATATCTTAACGGGACTGGGACCGACATCCTCACAGAAATTTGCTGGTGTTGTTGGGGTTGGTTTAAACTAGCTTGTCGGGGGTAACCCAAATGGGAAGGGAGTTGAGTTGCTGACAGGAAATAAGAAAGCTGCAAGGGAGACTAGAAGCCAGGAGAAACAAAGCTGAGCATCACAGAGTCATAAAGCAGGGAAACAGACCCTTTGGGCCAACTGACCAGGCTGAACATAATCCCAAACTAGACGAGCCCCAGCTGCCTGCACCTGGCCCATATCCCTCCAAACTTTCCTATTCATGTATCTATCCAAATGTCTTTGTCTTTTTGACATCATTCACTTTCAAGGTAAACAAAGTCAAGGGCACTCTACCTGAATGCATGCAAAATTTGCTACAAGTTGGATGATATAAAGGCACAAATAGAGTTAAATGGTCTTGATATAATTGCAATTAAAGGAAAATGGCTGCATGGTGGCCAGGACTAGGAACTGAATTTTCAAGGATATTCAACATTTAGTAAAGAGAAAATAGCTGGAGTCGCACTGAAAATATGTGATGGAATAAATATATCAGTAAAGGAGGTCTCAGATCGGAAGAACAATGGGTTGAATCTGGGTGAAACTAAGAAACAGCAAGCAGCAGCAAACACTGATTAGAATTATTTACAGGTCAGTAGTGGTAGTGTGAGGAACAACATAAATCAGATGAGAAAAGTTTATTGCATCTGCAACACAGTAATCTTTGGTGACTTCAATCTGCATCTCGACTAGGTAAATCAATTGGGCACTAAAACTGTGGAGGACAAGTTTCTGGAGAGTCTTAAGAACGTTTTTTTAGAACAGCAACTGAAGAGCTGACTAGTAGAATGTAACAAGAAAGGGCTAATTAATCTTCTTGTAAGTGAAGTTTTAGGGGTGAGTGACTGCAAATTGTTAAAATTTTACATTGCATATGAAAGTGAAATGACTCAATCTGAAGCAAGTGTATTAAATTTGAATTAGGGAAATTAACAAAACATGATGCACAGGTTGGCTAAGGCACGTTAGGAAACTAGATTAAAAGGAACGACTGTATGTCGGCAATGATCAGTCTTTAAAGAACGACTGCATGACTCACAGCAACTATACGTTTCATCAACGTGCAAAAACTCAAAAAAGATGAGTCAATTTTGTCTGACAAAGGAATTTCAGGACTGTATAAAGCCAAAAGGCTTATAAAATAGCCAACGATAGTAATAAATCTGAAAATTGGGAAGCTTTCAGAATACAGCAAAAGAAGACCAAGAAATTGATAAGGGAAGGAGGAACAGAATGTCAATACAATCTAGCAAAAACATAAAAACGGATTACGAAAGCTTTTATCCATACACAAATAGGAATAATTTGGACAAAATGAATGTGGATCCATTAAAGGCAAAGTCAAGAGAATTTTTTTTTCTGAATAGAGAAATAGCAGGTAGGTTAAACGATTATTTTATGTCTATTTTTAATGAGGAATACAGAAGAAATCCCATATTAGAGATCCAAACGATTGGAGAGAATGAGGAGCTGAAGAAAATTAGCATTAGTCAGAAGGTTGTACTGGAGAAATTATTGGGGTTTAAAGTTGGTAATTCCCTGGGACCTGATAGCCTATATCCCAGAGTGTTGAAGAAGGTGGTTATAGAGATAACTGACGCATTAATAGACAAGTTCTAAACTTCCAGATTCTAGAATGATTCCTGCTTGATTGGAAGATGGAAAATATCACCACACTATTTAAGAAAGGAGCAAGGGAAATTAACAGGGAACTACAGACCCATCACCTTTACATCAGTAGTACGGAAATTGTTAGAATGTGATAAATGGACATAGATTTAATTGTGCATAATCAGCATGGACTTGAAATGTAAAATTGTGTTTGACAAACTTGTTGAGGAGTTTTTGAGGATGCTACTAAGTAAGTTGATAAAGGTGAGTTATTGGTTGTAGTATATTTGGATTTTCCAAAAAAAGTTAGAAAGTTTAGACATGCAAAGGGTGTCCTTGTCAAAAAGTCATTAAAAGCTAACATGCAAGTGCAGCAAGCTATTACAGAGGAAATTGGAATGTTAACCTTTTTTGCACGAGGATTTGAGTACAGGAGTATTGAAGACTTGCTTCAATTGCTTGGGAGTTTGCTTAGGCTGTACCTGGAATACTGTGTACTGTTGGTCTCCTTATATTAGGAAAGACATGATTGCCATAGAGGGATTGCGATGAAGGTTCATCAGATTTGATCCCAGGATGGCAGGATTCTTTTTATGGAGATAAAAGGTACTGCAGATGCTGGAGAATCCGAGATAACAAGCATGGGGCTGGATGAACACAGCAGGTCAAGCAGCATCATAGGAGCAGGAAAACTTGACGTTTCGGGCCTAAACCCTTCATCAGAAATGGGGGAGGGGAAGAGGGTTCTGAAATAAATAGGGAGAGAGGAGGAGGCGGATAGAGGATGGATAGAGGAGAGGATAGGTGGAGAGGAGGCAGACAAGTCGAAGAGGATGGAGCCAGTAAAGGTGAATGTAGGTAGGGGGGTAGGGAGGAGATAGGTCAGTCCAGGGAGGACGGACAGGTCAAGGGGGCGGGATGATGTTAGTAGATAGGAGATGGGGGTGTGGCTTGAGGTGAGAGGAAAAACAGGTTAGGGAGGTGGAGATGAGCTGGGCTGGTTTTGGGATGCGGTTGGGGGAGGGGAGATTTTGAAGCTTCTTTTTATGGAGATTGGGCAAACTAGGCCTTTATTCTCTAGAGTTTTGAACAAGGATCTCATTGAAAACTGCAAAATACTTAAATGATAGATTCAGTTAAGATGCTTTCCCTAACTGGGGAGTCTAGAACCAGGGAGCACAATTAATGATGTGAATTTAGTAAGATAGTGAGAAATCTTGTTAGGCCTCAAGGTGAAAACCTCTCCAAAAGATTCAACGCAAGTTGCACTTAATTAAAAAAAAAAGATCCAGCCCAGTGTATTAACTGAAAAAATGTACACGAAAATTATTCTTTTACCAGGAAGGAGTGTTTGGAATATACTTCAGCTAATAAAGGCAACCCAATTGATTTGCAACCTTGGTCAAGTCAGAAAGGGCAGGTGAATAAGATCAGACATCTACATGATACCGAGAAGAATCTATGAGCCTAGAGAAAAATGACAGGGCAGCCCAATGTTTTACTCTTATCTGATGCCCACTAATATGATGGCGGTGCATAATGCGGTGATTATTATTAACAGCATTGCCAACTTGGCCATTCTTTAGTACTGTCTCTACAGTTGCCATTGCTGGATATGTGCAGGGAGATTCATCCAGAATTCATGGTTCTAGTGATTGTCACTATCACTGAATATGTTGGTCTTATGGTGTATGGTAGCTTTAGTTATCATTGAAGGAATGACAGAGCTCAAAATTTGCCTTGCTGTGACTTTTAGCCTATGAAAACAGTTTCCTATAGTCACCATCTGGCAGATTTGCCTGGACCTGCATAGGTCGTCAAAGGCATCTTTGTGTACACAACCATTCAGGGGATGTTAATGCTTGATCGTTCTGATATGCCTTCTTTCACCCAGTATCACAAAGTATGACATGCTGAATTGGGGTCCTTCTGAAAAGCCATAGTGGTCAGCTGATAATATATCAGCTGTTATCATGTTATCTCTCTCTGCATATTGGGATGCATGGCTTTGGCACTTGATGGGTGGGGGTGGTCAAGAAAACTTCTGAAGGAGTATGACAGACATGGTATCTCTCTCCAAATTTCTCCTGTCTTCCAGAACCCTCTGCAATACTGGTGCTTATAATGGATTACAGTAACCTTAATATTACTTTGTCCTCTCCATTACTTCGTACACATCATAATTAGCAAAACTGCATTCACATGGGTATGATATAGAATTGATGCTCTTATCTGAGTATTAGGAAATGTCTTAAGGCAAACACAACCAGTTTTTAAAGAGATTTCAGCAGGAAGAAATATTAGGCAAACTAGTAAATGCCCCTATCAGATCTGCCTCCACCACCACTCTCACAGCAATTTTCCAGACTCCCTGTCCCTCACATCTCCTTTGAACTTGCCCCCGCACCCCCCACCCCGACCTTAAATGCATGTCCCGTAGTTTTAGACATTTAAACTCTTGGAAAAAGGTTCTGACCGTCAACCCTATCTATGCATCTCATAACTTTATAGACTTCTAACAAGTCTCCCCCCAGCCTCTGCCACTCCAGAGAAAACAACCCGAGATTTTCTAGCCTCTCCTTATAGCTCAAACCCTTTAATCCAGGCAGTATCCTGGCAAACCTCTTCTGTACCCTCTCTAAAGCATCCACATCCTTCCTGTAATGTAGTGACCAGAACTAAACACAACAATCTAGGTGTGGCCTAACCAAACTCATATAAAGTTGCACATGACATCCTGACCCTTGTACTCAGTTCCCCGAACAATAAAGGCAAGCATGCCATACACCTTCTTTGCCACTCTATGTACTTGCAAGGCCGCTTTCAGGGAGCTATGGACTTGAACTCCAAGATCCCTCTGTACATCAATGCTGTCATTACCTGTAGACTTTTCCCTAACATTTGATCTTCCAAAGTGCAGCACCTCACACTTAACTAGATTAAACTCCACCTGCCATTTCTCCACCCATATCTGCAACTGATCTATATCCTGCTGTATCCTTTGACAACCTTCTACACTATTCACAACTCCATCGACCTGTTTCTGAGATAGTAGGAACTGCAGATGCTGGAGAATCTGAGATAACAAGGTGTAGAGCTGGATGAACACAGCAGGCCAAGCAGTATCATAGGAGCAGGACTGATCTGTGTTGTCTGCAAACTTACTACCCAACCCATTAACGTTTTCATCCAAATAATTTACATATATCACAAACAGCAGAGGTCTCAGTATGGATCCCTGCAGAATATCGCCAGTTGCGGACCTTGGGTCTGAAAAACACCCTTCCAGCACTACCCTCTGCCTTCTATGGGCAAGCTAATTCTGAATCCACGTGGCCATGCATCTTAATCTTCTGGATGAGCCTACCAAAAGGGAGCTGATCGAAAACCTTACTAAAATCCATGTAGAACTTACATTGAAATTTGTTTCTTATGTATAATGTTAAGAAGTTTGAACATATTTAACATTTTTACGTTTGTGCTTTACTGCTTCTCTCACTACAGCTTTTTTTATCATGGTGCCACAGTTATAGTTCATTAATTGCTTTGTGTTTAGTTGGATGGGACTGAGTGAATATGGCTGAAGCAGGCAGTAAATGCTGAAAACAATATTAATAATTTGGGTCTTTTATCTGACAGTGACAAACACTGAAAAAACAGTATCAAATGCATATAACGCTATAACAAAGGAGGATTCGGAGTGACTTGTTTAAGTGATCACCATGAACAGATCTCCTGTCTATCCAATCCATGCAGTTAATTCTATTCATTAAATCGTATTTTTTCTCTTTTGAGTGAAGCATATTTCAGTGAATTTATTACTGTGCATTTCTCATTGTCCTGCAGGCTATTCCTTTCAAAAGAAAATAGCTTCAAACTATTTGCTACTGTGCGTATATTTTGGAATATAAGCAGAACATAACTTCAACAATTTGCTCAGTTCAAATTCCCTGGTGATTGTATTTTTCCTGAATTCCTCCCTCCCTTTTATTTTCTTATTTAAATTTGTGATGTTACTTGTATTGTCTATAGTGAAAATTGATACAAAATCCATTCAATTCATGTTCCATTTCCTTATTTCCCATTATTAATTCCTGACTTACTTTCCATAGGACAATCATTTCATTCATTCTTTTCCTTTATAAAAATCCTTTTAAATATTTTATTCCTGTTTTTACATTTCAAGCTAGCTAACTTCTTTGCTCTTTTGTCCCCTTAATAATCTTTTAACAAAGGACAAAAACGTTATAGCAAAGTACAATCTTCCTGATTTCTTTTAATATTCTATTCAACCTTCTGATTTTCAATCTAACTTTGTGCAATTTCTGCTTTTTCTTCAGGTTTTTAACTAAATAGTTAACCATAGAAGGTGAGTCATCCCTTTAAAAATTTTCTTTCTCCTTACAATGTTTCTAATTTGTGTATTCTGAACTATCCCCTTAAAGGAATGCCACTGCATCTCTATTCCCTTAAACCTTGACAAAATTGAGGAAAATAGATTTAAACAACTTGCTTGGTGACATCCACTGTCAGAACAGGGCATTACAAGTTAAAACTTCACCACATAGTGAAAAGGAGCCACCAGCTTTTTAAATGAATACTTCTAATTTCTACTAAAATATATGAAAATGATGATAGCCCCAGCTTGTTTCAATTGTGTCTCCAGTAATGAATAGTTCTATGCTTTGTTAAATGACTTGGAGTGACAATTCACTGTTCATGTACTCTGGGGTAGAAATTCTTAACAATACCTCATTTTCATAGTGTAAAGTGGGTGCAAACCCAATTTAGCAGTGAAACATTGTGGGCAGTTTGTACAAGTTCCAGTACAAAACTGTAGGGGACCACACTATAGATCCCCTACACAGACCCCTAAAACGATGTCAGATCCCTTGAATACTACAGACCAAACACTTGTTCAAAGTCTTCTTTGATGCTTTTGGTAATACCATGAGTAGGGCTAAAATTAAAACTTCTACTTCACGACTTTGAGCAAATGTTTCCCCTGTAGTGTTTTAATAAACAATGTAAAGTGGTAATATAGAGTAAGGTATGTATGAATACTTAAAAAAACCTCTGATGTGTGTCAATCAGTATCTGTGCTACAAATGGTCAGTAAGCCCACATCAATCTCTGAGCCATGTATTTAACTCCTTGACTTTATTTACTCAATGCAATTTGGCAATGGATCAGGTAGTAACCTAGAAACTATTTTGTTGGGAGATTGGGCTTTTTCACTTTAGCACCTAACTGTTCAAAACTTTTCAGCAAAATTTCCTTTCTAGTCTAGTGTTTTCTAGACATGTGGACAACAGCTACTGGATTCCTCCCCTCTCATTTCAAGTTCTACTCCAGCCCAATAAAGATGTCTTTAACCTTTGTACCAGGCAGACAACACAGCCTTTGGAACTCCCACCCTTAGTTCCACCTGCCTGCGCTTGGCCCATATTCCTCCAAACATTTCTTTTCATGTACTTATTTAAATTTCTTTTAAATGCTAAACTGTACCCCGATCCACCACTTTCTCTGGAAGTTTATTCCACGCACAAACCGCTTGTTTTTTAAAAAAAAATTGCCCCTTGTGTCTTTTTTAAATCTTTCTCCTCTCACCTTAAAAATGTACCCTACTCTCGAAATCTCCCACCCTAAGGAAAAGACACCTGCCATTCATCTTATCTATACACCTATATCTATATTGCTGCTATATTCCTATCTCTGCCTCCCACTTGAATGACTTCCTGTACTAAGGTGCCATGTTCAGTTTGCTCATCTTCCCTATAGTCTCCAGACTTGTCCATGCAACTTGTGAGAACCTCATAACTGTTGGACAATTGCAGGGGCCAAAGTTCCTCAATTTCATCCTCCTGGGGGGTCCTCAGACCTGCCTCACCCACAGGCATGGGGGAGGTGATGGCCTAGTGATATTATCACTGGACTGTTAATCCAGAGCGCCAGACAAAGTTCTGGTGACCTAGGTTCAAATCCTGCCATGGTAGATGGGGGAATTTGAATTCAATAAATATCTGGAATTAAGAATCTGATGATGAATATGGGTCCATTGCCGATTGTCGGCAAAACCCATCTGGTTAACTAATGCCCTTTAGGGAAGGGAACTGCCAGCCCTGATGAAGGGTGTAAACCCGGAACGTCAACTTTCCTGGTCCTCTGATGTTGCTTGACATGCTGTGTTCCACCAGCTCCATGCTGTGTTGACTTTGACTCCAGTATCAATAGTTCTTGCTGTCTCCAAACTGCCATCCTTACCTGGTCTGGCCTACATGGTACTCCAGACCCACAGCAATGTGGTTGACTCTTAACTGCCCCCTGGGCAATTAGGGATGTGCAATAAACGCTGCCTAGCCAGCGACACCCTCGTCCCGTGAATGAATAAAGGGAGTCACACATCCTACTGTCCCTATTGTTCTCCATGGCACTATTTTAAAGAACTGCTGCAGAATTATCTCTGTAACCTGTCCACATTTACTACTTAATCAAAACCATAAAAACAGATTATCTGATCATTGTCACATTACTGTGACAGCTTGTGCACAAATGCCCTGCTTCTTATATTAACGATGATTATACTGCAAAATATTTAATTGGTTTCTAAGAAATGTCTTGTGATGTATTTCATATAAAGCATTTCACAAATCTTAGTTTACTTTGCATTTTCTGACTTCTTTTAACTTATTTTGCGTTTGATGCATCTGGCCTTGTATCATAATATTTTAGCGTAAATTTTAGTTCACTGGATTTGTATCCAGGCTGCTGAGGTTTCCATTAGACGTTGATTAAAAAACACCCGGATTATACCAACTGCGACCACAAACACGTGTTAATGTGCAGTCATCATGATGAAAGGCAATTACTTGTATTTATAGAACAATTTTAAGGTAATGCACAATTTTATCAGACAATACTCAGGGCATGACCAAAAGTTTGCTTAACAATGTAACTAGAGAAAAGTTAAGATAGGGATGGAGAGCATTTCACAGTAAGTGAATTTCAGGTGGGTCAGAAACAGACAGACAGACCCAAGGTGAAATTCAAATCAGGAACCCTCAAGTGACTAGAACTACAGGAGTACAGAAATTTAGCAGGAGACAAGAGAGTTGAGACCTCACAAGGATTTAAACGATTCCATGCTACGTGTTTCATTGATAAACACTATAAAATCAGTGACTCAGCTTTTCAAGACTAAGTAATAATCAGGCCTTGTTTGTGGTTAGAAATGAGAAGTGCGCATGAATTAAAAATACATTTACACACACTAACCCCTCCCTTTCTATAGGACGGTGATGATGATGATTGCAATTCCTTCGGCCACACATGGGCAGTAACCGAGCGGTCTCTTGGTGAGTATTCGGTCCTGGGCCAAAGTTCTCAAACTCCCACCGGGGTCGGCGACACCCCATCGGGATAAAAGCTCCTCCCACAGTCGAGGCTGTGACAGGCAGTTCGCGGCCGTTGTGACCCATCAAGGACCGAATCGGGCCCTGAGTAGGCCCTTCCGTGTCCGGAGCCCGCTTTCTATGGAGCGGTCAGCCGGAGTCACTGACCGTGAAACTAACCGTCAATAACCGCCATCCAGTAACTGACATGCGCTGTTGGCCATATCCCAGAGTGCTCAATGAGGATTCCAGAATAATCCGTGTGCTCAGTCCAGAACAGCGAGTGAACTGTGCTACTGTGACATATTGACTTTAGTTGTTTTATATTGTAGCCACAATGGGTGAGATTTATATTCTTACTAGATTTATATTATCAGACATAACATAAGGATATACTTCCGCCTCATTTGCCTCCTGAGAAGAAAAATAACAGTAAAACTGGCAAATCAGACAGACTGGTCTGACGGATATCTTCTACCCAAACTGTTCAGAGGTATTCTCAAACGTCCGTCGAGCAGGTGGGGCTGGAATTCGGACTCCTGGTTCAGAAGTATTGACATTGCCATTGCACCGTAAGAACCCTGAAACAGTGCTTGACAATCCTACCAGGTCCTGTATAATTCACAATGGATGCTTATTTCCAAGCATTTACTTTTTTTTCCAAGATAACAAGGTGTGGAGCTGGATGAACCCAGCAGGTCAAGCAGCATCATAGGAGCAGGAAAGCTTGACGTTTTGGGCCTAGACCCTTCATCAGAAAATCGTTTTTTCCACTTGGATTTATTGAAAAAGGCCACTGCATAGGTGAAGGGACGACAACAGTGACTCCTTCCTTACTACAGAGGATTTGCATTATCCGGCTTTCTCAATCTGGAAGTCCATATTTAGCCACCAAAAGTAGACCCTGGCCATTTCTGTTATTCGTACAACCCTCGGGTGCGCTTGGTGTATTTTTTTGCAGCACCTTTCCTCTCGATGGAATAGGAATATACAGTCTCATTCTCACATTAAACATTGTGATACGGACAATCCCACCTCCTGGGCAGGTAAGAGATAGTAGGAACTACAGATGCTGGAGAATCTGAGATAACAAGGTGTAGAGCTGGATGAACACAGCAGGCCAAGCAGCATCAGAGGAGCAGGAAGCCTGACGTTTCGGGCCTAGACCCTTTTCTGAAGAAGGTTCTAGGCCCGAAACGTCAGCCTTCCTGCTGCTTGGCTGCTGTGTTCATCCAGCTCTACACCTTGTAATCCTGGACAGGTAAGGGCAGTTTCTATGGCAAGTCTTTCGTTTCTGGACTAAGTCTACTACAAGGCTCAAGACTGGGTCATTCCAGGTAGCGTTCTGCATCTGACTTGCTGACATCGGTACCTTGTCTTCCTGGAAGAACTACATAATTTTCAGGCTCCAGTCAAGAACGTCCTTATTTCTCAGTAGTGGTAATCATGAAAAAAAAATCTGCATTGCTGTGCTTCTCTGACTGTTGGTATCTGATTTTATATCAGTTGGCTGACAGAGTCACTGCTCATCTCTACAGGCATGCTACCACCATCAAAAGTATTCCTGTACATGGATCAAAAATGGAGGTTAGCAGCCTGTTGTAAAGGAAATGGGTGAACTTCTTAACATTGAAAACGAAGCCCAGTCCTTTTTTCCACTGTGCGTGCTTTTCCTTTGCCTTCGTTATGAGAATATAATGGGTCTGTCCTCTCCATTTGGCAAGATGTCTGACAGTACAGTTCCAAACCCATAAGGTGAGATGTTGCATGCCAGTTGCAGTGGCAACTTTGGGTCAAAATGAGTCAGGGCTTGCTTCACCTCCTGGTAAGTCTCCTCCAATTCCTGTGCCCATTTCTATGGTTATCCTTCTCCCAGAAACTAATGCTCAGGCATTACCATTGTTGCCCAAACATTCACAAACTTGCCAAAGTAATTTACAACTCCCAGGAACGATCTCAGTTGAGACACATTTTCTAGTCTAGGGGCCTTCATCTTCTTGGGTGCTTTGTGTAGCCCCTTGCCATCAATTATGTCGCTCAAGTACTCTATGGAGCCTTTGAAAAACTCATTTCTCCCTTTTTACTTGTAGATCATTTTCTTGCAGCCTTTTTAAGAGTTTCTAATGATTCTGTTTGGGGGATCCCATAATCAAAGAATCGTTCAGATAACAAAAACAAAGTTGCTGGAAAAGCTCAGGAAGTCTGGCAGCATCTGTGAAGGAGAAAACAGTTAACATTTCGGGTCCAGTGACCATTCCTCAGAACTGATGGTGGCTGGGAAATGTCAGCCTATATGCAGAAAATGGGGAGGTGGGTGGGTAGGGAGTAAACGATAGGATAGAGCCCAGCGAGAGAGAAAGCCAGTTGGGCAGACAAAGGAATTGCTAACAATCAGGCTGTGGGGTGAGTGGTTGTTAATGGGGACTGTTAGTGACTAACATTAGGGGGTGTGTAGTGGCAGGCTATGTGGTAACAAGGCCTGGTGTGTGGGGTGGGGGACTGGGACATGGGAGAGTATAGGCCCTAAAATTATTGAACTCAATATTAAGTCCGGAGCGCTATAGGGTCCCCAAGCGGAAAATGAAGTGTTGTTCCTCCAGCATGCGTTGGGCTTCACTGGAACACTGTAGCAAACCAGAGACAGAGATGTTGGCCGGGGAGCAAGGTGGTACATTGAAGTGGCAGGCAACAGGTAGTTCAGGGTCTTTTTTTGTGAGCAGAACGTAGATGTTCTGTGAAGTGGTGGCCAAGTCTACATTTCGTTTCCCCAATGTAGAGGAGACCACATTGTGAGCAGCAAATGAAGTACTCCAGATTCTTGGAAGTGCAGGTGAAGTGTTGCTTCACCTGAAAGGTATGTTTGGGCCCTTGAATTCTGGGGAGGGAGGAGGTAAATGCGCAAGTGATGCACCTTCGCCGGTTACAGGGGAAGGTGCCGTAGGGCTGTGGGGAGGTGTTGGGGGTGATGGAAGTGTGGACCAGGGTGTCCCGGAGGGAACGGTCCCTGTGGAAGGTGGACAAGGGAGGGGAGAGGAATATGTGTCTGGTGGTGGCATCTTGTTGGAGGTGGCGGAAATGGCGTCTGATGATCTTCTGGATGTGGATGCTGGTGGGATGGTAGGTGAGGATAAGGGGAACCCTATCGCTGCTGCGGGAGGGAAGAGAGGAGGTGAGAGCTGAAGTGCGGGAGATGGGTCGGACTTGGTTGAGGGCCCTGCCAAATCCGGAGCTGGGGAATCCTCAGTTGAGGAAGAAGGTGGACATTTTGGAGACTCCCTTGTCAAAGTTGGCCTCATCTGAACATATGCGACAGAGACGGGGGAACTGAGAGAATGGGATGGAGTCTTTACAGGAAGTGGGGTGTGAAGATGTATAGTCCAGGTAGCTGTGGGAGTCAGTGGGTTTGTAATGGATATTAGTGGCCAGTCTATCCCCGAAATGGAAACAGAACGCCATTTCCGCCACCTCCAGCAAGATGCCACCACCAGACACATATTCCCCTCCCCTCCCTTGTCCGCCTTCCGCAGGGACCATTCCCTCCGGGACACCCTGGTCCACACTTCCATCACCCCCAACACCTTCCCACAGCCCTACGGCACATTCCCCTGTAGCCGGCGAAGGTGCAACACCTGCGCATTTACCTCCTCCCTCCCCAGAATCTAAGGGCCCAAACATACCTTTCAGGTGAAGCAACACTTCACCTGCACTTCCAAGAATCTAGTCTACTGCATTTGCTGCTCACAATGTGGTCTCCTCTACATTGGGGAAACGAAGCATAGACTTGGCCACCGCTTCGCCGAACCTCTTGTGTTCTGCTTGCAAAAAGGACCCTGAACAACCTGTTGCCTGCCACTTCAATGTTCCTTGCTCCCTGGCCAACATCTCTGTCTCTGGCTTGCTACAATGTTCCAGTGAAGCCCAACGCAAGCTGGAGGAATAACACCTCATTTTCCGCTTGGGGACCCTACAGTCCTCCGGACTCAATATTGAGTTCAATAATTTTAGGGCCTAAACTCTCCCATGTCCCAGTCCCCCACCTTCCCACTCCACACACCAGGCCTTGTTACCACATAGCCTGCCACTACACACCCCCTATTGTTAGTCACTAACAGTCCCCATTAACAACTACTCACCCCCCAGCCTGATTGTTAGCAACTCCTTTGTCTGTCCAACTGGCTTTCTCTCTGTCTGGGCTCTATCGTATTGTTTACTCCCTACCCCACCCGCCTCCCTATTTTCTGCATATAAACTGACGTTTTCCCAGCCACCATCAGTTCTGAGGAAGGGTCACTGGAGCCGAAATGTTAACTGTTTTCTCCTTCACAGATGGTGCCAGACCTGCTGAGCTTTTCCAGCAACGTTGTTTTTGTTCTTGATGTACAGCATCTTCAGTTCTTTTGGTTTTTATTTACTATCGTTCAGATAACATGGACACCTGGCATTACACTCAAAATTTGGTTCAGGTTCTCTGGAATAAAGCTGGAGCTGATGTAATGCCAAAAGGCAGTGGCTAGTAGCAGAACAGTCCCTGTGTGGCACTATCGTTAAGCAGCAGCTTAACGACACCCATCTGCAATGTGGTCTGCAACAGACGCATTGTTGAGAATTTCTTGCCCCCAACCAGTCCGCTGAACAAGTCCTCAATGCGTGGTAGTGGGTATTCATCCACATACAGGGCTGGGTTCACTGTGACCTTAGTCACCACAAATCCTCACCACACCATTTGTTTCTAAGACTGGGATGATTGGAGCGGCCCATTCACTGGTTCTAATATTTCCAGGTTCACCGGCCGTTCTAGTTCGCTGTCCAGCCTAAAGTGGAGGCATACAGTACTGGGTGCATGTTCACATTCTTTGGATGAGCCTCCAGCTTCAACCGATATTTAATTTCCACTCTTATCATCTTCCCACAGGCTTCCTTGAAGGCATGTCCAAAATTTCTTGCAAACTTGTTTTTGAGTCTGCCAGCCTATTAACCACACCTCGATTTTAACTTTAATTTCTGTGACCAGGAGCATTTGGATAATGCAGGGTAGTCACCTTTCACTACATACAGTAGCAGTTCGGCAGTGTTGCTCCTTAGCTGTATTTTAACCTGTATGTAGCCCTTCAGCAGCACCACTTGTTCCATGTATATCTGTAGTGTAATCTGGAGGCTTCGGTAGCAGTGCATTTAACTTTTCCCTATATGTTGATTCAGGAACCAGACTCACCGCTACACCTGTACCCACTTCCATGTTTACTGTTCTTTCCTCTAATTTGGGAAGAACCCAGAAATGATAGCTTTACCCCATACCGACAGGATACTTAACTGAAACTGCTGAGTCTGGGCCTTCTGCTTCTCCTGCAGACCCAGCTAACTTCTGGTCTACTCCCTTGCTGGCGCATGTAGCGTATGCTTCTCTGAATTGTCTCCTTTAGGCAGTTTCAGACAATATGGCCCATTCACTTATACTTGTGGCACTGGGCATCTGGTGTTCAACATGTTGACTCCTTGTGACAATTCTTACCACATCGATGGCATTCTACGGTTGGTACCGCACTGTGCTGAATTTCTGCTACTCTATATATCCAGGTTTGTCACTCAAATGTATTGCTTTGCTAGCGGCCAATTCCATTAAGGTAGGAATTTCAAAAGCTGAGGTCTCTCCTTGTTAGTAGCTTCTGTTGGATGTTTTTATGTTGAAGGCCACAAATCAACTGGTTCCGCAAGGCATCTTGGAGGAACCCTCCAAATTTGCAATTTCCGCTAGCCTCTTTCAGGCTGTCACAAATTGACCGACAGACTCTCTTTCGTGCTGTATCTGTTTGCAAAAATGGAAACGTTCCATGTTCATCAGTGGCTTTGCTGCAAAATAACTCCCCAACAAACCTTCTGTGTGGATTTCTCTGGTTGCACCAGACTCCTTAGAATTGTGATGGTCTTGCCCCCAGCGGTATTCAAGAAAACCGGTACCGTTATGTCTTCAGCCACCTTATAACGTTTAGGGTGCAGTGTCCAACATGCAGTCTCTTCATCAAATTGTCCCATGCTCCAAATTAGCCTGCCATGTTCTTTTCCTGCCACTCAAGTCTAGTATTCTTTCGCAACCCACGTTCCCTCAGCGAATGCTGTCTGCGCCGGCCTTTCTCACACGGACTGTGTTCATGCACCGTTTTTCCCTGGTGTTGCTCACAGTCTGAGTCATCTTGTGACAGTTCTCCGCAACGACTTAGGTAAGCTTCCGGGTGAGTACTCCCCTCTTCAGTCATTGGTTGCAGCCCAAGTCACCTCGTGACCACTACTCTAGCTCTCCCCAGTGTATTCCATTCTTCCCTGACTTCGACCACAGCCCGAGACCCCTTGTGACCATTTCCCTCGACATTATCTCCACAATTCCATGCCATTTTCAGAGTCTGGATGACATTCTTCCTCCCAACAAAAAAAAATGGCAGTCACACGGTTTGTGGCCCAAATTCAATCCTCATCGCTTGTTATTGTGTTTGTGATTCACAAGAACCAGAAGTAGAACACGAGGTAGACAGAAGGTAAACTAGAACAAGGAATACTTCATTGTCCTCCTAGACTATCCCTCTTGCTCCCGCCTCTGAGTCACCTGACCACCCCTCTTAAACAGGCAACATGCATCCAACTACGTACATGACTGCTAACCTCTCAACTTCTTGGTTTTACAAAGGTGGGAAGCCCACCTGCTCCCAGGGAATAGGGTGGCGTTGTTAATATGTCAATGAAGCCTACTGCTTTGGATTTTAATTGCTGCACCTTAGGTGGCTGACTCTTCAGTTGCCTTGGCCTTATATTCTGAAATTTCTTCCCTTCTCTGTCTCTGTGCCTCTCTTTATTTCTTGCATTCTGTGGAGTTACATCTGCACAATGTTATGAAAAACAGACTTGATCAAACTCCCTCCCTGCTTCCAGCACATCATAATGATTGAGATTCCCAGTGTCTCCCATTGAATGTATAAATTCTACCCCTCCTGTATTGCTCAGGAATTTCTAGCAATTCCAACATGCTGTTGGAAGGTAGTTTAGAAATAATCGTAGGGATGTTAACCCTTTTTTAACCTACATTTTCTTTAATCACTATTGTTTATAATGTTGAGCAGCATTTGTTGTACATCCCTAATTGCCCTTAAACTGAGTCGCTAACTTGGCCATTTCTAGGCAAGTTAACAGGCAACCACATGGTTCTGCATCCGGAATTGCATTGACAGAATAGGTAAAGACAACAGATTTCCTTTCTTAAAGACATTAATGAACAAGATGGGTTTTCTGACTATCATTGATCGTTTCATTCATTGTCAACATCACTAAGATTAGCTTTAAATTCCAGATATATTAATCAAGTTCAAATCCACCAGGTGCCATCTCTCCAGAGCATGAATCTGGGCGTCTGGATTGCTAGTCCAATAATGTTACCACAATGCTACCATCTCCCTAAAATGTATTGAGTGACAAACGACAGGACTGTTGAAGGTAAGGTAATTGAAATGAAAAGTTGTATTGTGAAATTCCCTTGAATAACATAGAAAGGTCTGAGAAATACTTTTGTATAAAATTTCAGTGCACGGAGTCCAGTTTCAAAAGTCAAGTGGTGTCTTTGTCCATCTCCATTTCCATCTCCAACACTTCTCTCTCCTTCCTGGACCTCTCTGTCTCCATCTCGGGTAACCACCTAGAAACCGATGTCCATTTCATTTTTCTCACGAAGGGTTTAGGCCCGAAACGTCAAGTTTTCCTGCTCCTATGATGCTGCTTGACCTGCTGTGTTCATCCAGCCCCATGCTTGTTATCTCCATTTCAAGCCCACTGACTCCCACAGCTACCTGGAATACACCTCCTTCCACCCACCTTCCTGCAAAAATGCCATCCCCTATTCCCAATTCCTTCGCCTCCGCCGCATCTGCTCCCAGGATGAGACATTCCACTCCCGTACATCTCAGATGTCCTCATTCTTCAAGGACCGCAACTTCCCCCCCACAGTGGTCGAGAACGCCTTCGACCGTGTCTCTCACATTTCCTGAAACGCATCCCTCACGCCCCGTCCCCGCAATAATAACCAAAAAAGAATCCCCCTCGTCCTCACGTACCACCCCACCAACCTCCGGATCCAACGCGTCATCCTCCGACACTTCCGCCATCTGCAATGCGACCCCACCACCAAAGACATTTTTCCGTCCCCACCCTTATCTGCCTTCCGGAGGGACCAGTCCCTCTGCGACTCCCTTGTCCACTCCACACTCCCCTCCAGCCCCACCACACCCGGCACTTTTCCCTGCAACCGCAGGAAGTGCTACACCTGCCCCCCACACCTCCTCCCTCGCCCCAAGAAGACTTTCCACATCAGGCAGATGTTCACCACATCTGCCAATGTGGTATTCTGCATCCGCTGTACCCGTTGTGGCTACCTCTACATCGGGGAAACCAAGCAGAGGCTTGGGGACCGCTTTGCAGAACACCTGCGCTCAGTTCGCAACAAACAACTGCACCTCCCAGTCGCGAACCATTTCAACTCCCCCTCCCATTCCTCAGACGACATGTCCATCCTGGGCCTCCTGCAATGCCACAGTGATGCCACCCGAAGGCTGCAGGAACAGCAAATCATATTCAGCCTGGGAACCTTGCAGCCCAATGGTATCAATGTGGATTTCACAAGCTTCAAAATCTCCCCTCCCCCAACCGCATCCCAAAACCAGCCCAGCTCATCTCCACCTCCCTAACCTGATTTTCCTCTCACCTATCCCCTCCTCCCACCTCAAGCCCTACCCCCATCTCCTATCTACTAACCTCATCCCGCCCCCTTGACCTGTCCGTCCTCCCTGGACTGACCTATCTCCTTCCTACCCCCACCACCTACACTCACCTTTACTGGCTCCATCCCCGCCTCTTCGACTTGTCTGCCTCCTCTCCACCTATCCTCTCCTCTATCCATCCTCTATCCGCCTCCCCCTCTCTCCCTATTTATTTCAGAACCCTCTTCCCCTCCCCCATTTCTGATGAAGGGTCTCGGCCCGAAACGTCAAGTTTTCCTGCTCCTATGATGCTGCTTGGCCTGCAGTGTTCATCCAGCCTCACGCCTTGTTATCTCGGATTCTCCAGCATCTGCAGTACCTTTTATCTCTGGTGTCTTTGTGTCATGTGGACAGTGCTATTGCTGGACAATCCAAACACTTCTCCGCCAATGTTCAAATGCGCACAGTTTATATATGTTTTTATTATGAGTTACAACTTAATGGCATAAGTGGGCAAAGGCCACAGCACGATGGCCTCTGGTGAATTGATAGTTGTGTTCCTGAACAATAATTGCAATGCAGAGACTTGGTATTTTATCTTGTGTATTGTTTTTGTATTTCCCATTTCTTAATTGGGTCATCGTTCATACTTTGTCAATTCATTGACACCCTAGCTGTTGATCCTTACTGGCACTCGAAAATAAAGCCAAATTTTACTCCTTCAAAAGCAGAATTGGGAGCATAACAGCATAGAAAAATGCTATTTGGCTGATTGTAATGGCTGTACAGCTGTTCTGCACTCACAGAACAGCACACCAAAGTATTGACCTCTGATTTCGGGAATTCCTGCTGTACGTGGACCTTTGAAGGTCTGCATGCTGGAGAGAGGATTAGAAGGATAGTACCTGTGATTGTTTTTTGAAAGTGTAATCTAATCATTCTAACTGCTGTGTAATGTTCCATATCTATCCAAAATGTTACTTTTCAAGAACATTTTAATTTCAGTTTTGAATCTTCTACCACCCTTTCGGACACTGCATTCCAGATTTCATCATTGACTAAATAAATCCTTCACTGCATCTCCCCCTTGTTGTTTTGCTAGTTGTCCTAAATTTGTGATCTCCAGTAACAAACTCACTCATTTGTGATAACTGTTTCTTCCTATCTGCTCTGTCAAAACAACTAAGTTTTAACATCTCTATGAATCTCCTGTAATACCACAAAATTTTAAAAACAATCCCAGCTTTTCTAGCCTCTTTATATAACTGAAGTTTATCATTCTTGGTATCATATGAATAAATCTTCTCTGCACCCTCTCTAGGCCTTATCATCCTGAAGTACAGTACCTAATGTTGGCCACGATATTCTAGCTGGAACCTAACTGGTGATCTTCTAAAGGGTTTGCATAACTTCCTTCCTTTACTTGCTTCTATTTATAATTGCAAGGATCCTGAATGCTGTTTTAGCAACACTGTCAACTTGTACTACCACCTTCAAAAATTTATGTATATCCAAGTTTCTATATCTGTACTTCCTTTAAATTTGTATCCTTATTTTACAGGCAGTCCCCAGGTTGTGATCGGGATCCTTTCTGGAGTTCATTTGCAAGTTGATTTGTATGCAAGTTGGAACATGGTGCAAGATGATATAAAGGAGCTGTTTGTAAGTACAGGAAATGTTTGTCTGTTGGGTTTTTAAAATTACACCCCTTGCATGGGATTGTGTTCGTAATTATGAGCGTTCTTAAGTCGGACATTTGTAAATCAGGGACTCCCTGTATATTGCAGCGTCTCATTTTCTAAAAGAATCTCAAATTCAACCTGCTGTACGTCTGCCCATTTCTTCATGTCTTCCAGAGATCGGCTATGATCTGCACCGCCTTTTTGTGGTGACCTGTTGGGCTACTTTACTGAAAAAAATTTAATGGCCTCATCCTGGTCAGAGAGTGGTTATGGTATTCGGGTAGATGCATTTGGCTAAAGTTGCACAATCCATTTTTATGTAACAATTGATTCTTATCCCTCTGGCCAAGGGTCCAGTATTCACCTTTGGATCTAAATGGGGCCATCACCACCTAGTAAAACTTCTGTGCTTCTATGCCCTGATCACAATCAGTTGCTTGTTTTTTGACATAGATGTTGGACCATTAGTGCTGTTTAAGGCATAATGCATTTCAGTAGCTCTCTTTCATTCTTAGTTTCTGCTGGGGTGAATCAACATCTATCGTCTTTTAATATTTGTTGAACTGCATTGTTGAAGCAAGATGCCACGATGATGGTCTAAGCTTAATCCTGGTTAGAACTTTGCAGAATTGTAGTCCACTTGCACAATGGGATCAGTAACAGCCATGTTTTAGTCCAAGAAATCCATTTTAAAAATTAACAATAGCTTTTAAAACAATTCTGACCTCTCTTCCTGTTTAATGGACCTTAGATTAGAAGAGATATAAAATACATTTAAGGTAGAAAACAGAGTGATAATTAATAAACTACTCAAATTTAAGGTAAACCATTGGTACCTGTATATTACATGTGCATTTGGTAAAATAAATTGAGGACAAGATACTATTAAAAATGCATAAAACTAATTAGACTAAGCAGTACTGCCAGAGGACTGCCTGGCAGGTAATGTGATTCCTATATTTATAGAAGGATCTGGAACATTTGACCAATTAGCTTAATTTTGGGGATAAGAAAAGGAAATGAAATTGTTACTCAATGATGTAGTAGAAAAATTTTTTTTTATCCTTCATTCATTCATTCATTCATGGGATGAGGGCGTCGTTGGCTAGGCAGCATTTATTGCCCATCTCTAATTGCCCAGAGAGCAGTTATGAGTTAACCACATTGCTGTGGTTCTGGAGTCACATGTAGGCCAGACCAGGTAAGGATGGCAGTTTCCTTCCCTAAAGGACATTAGTGAACCAGATGGGTTTTTCCTGACAATCGACAATGGGTTCATGGTCATCATTAGAGTCTTAATTCCAGATATTTTATTGAATTCAAATTCCGCCATCTGCAGTGGCAGGATTCAAACCCAGGTCCCCAGAACATTATCTGGGTCTCTGGATTAACAGTACAGCAATAATACCACCAGGCCATTGCCTCCCCTGATTTAGACAGTGAGTTTGAGTTTTAGTTACATGAATTTATGAAAGTAGGGACAGTTTAGTAGACCATAAAAAAAAGTGTCTGTTTCTAGGCAGCTAAAGTTGAAAAACGTAAAGTATGTGTCAAACATCGACTATTGTGCACAATTGTGGGCTCCACATTATAAAATACATAGGGAGGTGGTGAAGAGGTGCAATACAAATGCACTAGATAGAATTTAGAGGTTATACTTGACAGGAAATATTGAACAGGTGATGGATAATTCCTGTAGAAAAATGACTGGAAGATAACCTGACCTAGGCCTTCAAGATTCTGAACGGTAGACCTAGATATTTCCATTTGCAAGCAAGATCAGAGAAATAAATTCAACAAAGAATTCTGGAAAAAACTTACAGTAGCTTTAATATGACACTTGCTACCAAAAGGAATAATTGAGTCAACCAACATAAATGCTGCTTATTCATTTTTGGGATGGGAGCATCACTGACATGGACAGCATTTATTGCCCATTCCCAATTGCCTCTGAGTAGGTGATAGTAAGCCACCTTATTGAACTGCTGAGGCCATTCGGTAGAGGCACCCTTGCAGCCTTGTTTGTAAGGCAGTGTCAGTGTTTGGAGGATGCTCACGTTGGTATGCTGATCTTACCAGTGGACTTGCCAGTATTTTGCGAAGGTCGTTCTGGTGGTAACTTTCCAGGGATTTGAGGTGTTTGCTGTATGTGGTCTGTTTCTGATGCATTCAGAAGAGTGGGGACCATGGCTGCTTTGTAAACATGAGCTTGGTGCTAGGACTTGAAATACTTCGTTCTTTAGGGGTCCAAAGGCTGTTTTAGCACATTGGAGTCAACAACCATCGTCAGTGTTCTGTTGCACTGAAAGGAAATGTTGTCCAGAGGTTTGCTGTGGATTTTACTTGTCGGGGGTCAGTGATTATGACAGGGGCAGATTGTCAGAGACATCTACCAGTCAGTATCCCCAGTATCAATGCACTGTATTGCATGACCTGCTGCGATGAGTGGGTAACATTGTCCAACACAAGCCTCCTTAAACAAATACTGTACTCCAAGCCCTGTGTTGACAAGCGATCACCAGGAGGGTAAAGGACACCCTGAAAGCCTCTCTGAACAAATGCAACATTTCCAGCGATATGTGGGAATCACTGTCACACTGGGAAACAGAGCAAATGTATAAACAGTGAGTGCGCCACATCCAGATGGCGGTGCCAGCACAGAAGGTAGCGTTCGGGCTCCTGAACCCGTATGCTTCCTTCTCTTTTTCTCCTTTTTTAATCTTTTTTCTTTTCTTCATCTTCTGACGTGGTGGGGAAATGGGTTCAGTATTGGCAGGGAGTCGGCTGAGGTGGTGCCTGTGCCGAGAGCAAGGACTACTGGTTGCAGTAGGCCCAGAGCCTGGATTTGATGACTCAGGTTGTCAGCTGCGATGGTGCTTAGTGCGTGGAGCAGGGATGTGGTAGCCTCATAGTGTGGACTTGAGGACTTGGTGGGTTGTTGGATGTGGTGGTCGCAGTGCCTGGAAGAGGACTCCTGGCTGAGGTAGACCCATGGCGTGGACTCAGCGGGTCTTGAGTTGTAGCGGTGGCAGTGCCTGGAGTGAGGACTCCTTGAGGCCTGGGACACCTTGCAGAGACCTTGCAAAAGCTCTGGAGCCCTTGTGCAGAATTTCTGTAATTTCTTTCATTTTGTAACTGAAAATGGTGCTGTATTGTGGTGACAAAACATTTTTTTCACTGTATCTTTCTAGATATATGTGACAATAAATAAATAATACTGCACAAACTGGAGCAGAAGCATGGGCAAAGGTAACCACTTTGAGCGTCACTGAGCGGAGCACCTGGAGGTCAAGCAGAAGGATCAGGCAGAATTCAGAACATCCCACCTACCTCAATACCCCCTCCACCCCCGTCCCAGCAATCAGAGGGGTAGCAAGTCATCCTTGACCCTGAGGATCTGCCGAAGAAGAAGGTGTTTGACGTAGTGATGGTGAAAGAATGGCAGTTATAGTTCTGCGTCTGGATTGTGGATGACTTAAACAGAAATTGCTATTCATCTGCCACCCTCGACCTTCTAGGAATTAGAGATTTAGAAGGTACAGCTGGAGAAACATTGGTAAGTTGCTGGAGTGCATCTTATGATGGTGCTCACTACTGCCACTGTGCATCAGTGGTAGATGAAAGTAATGTTCAAGGAAGTGGATGAGGTATTGCTCAGACTCACTGCTTTATCCTGGATGGTGTTGACTTCTTGAGTAGTTGACATCCCAGATAAAGAAGACCACTTGCTTAGCATTCCATCAGTAATTTTTGAGTAGCTAGATAAATACATAAGCAAATTGGGTTGGATGAAGAATAGGAACGGAGGCTTGTGTGGGGCATAAATTCTGACATGCACCATTGAATTGAATGATCTTTACGAGGATCTAAATAGTACATGATTCTATTCAACTATGTAATTCTAGACAACAATTCATTTTTGTACAAAGGCTTATTGTGGTATGACATCTTGAATGCACTTTGGACAATAAGTTATTTTGGCATTGATTATTATTGTCATCAAAATGTTTAGAGAAAAGTATTGTTAGTCTTAGGTCTGTTCCTAATAATAATGACAACTGTATAACTAGAGACATGAATGTGATTGCTTAATGTATAGTAATAGCTTCATGGAAGTTTTAAAAATCCTGCTTAGACGTATTGAAAAGACTTTCATTGGATTCCTGTTAAGAAATATACTATTGGCTGATCCTTAATTTAGTTACTTTTGTGGACATACGGTTGAACAGTTGAATTACTGCTCATGACACATGGCTTTTACCCTGCATTAAGTTTTGAAATGCTTTACTGGTTGGTTATTCAAAGGATAATATTCCCACAGAGAAATAGTTGCATCCAAACCTTGTTGCTAGCGTTACTGCCATTGTGGGTGACATTCTGTTTGGGAGTCAAGTTTCATGTATTTGATTGTCTTCTAAGTGGATGAAAACAACAATTCTAGCTGACGTATTGTAACAAGAATGATTAGTGAACTAAGTCTGCATATTAAATAATTCAGCAAAATAAACATGGAGTGGCTAACTTTGTAGCTGCATGATTTTAACAGAAGGCTTTCTTTATTTAAATTATAAACTTTGTGTAATATTTGAGCCGGACATTTTTAATCACAGGTAATACTGTTACGACCATATTTTTGCCATTTTGAGAATTTCTACTGAAAGTTAAATCATTATTTCACTATTCAGGAAAACGTGTAATTGCAAATTAAATGATATCAGTGTAATTCAAAATGATTTAAATACATCCATAACGATACACATAATTATGATATCTTGAAGTTTACAGACCAAAATTATATTGTGCTAATTGGAAGGATCTTTTGTTTATAGTGCAACAATGGGTATCTCCGAGCACCTTCACTTTGTGCAAGAACGTAAGAACGTTTTTGTAAAGCTCCCCACATGTCATAAACTTTAGAGATTTCCTGCTGTTATTAAATCTTGAAACTTCCAGAAGAATCCACCCTGTTTAGTTCAATTTTCTTGCGTTGTATTTGTCATGGACACTGATAATTTCTCCTTGTCATTCCAGTTTAATTCTCTGGAAACCCTTACCTATAAATTGCAGCATCTTCAAAGCCCTTGAATAATGTAGGCAATAGTGAGAAATTTGGGAGAATTTATGAGATAGCCAGCAAGGAGCTTCTCAATGTTGAGAGCAAAATGCCCCATTTCCCAACCAAGTGTTTAATGACAAGATGAGATTCTCACTTGTAGGTGGCAAGAGCCCCGTTTTAATATATTTTGCATGTATTGGCATGTATTAAAATCCCATTATTGCTTAATCTGCTTAATCTTACTTCATTAATGTGCAGTTTCCCATCTCTCATATGCCATGCTAGTTGGCAGCAATTCCTGACATAAAAGTCAAAGTCAGGCATCAACATCCCTGGGCACACTCCATGGAAGCTACCAACATGCACCACCTGTCCAAAGACCCCGTTAATGGACACACATCAGTCTCTTCACTTCTCATGGAATATCTCCAACCCACTTGCAACACTGTTCTGCATCTCAGTGCTGCACTTAAGAATCCACAGGCTTTCATTGAAATGTTGCTGGCAAGACGCTTTGCGCAAGGCACCCAACTCAATCAGAGTGCCCCATTGGGATCCTCGCTTGCTCACAGTGCTCACTCACTTTATGCCTGCTTGGATGCCCACAACATCCTTGCCTTTCCTTACAGTGCCTCTTTGCACTTTGCCCCCTCAGCTGGACCTTACGTGCGCACAGTTCTTCTGAAGAAGGATCACAGGACTCAAAACATTGACTCTATTTTCTCTTCAGATACTGCCAGACCTGCTGGGTTTCCCTGGCAATGTCAGTTTTAGTTTGTTTCAGATCTCCAGCATCTGCAGTTTTTGTTTTATTTGTTACAGTTCTTCTGTCTTGCATTGTTGTTTAGTGTAGACATAAAGCCAGGCTGCTTGTTGTGCCTGACAGCAGTCATTAGTCACGGGGGTGGACATGGTGCTGTACACCATCCCGTGAAGTCAATCTCACATCTGCACCATGCGTCAGTTGCATATGTGGTAAATACGTTGCAGGTGCAACAACCAAATGGCCATATCTCAATGTGTAAGGGAATAGTCCTCAGTCAAGTCAAGGGAGACACTCTTAGGGGCTTCAGACACAGAAAATCAAGGAACATCTCCAGTATCAGTCCAGGAGTTGGGTTTGGCCATTGTACCGGTTGGGGTGCGTACCTCTGCAGTCTGGGGAATGAGCTTGGCTGATCCCTGTGTGTCCAGTACAGCTGGGAGTTGTGGTTAATCAGTAGGAGAGCTGAACAGATCTGAGTTGGGTCTGGCCAGCCATCATTCGTGACTTCATCAAAAGGGCAATAGCATTGCAAAGACATATATACTATGTAGCCTGAAAGACACCTGCAAACACTATATCCGTGTGTGAACCTTGACCATTAACCTACTGTGTGATCTACAAATCCCTTCCCCAAGTACCCTTAACCACATCCTGCAGTATGAGATATCAATCTCACTAATGGCTGTGATACACAAGCAATGTATTGCGGCCTGAAAAGGTTCACCCTAGCTCTCAAAGTAGCAATCACCTTTTAAGTTCCCATAACTTGCACATGCTGCAGGAGCTGCGTATTTCACACCTTGAATCACAAAACCTTAGGTAGCACTAAGGATGGCTGTGTTCTGCATTTTCTATCTTATAATTGCAGCTAGACAGAATTTGCCCAGACAGCTGATGGTGATAAGTGAACATATATTTCAAAATATGATAATGTGTTTACAATGAAGTGTCACCCAGGTCACCTGTGTGCCCTCAGAAAGTTTGTTCATTCATTCCCTCTACTACATCTCAGTGCAGTCTGGGGTTCAGCAGCTGTGATGATTGGAGTCTGCCACACAGTGGAGTCCATTGGCTGTGGAATTTTGTTTGGGGAACCCTGAGGCTGTATAGGGTTATTGGAATTAGATATGCTGAGTGTGTCATCCCAAGAGGTAGGTGTGTCCATGTGGGCTTGAACTCCCACAGGACTGAGGGAGGCAGGAAGATTGGAGGTGGAATGTCAGCCACCTCTGGAGTTTCCTGAGAGAAGATTTCCAAGGATTCTGTGTTTTGTTCCTCCTTCCACTGGGTCCTGTTGGCACTGCTCCATTTCTTATGAGAAAGGAAACTTAGTGTGAGGTCAAGAGCACTTATCTCCCTGTGGAGTGTAGATCTGTGTGTGAATCCAGCAAACACAGTGTGGTGGATCTGACTCCATGGCAGCTGCCAGCCTGTCTATGCAGGCAGCTAAGTGCTTGCATGCCTGAGGCAAAATGGTGCCATCAGGTTTGGTGCAGTTCAGTTTGTCCAATCCCTCCAACGAACCTGTCTGCTGCTCCTGTGTCTGATTGTTCATTTTGGTGAAATTCTTACTCGCCGACCGGATGAGATGCTTTCTGCCTGAAGCTGAACAAGTATCAGGTTTCCAGCTGTCCTGTGCGTGCTGGTGCCTGGGGTGTTTCTTCCTCCAACAACTGCAGAGTCATATATACTATATAGCCTGAAAGACACCTGCAAACACTATATCCGTGTGTGAACCTTGACCATTAACCTACTGTGTGATCTACAAATCCCTTCCCCAAGTACCGTTAACCACGTCCTGCAGTATGAGATATTTAGCATGTGCTCCCAACTCTAATCTAGCTGAAGTATCCTTCAAGGTGTCAATATCAGAGCTAGTGGAGGGTGCAGGGGGCAGTCTTGCCAGTGCATCCGTTGTGGGATCAGTGGCTTGTTTCCAGAAGTGGAGGCTGAAACATTTTGTGGTGCAGGCTTCTTAGATGCTGAGACCATGCTGTTTACACTGGGTTTTTTTTTCATCATGGATGAGGGCATCACTGGCTAGGCCAGCATTTATTTTCCATCCCTAATTGCCCAGAGTACTGCTAAGAATCAACCATTGCTGTGGATCTGGAGTCACGTGTAGGCCAGACCAGGTGAGGATGGCATTTTTCTCTCCTAAAGGACATTAGTGAACCAGATGGATTTTTCTGACAATTGACAATGGATTCATGGTCATTGGACTGTTATTTCCAGATTTTTTTCGACGCCTGCGGGAGACGAGAAAAAGTGTGATGAACAACATGTGGAATATCGGGCATGTTAAGACTATGTTTGCAGTGGTGGTAATCGGAGAGTATTACATCAGTGGACAGTGCTGCTTGCTCAGTTGCTGGGACATGGTTGTTACAGCATCACCATAGCAACAGTCTCGGTCCTCGTTGGCGAGCGCCAGTATCCATTCAGTGTCATGGGTTAGGAGCTGAATATGGGGCACCTGACTACCTATTCTGACTTTCTGCACCCTGCAGGTCGTTTTCTCCTGGAATGAAACACATGGAGGTATTAAGGAGGCATTAAAGGATAGTAGCTGGCACCTGCTGATGCAGGTGGTGAAAAGTGGTGAGTGTCCCAAGTGAGTAAGTAGGCAACAGACGGGGCATGCAGGGTTAGTAGGGGAGTTTTGGCTGGGTGAAAACCAATGAAGGAAGATGTTGCATGTAATAGTGTGTTATACCATGACGCTTGGAGGGAGATGTGTGCATAACAAAAATAAGGTGAGTATTAGGTGTCAGAGAGAAGATAGTGGCATTTATTCTGTGTGAGTGGAGGAACTCATTGACCTTCCTGCTGTCTGCTGAATATTCCTCTGGACTGTGTAAATGGTACAGACCCCAGTGGGAATTGTGTATGAGGCTGGCAACATCTAGTGTAATGACCTCCTCTGCTAGTCCTAGGGAAGAGGATGGCCATCCTCCATATTTATCCAGGATCTCCAGCTCCCTGCAAGCAAAGCAGGAGGTAAATTTCCCCTTGTCTGCCATGTATGGGGCAGAAAAAATAAACTGTGCAGAGCAGCTCCAGACTGCTGACTGGATGCATGATTGCCTTTCAGTGCAGTGCTAGCCAACGCCAGGGATCCTGGGGTATCCTGGCTTTGGTGAGTGCTTCTGCCTGTGGTGAGTTGGAGAAAGTGACAAGCAGATTGTCAAAGGGGCATGATGCATAGATGATAAGGCTGGTTTGGGACGAGACCATGAGAAAACCTGCTAGGCCTCACATTGGGACACCATTCACTTAAAATGACAGTGATTTGAGGTTTGATTCAGTCCATAGTTTTAAAAGTACAGGTAAAAATTAAATGAGATTAATTGGGATTTTAATTTCAAGGGAAATTTAAGCAAAATAGAGAAAATTATTCAAAAGACTTTGAACTAACTATGGGAGTCATTTAGTAGTAGAGCATCATTGAACCCCGAGTTAAGATTACACAGAGAATAGCTCATTCCCAGGAGACACTGCCAGGACTTGAAATTTGAAGAGTTTGCAATTTATCTGATCCTTGAGATAAGATTTACCCACTGTAAAGTCATTTCCTTGTGTTAATCAATGAATACTGTGGAATTAGTGAAGCCAGTGACTTTTAAGTCAGGAGCAGATGCCATTGTAGAGACAGGTGGTTCTGATTCTGCATGTCACTGATTTGTAGAGATGCTCACTCTGCCGTGTAAACAATTGTGTGTTGATCATTGTAACTTAAGTCGAAACTTGTACCTCATTTATTTTTCAAAATATAACAATTATGTACAGTAACTGTTTTATTTAGCTTGAAGGCTTGATGCTTCTCACAAGTCTTACCTGCACATAGGAAAATGGTTGTGGTTGTTGAAGATTAGTCATCTCAGCTCTAAAACATCTTTCTAGGAGCTCCTTAGGATAGTGTGCTAGGCCCAACCATCTTCAGCTGCTTCGTCAATAACTTTTCCCCGACCATAGGGTCAGAAGTGGGGACATTTGGTGATGATTAAACAATGTTCAGCACCATTTGTGACTCCTCAGCTGCAGAAGCAGTTCATGTTCAAATGTAACAAGACCTGGGCCATATCCAGGCTTGGACAGCCAAGTGACAAATTACATACATGCTACATAAATGCCTGGCAATGACTATCTCCAATAAGAGACAATCTGACCACATTCCCTTGATATTTGATGGCGTTGCCATTATTGAATCCCCCACTAACAACACCCTGTGTGTTACTATTGACCAGAAACTCAACTGGACTCACCATATAAATACAATATAAATATAAATACAAGAGCAGGTCAGAAGCTAGGAATATTTTGGCGAGTAACTCACCTCTTGATTCCCCACGCCTGTCCACTAACTACAAGATACAAGTCGGTATTGTGATCGAATACTCCACACTTGCTTGGATGTATGCAGCTTCAACATGACTCATGAAGCTTGACACCATCCAGGACAAAGCAGTCTGCTTGATTGGCATCAAATCCAGAAGCATCCACTTCCCTCCACTACTGATGCCCAGTAGCAGCAGTGTGTACTATCTACAAGATGCACTGCAAAAATTTACCATAAATCTTCAGACAGCACCTGCTAAACCCACAACTGCTTCCATCTGAAAGGACAACGGTATACATGGGAACACCACCACCTTCAGATTTTCCTGTAAGTCTCTCACCCTCCTGACTTGGAAATATATTGCCATTACTTTACTGTCATTGGGACAAAACCCTGAACCCCTGTAATGGTATTATGGGTCTACCGAAAGTATGTGGACTGCAATGGGTCAAGAAGGCAGCTTACCACTTCTCAAGGGACCTAAGAATGGGCAATAAATGCTGGCCAGACAGCAATGCCCACATCCCAAGACTGACTAAATTCAGGCACGATGTTATATTACATTATACGTTTCATATTTTAGCCCCACACGATATGTGCCAGAAATTGAGTTGTAGTTCTAGTGAAAGGAGAGAGACATACTTGCATTCTATATAGCTTGTTGGGTAACCTTAGGGCATCTAGGGAAGTTTATTTCAAAAGTATTTAGTCAAATGTGGAGTCACTGTTGTATCGTAGGGAGCATTCGTAAGTGGAGGTAGTGGTAAAGTAGTAATGTCATTGGACTAGTAATTCAGAACCCCTGGCTAATGTTCTGGGGAATTGGGTTCGAATCCCACACTGGCAGATAGTAAAATTTGAATTCAGTGAAAAACTGAAATTAAAAAAAAACTAGCCTGATGACAAATGCATCCCCACTGTGCATTGTTTAAACAATAAATTTAATTCAGGAATGTTCTTCAGCAAATTAAATCTGCCATCCTTACCTGGTCTGACTTAGATGTGACTCCAGACCCACAGCAATGTGGTTGATTCTTAACTGTCCTCTGGGCAATTAGGAATGTACAGTAAATTCTGGCTTAGCCAGTGATGCCCTCATCCCATGAACCAATAAAATAAAATGGAAGCAGTCATTTTAAATGCTGCAACAATCTGCATTGAGTTAAATGATTAAATAATCTTTGTTGATTAAGGATGTGCATTGGCCCTGATCTCAACCCTCCCGATTGTCTTTGAATACTGCCATAGGATCTTTACTGTCTAGGTCAGACCAGGGTTGAATTGATCCTTCACCCCAAAGATATATGCTGTGACAGTGCAGCATTTCAACTGTACTGATTGAGTTACACTTAAGCCTCTGCAGTGAGGCTGTAATTCAAGTTCTTCTGACTTTGATATGTCTGCTCCTATTTTCTGTGTTTCTATGCACTATGAATGTTTGGCTATGTTTCACGCACTAAGTTAACTTAGGGGAGAGTTTGGCGTTCACATTTTTTGAAAGCTTAAAGAGGCCAGTTAAAGTTTGGCTGTCTTTTTTGTGGGAGTTGAATAATTTTGTTTTCTAACTATTGGCGGAGTTTTAAAAGTATTGAATGCATTTTATGAATGGGAGGTTTTTCATCATTAATTATGTGAGAATGAGAATGAAAATAGATTTTCAGAAGTGTTTAATGATCAAAGGACTCCTGAGGCCTACTTATGGTAAATTTGGTGAATGGCTGTGGAAGTGACTTAGAGAGTATAGAGACCCACCATGGGGGGTTGTTGGTGAAAGCTGGAGCACCTAACAACACTAAAAGGGACAAATTCCCAGAGATCTAAGTTGGCTCTTCTAACCAGCTTGCCAGACTTGTGGCAGTCTATGCCCTGCTCCCAAACCCCCGGATCAAAAATGCTGCATTTGAGATCTTGTGTTGAAGTGGGTTTGGCAATGTTGTAAATTTTTCAACATGAGTGACTGGCTTTGGTACCCAAAATCTGGCCCAAGTGTGTTTTCCAGTGCAGCCTTAGATAGCAGAGACTTTAAATTATGTAAATTTGTCATTAGTTAAATGGATTTCATACTTGACCAATTGAGAAAGGCCTTACCTGCACAGAACAGAACACCAAGATGTTTGAAATGACTGTAAGAAAAGGGGAGGCGATGGCCTGGTGGTATTATCGCTTGACTATTGATCCAGAAACTCATCTCATGTTCTGGGGACCAAGGTTCGAATCCTGCCACAGCAGATGGTGGAATTGAATTCAATAAAAAACATCTGGAATTAAGAATCTACTGAAATCATTGTCGATTGTTGGAAAAAACCATCTGATTCACTAAGGTCCTTCAGGGAAGGAAATCTGCCATTCTCACCTGGCCTATGTGTGACTTCAGAGCCACAGCAATGTGGTTGACACTCAGATGCCCTCTGAAATGGCCTATTAAGCCATTCAGTTGTACCATTTGCTACAAAGTCTCAAAGAAATGAAACCAGACAGATCACCTGGCATTGATTTAGGGACCGGAAAAGACAACATCAGAAACAGCCCTGTCAACCCTACGAAGCCCTCCTGACTAACATCTGGGTGCTAGCGTCAAACTTGGGAGAGCTATCTCACAGACTAGTCAAGCAGCAGCCTGAAATATGTATACTCATGGAATCAGACCGTACAGATAATGTCCCAGACACCACCATCACCATCCCTGGATATGTCTTGTCCCACCAGAACGACATAGCTAGTGGCACAGTGGTATACAGTTGTGAGGGAGTTGCCCTGGGAATCTTCAACAGTGACTTCGGACCTCATGAAGTATTGTGGCTTCATGTTAAACATGGACAAGTTAACCTCCTGTTCATTACCACGTACTGTCCTCCCTCAGCTGATGAATTGCTACTCTTCCATGTTGAACAACACTTAGAGGAAGCACTGAAGTTGTCAAGGGTGCAAAATGTACTCTGGTTGGGCAATTTCAATGTTCACCACCAAAATGGCTCTGCAGCAGTACAACCGATCAAGCTGGTTTGGTCCTAAAAGGTCACAGCTGCTAGACTAGGTCTGCGACAAGTGGTGAGGGAACCAACAAGGGAAAGACATACTTGACTTGATCCTTACCAGTCTGCTGGCTGCAGTTGCATCTGTCCATGACAGTATCGGTAAGAGCGACCACTGCACAGTCCTTGTGGAGATGAACTCCTGCCTTCATGTTGAGAATAACCTCTATTGCGTTTTGTGGCAGTATCACCATGCTAATTGGGACAAACTTCAAACAGATCTAGCAACTCAAGACTGGACATCGATGAGACACTGTGGACCATCAACAGCAGCAGAATTGTAGTCCAGCACAATCTGTAACCTCATAGCCTGTCATATCCCCCACTCAACCATTGCCATTAAGCCAGGGGATCAACCCTGCATTCAATGGAGAGTGCAGGAGGGCAAGCCAGGAACAGTACCAGGCATACCTGAAGATGAGTGTCAACCTGGTGAAATCAGCAAACAGGACTCCTTGCATACTGAGCAGCAAGTGACACAGAGCTTAGCGATCCCACAACCACAACCAACTGATCAAATCTCAGCTCTTCAGTCCTGCCTCATCCGGTCATGAATGGTGGTGAACATTAAACTGGAGGGGGAGGTTCCAGAAATATCCCCATCTGCAGTGATGGAAGAGCCCAGCACATTAGTGCAAAAAATAAGGCTGTAGCATTCACAGCAGTCTTCAGCCAGAAATGCTGAGTGGACGATCCATCTCGGCCACCTTCAGTGGACCCCGGCATTACACATACTAGTATCCAGCCAATTTGAATCACTCCATGTGATATCAAGAAATGATTGGTGACACTAGATACTGCAAAGGCTACAGACCCTGACAACATACCGGCAATAGTACTGAAGACTTGTGCTCCAGAATTTGCCGCTCCCCTGGCCAAGCTGTTCCAGTACAGTTACAACTCTGGCATCCACCCGACAATGTGGAAAATTGCCCAATTTATGTCCTGTCCATGAAAAGCAGGGCAAATCTAACCCAGCCAATTACCAGCCCATCAGTCTCCTCTCAATTATCAGTATGGTGATGGAAGGTGTGATCATCAGTGCTATGAAGCAACACCTGCTCAGCAATAACCTGCTCAGTGGCGCCCAGTTTGGGTTCCGCCGGGGCCGCTTAGTTCCTGACCTCATTACAGCATTGGTTCAAACATGGACAAAAGAGCTGAATTCCAGAGATAAGGTGAGAGTGACTGCCCTTGACATCAAAGCTGCATTTGACTGAGTGTGGCATCAAGGAGCCCTATCAAAACTGGAATCAGTGGGTATCGGGGGCAAACTCTGCAGTGGTTGGAGTCACACCTGGCACATAGGAAGATGGTCGTGGTTTTGGAAGTGAGTCATCTCAGCTCCAGGACATCTCTGTAGGAGTTCCTCAGCGTAGTGTCCTAGGCCCAACCATTTTCAGCTTCTTCAACAATGACCTTCCCTTCATCATAAGATCAGAAGTGGGATGCTTGTCGCTGATTGCACAACATTTAGCACCATTCACGACTCCTGAGATACTGAAGTTGTCCATGTTCAAATGCAGCAAGATCAGGACAATATCCAGGCTTGGGCTGACAAGTGGCAAGTAACCTTCACGTCACTCAAATGTCAGGCTATGACCATTACCAATAAGAGACAATTTAACCACCGCCCCTTGACATTGATAGTGTTACTATCACTGAATACCCTACTGTCGACATCCTGGGGGTTATCATTGACCAGAAACTCAGCTGGACTTGCCACATTAACAACATGGCTACAAAAGCAGGTCAGAGGTTAGGAATACTGTGGCAGCTAATTCACCTCCTGACTCCCCAAAGCCTGTCCAGCATCTACAAGACATAAGTCAGGAGTGTGATGGAATACTCCCCATTTGCCTGGATGAGCATAGCTCCAACAACACTAATGAAGCTTGACATCATCCAGGACAAAGCAGCCCAATTGATTGGCACCACAGTCATAAACATCTACTTCCTCCACTATCGACACTCAGTACACACTGCTGCTACAATTTACAAGAGACACTGCAGAAATTCACCAGAGATCCTCAGACAGCACCTTCCAAATGCATGACCCCTTCCATCTAGAAAGACAAGGTCAGCAGATACCTGGGAGCACCACCTTCAATTTCGCTTTCAAGTCATTCAACCGTCCTGACTTGGAAATATGTCGCTGTCGCTGTCACTTCACTATCCCTGGGTCTAAATCCTAGAGTTCCCTCCCTCATGGCATTATCGATCAACCCACAGCAGGTGGACTGCAGCAGTCGAGAGGGCAACTTGTCACCACCTTCTCAAGGGCAGCTCGCTTTGGGCAATAAATGCTGTCTAGTCAGAATGCCCACGTCCCAGCAATGAAGATAAAAAATAGCAGTGATTAGATGTCAACAAGCTTTGGTTTAAAAATATTTGGAATTGTATAATAAAGAATTTCACAGTTCACTTATGGAGTCGTACACTATGAAAACAGACCCTTCGGTCCACGCAGTCCATGCCAAACGCAATCCCAAACTAAACGAGTCTCACCTGCTTGCTCCTGGCCCATATCCCTCCAAACCGTTCCTATTCATGTTTTTATCTAAGTGTCTTTTAAACATTGTAACTGTACGCGTATACACCTCTTCCTCAGCAAGTTCATTCTATATGTGAACCATGTGAAAGATTTGCCCCTCATGTTTTTTTTAAATATCCTTCTTCTCATCTTAAAAATATGCCCCCAGTCTTGAATTCCCCCAATCTAGGGAAAAGACACGAACCATCAACCCTACCTATACGTCTCATGATTTTATAAACCCCTATAAGGTGACCTGTCAACCTCCTATGTTCCAGGAGAAAAAAGTCCTAGCTATCCAGCCTTTCTTTTTCAGTCAAACTTTCCACACCAGGCAACATTCTGGTAAGTCTTTTCTGAACCCTCTCTAGCTTAATAATGTCCTTTCTATAACTGGCCACAGAAGAGGTGTCACCGATGTCCTGTACAACCTCAAAATGACTTCCCAACTCCTATACTCAAAGGACTGAAGGCAAGCGTGCTAAATGCCTTTTTTTTAACTACCCTTTCTACATGGTGATGCAAACTTCAAAGAATTATGACCCTGAACACTTGGGTCCCTCTGTTCTACAACATTACCCAAGGCCCTACTCTTAACAAACTGACAAAATAGAAAATGCTATAACAAATCTGGCATTCAGTTCTGTATGTATCTGTTGATTTCATTTGTTGTTTCTTTTAATTGTACTTGAAATTAATGGTGCTTTAGTATTGTAGTTACTGTAAATTAGAACAGCCTTTTGTCTTCTTATTATTTTAGAACACGCCCTTGTCTGACTGAAGAGCAGAATGCCCGGTCTGATGTATACAGGTATGTGTCATCTGACGCGTAGACTCTTTCACACACGGGTATACAATCAATCTTTAATTCCATGCAACAGAAAGGTTGCTCCAACATTTCTAAAGACGTTCCTCTTTTTAAAACCTGCTAAATCGATGCAGTCCACAATGCTGTCTACACCTAAGTCACTTGCTGGTGAAAAGAACATTGTTCTTCTTGGTGCTCCTGGTGCAGGGAAGACAACAGTAGCAGTGTTTGTTGGTCAGATTACTGGCCTTCATGTGATACATATTAATGAGATTCTTGAAAAGACATGGCATATGAGTGTTGCTCAGAAGCTGCAGGAGGTTGGTGAGGAGCTGTTTTTGCAAGAGGAGGGAGAAATCCTTCAGAAGCTTTCAACAGTCAGAAGTGTCATTTCTCTTACTGGGTCCAATCCTATGCATCCCTCGAGTATGTACCATGTTAAAAAGAATGGAATAGTTGTTTACCTTGACGTACCTATTGAAGATATACTGGAAAGACTTGGAGGGATGAATATCGACCATATTGTTGGGCTGAGGCCCGGTGTTTCAATGCAAGAAATATTTCAGTACAGACAACAATTTTACCACCAGTGGTATGATGTACGTGTCCTCTGTCAGGCTGGTGACACAGCTGAAGCAGTTGCTGTGAAGGTACTTGATGGTATAAAGAGATATCAAGACTCTAAATCGGGAATATTTCTTTCCACTAGAAGTATAGATAATAATGTTGAGTTCATGCAAAACCCCAGCTTCTTCACTGATGTTGTTATCGAAGGCATTGCTTTGGATGGAGGTCTCTTTGTGCCTGCAGATCCACTTCCAGAATTGACTGCTGGAGAGTGGCAAAGATTGGTTGAAGCTTCTTACACTGAACGGGCACAAGTCCTCCTCGAGAAGTGCATCCATCCTAATGATGTGCCAGCTGTCATTCTGCGAGAGATGGTAATGAAAGCATATGGACAGAACTTTTCTTGTAACGAGATAGCACCTGTCAGACATTTGAGTGGCAGCCAGTTTCTTCTTGAATTATTTTATGGACCCACAGCTTCCTTCATGGACTTTGCATTGCAGATGTTACCACAGCTATTTGCATATTGTATGCCTAGAACTTGCAATTATCTAATTCTAGTAGCTACATCTGGGGATACAGGGAGTGCTGTTTTGGATGGTTTCCTTCGCCTCAGTGATACTGACAAACAAAGAATTGCAATTCTCACATTCTTCCCCGAAGAGAGAATTAACCAGCTTCAGAAGGCACAGATGATTAGTTACAAAGCAGAAAATGTAAGGTCTGTTGGTGTTAAGTCTAACCTTGAGTTCTGTCAAACGATTATAAAACAGATATTCACAAATCCTATCTACACAGGCTTCCTAACTGTTGAATATGGTACAGCTTTGTGTACTGCAAACTCAACAAACTGGGCTTATTTGCTGCCGCAGGTCGTCTATCATGCCTCTTCTTATCTTGATCTTATTAAACAAGGTGTAATTACCTTTGGAGATCCAATTGATATTTGTGTTTCGACAGGTAACTTTGATAATATATTGGCAGCGGTATATGCAAAATGTATGGGGATTCCAATTCGTAAATTTATTTGTGCTTCTAATCAAAGTAGCACACTGACTGATTTCATTAGGACTGGCAAATATGATTTGAGGCATGGAAATGTGACTGCTTTTCCTCCGACATTGGATGTTTTGAAAGCCTCCAACATTGAAAGATATTTACACCTTGTTTCACAAGGTAATGGATTGCTGATGACCAAGCTATTTTCCCAGTTTGAAGAACAATATTACTTTCAGGTGCCAAATCCTTTACTTGAGAAAATTCAACATGATTTTGTGTCAGACTTGTGTTCGGAGGGGGAGTGTCTAGATGCTATCTACTCTGTTTATAGATCCACAGGTTACATTCTGGACCCAGACACTGCTATGGCAAAAGTGGTAGTGGATCGTCAACATGATGGGACCTGTCCTGTTGTTATTGTGTCAACAGCTCATCCTTGCAAGTCAGTAGCTGCTGTGCTGCAGGCTTTGAAGATTAAAGAAAAAAGTCAGCGACCCATTGATCAACTGCAGATGTTGAACTCCTTAAACTCCATGCCTTTAATTCACAGTGCTGTGCTGGAAAGGATTAGAAAGGCTCACACCCAGGATAACCAAGTATGTCCAGCTGATCCAAGTAACATTATGGACAATATAGAAAGATTTATTTATCAGAAATTCATGTGTGTGGCTTAAGTTTGTTCATGCTTTGATATTGAAATGTAAATTCCTAACTCCTCATGATCCAAGGTTGAAGAATTTTTTCTGCTTGAATATTTCCACATTTAAAAATACATAATCATTGTATGTTGCTGGAGTACATTTAGTGTTATCATGTTAAAAATTGGTTTGTGAACTTTAGACGCCTACATCCACTGTGCTTTCCTGCTAACAAATTATTAAAAAAAACAAGTGTTTCAACCAGGTTGAAAACATATGTACCTGTTTCTGTGAATTTAAGTGGAATGTTTTCCAGTTAGAGGTCATGTGGCTAACAGTGGCCACAATATAATAATGTTCGAAATAGTATGTTAAAAAAAATCAGAAAATAGGAAAGGTAAAATGTTCAACTGGTGAAGAGCTCATTTCTGTGACTTAAGAAGGGACCTAGCATGGATAGATTGGGAAAAGCATTTGTAGGATGAAGCAGTAACTGAGTAAAATGAAAAGCAGATATTGGTCAGATACAAGCTGGACATATTCCTTTGAAAGAAAAAGGTAAAAAAAATCCAAAGCTAATGAGATAGAAAATAGAAGTTAAAGCTGGAAAAGGATGCTTATGACAGACGTCGGAAACAAGCTTCTGTTAATAACCAAGAAGATTATGGAAAGTAACAGAGCAAGTTCAGATAGTTTTATAGAAAGCAGAGATATTATAAAAGATTAGTATACAAAATTAATTTAAAATGAGTAGTTTACAAGTATACGACACTTAAATGGTTAGCTAGGAAATAAGCCAACCCTACCCAGAACCTATAGGCAGACGCTGTGGCAAAAGACTTTAAGTAATTGTTTTGCATCGGTTCACAAAGCAAGGGGACAATGTGAAAATTACAAGAGAAGAAGACAGAAGATTTGCAAACAAGATATTGTTTAAAAAGATTCACTAAAGAGATTAGGATTAATGAACCCTGCTAAGGTCCAGATGGACTTCATTCTAAATTGCTGAAAGAAGCAAAGGTAAAAATTTGAGGCAATGACCATGTTCTTTCAATCTTCACTGGATCCACTAGTATTGCTGGAGACCATAAGGTTGCTGATACTGCATCACAACTCAAAGGGGACAGAGAGGGAGTCAAACCTCCAAGTCAATCAGCTGAACATTTAGTTGTGACAGTGTTATTGGAGACCTCTATCAGAAATAAATTAAATTTCAGTTTGTAAATTTAGACAACATGGTGGCTCAGCAGTTAGCACTACTGCACCTTATAGTACCAGTATGTCTGTACGGAGTTTACATGTTCTCCTTGCGTCTGCGTGGGTTTCTGTTGGGTGCTTTGGTTTCCTCCCCCAGTCCAAAGATGCGCAAGTTAGGTGGATTGACCATGTAAATTCTCCTGTAGTTTCCAGGGATATGTAGGCTAGGTAGGTTAGCCAAAGTAAATGTAGGGTTATGAGGATAGGGTAGGGGGCTGACTCTTGGTGAGATTTTCTTCAGAGGGTCAGTGTATACTTGATGGGCTGAATAGCCTCATTCCACACTGTAATATTCTGTAAGACAAGGGTTAACCAATGCGAATTAACATGAATTTGTGAAGGGCATATTGTACCTGCTTAACATGACTGAATTTTTTTGGAAGGTATTCAATAAAGTATGACACAGGAGGCTTGTTATGAATGAAAGGCCATGGAATTACATGAAAGTGGTGGAATGTGTACAGAACTGGCTGAGTGACAGAAAGCAAATAATGACAGTGAATGGAACTTTTTAGACTGTGGAGGTTATTTGCACTGATATATGTAAGAAATCAATTTTAAGTCCGTTTAGTATTTGCAAGTGACAAAGATTCAGTGTAGGGACCAGCATTCAAAATAAGCAGATGACATAATAACTTGACAAAGTAGTAGATCAGAATGAGGATATTTGGAGATATTGGGATGACTTAGACAGCGTGGTGCAGTTTGAAAAAGATATGCATTTATGTCGCACTTCCAACAATCACTGGCTGTCTCAAAGTATTTCAGCCAATGAAATATTTTTTGAAATGTCACCATTGCCAGAGACACAGCAACAAATCTGTACTCAGAAATCTTTAAAGGTGACAGGGCAAGTTTATAAAGTGGTTACAAAGCATACGGCTTACTTGGATTTGTAAATAGAGGAATAGAATATAAAAGTAAATAGATCATATATGAATTTGAAAAAAACTTAGGTTAGTCTTAGATGGAGTACTTTGGATAATTCTGGCCATCTCTCCAAGAAAGGAAAGGAAGGATCACCAGTCTGTTTTAAAATCTCCCCACCACTGGCCTCATCCCATGTCCAACCCTCCCTCTCATCCCTGCCTCCTTAACCTGACACAACCTGTCCATCATCTTTCCCACCTATCCACCTTACCCTTGCCACTGACCAATCCCCACTACCCCCTACCTGCATCCACCTATCGCCATTCCACCTACCTTCCCCAGCCCCACCTCTCCTCCCTCTATTTACTTCCCAGGTCCCTTCCCCCTCCTCAGTCCTGATGAAGGGTTCCGATCAGAAACATCAACTTTCCTGCTCCATTGATGCTGCCTTACCTGCTGTGTTCCTCCAGCTCCACACTGTATTGACTGTGATTAAAGTTTTGCTTTTTTTCTTCTTATTGTTTGGGAACTTAGTCTTAAAATGTAGATAAATGGATTTCTTAGTTTTCAGTTTTGAAGGAGACTTATTTTAAAAGAGTCAGAAACTTTTTGTTTTTGAACAGGCAGTTCACAGCAGCCTTTTCAAGAAATTACATGACTTAGGTTAAATGACTAGCAATATAGCCAGGCTGATACTTGCTAAGGTGTTTGCTAAGTGCAAATATTATGACCCACAGAAGAGATACATGACCAGGGGCGAAAAGCATTTTAAATTCAGAAGAAAAGTTCCATTCCAGCAGAAGGGCACTTAATCCAACAATGTGTCCTCTGAGAGACTAACAGAGAGAATCACATCCTGTGAATGTGCAGAAATTAATTGAAAGTTACTGAGTCACTTATGACCTTGTCAGTAAAATCAGAAATTTTAAATTGAAGATAGTAATGATACTTCACCGAGATTGAGTATTTCTCATACATTGCTGGGAGAAAGGATTGAATCTTCTTGCTATTTCAATGAGATCTTTAAAAATAGTCTTTAATAGGGAAGGTGATGGCCTAGTGACATTATCACTAAACTATTAATCCACTAACTCAGCTAATATTCTGGGGACCTGTGTTCAAATTCTGCCACAGCAGATAGTGGAATTTGAATTCAAGAAAATGAAGTACCTGGAATTGAGAACCTATTGATGACCATGAAACCATTGTTGATCTGGCTCACTAATGTCCTTCAAGAAATCTGCCATCCTCACCTGGTCTGGCCTACATGTAACTCCAGAGCCAAAACAATGTGGTTCATTCTGAACTATCCTCTGAAATAGCCTCGCAAGTCACTCAGTTGAATCAATTGCTACAAAGTCTCAAGAAAAACTTGAAACCGGATAGATGACAATCTAGCATGGACCCAGGCATTGGAAAAGACAATGACAGAAACAGCCCAATTGACTCTGCAAAGGCCTCCTTACTAACATCTAGGGACTGTGCCAAAATTGAGAGAGTTGTCGCAAAGACTAGTTAATATTTGTACTCATGGACTCATTCTTACAAACAATGTCCCTGACATCACCATTGTCATCCCAGGATATGTCCTGTCCTACCAGCAGGACAGTGGCAGCATACTGGTATGCAGTCAGAAGGCAGTTACCCTGACACTCCTCATCATTGACTGTGGACCCCGTGAAGTCACGTGGCTTCATTTTGAGAATAACCTCCATCATGTTGTATGGACTATCACTGTGCAAAATGGGACAGACTTTGAATAGACCTGGCAACTCATCTGGGCATGCATGAGGCGCTGTGGGCCATCAACAGCAGCAGAATTGTATTCTAGCACAATCTGCATCTTTTAGGCCCAGCATATCCTGTATTCAGTCATTACCATCAAGCCAGGGGATCAACCTTGGTTCAACGCGGAGGGCAGGGGGACATTCCAGGAGCAGCATCAGGCATACCGAAAAATGAGATGTCAACCTGGTGAAGCTACCAAACAGGACTACTTGTATGCCAAACAGCAAGGGAATTTAAATGATTCCACAACCAACGGATCGGATCTAAACTCTGCAGTCCTGCTGCATCCAGTCATGAATTTTTTTTAATGTATTCATGAGATCAGGACATTGGCGATGCCCATTCCTTATTCCTCCGTCCGTAGGGAAGTTAAGAGTTAACTACGTTGCTGTGGGTGTGAAGTCACATGTAGGCTTCGCCAGATTCCTGCCCTAAAGTACATTAGTGAACCACATGGGTTTTTCCAACAACTGACAATGGTTTCATGGTCATCATTTGTTTCTCAATTCCAGATTTTTATTGAATTCAAATTCCACCATCTGCCATGGCGGGATTAGAACCTGGGTCCCCAGAACATTAGCTGGGTCGGTGGATTAAAAGTCCAGCAATAATACCAATAGGCTGTCACCTCCCTGAATGGTGGTGGGCTGTTAACTAACTCACTGGAGAAAGAGGCACCACAAATATCACCATCCTCAATGATGGAAGAGCAAAACACAAGTGCAAAAGATAAGCGTGAAGCATTCTCAGCAATCTTCAGCCAGCTGGTCCGAGTAGATGATCCATGGTAGCCTCCTCCAGTCATTCCCAGCATCGTAGATATCAATATTCAGCCAATTCGATTCAATCCCATATGATATCAAGTGTTGCAAAGTTGGATTGAGTACTTGTGGATTGGGTGGCAGGAAATTAGAATTTGGTGTTGTAAAATGCTGGGGGTTTGTGGGGGAAGTCATTGTTTGCTCCCTTTAAAAGATGATGTGCTTTCTCTATGCTTAGACATTCAAAAAGGATGTCTGCGAGCAGCAGCGTGTAATTTTGCAGGCACATAGAGTATCTGAATTGAAATAGTTGTATATAAAGGCTGTACAGTCAGCAGGCCAAAGAATTTAGCCAGTCAGTTTGAACCAGGCACTTAGACACCAAGAAACCAATTAAATTTAAATCTGGTGGTTTTGACAACACAGGACCAATCTTATTGTAAGAAATAGATATGTTATCAAGGGTAGAAAAGAAGGGGCAGTTGGGCAAAAGAGAGCTAACTGCCATCTGCGAGAGTTAACAGCCCTCAGCTCCCAAGAGAGAATGGCTGGCTCTCTCAGACTCCTCTACATCTTAGAGAAAGCACAATCGAAGAAACAAAGGTATCCACGACACAACTAGTTAACATTCCTGACAGAAGAATCAATGAAGAAGGCCTTCCTGACATAAGAATTGACGGAAAAGTCACAGAGCAATCCAAAAGACATGTAAGCTGGCTGTAATTTTGAGAGACTAATTCTGTTTTTTTTAACGCATCTAAGTGGAAGTTGCATTTATTGGAATAGCATACCATTAGAATCTTGTTTTATTCGGGAGTAGTTAGTAGAAGGGATTTCTTTGATTTGTCTCATAGTTTAGTTAATTTGTTCACTGTTAGAGTTAGATAAATTAGTACTTGTTGATTGTAAAGTGAGTGTCAGGGGTTTATTTTATTTAACCACTAGAAGTTGCTGAAAGGCAGGTTACACCACTTTTTGCACTCCTTTTACAGATTATAGAATGAGGTGCTCCTGTTTGGTTGTTTCGGTTTTAGTTCTGGGGGAGGGGTGGGTCAACCTCCGCTTTATAATACAAGGAATCATTGGAGGCACTGGATAGTGCAAAGTCTATGGGCCCTGCCAACATTCTGGCAATTATACTGAAGATTTGTGTTCCAGAACATGGCACTCTTCCAGTATAGTTACAACACTGGTATCTACTGACAATGTGGAAAATTGCCCAGGTATGTCGTGTACACAAAATGCAGGACAGATCCAACCTGGCCAATTACTACCCCATCAGGCGACTCTTGATTATCATTAAAGTGATGGAAAGTGTCAGCAACAGTACTATTGAGCATTACCTGCTCAACAATAACCCGCTTGGTGATGCCCAGTTTGGGTACTGCCAGGGACAGTCAGCTCTTCATTACAGCCCTAGTTCAAACATGAACAAAGGAACTGAATTCCAGAGGTGAAGTGAGAGTGATAGCCCTTGACATCAAGGCTGCATTCGACTGAGTGTGGCGTTAACAAGTCACATCACAATCGGAATTGATGGGTATAACAGGGCAAACTTTCCACTGGATGTAGTCAAAACTGATAAGTAGGAAGGTGGTTGTGGTTGTTGGAGGTGAGTCATCTCAGTTCCAGGATATCTCTGCAGGAATTTCTCAGGGTAGTGTCGTAGGACTAACTACCTTATCTGTTTTATCTTACTGATCTTCCCCCCCATCATCAGATCAGAAGTGAGTATGTCTGTCAATGATTGTGCAATGTTCAGCAGCATTTGTGACGCCTCAGATACTGAAGCAGTCCATATTCAAATGTAAGAAGATCAGGACAGGATTCAGGCTTCGGCTTACAAGTGGTGAATAATATTTGTTCTACACAAATGCTAGGCAATGACCATCTCCAGTGAGAGACAATTTAACCACTGTTCCTTCACATTCAGGTGTTACCATCGCTGAATTCCCCATTAACAACATCCTTGGGGTTACCACTAATGAGAAACTCAACCAGTCCTGCCGCATAAATGCAGCATCTACAAGAGCAGGTCAGAGGCTAGGAATATTTTGGTGAATAACTCATGTTTTGACTCTCCATGTAATATGCCCCATTTGCCTGAATGAGTGCAGCTCCAACAACACTCAAGTAGTTGGCACCATTCAGAACAAAGCAGCCACCTGACTGACACCATATCCGCAAGCATCCACTCCCTCTGCCACCAACACTCAGTGGCAGCAGTGTGCACTATCTACAAAATGCACTGCAAAAAGGCACCATCTTCCACCATCATAGACAGTATCTTCCAAATCACCTTCTAGCACCTCTTCCCCATGAAGCATAAGGGCAGCAGATACATGGGAGCACCACTCCCTGCAAGTTCTCCTCCAAGCTGCTCACCATCCTGACTCGAAAATATATCACTATTCCTTCACTGTTGCTGAGTCAAAACCCTGGAATTGCTTCCCTAATGGTATTGTGAGTCAATGGACAGCAAGTGGACTGCAGCAGTTCAAGAAAGCAGCTCACCACCATCTTTTCAAGGACAACTAGAAACAGGCAATAAATGCTGGCAAGTCAGCTACTCCCACGCCCATGCATGAATAAAACAAAAAGTAGTCTTGATTTTTACTTCTGTGTTACAAACTTGTGTTCTTTTGTTAAAAGTACATTGACTGCCTTGTATAAAAATATTTTTATCGACTGCCCATCATAGTAAACAAGTTGAAGACAAATAAACTTAATGTTCCATCAAGTGAACTTGCACTCTGGAAACTGACTTGTCTAGGGTTGCAATCAGTTGGGATCATAGAATCATACATTACAGAAGAGGTCCTTCAGCCCATTGAATCTGCACCACCAAAGCTACACTGTATAGTAATTGGAATGAGGTCAGCCACGTGGATCTCATTGAATATGAGTTCCCTGATTGGGGCTGTTAACCTGGCCCAGCCAGGAAGTCCTGGCTGACAGATATAAACAGGGGAGTCAGGAATATTGCTTACTCTCGGGCCAGCTCTGTGTTAGCTGGGTCAATGTCATGTACTATGTACATGTAAATAAACAGTGACTTGGTGATTGGATACCAGCCTTCGTGGAGTTATTTCAGTGGCAACAAGAGAAAATCACGCCTCTGAGAAGATTCTATTGCTCCTAGTTGTCTTTGAATTGGGGTAAGCATTTCTGACATCATGCTGCTATTTGGGAAACTTGATTCGTTCAGTCTTGCTGGGCCCAGTATGTGGAAAAAATGCAATATTCTTCTGGGCAAATGACATTGGGGCAGACAGAAAGCAAAGAGTAATTCTTCTGACAGCGTGCGGACCCGCGGCCTTCTCGATTATTAGCCTAACTTTATCAGAAACACCAGATTCTAAAACGTTTCAGGAGTTACCAGATTTAGCAAAGGACTATTACAACCGCAAACTTCCTTTAATTCTGAGATCCTATCAGTTTTATTCAATAGTTCAAGGACCAGAGGAATCCAAATCGAGACCATTGATGAAGTTAAGATGACTGGCAGAGGCGTGTGATTTTGATTTAACTCTAAAGTGAGATGACGAGAGACCATTTGGTCTGTGCGATTAATGATGTGACCATGCAACAGTGCCTACGAGCTGAAGCTCAACTGGACTTAAGAAAGGCACGACAACTGGCTTTGTCTTTAGAAATTGTTGATCTTATGAGTTACAGGTATGCCGATGGAAGTGATTAGCCTCACCAGGCCTATTGTGCTTGGGGAACACCACCTGAATGAAGGCATTTGCATAGCCTCACTCAGGACATATCCTGTACAGAGGAACCCGAGGTCAGCCCATAATAAAACCTCAAAACAAAGCCAAGCTTAAGTCAAATGGTTAAAATTTTCTTGAGGACCTAGCTGGCACTATTGCAGTTGCTGCTGGTATGTGGATTCGAGATAGCAAGAATTCAAAATAGGGCTGAATTGAATAAGAGAACTCATAGACCAGGATCCAGGAACATCCACATGTGTACATGTGGCTTGGAATAGTTAAATTGCTTTGCAACATTCAAATCAGAACTGTTCAAAATAAACATATGGTTAAATGCTCTGATAGAGGTTGATATTGGTGTGACTGTATCAATGATTGCAGAACCAGTCTTTACCAAAATTTGCTCTGGATTCCAATGCTTAAGTTTGTGGAAGACCTCAGTCAGGCTAAGAACCTACACCGGGGTGCTCCTCCAGATTAAGGGTGCAACTTTGCTTCTGTTCTGAAATTAGAAGCAGCTGGTTCAGTTACCACTGATTGTAATAAAACGCTCACGTAAAAGCATGATGGGGTGAAATTGATGGAGAATGATTCAACTTGATTGGCTCAATGTTTTTTGTTAGGATATAGTTGCCTGAGTGAAGTCCTAATTAAATTCCTAGAAGTTTTTCAGGTAGGTCTAGGGACTATCAAAGGAGCCAAGGCTGCCTTACATGTTGACCAAGAAGCAATTCTGTGATTCTGCATGGCCCGTCCAGTGCCATTTGCTTTACGTGCAAAAATAGAGGCAGAAATCAGGACGCTAGAAAGCAGAGGAATCATCAAACCAGTACAGTTTGCAAATGGGCAGTGATTGTGAAGTCCACCAAATCAGTTCACCTTTGTGGGGATTTCAAACAAATGGTGAACTATTTTTTGCAGCTGGATAAATACCCAGTACCTTGCATAGAGGGCTTACACACAAAACTTGTGGGGTGTGTTGTTCTTCATGAAGCTATACATGAGCCATGCGTACCTGCAATTGTTATTAGATGAGGATTCCTAGAAGTATGCTGCAATTAATATGCACTCGGTTTTGTACCAATGTATGAGACTGCCTTTTTGGGTATCATCGGCGTGTGCCATTTTCCAGCGGATGATGGAGAACGTTTTACAAGGTCTGTCGCAGGTGGCTATTTATTTGGATGACGTGCTAATAGCTGAGAAGACCAATAATTTTGAGAGCTTGGACATGGTGCTTAAGAGTTTCCCCAAGGTAGGTGTATGCCTTAGGAGGGAAAAATGTATGTTCCAGGTATCAAAGTGACCTACCTGGGCTACAGAGTTGACAAGACCAGGTTACAGTTGTTGGAAGATAAAGTGAGGGCAATCAAACATGCCCTAGGCTCCTATGTCTGTACCCAAGCTCAGGTCCGTCCTTGGGTTGGTGAATTATTTGTAGCCTTTGGGGAAGTGAAGAAACAGCTAATGTTGTCTAAGGTATTAGCATACTAAGATCCCAAGCAAGATGTGGTGTTGACATACAGTTCTTCCGCGTGCAGTATCGGGTGGTGGTGGCTCACTGGTGGCTCAGCGGTGAGGAACGCCCAATAGCATGTACTTCCCGGACTTTGGCTGATGTTGAGCGAAGATATGCCCGCTAACATCCACTGGTGATTGCACCGCGTTCAACACCATTCGCGACTCCTCAGATACTGAAACAGTCCATGTTCAAATGTGATAAGATCTGGACAATCATCATCAACATCGGCAGTCCCTCGCTGATGAGGATGACTCTTCCACTCTCAGGGTGAGTCTGTAAGTGGCTTTAGAGACCGATATGGCCACTGCAAGCTCTGTTACACTTGGGGCATATGGTGGTCACAGGAAGTGGTGGGTGGGGGATTGGTGTGGCAGCATGCTCCTTTCGCAGTTTTCGTCTGGCTTCCGCTTTTTCCCAATGGCAAGTCTTGAGGTGCTTGATGCCTTCCTGGATGCTCCTCCTCCACTTTGGACAGTCTTGCTTCAGTGATTCCCAGGTGTCTGTGGGAATGCGCCAGCGAGGCCTTGAGGGTATCACTGAAGTGCTTCCTCTTGTCCACCTGGGGCTTGCCTGCTATTTTGAAGCTGGAAGTAGAACACCTACTTGGGGAGTCTCCTGTTGGTCTTGCAGACAATATGCCCAGCCGATCATAGCTGATCGTAGCTGATCAAGAGTGGTCAGTGCCTTGATGCTGGGGTTTTGGTCAGGTCGCGGATTCTGAGGATCTAGCACAGACAGCGTAGGTGGTACTGCTCCAGTCCCTTGAGGTCTGCTGTGGACAGCCCATGTCTCAGAGCCGTATAGGAGGGCAGGAACCACCATACCTCTGTAAACCATGATCTTGGTGTTGGATCTGGAGTTGTCCTTGAAGACCTTTTTCATCAGGCGGCCGAAGGCTGCACGAGCACACTGGAGGCGATGCTGGATCTCTTCAACAATAGGCTTTGGCCGACAGGACATTTTGGAGGTATTGGAAGTGATCCAGCGTCCTCTAAGGGTCTATGTGGACCTTGACGACCCTGACAACCAAGCTGGGTTGATGAAGGACCTTCATCTCGTGGATGTTCAGGTTGAGACCCATGCTCTCATATGCCTCTGTAAGGTACTGACGATGATCTGGAGTGTGTCCGTGGAGATTGCACATCCACAAGCAACTCAACGCTGGTTGGGGGCCTTTGGTTTTGGCTTGAAGGCGGTAGAGGTTGAATAATTTCCCACAGGTTCTGTAAGTTAGTTCCACTCCAGCTGGAAGCTTTACAACGGTGTGGTGAAGCATTGCAGCAAGGTATGCCGAGAACAGTGTTGAGACAATGACGTAGCTCTGCTTGACACTAGTCTGAATGGGAAATGGGTCGGTGATGGAGCCATTTGTCATTACCATGACGTCCATGTTGTCATGGAGCAGGTGAAGGATGGTGACAAACTTTATTGTGCAACCAAAGTGGAGAAGGATGCTCCATAATGCTTTCCGATTGACAGTGTCAAAAGCTTTTGTAAGGTCGAAGAAGGCCATGTACAAGGGTGGATTCTTTTCTCTGCATTTCTCCTCCTGCAACTGTTGCTTGGTGAAAATAAAGTTCATTCTGCCCCTCTGTAACCAAAAGCCACACTGCAACTCCAGGAGGAATTCCATACCCACAGGGAAGATATGGTTAAGGAGGACCTTGACGATAAATTTTCCAACTGTCGACAGCAGGGAGATTCCCCTGTAGTTACCACTGTCAGATGTATACCCTTTTTTGAAAATGTCCATGACTACGGCATCTCGGAGCTCTCCTGAGATGTTCTCCTCCTTCCAGATAAGGCAGACAAGGGCATGTAGCTGCCGCTGGAGCTTTTTCCCTCCACACTTCAATGCCTCAGAAAGAAATCTCTCTGCTCCAGCAGCCTTGTTGTTCTTGAGCTGGCACACGACCTTCCCTACTTTGTGTAAGGCTGGAGTGTTGCTGAGCTCATGGTGTGTAGTGTGTTGCAGAATGTTCAAGAATGCTCGGATCAAGGCAAGACCCCTGGTTGAGGAGTTCTCTGAAATGGCCCCACCAACATGTTTTGATGGCTTTTTTATCCTTGATAAGAGTCACTCCGTCTTTGGCCAGAAGTGGTGTGGGGCCTTGGGTGCTTGGTCCGTATTAGTCTTGACAGCACAGAAGGTTGTCACCCATTTGTTGGGCATCCAGTGCTTTGTCTACACACCATCTGTTCTTTATGCTGTGGGTTTGTTTCTGTACTTCTGCCTTCAGTTGCCTGTAGGCCTGCCTTTTCTCTTCCAAGTATGATGTTGTTTTACACTCAGAAATGCCATGTGCTTCTCACTTAATAGTTCCTGGATCTCATGATCATTCTTATCACACCAGTTTTGGTGTTTGCTGGCTGATGGCAGACTGAGTTTTTTGCAGGCATTGATGATGGTGATCTTGAGGGTGGACCAGAGACTGTTGGGATCCTGCAACTCGGTGTCATCAAGGGTTGCTAGGTTTGTGGAGAGCAGTTGGTTGTATGAGACTATTTTTTCTGGGTCTTTAAGTACCTCTTTGGAAGGTTGATGTGGACTCGATGGGCCAAATGGCCTGCTTCTATACTGTAGGGATCCTAAAAAGATATAGCCAAAACCTTGCTGTCTGAGCTGACCTTCCCCTGCCCGCCAAGTTTCACTCAGGGTGGCAATGTCAATATCAAAGCACCCAAGTTCCTGAGCAGTGAAGGCAGTGTGTCATTCCAGTCTGTCACTGGCAGGACTGTCCATAAGGGTCCTGAAGTTTTAGGCCCCAAACCTCATCCTAAGAGTTTGGTAGGTGCCTGTTCGAGAGTTCTTTTAATGTGGGAAAACCGTTGCACAGCGATTGCCACATGGGCTTAGCAGTGCAAGGTCTGGGTCCATTGGCGAGGGAGGACCAAGACAGCTGGAGACTAGGCACTGCTGTTTGGCCTTAGATTCCTGCGGTGAGGTGCAGACAAACAGATCGGTGCGATCGCTGCCACTGTGCTGGTAATTTTCAGCCTGTGATTGTGAAATCACTGGGCTGGGGGTGAGGATTTGCAAGAGCAGTGGGGTGGAGTGGTTGTAAAAATTGCTGGACTTTGGGCCAATTTATATTAAAAAAATCATTAAACTGCATTGGGGTGTTTAGAAAATCAGTGAACTGGTAGGTGCGTAGTTTATAAAATTAATGGGCTGGTAGGAGTTTATATAAGCACTTGGCTTGGAAGGATGTTAAAAATTTATTGGGCTGGGGGTGTTTTTAAAAGCACAAACTGGGTGGGAGTGTTTTATAAAACACTGAGCTCTCAGGTATTGGACATAAAAGAAAGGAACACTGGGCTGGAAGAGTGTTATAAAATTATGTGGGGGGTGGATTTTAAAAAAATTAAGAACGCTGGACTGGGAGATACATATAAATGTTGGACTGGGAGTGTGTTATGATATTACTGAGCTGTGGGGTGTTATAAAATTACTGAGGAGGGTTATAAAAATTACTGGGGGTTATATAAGCACTGGGCTGGGGTTTAAATAAGCACTGGGCTGGGGGAATTATAAAATTAGTGGGGGTTATAACAAAGTACTGGGGAGGTTGTTATAATAATTATTGGGGGGTTATATAAACACTGGACTTATGGGGTTATGAAAAAACTCGGCTGGGGTTATAGTATTACAAATTCTCACTGCAATTGCAGCAGCAACAGGAGCGAACGGCAAGTGGGTATTTTCTAGGCTGTACAGCTGTTACTAGGCTCTGTTCTGAGCACGAGAAGATCCAGTTCGGAGACAGTCAGAACGTGGGAGGAGTGGTGCTCAGGTCTCAGTTCCCTGAGCTGTGTGAGCAGGAGAGGTTGAGTGAGGTAAGAGAAAGTAAGGAGAAGTGAGGGAGGGGAGGTAAGGGAGGGAGGGCAGGTGGGACAATATCCAGGCTTCTACTGACAGGTGGCAAGTTACATGCTCACCACACAAGTGCCAAGCTATGATCGTCACCAATAAGAGACAACTAACCACCACCCCTTGACATTCAATGGTGTTACCATCATTGAATTGCTCAATATCGACATCATGGGGTTACAATTGACCAGAACTGCAAATGGACTCACCAAATAAAAACTGTGGCTACAAAAGCAGGTGAGAGGCTAAGAATACTGAAGCAAGTAACTCACCTCCTGACTCCGCAGAGCCTGTCCACCATCTACAATGCACAAGTTAGGAGTGTGATGAAATACTCCCCACTTGCCTGTGCAGCTCCAACAACACTCAAGAAGCTTGACACCACCTAGGATAAAGCCTGCTTGATTGGCACCAATCCACAAGCATCCACTCCCTTCTCTACCAATGCTCAGTAACAGCAGTGTGTACTATCTATAGGATGTACTGCAGAAATTCACCAAAGCTCCTCAGATAGCACCTTCCAAACCTACAAACATTTCCATCTAGAAGGACAAGGGCAACAGATACGTGGGTACACCACCACCTTCAGGTTCCCCTCCATGCCACTCATCATCCTGACCTGGAAGTATATCACCTTCACTGTCGCTGGTGAAAAATTCTGGAGTTCCCTCCCTAATGGCATTGTGGGTCAACCCACAGAAGGTAGACTGCAGCAGTTGAAGAAGGCAGATCACTACCACCTTCTCAAGAGCAACTAGGGATGAGCAATAAATGCTGGTTAGGCAGCCATGTCCACATCCCACAAATGAATAAAAAAATTCTGAGGGTCTGGAGTCACATGTAGGCTAGACCAGGTGAGGATTGCAGTTTCCTTCCCTAAAGGGGCATCAGTAAACCAAATGAGTTTTCCCTGACAATCTGCAATGGATTCATGGTCATCATCATACTCATAATTCCAGGTTTTTAATGAAGTAAAATTCCATCATCTATCATGGTGGGGAGCGAGCCCAGGTAGTGTGAACATTACTTGAGTCTCTAGAATAACAGCCCAGTGATAATATCACTAGACGATCACCTCTCCTTGTTCATGAGGCCAGGCCTGGAAGTTAATTGCGAGTTGATTTTTGTTCAAAGTGCTCTGTAGACCTAACAGTCCTGGAGATCCATCATGCTCAAACAGATCGCAGATATTTGAATTTTAACTACGGCCCCATAGGGATACTAATCAGTCTAACAAAAAAGAAGTTGGGAAAAACAGGTAGAGAAACCCAAGTTTGCATTGATTCTGAACTGTGTGATTTTTGGAACAATATGCACCCTTTTGATGTACTACCTTCCCATGTCAGTTGGAAAGCAACAAGACTTTACCAAAGTGATGCTTGAATATCAGCTAAACAGTCTTTTCTTTCCTATTTTCAATTTCTTTATATTGTAGAGCTGTTTCAGTTGGGTCCTCAAATTACTAGAGACGCCAAGATAATCATTGATGGTTGAGAACCTTATCCACAGTCAATAATATTCTATCTGCTTTCCTGTTGAAGGAAGTTGATGTATATAATAATGGTTCTGAACGGGTTAATGTTGGACACAGTGTGAAACTCCACCCAATCTGATATATGATTGTAAAGATGAGGCAAATCATTTTAGCCCCTGTGGAGTGCAGGCAGTAAAGCCCTCCTCCTGGACACCACCCCAAGGCCTCCTACCCTCCCTCGACCTCTTCATCTCCAACTGTCGTCGAGACATCAATTGCCTCAACCTCTCTACCCCTCTCAACCACTCCAACCTCTCCCCTGCAGAGCGTGCAGCCCTCCGCTCCCTCCACTCCAATCCCAACCTCACCATAAAACCCACGGACAAGGGAGGGGCAGTTGTAGTATGGCGCACTGACCTCTACATCGCTGAGGCCAGGCGCCAACTCTCCGACACCTCCTTCTACCGCCCCCTGGATCATGACCCCACCCCTGAGCACCAACCCATCATCTCCCAAACCATCCACAACCTCATCAGCTCAGGTGACCTCCCACTCAGTGCCTCCAACCTCATCGTTCCCCAACCCCGCACCGCCTGCTTCTATCTCCTTCCCAAAATCCACAAACCTGAATGCCCTGGTCGACCCATTGTCTCCGCCTGCTCCTGCCCCACCGAACTCATGTCCACCTACCTAGACTCCATTTTCTCCCCCTTGGTCCAGGAACTCCCTACCTACGTCCGTGACATCACCCACGCCCTCCACCTCCTCCAGAACTTCCAATTCCCCGGTCCCCAACACCTCATTTTTACTATGGACGTCCAGTCCCTATACGCCTGTATTCCCCATGCAGATGGCCTAAAGGCCCTCCGCTTCTTCCTGTCCTGCAGAATGGACCAATCCCCCTCCACCGACACCCTCATCCGCTTAGCCGAACTTGTCCTCATCCTCAACAACTTCTCTTTCAATTCTTCCCACTTCCTACAGACAAAGGGGGTGGCCATGGGTACCCGCATGGGCCCAAGCCCCTCTTTGTAGGTTACGTGGAACAATCCCTCTTCTGTACCTACACTGGCCCTAAACCCCACCGCTTCCTCCGTTACATTGATGACTGTATCGGCGCCGTCTCATGCTCCCACGAGGAGCTCGAACAGTTCATCCACTTCACCAACACCTTCCACCCCAACCAGAAGTTCACCTGGACCATCTTGAACACCTCTCCTTCCTGGACCTTTCTGTCTACATCTTGGGTAACCACCTAGAAACCGATATCCATTTCAAGCCCACCGACTCCCACAGCTACCTAGAATACACCTCCTCCCACCCACCTTCCTACAAAAATGCCATCCCCTATTCCCAATTCCTTCGCCTCCGCCGCATCTGCTCCCAGGATGAGGCATTCCACTACCGTACATCTCAGATGTCCTCATTCTTCAAGGACCGCAACTTCCCCCCCACAGTGGTCGAGAACGCCCTCGACCGTGTCTCCCGCATTTCCCGCAACTCATCCTTCACACCCCGTCCCCGCAATAACAGCCAAAAAAGAATCCCCCTCGCCCTCACATACCACCCCACCAACCTCCGGATCCAGCGCATCATCCTCTGACACTTCCGCCATCTGCAATCCGACCCCACCACCAAAGACATTTTTCCCTCCCCACCCTTGTCTGCTTTCCGAAGGGACCACTCTGTCTGTGACTCCCTTGTCCGCTCCACATCCCCTCCAGCCCCACCATACCCGGCACTTTTCCCTACAACCGCAGGAAGTGCTACACCTGCCCCCACACCTCATCCTCACCCCAATCCCAGGCCCCAAGAAGACTTTCCACATCAGGCAGATGTTTACCTGCACATCTGCCAATGTGGTATTCTGCATCCACTGTACCCGTTGTGGCCTCCTCTGCATTGGGGAAACCAAGCGAAGCCTTGGGGACTGCTTTGCAGAACACCTACGCTCAGTTCGCAACAAACAATTGCACCTCCCAGTCGCGAACCATTTCAACTCCCCCGCCATTCCTCAGACAACATGTCCATCCTGGGCCTCCTGCAATGCCACAATGATGCCACCCGAAGGCTGCAGCAACAGCAAATCATATTCAGCCTGGGAACCCTGCAGCCCAATGGTTTCAATGTGGATTTCAGAAGCTTCAAAATCTCCCCTCCCCCTACCGCATCCCAAAACCAGCCCAGCTCGTCTCCACCTCCCTAACCTGTTTTTCCTCTCACCTATCCCTTCCTCCCACCTCAAGCCGCACCCCCATCTCCTATCTACTAATCTCATCCCGCCCCCTTGACCTGTCTGTCCTCCCTGGACTGACCTATCTCCTCCCTACCTCCCCACCTACACTCACCTTTACCGGCTCCGTCCCCACCTCTTTGACTTGTCTGTCTCCTCTCCACCTATCCTCTCCTCTATCCATCTTCTATCCGCCTCCCCCTCTCTCCCTATTTATTTCAGAACCATCTTCCCCTTCCCTATTTCTGAAGAAGGGTCTAGGCCCGAAACGTCAAGCTTTCCTGCTCCTATGATGCTGTTGGCCTGCTGTGTTCATCCAGCTCCACACCTTGTTATCTAGGTCTTATCATAGTTATTTTAATGAACTTCTTCCAACATATTAAATACAACTCCAGAACAGCTTTTGGCCCAGAGGTAGAGTCTTAGTAGCACTGTTTATTTGACTAATATAGATATTTTTAATACACCTGTTCAGACACATTATGACATATACATAGGCCAGGTGCAACTTGAACCCAGACCTAACCCAGAAGAAGAGACGTTCCCACGGTACCAAATGCACCCGATCTAACTAATGTTCATATTTGCTGATTGCTATCATGCGATAAATCACATCTTGTTTCAGTTGAGAACCACTAGTTGCAAAGTTGGGTAGAGTACATGTGGATTGGAAGGCAAGATGTTAGAATTTGTTTGAAAATGATCGTGGGGAAGAGTGCTGGTCCCTTTAAAAATGGTGTGCTTTTTCTCGGCTTGGAGATTTAAAAAAGATGTCTGCAAGCAGCAGCAGGCACAGAGAGTTCCTGAAATTGAAAGATTTGTATCAAAATGCTGTATGATTAGCAGCCCAGGCAGTGGTCTTGTTATTTAGGCAACCAGTTTGAATCAGCCAATTAATTTAAACCAGACACTTAGAGACCTAAACCGATTAATCTGATGGTTTTGGCAATCTAGGACCAATCCTATTATAAGAAATTGATAGGTCGTCAAGGGTATAAAAGAAGAAGAGGGCATTTGAAAATTGGTGTGAGAGGAACTGCCATCTGATAATGTTAACAACCATCAGCTCTAAGGATAAAATCACTGGCTCTCACAGGATTCTTTAAGCTCTCAGAGTAACCATCATCTAGCTAAAGGTACAGCAGCACTCTTAGCTAAGATTCCAGACAGAAGAATTTGACAGAGAAAGGCGTTCCTGCTTGAAGATCAGCAGAGAAGGCACAGAACGTTCCTGAAAATGTGCCCTGGCTGTAATTTAGAGACACTAAGTTTTATTGTTTTTATTTATTTAGTTTATTTAGGTGGGATTTGTATTTATTGGAGCAGCGTACAATTAGAACTTTGTTTTATTTGGGAATAGTTAATAGTTAAGAGCAATTGTTCAGTTTGTTAATGGGTCAGTTAATTTGTTCACTGTTAGAGGTAGATAAATAAATTGTTACTTGTTGATTATATAGTAAGTGAAAGGAGTTCATTTCATTTAACTGTTCCTTGAGGGTGAGGGGTAGGTTATACCACTTTTTACACTTCTTTTAACAGATTATAGGGCGAGGCAAGCCTCTCTGGGTGTTTTGGTTTTAGTTATCAGAGGGGGTCGACCTCCACTTTATAGCATTCTTCTCAATAAGACTCACTAGTTCTGCTCCTGCAGGCTAAATTTGGTGAGCTCAGTTTGCTGGGTGGCTGATTTATAATGCCGAGTGACACCGACAGCACATTCAATTCTCATGCTGGCTGAGGTCAACATGAAGTTTCCGATCTTCTTACCTGAGATGCGAGGCTCCTCAAATATCTTCATGCAAATACCGTAAAAGCTTGCCCCTAATATGGAGGAAAAGTGAATGACGAATGGAGGAATATTCACACAGCACTGTTGAGCACTTAGATCACAGGATTATGAGAACCAGCAAGTGTCATAAAGCCAATGACACAATGACACACAGCATTACCAATCCCATTCTGTATGTTGGCTAATTGATGCCTTATTTCACTCTTTCCCCTCACTCCTCACACTCATCCCGAACAATGCCATGAAATTAAAGCTCTGTGAACGGTTGTGGATCACCTGCTTTCCTTCGACTTGCATTTTCCTTACACTTAACCTCATTTGTGCTTATAGGTAGTCAAGAACTGCAGGCTACTCAGCTCCTGCAGTCCTCAAAGAACAGAAAGAAGAGAACTCTGAAGAAAAAACACTGCCACTTAACCTAATGCTTGTCAAAAAATAAAAACGCTAGTCTACAGTTTATTTCTTTGAACAGTTGAGGCAGCCAATTCAGATATTAGCAGGTAGGTGATAGCTCAATGGTATTATTGGTAGACTATTATTCTAGGGATCCAGATAATGCTTGGGGACCTGAGTTTGAATCTTACAATGGCAGATGGTGGAACTTGAATCAAGAAAAAAAAATCTGGAATTAAGACTCTAACGAAATCCATTGTTGATCATTGTTGAAAAATCCATCTGGTTCACAAATGCCCTTTAGGGAAGGAAACTTGGTCTGGCCGACATGTGAATCTGGACCCACACAGTTAGTTTTTAAGTGCCTTCTGGGCAATAATTGCTAGCCTAGCTAATGATGTCCACATCCTGCGAATGAATAAAAATAAGATCTTAGTAGTGCATAAATATAAGAAGCACACCTAGATTTTGGAACTGCACATATGAGGTTAGGTTCCTGGATAAAAAATCTTGCCCCGTGAGTCAGTGGCCTTATTAGATTTGGTGCTTGACAACGAACCGGGCCAGGTGTCAGATCTCTCAGTGGGAAAGCATTTCGGTGATAGTGATCACAACTCCCTTTACTCTGGTCACGGAGAGGGATTGGAGCAGACGGTATGGGAAAGTATTTAATTGGGGGAGGGGGAATTATGATGCTATTAGGCAAGAACTACGGAGCACAAATTGGGATCAGATGTTCTCAGGGAACTGCACGATACAAATGTGAAGGTTGTTCAGGGAGCAGTTGCTACAGGTACTGGATAGGTTTGTCCCACTGGAGCAATGAAGGGATGGTAAGGTGAAGGAACCTTTGATGACAAGACATGTGGAACATCTAGTCAAGAGGAAGAAGGAAGCTTACTTAAGGTTGAAGAAGCAAGGATTGGACAGGGCTCTAGAGGGCTACAAGGTAGCCAGGAAGGAACTGAAGAATGGACTTAGGAGAGCTAAAAGGGGATATGAAAAAGCCTTGGCAGATAGGATTAAGGAAAATCCCAAGGCGTTCTATACTTACGTGAGGAACAAGAGGATGGCCAGAGTGAGAGTAGGGCCAGTCAGGGATAGTGGAGAGAACTTGTGCATGGAGTTGGAAGATGTAGGGGAGGTCCTTAATAAATACTTTGCTTCAATATTCACCAGTGGGAGGGACCTTGACGTTTGTAAGGATGGCATGAAACAGGCTGATATGCTCGAACAGGTTGATGTTAGGAAGGAGGATGTGCTAGAAATTTTGAAAAACACGGGGATAGATAAGTCCCCTGGGCCTTATGGGATATGCCCAAGGTTAATACGGGAAGCAAGGGAAGAGATTGCTGTGCTTTTGGTGATGACCTTTGCGTCCTCACTGTCCACTGGAGTAGTACGAGGTGATTGGAGGGTGTCAAATATTATTCCCTTGTTCAAGAAAGGGAATAAGGTTAATCCTGGTAATTACAGGCCAGTCTGTGGTGGGCAAATTATTGGAGAGGAATCTGAGAGATGCAGTTTATGATTATTTGGAAAAGCACAGTTTGATTAGAAATAGTCAGCATGACTTTGTGAAGGGCAAGTCATGCCTCACAAGCCTTATTGAATTCTTTGAAGATGTGACAAAATACATTGATGAGGGTCAAGCAGTGGATGTGGTGTATTTAGATTTCAGCAACGCATTTGAAGAGGTTCCCCGTGGTAGGCTCATTCAGAAAGTTAGGAGGTATGGAATTCAGGGAAATTTGGCTGTCTGGATACAAAATTGGCTGTCCAATAGAAGACAGAGTGTGGTAGTAGATGGAAAGTATTCAGCCTGGAGTTCGGTGATCAGTAGTGTTCCGCAGAGATCTGTTCTGGGACCTCTGGACTTTGTGATCTTTATAAATGACTTGGGTGAGTGATTGGAAGGGTGGGTTAGTATGTTTGCCAATGACACAAAGGCTGGAGGTGTGGATAGTATGGAGGGCTGTTGTAGGTTGCAACGGGACATCGACAGGATGCAGAGCTGGGCACAGAAGTGGCAGACGGAATTCAACCTGGAAAAGTGTGAAGTGATTCAATTTGGAAAGTCAAATTTGAATGCAGAATACAGGGTTAATGGCAGGATTCTTGGCAGTGTGGAGGAACAGAGGGATCTTGCTGTCCACGTCCATTGATCCCTCAAAGTTGCCACCCAAGTTAATCGGGTTGTTAAGAAGGTGTATGGTGTGTTGGCTTTCAATGACAGGAAAATTGAGTTTAAGAGCCGCGAGGTTATGCTGCAGCTCTATAAAACTCTGGTTAGACCACACTTGGAAAATTGTATTCAGTTCCGGTTGCATCATTATAGGAAGGATTTGGAAGCTTTAGAGAGGGTGCAGAGGAGATTTACCAGGATGCTTCCTGGACTGGAGGGCAGGTGTTATGAGGAAAGATTGAGTGGTGGGCGCGTGGAATGTGCTGCCGGCAATGGTAGTGGAGTTAGATACATTAGGGACATTAAAGCGATTCTTGGATAGGCGCGTGGATGATAGTAAAATGTAAGGTATGCTGGTTAGTTTGATCTTAGAGTAGGATAATATGTCGGCACAACATCGTGGGCTGAAGGGCTTGTACTGTGCTGTACTGTTCTATGTTCTATATGAATTGCAGCCATGCCAGAAGAACAGAAAATGAAGAAAAATGTTCTACAATTAATCCTCAAGTTTATTCCTCATGATCATTTCCATTATTTTATTCAATATTAAGATTGGTCTAACCTAAATGCAAAGTGGTTGTCTGCGCAATTTGTTGAATTTCTAGTTTCTTGGTGTCTTACCACTGTCCAGTGACTCCTTCACAATGATTTTTAATGTCTCATAAATCCCTTTCATTGTCTTCTTTGTCAGTCTGGAATAAACATCATCTATCCCTAGTGAGTCGCTCAGTAATTAATGGGTACAAAATCACAGCAAGTACACCTGCAGTTTTCCAAGATGCACTGCTTGTGAATGTTGCTTGCAGATTAACTGTTAAGGAGAAACCAGCTTGGAGCTATTCGCTTTGTGACAGGAATTAAGGTTCTAGGTGCTGAGTCTTTGTTTGTAGAAATTATTATGGGAAATGATACATACAATGATGTAAAGGCCATGGGAGACCTCACAATACAGTTGTTGAGTTCTATCACAGGGTAATTTGCCCATAGGTCGTCCCTAACACAATTATTTCATTCTTTAAGGTCAATTAAAAGGGCATTAATGATCTTCATTCTGTGTTTTACAGCTAACACCGAGCAACTTAGTATTTCAGAGTCTTATAACCAAAGTTGTCCTTGCAAGTAAACGGAAGGTAAATGTATTAATGTGGCCATATGCATATCTGTTAGAAGATGAAGCAATCTTTCCAGTGCTGTCTTAGGGATTGGTGTTGATTTGTGGTCATTCTACAGATACTACTTAGTTACAACAGATTCTGTAAATCTGTTTCTTTACTTATAAAGGAGCTTGATCACAAGTGGATCCTTTAGTAAAACCTTTCCTGTCAGTGATACACAGCTACGTGCTGGATAATGAATTACTGGATAATGAAGTGAGTTCGATTCAGTAAAAATTCACATCCAATCTGCTGTAGTACAAATATAGTGTGTTCAGTAGGTGCAAAAGTTTATTTGTTTAATTCCTGCTGGAATTGTTATTCGTCTTGTAAGCATTTTTTGAAACTCAGTCCTGTCATATATTGAGCAATTGATTTTGCTGTACGAGAAATAAATGTTGAGTTGCTGAGCAGATGTTGCACCCCAGACTGCAACTTTGATTGGTTTTCTAATTATTTGTTCTGTCGATTTTGATCTGTACTGATTGAAAAGCTATTATGTAGAATGCAGGCAAAAAAATTACTTCTTACTACTTAATTTTTCTAGTGTCAAAAGAACAGTCTGGGGGGAGTGTTCAGTCTTTTTTAATTAAACCAAGTATAAACAGCAAAAAGCTGTCAAGGTTTTCTGAGCAAAAGGTCTGAACTGTCAGATTTTGATGAGCCTGTGTATATTGAAGGTTTAGTGTATGGAAGTGCTAATGTTGATGATACTGTAGATGCACTCATTTCTTGAATGTTGCTCTTCTGAGTACTAAAACTCCTCGGACATTTCCGTGGTTTATGTTTCACGCCACCTGAAAAGTACAGCCCAGAATTTTCAGATGAAGCAGCGTTCTCTCTGCTGACTTCAAAGAAAGCCACCGACAAAGAATTAACAACCTCTGTGGCATGGTTTTCTATTTTCCGACTGGTAGTTTAAATCTGGTGCTAAGTCAAGGGAATCTTCAGGCATGTAGCAGTAGTATTGTTAGCAAGCAGGGTAAGCAGCCAATCTCAATTAAGATTCTCTGAAAACAAGCAGTTATAATACTAGCTGATGATAATACTCTACAAGTCAGATCCTAGAATGAAACCAGCCTGTCCCGCAGAACTGACCAATCCCCCTCCACCGACACCCTCATCCGCTTAGCCGAACTCGTCCTCACCCTCAACAACTTCTCTTTCAATTCCTCCCACTTCCTACAGACAAAGGGGGCGGCCATGGGTACTCGCATGGGCCCAATCTGTGCCTGCCTCTTTGTAGGTTACGTGGAACAATCCCTCTTCCGTACCTACACTAGCCCTAAACCCCACCTCTTCCTCCGTTACATTGATGACTGCATCGGCGCCGCCTCGTGCTCGAAGCTCGTGTTCGAGGAGCTCGAACAGTTCATCCACTTCACCAACACCTTCCACCCCAATCTGAAGTTCACCTGGACCATCTTCAACACTTCTCTCTCCTTCCTGGACCTCTCTGTCTCCATCTCGGGTAACCACCTAGAAACCGATATCCATTTCAAGCCCACTGACTCCCACAGCTACCTGGAATACACCTCCTCCCACCCACCTTCCTGCAAAAATGCCATCCCCATTCCCAATTCCTTCGCCTCCGCCGCATCTGCTCCCAGGATGAGACATTCCACTCCCGTACATCTCAGATGTCCTCATTCTTCAAGGACCGCAACTTCCCCCCCACAGTGGTCGAGAATGCCCTCGACCGTGTCTCCCGCATTTCCCGTAACACATCCCTCATGCCCCGTCCACGCAATAATAACCAAAAAAGAATCCCCCTCGTCCTCACATACCACCCCACCAACCTCCGGATCCAACGCATCATCCTCTGACACTTCCGCCATCTGCAATGCGACCCCACCACCAAAGACATTTTTCCCTCCCCACCCTTCCTGCAAACGCAGGAAGTGCTACACCTGCCCCCACACCTCCTCCCTCACCCCAATCCCAGGCCCCAAGAAGACTTTCCACATCAGGCAGAGGTTCACCTGCACATCTGCCAATGTGGTATACTGCATCCGCTGTACCCGTTGTGGCTTCCTCTACATCGGGGAAACCAAGCGGAGGCTTGGAGACCGCTTTGCAGAACACCTGCGCTCAGTTCGCAACAAACAACTGCACCTCCCAGTCGAGAACCATTTCAACTCCCCCTCCCATTCCTCAGATGACATGTCCATCCTTGGCCTCCTGCAATGCCACAGTGATGCCACCCGAAGGCTGCAGGAACAGCAAATCATATTCAGCCTGGGAACCCTGCAGCCCAATGGTATCAATGTGGATTTCACAAGCTTCAAAATCTCCCCTCCCCCAACCGCATCCCAAAACCAGCCCAGCTCATCTCCACCTCCCTAACCTGTTTTTCCTCTCACCTATCCCTTCCTCCCACCTCAAGCCGCACCCCCATCTCCTATCTACTAACCTCATCCCGCCCCCTTGACCTGTCTGTCCTCCCTGGACTGACCTATCTCCTTCCTACCCCACCACCTACACTCACCTTTACTGGCTCCATCCCCGCCTCTTCAACTTGTCTGTCTCCTCTCCACCTATCCTCTCCTCTATCCATCATCTATCCGCCTTCCCCTCTCTCCCTATTTATTTCAGAACCCTCTTCCTCTCCCCCATTTCTGATGAAGGGTCTAGGCCCGAAACGTCAAGTTTTCCTGCTCCTATGATGCTGCTTGGCCTGCTGTTTTCATCCAGCCCCACGCCTTGTTATCTTGGTATTCTGTAGGTTTTGTTTTTGCAATTTGCTTACTGTGGTGGTCGGTCACAGAATAGATTCACAGGAGGCTGCCAATGTAGTTTGTCAAAAGAATATCAATGTTTGTTACTGACAAAAGAAAAATAAAATGCCTCGGACGACACCAACGTTGCCCCACCCTCCGCCAATGTTGCCCCACCACTGCTGATGTTGCTGATGACGTCACTACCTCCACCCCCGCACCCAGCTCCAACCCAGACACCAGCTCTACACCCGTCCCCAGGCCCAAATACTGCTGGGTCTTCACCATCCCTCCAGACATCCCCCTCACTCAGGACGAATGGTCAGTCCTCAGCAAAGGACTCACCTTCATTCCCCTCCGCCCACATATCAATGAATTCCATTCAGACTTGGACGTCAAACATTTTTTCTGCTGCCTCTGCTTCCGCGCCTAATTCTTCAACTGGGAGTCTAACCCAACCTCAACAGACTCCTTCTCCCGCTTCCAACACCCCCCATCCTCCTGAACACCACCCCAAGTCCTCCTGCCGTCCCTCGACCTCTTCATCTCCAACTGCTATCACAACATCGATTGCCTCAAACTCTCTGCCTCTCTCACTCAGGCCAACCTCTACCCCACAGAATGTGTAGCTCTCTGCTCCAACCCTATCCTCACTATCAAATCAGCAGATAAAGGGGCGCAGTAGTGATATGGCACACTGACCTTTACATAGATGAGGCCAGGCGCCAACTCTCTGACACCTCCTCCTACCGCCCCCTCGATTATGACCCCACCCCTGACCACCAAAACATAACTCTCAAACCATTCAAAACCTCATTACCTCAGGTGACCTCCCACCTGCAGCCTCCAACCTCATCGTTCCCCAACCCTGCACCGCCTGTTTCTGTCTCCTTCCCAAAATCCACAAACCTGACTGCCCCGGCCGACCCATTGTCTGTGCCTGCTCTTGCCCCACTGAACTTATCTCTGCCTACCTTGACTCTGTTTTCTCCCCCCTGGTCCAGGAACTCCCCACCCATGTCCGGGACACCACCCAGGCCATCCACCTCCTCCAAGACTTCCAATTCCCTGGCCCCCAACATCTCATCTTCGCTATGGACATCCAGTCCCTGTACACTTGCATTCCCCACATGGATGGCCGAAAACCCCTCTGCTTCTTCCTCTCCCGCAAGCTCAACCAGTCCCCTTCCATCGACATCCTCATCCACTTAACCGAACTCCTCCTTACCCTTAACAGTTTCTCCTTTGACTCCTCCCACCTCCTACAGACTAAGGGGGTGGCTGTGGGAACCTGCATGGGCCCAAGCTATGCCTGCCTGTTCGAAGGATATGTGGAACAGTCCTTCTTCCGCAGCTACACTGGCACTATCCCCTAGCTCTTCCTCTGCTACATCGATGACTGTATCGGTGCTGCCTCATGCTCCCACAAGGAGTTTGAACAGTTCGTCAACTTTACTAACACCTTTTACCCCAACCTCAAGTTTGCCTGGACACCTCTGATACCTCTCTCTCCTTCCTGGACCTCTCTGTCTCCATCTCCGGTGACCGCCTCAAAACAGACATTTATTTCAAGCCCACCGACTCCCACAGCTACCTAGACTACATCCCCTCTCACTCACTTTCCTGCAAGAATGCGATTCCCTACCCCCAATTCCTCTGCCTCCGCCGCGTCTGCTCCCAAGATGGGGCGTTCCACTCCCGAACAAGGTGTCTTCTTGTTTCAGGGACCACAACTTGCCCCTTTCGGTGCTCGAAAATGCTCTCGACCGCATCTCTTGTGTTTCCTGTACTTCTGCCCTCACATTCCCTCCCTGCAACAAAACCAAAGACAGAATCCCCCTTGTCCTCACATATCACCCACTAACCTCCATATCCAACGTATCATTCTCCGCCACCTACAATCCGCCCCCACAATCATGGACATATTTCCCTCCTCACCCCTATCTGCCTTTCGTAGGGACTGCTGTCTTCGGACTGCTCCCTCGTCCGCTCCACACTCCTCACTGGCCCCACCATCCCTGGCACCTTTCCCTGAAACCGCAGGAAGTGCTACACCTGCTCATACACCTCCCCCCTCACCTCTATTCAAGGCACCAAACAAGCCTTTCACATCAGACAGATGTTCACTTGCACATCCATGAATGTGGTCTATTGCATCTGCTGCTTCCGATGTGGCCTCCTCTACATCGGTGAGACCAAGCGGAGGCTCGGAGACGGCTTTGTAGAGAACCTGTGCTCTGTTCAAGACAAGCGACAACACCTTCTGGTTGTGAACCATTTCAGCTCCCCCTCCCAGTCCCCGGGTGACATGTCCATCCTGGGCCTCCTCCAGTGTTACAACGACGCCACCCGGAAACTGGAGGAGCAGCATCTCATGTTCCGCCTTGGGAGCCTATAGCCCAATGGCCTAAATGTGGAATTTACCAGTTTCAAAATCTCCCCACCCCCGGCCTTATCCCGTGACCACCCCTCCCTCTCATCCCCGTCTCCTTGACCTGACACAACCTGTCCATCTTCGCTGTCGCCCATCCGCTCCTCCCACCACTGCCTACCTGCACTCACCTATCACCATCCCACCTAACTTCCCCAGCCCCACCTCTCCTCTCTATTTATTTCTGGGCTTCCTTCCCCCTCCCCCATTTCTGAAGAAGGGTCCCGACCCGAAACGTCAGCTTTCCTGCTCCTCTGATGCTGCCTGGCCTGCTGTGTTCCTCCAGCTCCACACTGCGTTATCACAAATTATTTTACGTTACTTTAGAACAATTGAAACAGTCTTATTACACGTATCAACAATAAAGATTCAATGCTTCTTACCCTCAACAAAAACCTTACTGTCACTCAAACCTCATGAAGTGTCATCCTGTTTCCAAAGTTCTAAAGTTCCTTATTCATTGGCATAGCTGTAATTGGGTTCTTCCTGGCAAATATCTACATTCACTCAACAATAGCTTATTTTAACTAAATTGGGCTCCCTCCTAAGATGCTTAAGCCAACTGCCAATTCAGCTCACTGATTCCTTAACATGGATTCCTCATGAGAAGAAAAGATTCTGGGAGCGGGATAACCAACCATGGTTGACCAGAGGAGTCATGGACAGCATTGAATTGAAAAAATATAGCTTGTGGCAAAGATTACTGGTAAGGCAAAGAATTGGGAACATTTTGACAACTATTGAAAGATGACCAAAAAGAAAGAGGAAAATAAACTTTGACGGTTAACTTGCAAATAATTATCAAGTCCAACAGCAAGAGTTTCCTGACATATATAAAATGGAAGAAAGATCCCAAAGTGAACGTAGGCTCCTTGCAGAATGAGGCTGGGGAATAATAATGGAGAAAATATGAAATGGCAGAGGAGTTGAATAGATGCTTTCCATTAATCCTGATAGTAGAATACACTAATAACATTCCAAAAATGCTATATATTGAAAGGACAAAAGGAAGAGGGGAAACAAATACAATAACTATCATTAGAAAAAATGTACTAGGGAAACCCATGGCAGAAGATAGACTGGAGTAATCCTTAGATTCTGGAAAAGTTCTGGAGAGTTGGAAAAATGTGACTGTAATGCCCTTATTCACAAAGGGGACAAAAACCAGGTAACTATAATCCAGTTACCTTAACGTGTGTCAGGATCAAACAAAGTCAGAGATAACAAGCATGGGGCTGGATGAACACAGCAGGTCAAGCAGCATCATAGGAGCAGGAAAACTTGACGTTTCGGGCCTAAACCCTTCATCAGAAATGGGGGAGGGGAAGAGGGTTCTGAAATAAATAGGGAGAGAGGGGGAGGCGGATAGAGGATGGATAGAGGAGAGGATAGGTGGAGAGGAGGCAGACAAGTCGAAGAGGCGGGGATGCAGCAGTAAAGGTCCTGCTCCTATGATGCTGCTTGACCTGCTGTGTTCATCCAGCCCCATGCTTGTTATCTCGGATTCTCCAGCATCTGCAGTACCTTTTATCACTCAAACAAAGTCAGCATGGCTTAATGAATGGGAAATCATATCTGTCAAATTTATTAGAATTCTTTGAGAAAGCAACAATTTAGAACAGATAAAGGGATGACAGTGGATGTATTATTTTTGAATTTCAAAAAAAAGTGTTTTGATAAGGTAACTACATATTAGATTACTTAATAAGATAGGAGCCCATGGTGTTGAAGGTGATAAGTTAACATGGAAAGAGAATTGGCAAACTAATAGAAGACAGAGAGTTGGGATAATACCGCCATTTTCAGGAAGGAGTTTATAACTAGTGGAGTGCAACGGTGTCAGTACTAGGGGCACAGTTATTTACAATGCATATTAATGACCTAGATGAGCAAGTGAATTACTATCACCAGGTTTGCAGATATCACAAAAATATGTGGGAAGTTTAGTGGGGCTGACGCCAAGAGTCTGGAGAAGGATATAGACAGGTTAAGTGGTTGAGCAAAAGTTTGGCAGATGGAATATAATATGAGAAAATGTGAGGTCAAGTACTTTGGCAGGAAGAATAGAAGAAGTGAATATTATTCAAATAGGGAAAGACTGCAGAAAGCTGCGGCACCAAGGGATTTCTGAGCCCTTGTGCGTAAATCACAAAAAGCTGTCATCCAAGTTCAGCACATAAAAAGGCAAATCCTTTCACAGAATAAGGGCAATGCTGGCATGGCTAGCATCTGTTTCTCATCCCTACTTGCCCTAGGGCAGCTGCTGGTAAAGCAGCATCATAGGAGCAGGAAATCTTGACGTTTCGGGCCTAGACCCTCTTCTGATGAAGGGTCTAGGTCCGAAACGTCAAGATTTCCTGCTCCTGTGATGCTGCATGGCCTGCTGTGTTCATCCAGCTCTACTCCTTGTTATCTCGGATTCTGCAGCATCTGCAGTTCCTATTATCTTAGCTGCTGGTAAGCCACCTTCTCGAATTACTGCAGTCTATGTGGCCAAGTGTTAGGGAAGGAATTTCAGGATTTTGAAGCAGTGGCTGTAATAATGGCAAATTAGGGATTGCAGTTTGGTCTTTCATAATGTCAACCAACATCTTTTGCATTGATCCTGGCATGTGTTCGTTGCTAAATAAACACCAAAAGTACTGCAGATGCTGGGCCACATTTGACTGAGTTTGGCATAAAAGGACTGTGGAAAAACTGACGTCAATGGAAATCAAAAGAGAAACTTTTTGCCAGATTGAGTCATACCAAGCACAAAGGAAGCTCTTGTGTCTGTTGGAGGTCAGACATCTCAGCTCCAGGATATTTCTGCAGTAGTTCCTGAAGGGATTGTCCTAGGTCTGAACATCTTCAGCTGTTTCATTAATAACCTGCCTCCAACATAACAGCAGAGCGGGTATGTCCACCAATGATTGCTCAATGTTCAGCACCACTTGCTACTCCTCAGATGCTGAAGCAGTCTATTCCAAACGCAACAAGTCAAGGACATTAGCGGGGCCGTAACTGACAAGTGGCTAGTAACATTTGCACCATAGAAGTGCTACAACAGTGGCCATCTCCAAACAAATCTATCACCCCTGGATATTTAATGCCCATTACCATCACTAAATTTCCCACAATCGACACCCTTGTGGATGCCACAGACCATAAATAAAACTGGACTAACCATATAAATATTGTGCCTGCAAAAACAGAGCAGAGGCTAGGAATACAGTAATTATTCACCTCCACATTCCCCAAAGCCTGTCCACCATCTACAGAGTACAAGTCAGGAGTGACATGGAATACTATCCACTTGCCTGGATGAGTGCAGTTCCATTAACACTCAAGAAGCTTGTCACCATCCAGGACGAAGCAGCCCATTCATTGGCACCACATGTACAAACATTTATACCCTCCAACACCAAAGCTCAGGACCAGCATTGTGTACCATCTTCATGATACATTGCAGAAACTCTTTTGGTTTGGCTCCTTCAATCCATCTTCCAAACCCACTCCCTAGGGAAGCACATGAACAGCAGATATCACAATCATCTATAAATTCTGCTCCAATCCACTCATCATCCTGATTTGTAAATGTATTGCCATTCCTTTGGTATCACTGGGTCAAAATACTCTCTGATACAACAA
>JAHRHZ010000034.1:32590536-32636068 GCA_024137785.1 Ginglymostoma cirratum | reverse complement strand
AAAATGATGAAGGGTTTAGGCCCGAAACGTCAAGTTTCCCTGCTCCTATGATGCTGCTTGACCTGCTGTGTTCATCCAGCCCCATGCTTGTTATCTCGGTAATCAGGAGGTGGTTTGATTGCCCAAATTTGACTTGGTGCCCTGAGACTTCATGGAACTTGGAGTCAATGCTGCTAGTAGGAAACTTGAAATAACTCCACAGAGGTTGGTATCACATCACCAAATAACCCTTTATTTACTCCTGCATAGTATTTGACACTGGTCTGGCATCTTCAGAGCCAGCTCTCAGAGTGAACAGACCTCTGACACTTCTGTCAGCCAGGGCTCACTGATTGAAGCAGGTTAGCAGTCCCAATCAGGGAATAGTTTTTCCTGTGATTTTGTCGGTGAGGACTTCGAGCTAAAACTGCCATTGTACTTTTGATGGATGTTTTCAGAGAGCTTAATGGTTTTATATGAAAGCCAGGTGTATCGCTCAGAAGGCAGACTTGCTTTTGCTGCAGCTGAAATTTGGGTCTCCCTTGATCTTCACAAAAACTTTCTTACATATCCCATATGACACATCAAATTCTTATAATATGATTAGTTTCAGGTTGTCAACACCATCAATTTTTAAATTCAATTACCTTTGAATCGCTGCTTGGTTTAAATTAATTGGCCAAATTCAAACTTGTTGTCAAAACATCAAAACAAGACTGCTGTTTTGCCTGCCACCTGTAAGGCCTTTTGATACACATGTTTTGAGGCTCTCTGTACTGTACATGCCGCTCCCAAGCACAGACAAAGCACAATTTATTTTAAAGGGACCACACACTGCTTATCTCCCCACTGTCATTTTTACCAACAAATTCTAACCTCCTACATTCCAATTCATAAGTATTCGACCGAACTTCGCAAGGCAAGGCGCATCTCATTTTTTCAGAAGTCAAAATGTAATTTAAGAAGATTTCTTATACGTTATAAACAAAGATATTAGTTACATTATCAGTGTACTCATGGAACCTTTAAAATTGCCACCCACCTTTTCTATCAGTGCCTCCTCTAGATTTAACTGTAGCTCAAAACACTCTTTAAAACCTAATCTGTTGGAAGTGAGAGCTGATAATATTTTGGCAATGTAAACAAAACATCTGGAATTTTAGTGAATGGTAATGAGATTTAATTGTTGGAAAAGAAGCAGAGAAACTTTTGAGAGGGAAGGAAAATTAGAATTAGAATAAAATCAAGTCCAGAAAACGAATGAAAGAGAGTGATTGGACTGAAATAGGGAGAGCAAAGGGTCAGAAAGGAAAGGTTCTGAGGAAGGATGCTCTTGCTCTCAAGCGAGTACAGCGAAGGTTCAGTAGGCTGATTCCAGGGATGGCAGGTCTCACGTGTGAGGAGAGATTGACTAGTTGGGATTGTTTTCACTGGAGTTCAGACCAATGAGGGGGATCTCTTGAGACTTATAAAATTCTAACAGGACTGGATAGGGTAGATGCAGGGAGGATGTTCCCCATGGTGGGTGTGTCCAGAACAAGGGGACACAGTGTGAAGATTTGGGGTAGACAATTTTGGACGGAGATGAGGAGACATCTCTTCAACCAAAGAGTGGCGAACATGTGGAATTCATTACCACAGAAAGTAGTTGATGCCAATACATTGAATATATTCAAGAGGTGACTAGATGTAGCACGTGGGGTGAATGAGACCAAAGATTATGGAGAGAAAGCAGGATTAGGCTACTGAATTGGACGATCAGCCATGATCGTGAAGAATGGCGGAGCAGGTTCGAAGGGCCAAATGGCCTCCTCCTGCTCCATTCTTCTATGTTTCTATGTAAAATATACAAAATTGACATTTTGAAAATTATTATGATTTCAGCTGATGTTACTGCTTGTGAAGTTACATCCCAGACTGAAATCTGGCTTGATAGATCTTTTACTTTTATACTTAATATGTTGTTCTCTTTCTGAACATAAGCACGCAATGGTACAGGTTTAGCTTTTGCAATTAAACTGTAGTTTATTTTGCAAGGAAAATGAAAATAAAATCGAACAAACCAAGCTATTTACACATTAGGCAGGAAGGCGGCTTCATTGGTGTTGGGAGCATGGCGGAAGCTGGTGAACCCTGGAGCAGGACTCTGGCAAACGGCGGCGAGGCAACGGCGGCGAGGCATCTGGCGGAGAGATGAGCACGAGGATCTGGCATTGGCTGCGACATTGGTGGAGGTGACATCAGCGAGGTAGGCCCAGCGGCAAAAGGTAGCACCTGAGGAATGGTGACTTCGACTTTCGTTGGGTCTGGTGCTGGTGGTGGCGAAGCAATGATGGAAGAGTTATGGACTATCTTTAAGCTATACCTTTTGTTTATTTCTCTTAAACTATTCAACTAATCATGACGGGATGGGCCAATGGGCCGAGGATTGCAGATGGAGTTTAATTTAGATAAACATGGGTTGCTGCATTTTGGAAAGGCACATCAGGGCAGGACTTATACACTTTATGGCAAGGTCCTGGGGAGTGTTGCTGAACAAAGAGAACTTGGAGTGCTGGTTCATAGTTCCTTGAAAGTGGAATACCGGGTAGACAGGTTAGTGAACAAGGCATTTGAAATGCCTTTATTAGTCAGTGCATTGAGTATAGGTGTTGGGAGGTCATGTTGTGGCTGTACAGGACATTGGTTAGGCCACTTTTGGAATACTGCGTGCAATTCTGGTCTTCCTGCTATAGGAAGGATGTTGTGAAACTTGAAAGGGTTCAGAAAAGTTTATGAGGATGTTTCCAGGGTTGGAGGGTTTTAGTTCTAGGGAGAAGCTGCATATACTGGGTCTGTTTTCCTTGGAGTGACGGAGGCTGAGGGGTTACCTTACAGATGTTTATAAAATCATGAAGGACATGGATAGGGTGAATAGACCAGGTCTTTTCCCCGGGGTGGGGGAGTCCAGAAATAGAGGGCCTAAGTTTAAGGTGAGAGGGGAAAGATTTAGAGGGAATCTAAGAGGCAACATTATCAGGCAGATGGTGGTGTTGTTTGGAATGAGCTGCCAGAGGAAGTGGTGGAGGCTGGTACAATAACATTTAAAAGGCATCTGGATGGGTATACACATAGGAAGGGTTTAGAGGGTTATAGACCAAATTCTGGCAAATTGGAGTAGATTTATTTAGGATATCTATTCGGCATGGACGAGTTGGGCTGAAGGGTCTGTTCCTGTGCTGTACAGCTCTATGACTCTCTTCAAAATGGTGCTGGAATCATGGTGACAATTGAAGCTTTTCACACTATTTTACTATGTTTTTCCCTGTAAAATACACATGACATAAAATCATTCATTCATTCATTCACGCACTATATTTACATATAAGATTTCAAATACAATTCCATTTATTCCCAACACATTTATAGTAATTAAAATCATATCTATAGGTTTCAACTTAACTGTTTCTTTAAATTCCCAGTTTTGAGTGCTTGACAGCCTCTTCCTTGATTATTCACATAACTGAGCTTAAACTTTCTGAGCTTCAACCAACTCCTTCAGAGTTCTAATCCCTAACAATTTTGGTCTGGAATTCTCAAACTAAAACCCTTATGCTCCTAAGTATTCTGAGTTATCTGCTTTCTCCAAGAGAATCTATTCTTACATCTGATAAAAGACAGTTAATCCATAAAAACAGCAAGTTCTTAAAACCAATGGGTACAGCTAAAAGTGAAATGCTGTTTATATGAGGCAAGCAGGATAGATCAGCCATCAAGTACTGGATATCCATTACTAATAGCCTCATTCCTACTCTCCTGTATTTGTAGACAATTTGCAATTTAGTAAGTCGACATCATGCGTGCACTTTTTCAGCAAGTTTCAGTTCCATAACTGCACTAACTATGGTTGATGATCCCAATTTAAAAAAACTTAAACGGTAGTAAAGAAATGTTGTCCATGCTGCCACTAAATCTAATGCAGAATACATCATTAAAGTGGCATTAACGCACTGATGGTACTCATAGTTCCTTCAACTATTAGAAAGAAAGGTCATCAAGATTAGTTCTTGATTCTCACCTTATACCAAATGTGTCTATTCTGTGCACATGACCTGCTTAATGGGTTCACTGATTGTTGTTCCTCTACAAATGGATTAATCAACACTTAATTCCACAGATTAGTCCTAGAATAGCTCAAAGGTTGGAGAGTACAGAATAAAGTTTTTTTTGCACAGTGGTGCCCTCTTACTGAGTCACTGCACATACACACAACCATGGATGATTGAGGGGAAGAAATAAGCACTACTTCTGTATTGTGGTAGTGTGGGGGAATATTTAAAAGTAAGAAAAGGAAATAGATTAGCTCTAAGAGGCCTCTTGTGGTACAGTGATAGTGTCCCTACTCCTGGATTGGGAGGCCAGGGTTCAATTCCCACCTGCCCCAGAGGTGTGTAATAACATCTCCTGAACAGGTTGTTTAAAAAAAAGAATAGCTCTAAATAATTAAGATGTGCCTTAAAGGCAGCATTTTTGAGTAAACATTTGTTCACCAACCTATTTTTGTTTCAGCCCACATGGTTTGGTGCCATATTTTGCTTTATAACATATCTGTGAAGTATCAGACATAAGAACATAGAACAGTACCGCACAGTACAGGGCCTTTGGCCCACGATATTGTGCCGACCTATTATCCTACTAAAATCAAACTAACCTGCATACCCTACATTATACTATCAGCCATGTGTCTATCCAAGAGTCGCTTAAATGTCTCAAATGTATCTTTGGACATTTTAATTTATTATAGTCACTAATGTTGTTAAAAAGGCAGGACTAAGATGAGACCTGAGAGAAACCATTAAAATTATGAAATGGATCGATAAGATACATGCAGAGAAATTGTTTCCATTTGAGGATTAGTCCAGAAGAATGGGACATGAATATAAAAGATCCAATAATGGATCGTCTCAGCAATTTAGGACAATGTTCTTAAAATGCAGTGTTACAACTATGTAATTAATTGTCATATAGGATGCAGCAATAAATGACAGCATATTTAAGCGGAAGTTTCCTGCATACATGAAGGGAAAAGGGAGTAGAAGAATGTGAAAGTAGGGTGGAAGGAAGTCATTAGAGTCAGACAAACTTATCTGGACAAACTTATAAATATTGGCATATATATTTGGGTTGAATAGCCTTTTTTTGTGTCTTATCGATTCTATATAATAGCTGTGCTGGTTAGCTTCTACATAAATAACTGAAGTATTGTTTAACTTCCAGAAAAGTTGGAGAAAGGATGTTAGAGTTGATATATCTCAAATGTTTACACTTAGTCTCAGGTGACATATTGAAATTACTTTTTAAAATTGCTCATTTACTTGAATGGATTTAGGCAGTTTCTCTGCCTGAGAGTGGGATCCTGCTGTATGACCTGAGGTGAGTACAGCTTCTGTTTGATCTCAAAATAGCTGCACTATTTCAACTAGTTATGTGATAAAGTTTTTTTTAGAATCTGTTGGTGTCCAAAATACAAAATCACAGGCTATTTGGAAAAATCATGCCGTTGAAGTGGACAAGATTATTGAGAGTATTTAACAAATTTAACAGAAATAATGATGAAGAGGTTATTCAACAATTAATCATTCCAAAACCATTTTTTTCTAAATGCATGAACGAGTTTGAGAGTGTCAGGTTCAGTCTTTTCTGTGCCAGGGAAAGGCTAATTGTGATTGTTTATATCCAAACTGAAGATTATGCTCATGAAATCATGGTAAAGAATTTAGTTTTGCTGATTAGTAGCACAAACATTTGAAAACTTGACTGGACTATCAACCAGGTAACTGTGAGCCAGAATGCCAGGACTGCTTGCCACTCAAACTTTGTAGTCTCGGTTGGATGAATTTTGCCAGCTCTCTGTGATATAAGCACAGCTATTGCCCAAAGGAAATCACTTGTCTGTTGCAACTGGCATAACTCAAGATACTTCACGCATGAATATTATGCAAGAGAGAATCCATGGGATGTCACCAGGCAGCTTAGTAGACATTGTAGGTTTACCCAAATGACTAGGTGGCATTGCTGAAGAATCCCATCTATGGGATTGAAATAGGATTAAGAAACTGGTTTTAGGGGGCAGAAAATAGAAGTAACAAAACAATTACTTCAAGACCTAGAAACATGAAGTAAATATCAAATTTTATCACTAAATTATTGCATCTATGGGATAGATTTAGAAAAGGAGAGAGAACCTGCAAATGTTGAAAACTGAAATAAAATCAGAGAGTAGAAACTATCAATAGAAGAGAAAACGGGCCTTCTGAAATATCTGCCCTTTTCCAATTCTGACCTGTTGTGCATTTTTGACTTTCCATACTACAGTATTACCATCTGTGCTTTCAGCTTTCTCGGCCCTAATTTCTGGAATTCTCTACTGCTTTCCTCTTTTTGAAAACTTCTGGGTATCTTTAATCAACCTGTTGAGCAATGTTTTTACACAATTCCGGAGCAGGTGGGACTCGAACCCAGGCCTCTGATCTCAGAGGTAGGGACACCACCTCTGTGCCACAAGAGCCTGTTGAAAACCAGCTAACTGTTTGAATTGAATTGAATTAGATTTATTGTCACATGTACTCACATGAGTAGAGTGAAAAACATATAAGTCACTACTTATTGGCACCGTCTTAGGTACAAAGGTAACTAGGTACAGAATCTTGGTGCAGAGCAGAAAAAAATAAAGAAACCAAAGTTAAAAAAGTTAAACATTATTGTCATTCTTACTAAAAAGTAGAAAAACAAAGACACACAGTTAACAGTTCAACAGCACAGTCCATAAGTGCCCAACAGCTGAACATACACCACTCACAAGGGCTTGACCTCTCTGGCTTTGGGCTTGACATCAGTCCCACCGATGCCGTAGGCTGCTTGCTCTTACCAGTTTGTGACCTGTTCCTGCTCCTGCTGCTGCCTTGGGTTGGCTGCTGTCAATCTTGCCGCCTGCTGCCTGCCACCTTGGGCTGCCTGTTCTCTCTCTCGTCGTCAGCTATCATGGGCTGACTGAACATGCTGTTGCCACCAGTGGCTCCAGGCTGCCTGCTGCTGCTGTCACTGCTGGCTGCTTACTCTCGCTCTCACTGCCAGCTGCTTTTGGCTGCCTGCTCCTGCTTTTGCTGCTGGTCGCCTTGAGTTGCCTCCAATGGAGGAACTGCTGCCTGGTCTCTTTGCAAGCCACCTCAGGCTGCAAGTTCCTGCTCTCACTGCCACTTTGGATGACTGCCATTGACGCCGGGGTCCTCTCTTGCTGCCATATTGGGCTCGCCCTCCCCACGCTAGCTCAATCTCCTCCATGCTACACAAACCTGGATTTTTCCTAAAGTAAGTAGATTAATCCAAGAAAAAAAAGTTGTGAAAGAAAGAAACAGTTAAAAAAAGTAAAAGCAGACAGAGCTGCACTGCTACTCTTTATTTGACAAAGCTTTTGGTCACTTGGCCTTAATGAGTGTCAAATTGTGTTTGATAATTGTTTTCTGAAGTACCTTGGATCACATTCACAATGTTAAAGGCGCAATAGAAATGTAATTGTTGCTTTTGTTGTATTTCCTAGAAATTGATAACAAATGATAAAAGTTATTGAATTTGATTCTGGAAAAGAGCTCTGCCATTTTTGATTTAGGAGACAGAATCTGCTGCTTTGTATCCATTGGATAGACTTACTATTTGACTTTAATGAGGAAGATCACAAGCAGGGAGTATTTTCTGTGGTTCACAGTATCATTGTTATGGCATGGAAGGAGGCCACCCAGCTTAATTTATCCGTGCTTGTTCTCTGGTGAAGTAATTCGTTTAGTGGCATTTCCCCATATGCCAACCTCCACATTCTTCCTGTCCAGATAATAATCCAATTCTTTCTTGAATGCTTCAATTGAATCTGCTTTCACCACACTCTCAGGCAGTCCATTCTTGATCCCAAGAACTGGTTGCATGAAAAGATTTTCCTTGTATCACCATTGTTTTGTTTTTTTAAAATTCATTCATGGGATGCAGGTGTTGCTGTCTAAACTAGCAATTATTGTCCATCCCAATTACCCAGAGGGCAGTTAAGAGTCAACCACGTTGCTGTGGTCTGCAGACACATGTAGGCCAGATCAGATAAGGTCAACAATTTCCTTCCCTAAAGGACATCAGTGAAGCAGGTGGGTTTTTTTCCTAACATTTGATAATGATTTTTGATTATTAGACTCTAAATTCTAGATTTTTAAAAATTCAATTCAAATTCCACAATCTGCCATGGCAGGATTAATAGATTAACGATAATATTGCTAGGCCATAGCATCCATCCTTTATCATTTATCTTGAAGCTATGGTCTCTTGATTTCCTCTCTACTGTCCAAACATGTCATGATTTTGAACATCTTAATCCAGTCTTCACTCAACCTTTCTCTTTGTATTCAGGTCAATGTGATTTATTTCAGAAACGACCAGAAAGAAAAGTAGTGCGACATGTGATTTTTTTGTTTACTGTTTTTGTACATAGGTAATGAATGACTAATTTAAATGTATTGGAAATAATTATTTCAGAAATAAACATGTTGTGCTCACAATCTGTAGTAGATTGCTTATTTCCTGTTATTGATAATTTAAACATATATGGGCTATAGTTTTATCTTGCTCAGGAAGGATAAACTGGTTTCTGTTGTGCAGCTGAATGATCAGCTAACCTGAAATAAAGCAAAATGTTGTGGAAGTATAAATTTTTTTAAAAAATGCTGGAGAAATTCAGCAGGTCTGGCATCATCTGTGTAAACAGGAACACAGTTAATGTTTTAGGTTTGATATAAATCCCCTTTGGAACTGAAAGAGTTGGAAAAAATTAACTTTAAGCTGTGGACAGAAGACAGTGATATCAGCTGCTCCTTCCTTTGTGTACAAGTGTGAACGCTGTCACTTCAATTTCAATAGGACTTGTTCTGGGAGCCCTCTCCTCTCACAGACAGGTCACATGGACTCATTGCCAGGCAGAAGATGCACAGATTAGATGGATTGTCCATACTAAATTGCCCCATAATGTCCAGGGATGTGTAGGTGAGGTAGATTAACCATACAAAATGCAGGAGTATTGGGGGAGGGTTGGCTCGAGGTGGGATGCTCTTTGGAGGGTCAGCGCAAACTCAATGAGCTGAATAGCCTCCATCCACACTTCAGGGATTCTATGATTCAGGAACAGTCAGTGGTCATATAACCTTAATTTATTTTACCTTGTGTAAAAGCAGATCTGCTAAGAGTCAACACGGTTTTGTGAAAGGAAAGTCGTGTTTGATCATTGTGTTGGGATTCTTTGAGGAGGTAACATGTGCTGTGGATAAAGGGGAGCTGATGAATCTACTATACTTCGAGTTCCAGAAAGCATTTGATAAGATGCCACATCAAAGGTTTTGCAGGAAATAATAACTCATGGTGTAGGAAGTTCTATCTTGGCTTGGATAGAAGATTTGCTGCAGTTCAGGAAGCAGCGAGTAAGTGTAAATACATATCTTTCAACTTGGAAGGATGTAACAAGTGAGGCATCGCAGGATTTGGTGCTGGGAACTCAACTATTTCCAATTTATATAAATAACTTAGATGAGGGACAGAGGTATGGTTGTCAGATTTGCTGATGACACAAAGGTAGGTAGTAAGGTATGTTGTGGAGAGGACACAAAGAGGTTACAAATAGAGATAGAAAAGTTAAGTGAGTTGGAAAATCAGTGGCAAATGAGTGTAATGTGGGAAAATACGAAATTATCCATTTTGGCAAGAAGGATAAAAAGATATGTATTATGTAAATGTTGAAAGATGCATGAACTGTCAATGGTAAGTGTGCAGCAAATAATGATGTAATTTTGTGTCAGTCTTCACTCATGAGAGGGGTGATATAGATATAAAATCAGGGAGAAGGACTATATATTACTGAAAGTAATTGGCGTAGTCAGAGACGAGCTTCTGTATGGTCTGGCAGGCTAAAAAGTAGATAAATGTCCAAGGCCAGATGAAATGTATCCCAAGTTATTGAGTGAGGTAAGGGAGGAAATAGCAGGGGCACTGGCACAGATGGGGTGCCAGAAGACTGGAGGACAGCCAATATGACAGCAGAAGATTGAGATTTTAAAATACTGTTTCAAACAAACTCCACTATTCCTGGGGTCGCAAAGTCCCCAATTTGCCTGTCTCTTGGAATCAAGTTGCCAAACAAAAGGTTCCTCCACTTAACAAGAATTGTTGTTATTACACATAACTACATTCTAATCACAGATAAATAGCTATTGACTATCAACATGTGTCTCTAGTAGTTAAAACTTTAATCCCTTTCACAACTTCTACATACGTGCAGACAAACAATCCACATTCCTGCCTAGATACCAGATCCCATCTTCTCATTCTCTCAAAAATCCTTTCCTGTTTACTGTTTCTTCATCATTACTGGGTCAATGTTCTGGAGTCTCCTTTCTGCTGACAGTTGTGGTAATAGCATCACCCTCACTTTCTCAGGCAGACAAGGTATAGGTCTTTGTAACGGTCTAGCCACCAATGCCCAACAGTGTTCATTTAATGAAAACGATGTTGACACTAAAGCTTGAGGCTCTTGTGGCACAATGGTAGTGTCCCTGCCTCTGAGCCTGGAGACCCAGGTTCAAATCTGACCTGCTCCAGAGGTGTGTCTTGACAGTTTGATTAAAAATATCTCTATGTTAAAGCTTGGGATTTTTGTGGCTCAGTGATAGAGTCCCTACCTTTGAGTCAGGAGGCCTGGGTTCAAGCCCCACCTGCTCCAGATATTTGTAATAGCATATCTGAACAGGTTGATTAGAAAACATAAAAAAACTACACAAAAGCTTGGGGCATCTTGTGGCACTGTGGTAGAGTCCCTGGAGGCCCAGGTTCAAGTCCCTCTTGTGCCGGAGGTATGTAATAACATTTCTGAACAGATTGATTAGGTAAATATCCTCTGTACTAAAGCCACCCTTAACAGGCTTTGCATGTTAATTAATCAATTGGAACATGTGTGATCTAGTCGTGGTAGTTCATAGATCAAAAATACCATCAGTGATTTGGTGGTGGGAGAAAAAAGCTCTTTGGTTGTGTGTGATAGCACTTCTGGATGTAGAAAAAATATCTACACTAAAGCCTGGGATCTTGTGGTGCAGTGATTGTGGCCTACCTTTTAAGTAGGAGCCCTGGGTTCAAGTCCCATTTGGTTCAGAGGTATGTACTATTATTTCTGACCACTTTGATTAGAAAATGTCTCTCCCCTAAAGCGTTATTTTAAGCAGCGGGTAACAACTTTAGTTTACTTGCAAATGCCACATGTAAACCATGGACATGGAGTAGGAACATCTCTCACTAAGAATGTACAGCAGTGTTTGAGTAAAAGTAATGTTCTGAGCTGCTATGTTGCACAAGTAGCTGCAGGCTATGCTTCAGAAAGCAATGTAACCACAGCAACCTCCATAAATGGTTTTCCTGATAATGATGCTAGGAGAGGTGGTTACTGAGAAAAAGAAGAAATTAAGAGTCAAACAGAGCTCATTAGCTTACTTAGCACATTCCCATAACAAAGCTAAGTTATGATAAATATCATCAGCTTTTGGCAGGGAGAAGGTGGCATTGTATGCTGAGAGGAGAGTCGTGGCTTGGGGAATTGGGGCCTCTTATACAGATGGACAAGGAGGGGATGAGCAGGCAAGAATTGCAGGGGACAGCATGGTTACGGGAATGTATGGAAGTCATTGAATGGGGAAGGGACAGCCTTGGGCAAGTGTGGGATGGAGAATGGGAAGGTAATCATATGTGAGGGATGAAAAGAATGGCTTGGAAAGAATGGAATGGCGGAGATTGAGATTTTAAACTACTGTCTCAATAAAGACACTAATTTCTTTACTAATGTTTTGCAGTCTCTGCTAGTATGTAGATATTGGGGCAGATGACCACGTTTGGACAGGAGTAGGACATAAGGCATGTATCTCTAAAGAGGAAAGAAAGAGAGAGAGGTTAAGGGAGGAAATTTCAGAAGTTGGGACCTAGGCAACTGAAGACACAACCAATGATGGTGATGAAAAAAATGCCACAGGTAGCTTGAGAAGGCTAAGTAGGAAAAGCTTACCATTGTCATGGTCATGGAGGAAGTCATTTGTGACTTCAAGAAGAACTATATTGGTGCTGTGATGAGACGGAAACTTGATTGGAGGACCCTGTTGCAGCAACTTCATAAGACTTATGTCTCTGACAATGTTGTACATCCCTAAAGACAGCTAGATCCTCAACACTGTTCACAATGTGAAGGAGATTGGTAATCATACTCAGAGACTGTTGAATGGACCTCTCAACTCTGGAAGCCCACCACTATCACCTATTGAATTGGACTCCTAGAGACACCTTCTTAATTTATCACCTTTGAGAGGATTGTGCTTGACATCACATCACAGCCGTTTCTGGGCTCCTGACTTGAATGAGACCATTGTTGCGATTGTGAACCATTGGCAGAACTCCACTCAAAAACTGTTACTGTCTGTCTTTTTTCTGCTGTAACTATTGATTGCAGCAAATACTAAAAACATTTATTTCAGCTCTTCATTGTTTTTATGAATTATTTTAGAGGTGAGTCAGCACTTTGTATCCAAAAATTATTTGGAAAATAAAAACCAAAAGAACTGCAGATGCTGTAAATTTTGTAAAAATGCTATTCTGAGGAAGGGTCGCTGGACCTGAAACGTTAACTGTTTTCTCCTTCACAGATACTGCCAGACCTGCTAAGCTTTTCCAGCAACTGTGTTTTTTGGAAAATAGTGAAAGCAAATAACCTTTACTTTTACCAGAATGGACACTGTAAGAAAAGCATAATTGTAAAATAAGTTTGTAATATCTTGCTTTTAAAACTTAGGTAGAGATTACAGTCTATTTCAATGTTTAGTAGACTGTTCCTCTGTCTACCCTAAGGAATCACCCATTTACCTGCCACCCTTCTCCCATCCACCTAACGTGTATCCACTCAGCCACCTGGCAATCCAATCAAACACCCATTTGGCATCTTATGCTCCTCACCTGCCATCTCACCCTTCATCTACCTTTCACCCTATTCCCTCCATTCACCTGGACCTTACTCCCACCCACTTGATATCATATTTCCCCAACCAACTGCCACCATCCTCTTTCATTTACTTTACAGACCTACTTTCTCTCAATTGCTGTAAAAGTGAAGACAGTTCTAAATTCAGAGAAAATTAATCTCCTCATTTCTGCCCTGAGCAGGTGACCCCTAAATTTAAAACAATGTCACCTAGTTCAGGACTGACCCACAAAAGGAAATGTTGTTTCCATGTTCACCTTCTCAGGACCATTCAGGATCTTATAAATTCAGTGAAGCCATCCCTCATTCTTCGAAATTGAAATGGAAACAATCCCAGCCTGCCCAGTCTGTCCTCAAAAGACAACAACTCATTTCAGCTACCAATCTAGTAAATCACTGAACCACCTCCAATAATTTGCATTCTTCTTTATAAAATCAGACCAAACTACAACAGCATCCAAGAGGTGGTCTCACAGAAGCCTTATATAACTGAAGCATAACCTCCTAACCTTTATAAAAACTGAAAGAACAGCGGATGCTGTAAATCAAAGAAAAACAGAAGTTGCTAGAAAAGCTCAGCAGGTAATGTGATTTCTCATCACAGATGCTGCCAGACTCGCTGATCTTCAACTTCTGTTTTTGCTCCTAACCTTCATGTTCAATTCCTCTCATAATCAAGAATAGCATCTGTTAGTCTTCTTGATTAGCTACTGCGTCCGGATACAAATCTTTAGTGGCTTGTGCACCAGAACACCTAAGTCCCTCTGCACCTTGGAATTCTTCAATTATTCTCCATTTAATTAATACTCTGCTGTTTCATTCTTCATCGCAAAGTGAACAACTTTATATTTTTCCACATTCTGTTCCACTTGCTAGATTTTTGCTCACCAGGCCAGGTGTCGGATCTCTTGGTGGGAGAGCATTTCGGTGATAGTGAGCACAACTCCCTAACCTTTACTATAGTAATGGAGAGAGATAGGAGCAGACGGTATGGGAAAGTATTTAATTGGGAGAGGGGGAATTACAATGCTAATCGGCAGGTACTGTGGAGCATAAATTGGGAACAGATGTTCTCAGAAATGTGGAGGTTGTTTAGAGAGCACTTGCTACGAGTTCTGGATAGGTTTGTCCCACTGAGGCAAGGAAGAGATGATAAGGTGAAGGAACCTTGGATGACAAGACATGTAGAACATCTAGTGAAGAGGAAGAAGGAAGCTTACTTAAGGTTGAGGAAGCAAGGATCAGACAGGGCTCTAGAGGGTTACAGGGTGGCTAGAAAGGAACTGAAGAATGGACTTAGGAGAGCTAGAAGGAGGTATGAAAAAGCCTTGGCGGGTAGGATTAAGGAAAACCCAAAGGCGTTCTATGCTTACATGAGGAACAAGAGGATGGCCAGCGTGAGGGTAAGGCCGATCGGGGATAGTGGGGAGAACTTGTGCGCGGAGTCGAAGGAGGTAGGGAAAGTCCTTAATAAATACTTTGCTTCAGTATTCACCAGTGAGAGGGACCTTGACATTTGTGAGGACAGCGTGAATCAGGCTGATATGCTCGAACAGGTTGATGTTAGGAAGGAGGATGTGCTAGAAATTTTGAAAAATATGAGGATAGATAAGTTCCCTGGGCCGGATGGGACATACCCAAGGTTGATACAGGAAGCAAGGGAAGAAATTGCTGCGCTTTAGGCGATGATCTTTGCATCTTCACTATCTACTGGAGTAGTACCAGATGATTGGAGGGTGGAAAATGTTATCCCATTGTCAGGAAAGGGAATAGGGATAATGCTGGGAATTACAGACCAATCAGTGTTACTTCTGTGGTGGACAAGTTATTGGAAAGAATTCCGATGAGAAAGTGTTTATGATTATTTGGAAAAGCACAGTTTGATTAGAAATAGTCAGCATGGCTTTGTGAGGGGCAGGTCATGCCTCACAAACCTTATTGAATTCTTTGAGGATGTGACAAAACACATTGATGAAGGTCAAACAGTGGATGTGGTGTATTTGGATTTGAACAAGGCATTTGATAAGGTTCCCCATGGTAGGCTCATTCAGAGAGTAATGAGGCATGGGATTCAGGGAAATTTGGCTGTCTGGATACAGAATTGGCTGTCCAATAGAAGACAGAGGGTGGCACTAGATGGAAAGTATTCAGCTTGGAGCTTGGTGACCAGTGGTGTTCTGCAGGGATCCGTTCTGGGACCACTGGTCTTTGTGATCTTTATAAATGATTTGGATGAGGAAGTGGAGGGGTGGGTAAGTAAGTTTGCTGATGACACGAAGGTTGGTGGAGTTGTGGATAGTGTGGAGGGCTGTTGTAGGTTGCAACGGGACATTGACAGGATGCAGAGCTGGGCAAAGAAGTGGCAGGTGGAATTCAACCCAGAAAAGTGTGAAATGATTCAATTTGGAAGGTTAAATTTGAATGCAGAATACAGGGTTAATGGCAGGATTCTTGGCAGTGTGGAGGAACAGAGGGATCTTGGGATCCACGTCCATAGATCCCTCAAAGTTGCCACCCAAGTTGATAGGGTTGTAAAGAAGGCGTATGTTGTGTTTGCTTTCATTGGCAGGGGAATTGAATTTAAGAGCTGTGAGCTTATGCTGCAGCCCTATAAAACCCTAGTTAGACCTCACTTCGATATATTGTGTTCAGTTCTGGTTGCCTTATTGTGGGAAGGATGTGGAAGCTTTAGAGAGGGTGCAGAGGCGATTTACCAGGATGCTTCCTGGACTGGAGGGCAGGTCTTATGAGGAAAGATTGAGGGAGCTAGGGCATTTTTCATTGGAGCAAAGGAGGATAAGAGGTGACTTGACAGAGGTGTATAAGTTGATGAGAGGCATAGATAGAGTGGATAGCCAGAGACTTTTTCCCATAGCAGAAATGACTATTATGAGGGGGTATAATCTTAAGGTGATTGGAGGGAGGTATAGGGGAGATGTCAGAGGTAGATTCTTTACACAGAGAGTGGTGGATGCATGGAATGCACTGCCAGCAGTGGTAGTGGAGTCAGATACATTAGCGACATTAAAGCGACTCTTGGTTAGGCACGTGGAAGATAGTAAAATGTACGTTATGCCGGGTAGTTTGATCTTAGAGTCGGATAATAGGTCAGCATGACATCATGGGCCAAAGTGCCTGTACTGTGCTGTACTGTTCGATGTTCTATGTTCAATCAAGCTATCTGTATCTGTCTGCAACTTCCTTAGATCTTCTTCACAACATACTTTCCTACTTACCCTGGTGCCTTTGTGAGTTTAGTTATCATTCCTTTGTTCCCCTCATCTAAGTCTTGGATTACAGCAACCAATGTTGATAAAGGGCTGTGGTTTTAATGCCAATCCACATTGCTGCTGATTGTATAGTTTGTGTCTTGCACTAGACTGCTTCATCTACGATGGTTCCTGGACTGGAAGATGGCTTAGTGATATCCTCCAAAGCTACGTGGTTTGCTTACGGTTTTGCACAATTAGGGTTGAAAATAGGATTTATGACACTGTTTTGAAGATAAGGCCCATTTTGCTTTGTTTAAGCAAGTGCAGTCAGAATTATTAAAGGAGTGACTAGATGTGGATATGTCTGCAACCATGTGCCTCTAGACCCCTTTGACAACCAATGGACACTGGAGTGGAAAGGGCAGTGGGAATGACATTTAATTTAAGTTATTACGTTTAATAGTTTGGTCTTTTTATGTTTCATTTGATTTTGTCATAGCACATTACTAACATCCCTTTGAAATGACACGAGTGGAAATGGATTTAGAAAAGGGGTAAATTTTGTCGACTTAAATGGTACATGTTTGTAACATGTATTTCTGTTGAGGTGTGTAGAGGTTAGGTTTCAGACCTACCCTTCACTGACTTTTAGGAATAGCTTTGTATATTGTGGAGAAACGCTTGAGTAGACAATAGGAAGTACAAGAAATGAGCCTGGGATTATTTTTGCTGGTCTAGATGATTCTAGAGAAGAGTGGAACTTTTGCAGAGGAGGCCTGGTAGAGCTTAATTTTTTAAATTAAATCTGACATGGATGGCTAAATCATTTGGACACCAGATTTAGTCAGGTTTGCCTCCTTAGACTTAAAGAAGTGAAGATGTTTTGGAGCAAACACCAATTGGACGATACTGAAAACTTTATTGATGTTTGGTTCTGGGGCTTAGGTGAAAAGTAATGTCATGTTGGCAGAGATAATAGGAACTGCAGATGCTCGAGAATCCGAGATAACAAGGTGTAGAGCTGGATGAACACAGCAGGCCAAGCAGCATCATAGGAGCAGGAAAGCTTGACATTTTGGGCCTAGACCCTTCATCAGAAATGGCGGCTGGTTTGGAGGTGAAGGACATTTAATCAACTGGAAGTATGTGAAGTAGCATCTCTGCTGCCTGACTGATAAAGTCTAAGCTAATGGACAACCTTCCCACCTGGATACTAATTGGCTCCTTAAGTGGGCACATAGTACCCACTTGAGGACCTAATTTCACCACTGCTGTTATTCAATAAGACTTGGGCAGGTGAGTCAATACTTGGGCAGGTTGCTTGTGGGTTTCCAGAGATGTTTGAGGGGGTGTGGGAGTGGGGTGCAGTTCTTCATTCAAAGGATTCATCTAGGGACCTGGCATTGGGATGGAAGGAATCACCTCTTTGCCCTTAGTTCTGAATCGCTTTCCACCCAAGGCATTGATGGGCACTTAATTTCAGTGGACCTTTCTGAGTGGAGGTGATGAGTGGATTTTGCCGGCTCCCCAGCCATCAGGCAAGACTCCATTCTTACTCCACCCATACATTTCCAGTGGGAGTTTCTGCATAACAATCTGGAATGGAATTTTTGATTGACTTTTCCCCTTCTTTGAATTGTGACTCACTGAGTGACTTCAAAACCAACTTCACCCAGAGCAAGCACAAGTTGATGAACATACTTAGTATCTGGCTGGTTTGTTTGTTATTCACTGAGTAAATGACTGGCTCTGAATTCATCTGCAACATTGTTCAGGTGGAAGTAATACTAATGATTTTAATTATGATGCCTCATTAATATGATGTATTTTAATGCTGTAATTATATTTTAACACTTGAATTGTGATATAAAAAAAGCAATTGAGGATGAGGATTAAGCTCTTGAGCGTCACCATAATGAATTGATAGACACTGTAATTTGTTTCATAAATAAAATTGACACAAGGCAGTGAAGTAATTTCTTATGAAGGACAGACAGTAATTTGCTGGACAATATTCATAAAATTACAGCCAAAACACCGTTTCATTTTTAGGTTGTGGTCAATGTGATGTAGCTCCTTTAGACTAAAATTCCCTCATTTTAATACAGCACTGGTAGAGGTCAGTGTCACAGCTTATAATTATTCATACGTATTCAGTAAATAATTTTGAAGGAAATGGGTATTAGTTTAACTTAATGAACTATATCTTATGTAATAAAGAAATTTACTTGTTGGAAATATCAATCAACTTGTACATTTCATTTTTATTGACAAATGATAATGTTGTATCTCACCCTCCATTCTATCATAGTGAATGGCCAGTCATTTCTGTAGAAAGCTTTCCATACTTTTATCCGACATGAATTGTTTCCCTAAAATTTAAAATTTCTGTCCTGAATTTGCTTCTTGCATATGAGGCCTTTACTGTGGCCTGATTAATTGAACTCAGTTATATTAATGATGTTGAAGGAAAAGGGCCCAGCTGTTCAGTCCTGAACAAAACTTAATACGACTGCAGTATATGTGTTTGGGTTGAGTGAATACTGATAATTATATCTGCTGGGCTTAAGATCTCAGGTAAAGGACAGCGTGTTAAGATGAGTGCAGCACAGATGCATTTTTGCTTTCGAAATGAATATTTGCTTATAACTTTAAATAAGGGCATTGACTCAAAATATCTTCATTTAATTGATTTTGATGAGTTGGTGCCCTGAAAAGCAAATATGTTCCAACTCTGCTAGCAAATGATCGGGATTAAGGGGCCATGTAGCCTAATTAATAAGTAATATGCTACTTTGAATAGATATATTTGTACCTAGCAGCTGTAAAATTACTTTATTAACTTTATTCTTTCTGGGGATGTGGACATCACAGGTTGGACCAGCATTTACTGCCTTTACCTAATTGCCCTTGAGAAGGTGATGGTGAGCTGCCACCCCTAAGGTGTAGGTACATCCAAAATGCTGTTAAGTATAGAGTTCCAGGATTTGACATGGTGACATTGCATTAACGATGACATATTTCCAAGTCAGGATGGTGAATGGCTTGGATAGGAACTTGAAGTAATGGTTTCCCCATGTATGTGATGCTCTCAAGCTTCTAGGTAGATGGTCATTTGTTTGGAAGCTGTTTTCTAGGGAGCGTTGTTGAATTTCTACAGTAAATTGTACACAATACAGCTACTGTGCAATGTAACTAAATTACTGAATTTTTATGGAAGAATTGTGGATGCTGTAAATCAGGAACAAAAACAGAAGTTGATGGAAAAGCTCAGCAGGTCTGGCAACATCTATGAAGATAAAATCAGAGTTAATGTTTCGGGTTCGGTGACCCTTCCTCAGAACTGAATTTTTATGGATGTGGTTCCAAGCAAGCTGGCTGCTTGCTTTTGGATGATGTCAAACTTCCTGAGTGTTGTTGAAGCTGCACTCATTCAGCAAGCGGGGAGTATTTAAAACACTCCAGTCTCAGAGAGATGCTAGCCAATGAGAAGCAAGTAGCTCTCCAGTACAGGCAAAGGCAATCCCACAAATGGCTGTTCACCAGGGATTGACACTGGATCCCTAAAGAGAGGTAGGTGTGAGGTGAGGAGAAGGGCATAATATAGGAAGGTGCCAGGGCCAGATGATCAGAAGGTGAGGGGAGCCTATTGGTGGTGGACCTTTGGAGAACCTGTTGAGGTTGGTTGGCTCGGCGAGCTGGTTTGTTGTTCCGCAGACGTTTCGTTACCGTGCTTGGTAACATCCTCAGTGCAGCCTCTGATGAAGCATCAGTGTGTTTTCCCGCCTGGCTTTTAAACTCTGGGGTCCGTTGCGATGGATTGCCTCACTTCCGGGTTTCCTCCATAGTGGAATGTATATAGGGTTGAGTTCTATGTGTTTATTAATAGCCTGCTTCGTGGAGTGGCATGCTTCCAGGAATTCTCGTGCTTGTCTCTGCCTAGCCTGTCCCAGCATCTTGGTGTTGTCCCAGTCGAAGTCGTGGTTCTCCTTCTCCATGTGGATTGAGATGAGTGAGTATTGGTCGTGTCTTTTTGTAGCCAGTTGGTTTTTAAATATGGTGCAATATTAGTTGAAATGTTAGTTGTAACTGGCCGGTTAGCTCAGTTGGTTAGAGTGTGGTGCTAATAACGCCAAGGTTGTGGGTTTGATCCCTGTATGGGCCACAGCTACTTTGTAATTGGCCCATTAGTTGAAATGGGTTTTGTTCAAAATGTTTTAGATTAGCTCAGCTGTCAAATTGTGAGCAGATTTTTCAGAGCAGGCCATTGGATTGAATTCTGGTGCAACTATTACAGAGAGCTTGCCAGATGAACCTGAAGTTGAACAAAAAAAAAGCATACTAAAGATGACTTTGCTTTGATTCAATTCAGTTGTTTCAGCGGTGGGAGTCCGGGAGGAAGCGCGAGGGCAGCCTGGGAAGGTAAGCTTTTCGATTATAAAAGTCTTACCTCGTGTGACTGCGGCCTTTCAGTTGTTACTGCGGCGGGTGTCCAGGAGAAAGTGCGAGGGCAGACTGCGAAGGTAAGCTTCCACCCAATAAATCTGGGAGTTAACTAATATCCGAGACACTACACGCGTAGTGTTTCCCGCCCTTTCACCTCCTCTAACCTAATAATAATGACTAAGTGTGGTGAGCAGGTAAGCTATTTGCATTTTTTTTTTCCTCATCTCTTTGTTATCTTTTGGGGTGGTCACCTAGACGCCAAATCCTTTGGGAGCGGGTCAGAAGGCAAGGCCGGAGTCTGTTTGAATATATAACGGAGTAAACTTACTGGTGCAGCGAACAGTGCGAAACTAAAAAAAAACTAATTCATTTTAAATAATTAACTAAGTAGAGATGGCAGGCCAGGTGATGTGTTGTAGCTGTATGCTGTGGGAGCTAGCTGATCCTATTGAGAATGGCAGTGACCACATCTGCAGCAAGTGTTGGCTGCTTGAGGAGCTCTGGTTCAAAATTGATGAGCTGGAATCCGAACCCCAAACACTGCGGCACATCCGGGAGGGGGAGAAACACCTGGATACTGTGTTCCAGGAGGCAGTCACACCTGGTAGATTAACTAATGTTAATTCGATCAGCGGGCATGGACAGCAGAGTGTGACTGTGAATGAGGCAGGTAGAGGGACCCTGCAGACAGGAACACAGGAGCCGCAGCCCTTGACATTGTCCCACAGGTATGAGGCACTTGCTCTCTGCGTGGATGAGGAGCAGGGCTGCAGGAAGGATGAGTCTACTGACCATGGCACCATGGTCCAGGAGACCATTCAAGAGAGGGGAGCAAAAAGACAGATTGTAGTTGTAGGGGATTCCATCATCAGGGGGATAGACAGGATCCTTTGCAAGCAGGATAGAGAATCCTGCATGGTGTGTAGCCTGCCCGTTGCCAGGGTGCGAGACATCTCTGACCGGCTTGAGAGGATACTAGTGGGGGGGTGGTGGTGGAGGGGATCCAGTTATTGTGGTCCACGTAGGTACCAACAACATAGGCAGGACTTGGAAAAAAGACCTGTTTCGGGATTATGAAAAGCTAGGAACAAAGTTAAAAAACATGTCTTCAAGGGTCATAATCTCTGGATTGCTGCCCGAGCCACATGCAAATTGGCATAGGGAGGTGAGGATCAGGGAAGTAAACATGTGGCTAAAAGAGTGGTGTGTGAAAGAGGTTTCCTTTTCAAGGGGCACTGGCGTCAGTTCTGGGACAGGAGGGATCTATACCGCTGGGATGGACTCCACCTGAACAGGGCCGCGTCCACTGTTCTGGCAAAAAGGGTAAATAGAGTGGTTAATAGGACTTTAAACTAGTAAGTGGGGGGAAGGGAGAAGTGAGCGTAGAGGGAGTATAATAATTAATGTAAGGCAAAACAGCAGGTCAGCAGGTGACGAAGAAGCTTCAACTCCATTGAAAATTAGGAAAAAAGTTAAAGGGAAGGAGAACTCAAGAGTTGTCAGTAATGGAGGTAATAGGACCCAAAAAGAAGGTGCAAAAACTGGCATAAGGGCACTTTATCTGAATGCTCAGAGCATTCGAAACAAGGTGGATGAGTTGACAGTGCAAATCATGGCAAATGGGTATGATTTAGTGGCCATTACAGAGACATGGTTACAGGATGGTCATGACTGGGAGTTAAATATCCGGGGGTATCAAACTGTTTGGAAGGGCAGACAAGAAGGTAAGGGAGGTGGTGTCGCTCTGATTTTTAAGGATGATATCAGGGCAGTAGCGAGAGATGATATTGGCTCTACTGAACAAAACGTTGAATCCATTTGGGTGGAAATTAGGAATAGCAGGGAGAAGAAGTCACTGATAGGTGTGGTCTATAGGCCACCAAATAACGACATTGTGGTGGGGCGGGCAATAAACATAGAAATAGCTAATGCATGTAAAAATGGTACAGCAATTATCATGGGGGATTTTAATCTACATATCGATTGGTTAAACCAGTAGGGTCATGGCAGCCTTGAGGAGGGGTTCATAGAATGCATCCGCGATACTTTCCTTGAACAATATGTAATGGAACCTATGAGGGAGCAAGCTAACCTAGATCTAGTCCTGTGTAACGAGACAGGAATAATTAATGATCTCACAGTTAGGGATCCTCTCAGAAGGAGCGATCACAGTATGGTCGAATTTAAAATACAGATGGAGCGTGAGAAGGTTAAATCCAGTACCTATGTCCTGTGCTTAAACAAAGGAGACTATGAAGGAATGAGGAAGGAGTTAGCTAAGGTAGAATGGGAGCAAAAACTTTATGGTGGGTCAATTGAGGAACAGTGGAGGACTTTCAAAACAATTTTTCACAGCGCTCAGCAGAAGTATATTCCAGTGATAAGGAAGCACTGTAGGAAAACAGAGAGCCAGCCATGGATGTCTAAGGAAATAAAGGAAAGTATCAGATTGAAAAAAAAACACATACAAAAAAGCAAAGAGTAGTGGGAAACTAATAGACTGGGAAATCTTTAAAGGCCAACAGAAAGCCACAAAAAATAGTTATAAAGGAAAGTAAAGTAGATTATGAGAGTAAACTAGCTCAGAATATAAAAAACAGGCAGCAAAAGTTTCTATAAATATGTAAATCGTAAAAGAGTGGCGGAAGTAGACATTGGTCCTTTAGAGGATGAGAAGCTCAATTTAATAACTGAGAATGAGGAAATAGCTGAGACATTAAACAGTTATTTCGTGTCGGTCTTCACAGTGGAAGACACAAATAACATGCCGAAAATTAATGGCAAGAAGGTTACAGCAGGTGAGGACCTGGAAGTTCTCATTATCACTAAGGAGGCAGTGCTGGGCAAACTAATGGGGCTAAAGGTAGACAAATCTCCTGGCCCTGATGAATTGCAAACAAGGGTACTGAAAGAGGTGATGGGGGAAATAGCAAATGCACAAGTAATTATTTACCAAAATTCATTGGACTCTGGGGTGGTTCCCACAGATTGGAAAACAGCCAATGTGACGCCACTGTTTAAAAAAGGAAGTAGACAAAAAGCAGGTAACTGTAGGCCAGTTAGCTTAACTTCGGTAGTGGGGAAAATGCTTGAATCTTTCATTAAGTAAGAAATAGCAAAACATCTGGATATAAAATGTCCCATTGGAAACACCCAGCATGGGTTCATGAAGGGTACGTCATGTTTAACTAATTTGGTGGAATTCTTTGAGGACATTACTTGCATGGTGGACAATGGGGAACCTGTGGATGTGGTGTATCTGGATTTCCAGAAGGCATTTGACAAGGTGCCACACCAAAGACTGCTACATAAGATAAAAATGCATGGTATTACAGGTAATGTATTGGCATGGATAGAGGATTGGTTGACCAATAGAAAGCAAAGAGTAGGAGTAAATGGGTGTTTTTCTGGTTGGCGGTCAGTGGCTAGTGGTGTGCTTCAGGGATCAGTGTTGGGACCTCAATTGTTTACAATTTACATAGATGATTTGGAGTTGGGGACTAAGTGTGGTGTGTCAAAATTTGCAGATGACACTGAGGTGAGTGGTAGAGCAAAGTGTGCAGAAGATACTGAAAGTCTGCAGAGGGATATAGATAGTCTGAGTGAGTGGGCAAAGGTCTGGCAGACGGAGTACAATGTTGATAAGTGTGAAGTCATCCATTTTGGTAGGAATAACAGCAAAATGGACTATATTTTAAATGGTAAAAAATTGCAGCACGCTGCTGTGCAGAGGGACTTGGGTGTCCTTGTTCATGAATCGCTGAAGGTGGGATTGCAGGTGCAGCAGGTAATTAAAAAGGCAAATGGAATTTTGTCTGCCATTGCTCGAGGGATGGAGTTTAAAAACAGGGATGCTATGCTGCAGCTGTACAGGGTCCTGGTGAGGCCACACCTGGAGTACTGTGTGCAGTTTTGGTTTCCTTACTTGAGAAAGGATATACTAGCACTGGGGGGGGTGCAGAGGAGATTCACTCAGTTGATTCCAGAGTCGAGAGGGTTGGATTATGAGGAGAGATTGAGTAGGCTGGGATTATACTCATTGGAATTCAGAAGAATGAGGGGAGATCTTATAAAAGATATAAGATTATGAAGGGAATAGATAAAGTGGAGGCAGGGAGGTTGTTTCCGCCAGCAGGTGAAACAAGGACTAGAGGGCATCGCCTCAAAATAAAAGGAAGCAGATGTAGGATTGAGGTCAGGAGGAACTTCTTCACCCAAAGGGCTGTGAATCTGTGGAATTCCCTGCCCAGTGAAGTGGTTGAAGCTACCTCACTGAATGTTTTTAAGGCAAGGCTAGATAAATTTTTGAACAGTGAAGGAACTAAGGGATATGGTGAGTGGGCGGGTAAGTGGAGCTGAGTCTCAAAGATCAGCCATGATCTCATTAAATAGAGGGGCAGGCTCGAGGGGTCAGATGGCCTACTCCTGCTCCTAGTTCTTATGTTCTTATGTTATGATTCTGATAAAGTTATAACTATTGTAGAACAGCTGTGAACAACAGTTATGAAAGTGTTCAATTGACTTTTTGGATTTAAGAGCGACTTAGCAGAGTTGCTTAATTTGTCACCAGACAGCGAACGTTTATTCAAGCTCACTTCATAGGAGATGCAGTGGCATTGAGGCATAGAACAATAGTCATCTTCCACCATTTAAAACAATTACTCACAATGACACCAGTGCTGAGTAACTGTGATGTCAGTGATAAAATCATGCTGCAATATAATGTGAGTGACTAATGGAGTTTCGCAGGGGTCAGTGTTGGACCACAATTATTCACATTATACACTAATGACCTGGACAAAGGAACTGAGGGCATTGTTGTTAAGTTTGCATATGGCAGAATGATAGGTGGAGGGACAGGTAGTGTTGAGGAGGCAGGGAGACCGCAGAAGGACTTGAACAGGCTAGGAGAGTGGGCAGAGAAGTGGCAGTGAAACACAATATGGGAAAGTGTGAGGTTATGCACTTTGGTAAAAAGAACAGAGGCATGGACTATTTTCTAAACGGAAAGGCTTCGGAAATCCAAAATCTTAGGAGTCCTATTTCAGGATTTTCTTAAAGTTATCATGCAGGTTCAGTTGGCAGTTAGGAGGACAAATGCATGTTAGCGTTCATTTTGAGAAAGCTACTGCTGAAGCGGTATAAGGCTGTGGTTAAACCACAGTTGGAATATTGTGAGCAGTTTTGGGCTCCGCATCTGAGGAAGAATGTGCTGGTGCTGGAGGGAGTCCAGAGGAGGTTTACAGGAATGATCCTGGGGATGAAGGGCCTGTCATGAGTAGTGGTTGAGGACTCTTGGTCTGTCCTCAATGGAGTTTAGAAGGATGAGGGGGAATTTGATTGAAACTTACAGAATACTGAGAGGCTTGGATAGAGTGAATGTGGAGAGGATGTTTCTACTCATAGGACTGGAAGTCACAGCCTCAGAGTGAAGGGACGATGCTTTAGAACTGGGATGAAGAGGAAATTTTTCAGCGAGAGGGTGGTTAACCTGTGAAACTCGCTGCTGCAGAGGACTATGGAGCCCGAGTCATTGAGCATATTTAAGGGAGAAGTGGATAGGATTTTGATTGGTAAGGGAATCAAAGGTTCAAAGACTCAAAGACTCGATGGGCTGAATGGCTAAGTTCTGCTCCTATATCTTATGGTAAAAACGTTTAAAGAAACCTAAAGAACAGCAGATGCTGGAAATCAGAAACAAAATCAGAACAGTCCCGAAGAAGAGTCACTGGACCTGAAATATTAACTCTGTTTTCTCTCCACAGATGCTGCCAGAACGGTGAGTTGTTTCAGGAAATTCTGATTTGATCAAAATATTGACAGTTTCTCTCTCCATGGATGCTGAGCTTCTTCCACACTTCTTTTATTTCATATATCTATAGGATTCACAGTATTTCACACCTTATAATCATAGAATCCCTACTGTGTGGGAGTAGGCCATTCGGCCCATTCAGATCTACACTGACCCTCTGAAGAGCATCCCACCCTCTTGCTGTAACCCTGCATTTCCCATGGCTAGTCCACCTAGCCTGCACATCCCTGGACACTAAGAGCAATTTATCATGGCCATTCCACCTAACTTACACATCTTTGGACTATGGGAGGAGACCAGAGCACACAGAGGAAACCCACGCAGACATGAAGAGAATGTGCAAACTTCACACAGGTAGTCACCCAAAGGTGGAATTGAATCAGGGTTCCTGGTGTTGTGAGGCAGCAGCACTGAGCGCTGAGCCACCGTGCTGCCCAGTGAGTGCCTGTTTGGGAGAGACAAAGTGACGGTAGAGTCTGACCACAGCCACTTTAAAACAGCTCTCTCAAACTATTTTTATCTTCTCCAAAGGATCTACAAAGCATATTACTTTATTTACCAAGATATTATTTGGAAGTCGTATCCAAGAAAAGAAAGCAGTTATACATTGTTGACATGCTGTCAATAGCTGCAGTCCTATGAAAGCAATCAAGGGTGCTAATATCACAGGATATTGAGCATGAAATCTTTTGGGTTCAATTATAAGCAAATGGTCAACATGCTTCAGAAGTCATCTTAAACACAAGTGTTAGCTTTGATCATGTACTTGCCATAGGAAGGAAATTCTTGGAGAAAGAATATATCCTAGGTCTGAGAAGGTACCAAATAAGCAGCCGATAACCACTTATATAATCTAATAAAACATTTGAACAATTTAGAGATTCCAGTTGAAATGCATGTCTTGTAAGTGCATTCAGTTCGATGATAAGAAACTTCTAATGTCTACAAATGAAGTAGACACATTTTGGGAGATATCATCATTTACTTTCATCAGCTCACCCTCAGACAGCTGCTGTTGATTGCCCAACATGTCAATCATCACAGAGCCCTAGCTTCCTATGGTTTTTCCAATGTGGTCCTAGTCTTGACTTTTGAAAATTTGGTCTCCTTAAGATTGCAGCCTTACAACTTGCTGAAGGTGAACTTTTCAATGGCCTCAAAAATCATGCCATTGTGGAACCAACTCTTCTCATCTGCCAGAAAGATGAAGCAGGAGGAGATCTATGGCCTGTTCTCAAGGTGCCATGCTGATTCCAAAAATAAAAGCCTTCAAGATTTTCTGGAGTGACGAACATGTCAGGGAGGAGACCCCAGCACCGTATAACTGAAGGAAACAGAATACAAACTTATGATGCAAAAGAATTATTACCAAAATTATTGCAGGAAACTCAAGCAGCTCTGATTAATGTGACACAATTTCTTGTACATTTTACCTCAGTTATGAGAAATAGTAACACCTATCATGTCTACTGTGATTATGTGTTTCACCTTTAACATTCTTGATAATCACAAATCTAGTGTCTAAGATGGAAAAATATTTAAGATTTTCATTTCAAACACACCATATATGTTCAAAGTGGAGGAAACGCATTGGGAACGCATTGAGCACCTTAACTTGCTGTCGGGGAAAAAATGGACGTCAGGCAAAAACAACGAAAGGACCATGCTGCCACATCAATGCCTCACCTATCCCTTCCCTTCATCAATACCTGTCCAAGCATAGCAGAGCCTGCGGTAGCCGTGTCAGTCTGTATAGTCACCAATGGACTCACCCTGAGCGTGGGAGAGAAGCATCCTCATTTGCGAGGAAATGCCGATGCTGATGATGACATATGCAAATAATTACTAGTGAAGTCTGGACATTTTTTTTAGAAGAAATGAATCACTATTTCAACTGAGACCAAATAATGGAGGGTCCATATCAAAGATCATAAGACCGTAAAATGTAGGAGCAGAATTGGGCTATTTGGCCCATCATGTCAGCTCCGACATTTGATCATGGCTGATGTTTTTCAACCCCATTCTCCTGCCTTCTGCCCATAACCCTTGATCCTCTTACTAATCAAGAAATAAATAATGTAAAACCTAGTTCCAGCAGGAAGGGATGCTAGATCATTAAACCAGTTTTTGTGTCTCTAAACTAGCAGTTCTGAAATCAATCCACTTGGCTCTTAAGGCAGCTTGGTGCAATTATTTTCCTAAAGGATACAAGTTAGGATGACAGCTTCTCACCAAGATCAAAGATTTTGGTCAAAAACAGGGAAACCCCATATTCATTCTGTTTTGGATAGACCTAAGTAAGCAGGAGTCAATGCTGGAAAAATAGGTGGAAGCTGGCAATAGTACCTTCCAAGATTTCATTTGTAAGTCAGGCAGATACAAATGTGGAGATTGAAACAGCAGGATAATGACAGGAAAATGGGAAAATGGTAGGGGAAATTTTTCATTGGATTCCTTAGCAGATGCAGGAATTGAGAACCATGATTGCTTCGAGCCTGGTTGAATTGAGGGACGAAACAAACATATTTTGTTCTGCTGGTCATCAATGTGAAATGCTGCTGGCTAGCTGCATGCCACTCCCTCTTAAAGGGAAGTTGCACTGAGGCTGCAGCAGTTGAAGGAACAGTCTCAGAATATCTTTGATACAAGGAAGAAGACTGCCAGTACAGTAGCAGGCTAGGAAGACGGATCCTAAGTTCTCTGATGTGTGCTAGAGGCTAGAGTCCAAGAAGTCAAGAGTTAAGAAAGAAGTTATTTAGCCAAGAACTCGGATACAGTACCTCAAGAAAATTCAGTGACATCTTACAAATGGTTGAGGAGTGCAGAAGTGGATATACTTTCAAAAGACATCTACCTATTTCAGTGCTTGGTGCACCATTCTTACCCCAACACCACCATGATTCAACAATCAGGACTCCTGTTTAACATTCAGATGTTCCATCTCACCCTCACAACTTATCAATGCTATCAGTCATATTGCTTGCTGCTCACTCATACTTCTATCTTTTTCAGATACGTCTCTCAAATATGTTGCAAGATGCACACACATCATATTCATGCTAGGGCGCTTACAATCATGGTGCATCATAAGGACTTCGCCAGAGATGGCCAGGAGAAGTTTGGCTGCCATTATGCGGTGTTCTTTAGCACCAACATCAGTGGTACTACAGAGTTGAATTTTGTGATTCATTGCACTGGATGCAAAGACTGCCGAAAGATTTGAATTTATGGGAGAGACATCTATTTCCATGTGATTTATTGCATTTGCACAATCCTAGACATTTAGAACTTACAGAACTGTTGCCTGTTCTTCTTTTAATGTTATGATGCCAATTGCTTTCTCTTTGGTGGCCCAGAGCAATGATATACCATTCAAACCCTAAGTCTGACTGCACCTCACAGGTTGTATTCCTTAGAATCATTATCAACGTTCAACTAAGAGAGACTTCTGGTAAATCTGCTACAACCACTCAAAGCATGCTAGTATAAAACCTGCCTTACCATAGTTATAGTGAGATTCTGCCAAAGCCTAAAATTCTAAATATAGACTTGCAGTCAAACCTGTTCCCTTCTTGATTGCCATGATTTAACACCATTCTGGCTAGTGTGCTCACACAGATTCACAGATTCATAATGGTGCAGAAAGAGGTCATTTTGCTCATCATGTCTGCAGCTTAATTATGCCATTGAAGCATATAAATGTTCTTGCTACCACTTACTAAACTTACTTCCATGCATCACTACTTTTTGAATTTGCTCCCAGTCAGAGGGTGTAAATTAAATCCAAATACAGATTGTCATTTCAACTTTAATCCCTGTGTGGATGGGTTTTTAGAATCATAGAATCCCTACAGTGTGGAAGCAGGCCAGTTGGCCTATCATGTCCACACTGACCCTCCGAAGAGCATCCGTCCCAGACTCACCCCCTTACCTTGTCCCTGCTGTTTTGCTGCTTCTCAGATGGTGTTTGGTGGAGATAAACTAAAGAAATATTAGAAGAGGCAAATTGTTTATGGCTTCCTAATCAAAAGAAGATACAGTGGAAGTGTGTATCATGAGATTAAAAGAAACATAAAGTGGTTCATCAGAATGTCAGGAGATGTATGCTCAGCAGTTGGACACCTATTTCAATTTCGTAAGATTTTCTAGTATGCAAAACATCAAGGTATACATAGATATATTCAAAATCATTAGTTCCACTTTGCTTTATTAGAAGGAACACTGAAACCTGATGGACAGAGATTTTATCCTCAGGAACAGTTAACACAGTTAATTTGCTTCAGACAGCCTGAGGATAGCTCCAGTTGTCAAAATGCAACATTTGTTTATGCATAATCATATTTCTTAAAATAAGTCTCTCAGGTCAAAATAGTGAAACAGATGCTTGTCAGAAAACTGCCAGGAATGTATGAAACATTGTGTTCATCAGTAAAATGTCATTGCTGGGGAAGGTCAAAGATAAACTGCTAGCATTCAAATGCCTTCTGTCAACCCAAATGCAACTGACTGACAACCTGTTCTAAGGAAAAGGACACCTGGCTAGTAACAGTCTTGCATTGCTGAAATAAAAATGTTTGTATACTAAAGTATACAAACTGCCTGAAAATTTGGGGTAGCACAGTGGCCCAGTAGCTAGCACTGCTGCCTCCCAAGGAGGCCAGGGACCTGGGTTCGATTTCCCCCTTGGGTGACTACCTGTGTGAAGTTTGCACATTCTCCCCATGTCTGTGTGGGTTTCCTCCAGGTGATCTGGTTTCCTCCTACAATCCAAAGATGTGCAGGCTAGGTGGATTGGCCATGGTAAATTGCCTATAGTGTTCAGGGATGTGTAGATTAGGTTGGTTTATAGGGGAATGGGTCTGGGTGCGACGCTCTGTGGGTTGGTGTGGACTTGTTGGCCCAAAGGGCCTGTTTCCACATTAGGGATTCTATGATCTATGAAATACCACAATCTGCCATGGCAGGTTTTTACCCCAAGTGACCAGTATATTACGCAGTTCGCTGGATTATTAATATCAGTAGATCAATGACTTAAAATTTGCTCAAAAGTGTAGGTTCAATGCACACTGCTGTTTGACCACTGTTGCTCCATTGTTAGTTAAAAACATATAGAAAAGGCCTTCCTTTGAAAGCATTATGTATTCATCTTCATCTATTATGACTGTCCAGAACATGCTCAAGATATAAGGTAGACGAACAGGAAGCTGGAAGAACATAGCGAGCTAGGCAGCTTGGAGGAAAGGAGAAGTCAACATTTTGGGTAATACCCTTCTTCAGGACTGGATGGGGTAGGCGGAGCTGCAGATAAAGAGAGGGTTAGCGCAGTGGTGGTGATAGGTGGACACTGGTAGTAGGTGCAACCTGGTTTTTCGATGGGAGGGATAAATCCAGTTGGTGGCTGGAAGGGAGGGTCAGAAGGTGGAATGGAAGGGAGGTGGTGGGGCTGGAAAGAGAGCCAGGTGGAAAGGTTATTTAAAACTGGAGAACTCAATGTTGAGTCCTCTGGGCCGTAGGGTGGCCAAGGGAAAGACAGAGTGTTGCTCTTCAAATTTGCATTCTGAATCACTGCGACACTGGAGGAGGCCAAGGGTGGACATGTCGGAGGGGGAGTGTGGGTGGGAGTTGAAATGGGCGGTGACCGGCAGGTTAGGTTGGCTGTTATGGGCCTGGCGAAGATACTCAACAAACTTTCAATTGCCCCCCAACTCTCCCTCCAACATGTCCGTCCTTGGCCTCCTTCAGTACCGCAGAGATTCAGAATGCAAATTTGAAGAACAACACCTTCTCTTCCGCTTGGGCACCCTGCGGCCTAGAGGACTCAACAATGAGTTCTCCAATTTCAAATAACCTTCAAACCCAACCCCCTGCTCCTTTTCCAGCACCTCCTCCCTTCCATTCCAACATCTGACCGTCCCTTCCAGCCACCAACCGGATTCATCCCTGCCATCGACCAGCCAGGTCGTACCTACTACCAGTGTCCACCTATCACCATCATTCTGCTACCCCCTCCCCCCCACATCTAGTCCTGAAGACGGGTAATACCTTGACTTCTCCTTTTCTCCAGATGCTGCCTGGCTTGCTGTGTACTTCCAGCCTCCTGTTTGTCTACCTTAGATTCCAGCATCTGCAGTTTTTTTTTGTCTCTAACCAAGATATAAGGGAGCTGTTGTGTACTACAGTGAGAAAAGATTACCATATAGCCCCATTGCAAGCAACCATTATTGAATAACTTTAGCTTCACTGCCTTGAAAGAGAGCAGCAAAGCAGGCTCAACACAATAAAACCTCTCCACATAAAAAAAAGAGCAAAAGCAACATTTCAATGTGGTTCCAAAGACAACTATTGTTGGGTTGTAAAAACCAAAAGAACTGTGGATGCTGTAAATCAGAAACAAAAACAGAAATTAGAACAGGACAGAACAGAAGTTCTTCATTCTGAGGAAGGGTCAGTTGCTCTCAAACGTTAACTCTGATTTCTGCCCACAGATCTGCAGGGATCTGTTTTGGGACCTCTGCTCTTTGTGATCTTTATAAATGACTTGGATGAGGAATTGGAAGTGTGGGTAAGTAAGTTTGCTGATGACACGAAGGTTGGTGGAGTTGTGGACAGTGTGGAGGGCTGTTGTAGGTTGCAACGGGACATTGACAGGATGCAGAGTTGGGCAAAGAAGTGGCAGATGGAATTCAACCCAGAAAAGTGTGGAGTGATTCATTTTGGAAGGTCAAATTTGAATGCAGGATACAGGGTTAATGGCAGGATTCTTGGCAGTGTGGAGGAACAGAGGGATCTTGGAGTCCAAGTCCATAGTTCCCTCAAAGTTGCTACGCAAGTTGATAGGGTTGTAAAGAAGGCGTATGGTGTATTGGCTGTCATTGACAGGCGAATTGAGTTTAAGAGCTGTGAGGTTATGCTGTAGCTCTATAAAACTCTGGTTAGACCTCACTTTGATATATTGTGTTCAGTTCTGGTTGCATCATTATAGGAAGGATGTGGAAACTTTAGAGAGGGTGCAGAGGAGATTTACCAGGATGCTGCCTGGACTGGAGGGCAGGTCTTATGAGGAAAGGTTGAGGGAGCTCGGGCTTTTTTCATTGGAGCGAAGAAGGATGAGAGGTGACTTGATAGAGGTGTACAAGAAGATGAGAGGCATAGATAGAGTGGATAGCCAGAGACTTTTTCCCAGGGCGGAAGTGATTATTATGAGGGAGCATAATTTTAAGGTGATTGGAGGAAGGTATAGGGGAGATGTCAGAGGTAGGTTCTTTACACAGAGTGGTGGGCGCTTGGAATGTGCTGCCGGCGATGGTAGTGGAGTTAGATACATTAGGAAAATTAAAGAGACTCTTGGCTAGGCACATGGATGATAGTATAATGTAGGGTTTGCAGGGTAGTTTGAGGTTAGTAGGATAATAGGTCAGCACAACATCGTGGGCTGAAGGGCCTGTTCTGTGCTGTGCTGTTCTATGTTCATATGTTCTAGATGCTGCCAGACCCGCTGAGATTTTCCAGCAATTTCTGTTTTTATTATTGAGTTATATTGGACTCAAAACATTACCTCCATTTCTTTCTCCACAAATGCTTCCACACTTACTGAGCTTCCCGTAGGCTTTCTGTGTAACATAAAAAAAACTTGTACATTGAAATGTAAAGTAGTGCATGTACATAGTCTCCCAGAATACATTATGATGAAACCGACATTAACAATATCTGAGGTTTAATAGATTCAGTTCCATTTTTTTGTTGCTGTAATCACAACCAGGCCAAAAACTGATACTCCAGTGTAATTTAGGTAGCAAAAATGGTTTTCCCTAATACTACTAAGTGTTTAACAAAAAATATCATTGTTTGACAAGAAATAATGAAAAGAGCAACTTTTTTATTGTCCTATCTTACATACCTATCAAGTAAACTGTCTGGAATTTTCCCTTTCTGTTTGGGTATCTCTTTTCATTTCCACCGGCTTGACTCTATTCTCTGAACATGTAGATGGTGTCAAATCTGAACTTTATGTTTGGGTTATAACATTGGTTGATTTGTCTTAATCGAAGACACTGATTCACTTTGCTTTTTTGGTTAATTCTGATACCAGCAAACTTCTAGCTTCTTTCTGATTTCCACATTCTTTCTGATAGAAATAAAAGGAATTTGAATTATAGATTTGTCAGATTTCCTTTTTCTGGTCACCGATCTACATGACACTGATAACAATCTCTCTCTGATCTTCATAAATATGTAAATGCACCTAGTCTGTTCTCAACAACTTCAGTCATCTACTTGTCATTACCATCTTGGTATTTTTGTACCATAAATCTGACCAGCGCTAAACTCTCTAAGTTTCATGTCTGTTGTGTCATGACTTATCTTTACTTTGTCTTGCTTTCCCCTTACTTTGCTATTGATATCAGATTAAACCAAACTAAATCTTGTCCCAGGAATCTATTTAAAGACTATGTTCTTAGTTGCGCAACCTGTTGTAGACTGCATGGTTATTCTAAAGAAACAGAAAATAGTCCAGCTGTGTCAAAGAGAGACATGGAAACTACTGTCTAGTTTTTCACCAAGCGAATACTTCTGCAAAGCCTTCTTCACAATCCTCGCATTTTTCCTGTCCAGCCATCTACTGCTCAGTGATATGGTGATATTAGAGTGTATCTGACTCCATTCTTATTCAGAAATATTTCAAACTCTTCTGATGTAAACTATAGACTGTTATCTTACAGCAACATCACTGGCAACTCATAAACTTCAAAACCATCTTCTTAAAACCTCAGAGATAAAAGGTACTGCAGATGCTGGAGAATCCGAGATAACAAGCATGGGGCTGGATGGATGACCTGCTGTGTTCATCCAGCCCCATGCTTGTTATTCTTAAAACCTCAAAAGTCTTTGCACTTGCCATATTGGGAATATACCTAACAGTTGTCCATGTGCTACAGCTATTGACCAAAACAAGATCCTGTTTTTTTTACTTCAAAGAAATTGTCATGTACTAATTCCCATTTTCTTGTCTTTGAATGTGGAATAAGAAGTACCTTGTTTGGATCATTTCATATTCTGGGGTGCATTTCACAACTTTTTGCCAAATCATCAATACCTTTATTTGCCTTTGGATACCAAAAGAAGCATCTTGCCACTGCTTTTGTATGGACTATCCCTTGAGCTGTTAGAATACTGCATTCAATTCTGATTTTCCTGCCACAGGAAAGATGTTGTGAAACTTGGAACGGTTCAGAAAAGTTTTAGAAGGATGTTTCCTGGGTTGGAGAGTTTGTGCTATAGGGAGTTGCTGAATAGCCTGGGGCTATTTTCCCCGGCGTGCCAAAAACTGAGGGGTGACCTTATTGAGGTTTATAAAATCATGAGGGGCATGGAAAAGTCGAATAGCCAAGGTCTTTTTCCTAGGGTGGGGGTTCCAAAACTAGAGGGCATGGGCTTAAAGTGAGAGGGGAAAAATTTAAAAAGGACCTGAGGAGTAACTTCTTCACGCAGCGTATGGCGTGCGTATGAAATGAACTGCCAGAGGAGGTGGTGGAGGCTGGTACAATTGCAACATTTAAAAGGCATCTGGATGGGTTATGGATAGGAAGCGTTTAGAGGGATATGGGCCAAATGCTCACAAATGGGACAATATTAATTTAGGCTATCTGGTTGGCATGGACAAGTTGGACCAAAAGGTCTGTTTCTGTGCTGTATATCTCTATGACTCTGTAAGACTGTTTTTGATGAAGTTCCTGGAATAATTTTGCTCTAAACCTTGGCAGAATAATGACTCTTAAACCAAAAACAAATTGCTGGAGAAACTCAGCAGGTCTGGCAGCATTTGTAGGAAGAAAGCAGAATTAACATTTCAAATCTGGTGCCTCTTTATTAGAAGGTTAGTGGCTAGGATAATCTAGTATTTTCTGCTGAAGCTGAAATGAGGGAAGGAGTGGGTGAAGGGCAGAGATGAGTGGATAGGTGGAGATGGAACCCAGTGAGAGAGTCAAAAGGGGTAGGTGAACAAGGAGATCATGAATAGCGGACCAGGACATAAGAAAAGCTGAATAAGTGATAATAAGAGCGAAGAGTGAGAAAATGTACTGAATGCAACTTATATAATGAATAATGAGCCAAAAAGTATGTGGGAATGGGTGACTGCTGAAACAACCCATGACATAACAGGACTGGATATGGGGTGGTTAAAAGACATGGAAGGATGGAATTAGGCTCTAAAGTTATCAAACTCGATGTGAGACCTAGAGGCTGCATCACCCCCAAGGGGAAAATAAGATATTGTTTGAGCTTACGCTAGTCTTGTTGGACCATTGCAATATGCCCACAACAGAAATGTTGGCAAGGGACCATGGTGGTGCGCTGAAGTGGCAGGCAACTGGAAACTTGAGATCATTTTTGTGGACAAAAATAGGTGTTCTGCAAAGTGATCACCCAGTCTGTGTTTCTTCTCCCCAGTGTAGAGGAGGCCACAATTTGAGCAGTAAATACAGTAGACTAGATTGAATGAAGTACAGATATGCTGCTGCTCCACCTGGAAGGTATGATTGGGCCTTGGATGATGAGGAATGAGGAGGTAAACAAGCAAGTGTTACACCTGCATTTGCATGGGAAAGTGCTGTGGGAGTGTGGGTACGTGTTGGGAATGAGGAAGGAGTGGACCAGAGTGACCCGGAGGAAGCTGTCCCTGCCAAAGGCTGACAATGGAGGGGAGGTTTGTAATGGATATTGATGGTCAGGGTATTCCCCAAAATGGAGACAGAGATGTCGGGAAAGGGAACAGAGGAGTCAGAAATGGACCAGGTGAAGGTGAGAGCAGGGTGGAAATTGGAAATAGAATTGATCAATTTTTCCAATTCCAGACAAGAGGGAAGCAGCACCGATGATGTCATCAATGTACCTGAGAAAGAATTGTCGGAGGGGCCCAAGTAAGATTGGAACAAGGAATGTTACTTGTATCCCACAAAGAGACAGGCACAACCCATGGCCACACCTTGGACCTTAGGAAAGTGAACGGAGTTAACAGGGGAATTGTTCAGAGTGAGAATGATCTCTTCGAGATGGAGGAGGATGGTGGTGAATGAGGATGACACAGACCTTCTTTCGGGAAGAAATAGAGAGTCCTGAGACCATCTTGATGGAGATGGATGAGTAAAGGGATTGCATGTCCATGGTAAAGAGGAGGCGGCTGGACCCCGCAAACTGGAAATTCTGAAACTAGTGTAAAGTATCAGAAGAATCGTGGACTTAAATGGGGAAGGGCCTGGAGAAGAGAGGAAGAAATATAGATGAGGTGGGAAGAAAAGTTCTGTGGGGCAGGAACAGGCAGAAACGATGGGTCTGCCCAGGTAGTCCTGTTTGTGGATTTTAGGAAGAAGTTAACAGTGGGCTGTGTAGGGTAGGGGAACAGTGAGTTTGGAGGCTGTTGGGGGGACATCTTCAGATGAGATGAGGTTGATGATAGTTGTGGACACAATGGCCTGATGCTTGATGGTGGGTTCATGGTCAGTGTAACAGACGTGAACAACACCACTACTGTTGGCGGGCTTAATGACAAAGTCAACACTGGATCTGAGGGCACAGAATGCAGTCAGCGCAGGTTTGAATGGGTAAGAGAGGGCAAAGAAATTAAGACAACCAATGTTGTATCAACAGTTTTAAACCACGCTGAGTGCAGCCTTGTTCAACGGTTGCTTTGTTTCTGTGTCAGAAATATTCCTGCAGTTTCTCATTGTCACACTCTTTAGAGCAGCCATTCATGACATAATTGAATACTTTACAGGCCAAAACAGCCTTGAGAGTTTCCTCACTATTACTCTTGCAGACACTAGCATGTCAATCTTCTATATAAAGCAATTCACAGTAGGTCAGTGGCTAGAAATAAATCATTATTTAGGGGAAATCTCGAAAAAAAACCTGCATTCACATGATATGCTAACTTAGGATAATTAGTATTGAATGATAGCTAATTTTATCACGTGATTCTCCTTGTTCAAAATGCTCTCTTTGCACTTTCGTCATGTTTTAAGCATTTTTACTGATCCTTCAGTAACTACCTGTTTTGCCATGATTTTTTAAGCTAATCCTTCCCTGTCAGTGAGACTCTGTCGCCTCCTACTACTACCAATGGCAACAGTTGGATTCATCATCATATTCCATTCTAGAACTAATTTCAACCTTTTAAAAATATTGTACATTGTATGTGGGTGTCACTGACTGGACCAGCATTTATTGCCATCCCTAAATGCTCTGGAAAAAGTGGTGATGAGCTGCCTTCTTGGACTGTTACCATCCTTGAGGCATAGAACATCAAGAGTGCTATTAGGAAGAGTGCTATTATTAATAATGGAATGTAGTCATTGGAATAAGTTTCACATTAGTTTTACAAGAGTGAATGTGACTCACAGCATTGTTGTATTCTTCTGAGGTTACAGACATTGTTATATCTGTTCCATCAATGACAGCAAGTTGTGATCTGGCACTGGAATTATATCTTCAGCCCTTTCATTCTCAACTTCCATGTGCTGTTTCTCTTTCTCTCTGACTATGTCATGACCTTCTTGCTTCATGATATTATTTTTTGCGTTTACATCTATCGTATATTTGAGTATTTCTAGACTCTTGAACTAGCTTTATATGTGCCACAATCTTAACCCTATGCAATGACTGACTCGGGCCATGACCTAAAATTTTACTACAAAATCAGAGAATTACTGTCTCCTTTCTCCTGCGTGTCATTTGGAGGTGACTGATTTTCCCACATGCATAGCATTCAGAATGGAAACAGGTACATTTAAATGGCTGCTGGCTACCATGACAATGGTAGCATTTAAATTTCTGACTTTAACACAATGGATTTGGCTGGCCCATGAAGAGGGTACAGACAGTGCATTACACTGGGGTCTGCGAAGCTAACGGGGCCTGAGCTCTTTGGACGACTATCTATACATCTGTATGGTCATTGCCAAAGCTGCCAATCTGATGTGTAGATCATAAAACAGAAAACTCTGGAGAAACTCAGCAGATCTGGCAGTATCTTTGGAGAGAGAAACAGAATTAACATTTCAAATCCAATGATTGATGTGTAGACCATCTGATTGTGGTCTACTCAATCAATGATTGGTTTTATTCAGTACAATAGTAGTCATTGACAGCCCATTATCATTCTTGAATTCTCCTTTCTTACTTACCTCCTGTTGGGCCTCATGGACTATTTTGTTTCTGTTTTGTTGGAGTTTTCTATACAAGATAGTGGAGGTTGCTGGAGTATCAGCCACCCAGTATGTCTCTTCCCTCCACCTTCAGAAGGCCATTACCTACCATCTCTCTTTTGATGGTGTGTGGTCCTGGGCCAGGCCCTTCCTAACATAATCTCCTCCCTCTTTGTGCTGTATGGCACTGACTCCTTGGCTGGACCCTTCCTGACCTGCCCTCTACTTTCTTATCACATTCACAGGAACTCTGATCTCCTCTTCAGTTCCATTCATCTCCATTTAACAAACATTGAAACCAGTTTTGTACCAGAAGAGTAAACTTGATTCTTTTGAAAGTTATCTGTGATCGCAATGCCAGTGTGTGAAGAGGAAAAAAACACATGTAGCATCGACTGTAACGCTCATCTGTTTAAATGCATTCACACTACTGATCAGTAAAATGGATAAGAAGACTTCCTGACACTTAAAACACTCTGCAGGAAATACTGGGTGTTAAATGTGACTCAGCGTGTTTAGTTAATTGAGATACCACAGCATTGAGCCACCAACATACATTTGAATGTCTATATTCCAGGCTTACGGTCGGCTTCAAATTGGCAAAAGATCTCTGGTTTCAAGTTGGGCGGTGAGTAGGAGCAAATGTGAGAGAGAGTGAGAGGGTGAGTATGAGAATAAATCTAATTCTATCCTAATCCTTATCCACACAGGGCTGAGAGAGGAGGAAAGACCAGTCTGAAAGACAATGTGCTTCCAATCCCTCACTTTTGTATGAATTCCACTGAGGCCAGCTTAGAGTGTGTGCCACCAGCTGTGAACAAAATTCAGTGTTGGTTAAACCCACCTCTTTATCTCTGCACTGGTCCTCCTCCCCACTTCCATAATGACCTGTGTGGGTCCTAGGTCAGTCTCACTCTTTGGCTTTGCTTCTGAAGCAAAAAGGCAAGAAAGGTTTCATTAAATAGTTCCGTTGGTTGACACTTTTCACTGATCATTTTTATTAATTATTCAACCTTTTTAAAAAATCTCAATTTATTGCTTGTAGTTTTGTTTGTTTCCTGCACATGATAACCCTTTTTATGAAATGCACGATTTCCATTATACCAAACCAGATCTTAGGCTGCTGAGATCTTGCTGAGTTTCTTGTTGAAGGAGAATGGGAAATTCACAAGAAGTCTGATTGCTTTCTGGGGAGACGGCAGCATATTGTATAACTTCTCTGCTGTGAAATGGAATGACTCAGTTTCTTTCCTTTGGATACTGATTGGCCTGTTGACTATTTTCAATATTTTCTATTTATACTTCAGGTTTCTAATCTACAGTATTTTGTTCTTCTTCTGTTACACACTCCATGCTGGGCACATGTAAGTGTAAAGTTTAAAATTGAAATTTAATTTGAAATGAGAATATATTTATCTCTCAATGCAAAGTGTAATAATTGTTAACAAAGCCCACTTGTGTGGATCTGTAAATAGTACATTACAGCAGATGGGTAATGTTAAATACTGGAGGATTTTGCATTTTTAAACTTATGTGAAATCAGAAGTTTTGTGCTGATAGAATACATCACCGCTAATTGAAGATATTCACATTTATACATGTATTGTTGTTTACAATTCTTGTGAGGTTCAAGCCTTTTCAGTACTCCTATCTTGATATTGCGTTAGGCCAGGTTCAAAGAAGTTGACAAGTTGTGTAGGGTTATCTGATAAAACTGCAGCTGCAAAGTATATCACACTGAAACCTGACTTTTCGATGGCATCATAAATAGATGTGTACAAAAGCGAGTAAGAGTTGCTAAAGCCGTATGAAACAAGTTGACTTGACTGTAACAATGGTTCACAAACCTGGGTGCCAAATAATGCAAAGAGAGAGAATTAAAATGGAGGTGGGGAATCAGTGGTGTCATTAAGGGGCCCAAAACAGGAAAAGAGTGAGGGCCCGTGATTTCACCCCTGGTCTTGCTGCCATGCCAGTGGTTCTTCTGAGTTCCCATTGCCGTCCCCTGCTGGTACAGGTAAGGAATTCCATTCATATTTGTAAAAATAGGCTGAAACTATTTTTTTAATGTCCACTTGTGCGTATCTTTTGGAGATTTTTTGGCCACAGATCCTAGTGAGATTTCTTACCGTATCTTACCAAACTCATCTCATTAACTACCTACCTTATGGTGTTTTTCTTGTCTGATTTTGTCCTCATCTTACCATGCACCACTCCTGAAACAATTCGTTACCTAGCAGATATCTGCCAAAAGAATGACACACTATTGTCTGGATATCTTTAAAAGGCCACTGTGCATCCGGACATGCTTGGCAATCTTACCACTTGCCTGCACTGTAAGGGCACAGCAACTACAAAGCCACGCTCGTGGCCCACAGCATCGTGGCTGACTGTACCTTAAAAACAAAATCCCATTACCTCACCCAATTTGCTGTTTACCTTCTTTAGCTACTTCCCTCTTTTCAACCTCTCTGTGTCACTACTGCTCTGTCCCAATGCCCAGTGGACACCCAGCATCTTGTCATTGCCCATTATGGGAACATCACATATGGGCAAGCAATCAGCCAATTCCAAACATGAGCATAGGTTTGCAGCCAGAAAACGTGAATGCAAACAAAACAAGTAGAGTCTGCAGTTTGCCTTCACAGTATCAGCCAAATGCTGGCATCATGATTGAAGACTATTCTACAGTCAATGATGGTCTGCTTCACTCAGTTCTTATCTACTATAAAGTGTGTTAATCAGGTGCAGGCTGACTTGTAACACCTAACACTATTGAGCTCTGCCATGCTGAAAGAAGACTTCCTCCATCACAGAATCCTTCTCCTTCTTCTCGGAAGATTGCTTCAGTTTCCTGAGTTCCTCAGCATCTACCCTACCACCTCCAATTGTGTACAGCACAGCATGCCAGTTTGATGTGACACACTGTGTCCAGACTATATTGGAGGACATACCCCAGAACTGTTCAAACAGTAGAACCATATCTTTAACAGCTCTATTGTATGCTCCAGCCCAGTCCCGGTCACAGCATAGATAGCAACTTCATGAATGTGCTGCACCATCGTGAGTGACCAACACATTACATTAGTAAAGTAGTGCCTGCTGTGCACTCTGATCCCCTTCCCATCCGAGATACACATCAATCATTCAACTTCCCATTGAATTCTGTCAAGTCCATTGCATACTTACATCACATATAATGCAGTTCCCCTTGTTCCACAGTACCTTAGAATTTTTATAAGTGATGGGATGCTTTTAGTCAGCAGCTTTTAAGTCATTGCTGCTAACTTCCATGAGATGCAAATATATGATTTGCAAGCACCAATGGCAAATTACTTTTGACCAGCATTCAAAACCTAAGCACGTTCTCTGCATGCAGTGCAAATGGATAAAGAAATGACGGCAAAAGAAATGTGTTTGGAATTTGCAAATGCTTGCTTCATCTATTTACCACTCCAATGTCCTAGCATTCCACATATGTGGAGCCTACACTTTCACCCATCAAAATGACATTGACACTTCCCACTCTGGGCATTGACTCAGCCAATTTTCAGTTGCATTTCACATCTTGACAATGGGAAGTGATGGTATTGAATTCAACTCACAGTGGGTGCCATCAGCACCAGGCTCTGTCTGGTCACCAGATAGATCCTCGTAAAATCCCTATGTTCTCTTTATCTTGCTCCACTCTGATAGCCCATTTCCTCCCAATCTGTCAATATGGGCACTCACCACATTGAACTTTGCTTCCAACTGACCTCCCTGCCTTCCCTCATCTCTAACCTCCCTCACTTGAAGTCATGATCGGTGTTATTCATTAGCAATAACCCCCCTGCCATGTCCTCCACGGCCTTTTCACCTCCCTCCACATACACCTTGCCTTCCTTGTCCCTGTCTTAACAAATGGCACTGCTATCCACTTGTAGCCTTGACTCCTCCACCCTTGTTAGCAGTGATCCTTCACCAGATAGTGCATGCAATTCTGCCACAAAAATGAACATGCAAATAGATGAATAAAAAATAAGAGCTGACCACTCAGCCCTTCAAGCCTGCTCCACCATTCATTAAGGCCATAGCTGATCTGATTTTAACCTCATCTCTACATTCCTGCAAGTCCCTAATAATCATTCACTCCCCTGGTAATCAAGAATTTATCTACATCTGCCTTAAAAATATTTAAAGACTATGCTACTAGTGCCTTTTGAAGAAGAGAATTCCAAAGACTCACAACCTTCTTAGATAAAATATACTTCTTCATTTCTGTTTTAAATGCCACCTTCTCCACTCCATTTTTAAACTCTCTCCCCTGGTTTGTGATTCTGTCACAAGAGGAAACAATGTTTCAAATTCAACCTGGTCAAGTCCCTTCAAGATCTCATACATTTCAATTAAGTCACATCTTGCCATTGCCTGTGTTGATCAGACCCCTATAAGATTCCACCTGTGATAGAGATAAAAGGTACTGCAGATGCCGGAGAATCCGAGATAACAAGCATGGGGCTGGATGAACACAGCAGGTCAAGCAGCATCATAGGAGCAGGAAAACTTGACGTTTCGGGCCTAAACCCTTCATCAGAAATGGGGGAGGGGAAGAGGGTTCTGAAATAAATAGGGAGAGAGGGGGAGGCGGATAGAGGATGGATAGAGGAGAGGACAGGTGGAGAGGAGGCAGACAAGTCGAAGAGGCGGGGATGGAGCCAGTAAAGGTGAGTGTAGGTAGGGGGGTAGGGAGGAGATAGGTCAGTCCAGGGAGGACGGACAGGTCAAGGGGGCGGGATGATGTTAGTAGATAGGAGATGGGGGTGTGGCTTGGGGTGAGAGGAAAAACCGGTTAGGGAGGTGGAGATGAGCTGGGCTGGTTTTGGGATGCGGTTGGGGGAGGGGAGATTTTGAAGCTTGTGAAATCCACATTGATACCATTGGGCTGCAGGGTTCCCAGGCTGAATATGATTTGCTGGTTCTGCAGCCCTCGGGTGGCCTCACTGTGGCATTGCAGGAGGCCCAGGATGGACATGTCATCTGAGGAATGGGAGGGGGAGTTGAAATGGTTCGCGACTGGGAGGTGCAGTTGTTTGTTGCGAACTGAGCGCAGGTGTTCTGCAAAGCGGTCCCCAAGCCTCCGCTTGGTTTCCCCGATGTAGAGGAAGCCACAACGGGTACAGCGGATGCAGTATACCACATTGGCAGATGTGCAGGTGAACCTCTGCCTGATGTGGAATGTCTTCTTGGGGCCTGGGATTGGGGTGAGGGAGGAGGTGTGGGGGCAGGTGTAGCACTTCCTGCGGTTACAAGGAAAAGTGCCGGGTGTGGTGGGGCTGGAGGGGAGTGTGGCGCGGACAAGGGAGTCGCGGAGGGAGTGGTCCCTCCGGAAGGCAGATAAGGGTGGGGAGGGAAAGATGTCTTTGGTGGTGGGGTCTGACTGTAGATGGCGGAAGTGTCGGAGGATGATGCGTTGGATCCGGAGGTTGGTGGGGTGGTATGTGAGGACGAGGGGGATTCTTTTTTGATTATTGTTGCGGGGACGGGGCGTGAGGGATGTGTTCCGGGAAATGCGGGAGACACGGTCGAGGGCGTTCTCGACCACTGTGGGGGGGAAGTTGCGGTCCTTGAAGAATGAGGACATTTGAGATGTGCGGGATTGGAATGTCTCATCCTGGGAGCAGATGCGGCGGAGGCGAAGGAATTGGGAATAGGGGATGGCATTTTTGCAGGAGGGTGGGTGGGAGGAGGTGTATTCCAGGTAGCTGTGGGAGTCAGTGGGCTTGAAATGGACATCTGTCTCTAGGTGGTTGCCCGAGATGGAGACAGA
>JAHRHZ010000034.1:32552541-32590136 GCA_024137785.1 Ginglymostoma cirratum | reverse complement strand
CAGATGCGGCGGAGGCGAAGGAATTGGGAATAGGGGATGGCATTTTTGCAGGAGGGTGGGTGGGAGGAGGTGTATTCCAGGTAGCTGTGGGAGTCAGTGGGCTTGAAATGGACATCTGTCTCTAGGTGGTTGCCCGAGATGGAGACAGAAAGGTCCAGGAAGGAGAGAGAAGTGTTGGAGATGGTCCAGCAGCTCCAGAGGAGACAGCAACACTAAGCCCTGCCGAGTCCTCACCATCCCCCCAGACATCCCCCTTACTGAGAACGAGCGGTCAGTCCTCAGTAAAGGGCTCACCTTTGTCCCCCTCCACCCACATATCAACGAATACCGCCCACGCTTGGATATTGAGCAGTTTTTCCGCCGCCTCTGCCTCCACGCTTACTTCTCCAACCGCGAATCTAACCCTCCCTCCAATGACCCCTTCTTCCGCCTCCAACACAAGCCCTCCTCCTGGACACCACCCCAAGGCCACCTACCCTCCCTCGACCTCTTCATCTCCAACTGCCGTCGAGACATCAATCGCCTCAACCTCTCTACCCCTCTCAAACACTCCAACCTCTCCCCCGCAGAACGTGCAGCCCTCCACTCCCTCCGCTCCAATCCCAACCTCACCATAAAACCCGCGGACAAGGGAGGGGCAGTCGGAGTATGGCGCACTGACCTCGACATTGCTGAGGCCAGGCGCCAACTCTCTGACACCTCCTCCTACCGCCCCCTGGATCATGACCCCACCCCCGAGCACCAAACCATCATCTCCCAAACCATCCACAACCTCATCACCTCAGGTGACCTCACACCCACCGCCTCCAACCTCATCGTTCCCCAACCCTGCACCGCCCGCTTCTATCTCCTCCCCAAAATCCACAAACCTGAATGCCCTGGTCGACCCATTGTCTCCGCCTGCTCCTGCCCCACCAAACTCATCTCCACCTACCTAGACTCCATTTTCACCCCCTTGGTCCAGGAACTCCCTACCTACGTCCGTGACACCACCCACGCCCTCCACCTCCTCCATAACTTCCAATTCCCCGGTCCCCAACACCTCATTTTTACTATGGACGTCCAGTCCCTATACACCTGCATTCCCCATGCCGATGGCCTAAAGGCCCTCCGCTTCTTCCTGTCCCGCAGAACGGACCAATCCCCCTCCACCGACACCCTCATCCGCCTAGCCGAACTCGTCCTCACCCTCAACAACTTTTCTTTCAATTCCTCCCACTTCCTACAGACAAAGGGGGTGGCCATGGGTACCCGCATGGGCCCAAGCTATGCCTGCCTCTTTGTAGGTTACGTGGAACAATCCCTCTTCCGTACCTACACTGGCCCTAAACCCCACCTCTTCATCCGTTACATTGATGACTGCATCTGCGCCGCCTCGTGCTCCCACAAGGAGCTCGAACAGTTCATTCAATTCACCAACACCTTCCACCCCAACCTGAAGTTCACCTGGACCATCTCCAACACTTCTCTCTCCTTCCTGGACCTCTCTGTCTCCATCTCGGGCAACCACCTAGAGACAGATGTCCATTTCAAGCCCACTGACTCCCACAGCTACCTGGAATACACCTCCTCCCACCCACCCTCCTGCAAAAATGCCATCCCCTATTCCCAATTCCTTCGCCTCCGCCGCATCTGCTCCCAGGATGAGGCATTCCACTCCCGTACATCTCAGATGTCCTCATTCTTCAAGGACCGCAACTTCCCCCCCACAGTGGTCGAGAGCACCCTCGACCGTGTCTCCCGCATTTCCCGGAACACATCCCTCACGCCCCGTCCCCGCAACAATAACCGAAAAAGAATCCCCCTCGTCCTCACATACCACCCCACCAACCTCCGGATCCAACGCATCATCCTCCGACACTTCCGCCATCTGCAATCCGACCCCACCACCAAAGACATTTTTCCGTCCCCACCCTTATCTGCCTTCCGGAGGGACCACTCCCTCCGCGACTCCCTTGTCCGCTCCACAATCCCCTCCAGCCCCACCACACCCGGCACTTTTCCTTGTAACCGCAGGAAGTGCTACACCTGCCCCCACACCTCCTCCCTCACCCCAATCCCAGGCCCCAAGAAGACTTTCCACATCAGGCAGAGGTTCACCTGCACATCTGCCAATGTAGTATACTGCATCCGCTGTACCCATTGTGGCTTCCTCTACATCGGGGAAACCAAGCGGAGGCTTGGGGACCGCTTTGCAGAACACCTGCGCTCAGTTCGCAACAAACAACTGCACCCCCCAGTCGAGAACCATTTCAACTCCCCCTCCCATTCCTCAGATGACATGTCCATCCTTGGCCTCCTGCAATGCCACAGCGATGCCACCCGAAGGCTGCAGGAACAGCAAATCATATTCAGCCTGGGAACCCTGCAGCCCAATGGCATCAATGTGGATTTCACAAGCTTCAAAATCTCCCCTCCCCCAACCGCATCCCAAAACCAGCCCACCTCAGCTCAAACGAAAAAAAGGAAAAAAAAAAAAAAAAAAAAAAAAAAAAAAAAAAAAAAAAAAAAATACAACCTCCTGTCAGTAGACACGTCCGTCCTCCCTGGACTGACCTATCTCCTCCCTACCCCCCTACCTACACTCACCTTTACTGGCTCCATCCCCGCCTCTTCGACTTGTCTGCCTCCTCTCCACCTGTCCTCTCCTCTATCCATCCTCTATCCACCTCCCCCTCTCTCCCTATTTATTTCAGAACCCTCTTCCCCTCCCCCATTTCTGATGAAGGGTTTTGGCCCGAAACGTCAAATTTTCCTGCTCCTATGATGCTGCTTGACCTGCTGTGTTCATCTAGCCCCATGCTTGTTATCTAAGATTCCACCTGTGTTCTTTTGTGATTTCTATGGCTACATCAAAAATCTGGTTACCTCCTCTTTAAATATTTTCAGTGATCTAGCCTCCACAGCTGTCTGAGGTAGAGAATTCCAGACATTCATTACCCTCTGAAAGAAGAATTTCAGTTTTAAGTAAGTGTTCCTCTATTCTATAACTTTGTCCCATTTCACATTCTGTTCACCTTCTTTGTGGCTCCTTCAATGCCACCTTAGCTTTCAATCTGACTACTGAGTCTATTTTGAAAATGCACTAGAAATAATTCTTAGGGAACTTCCTACACAATTTCTGCAAACGTGGTTATTGATAAATTAACTACTACTTCTTCAGGGAAAACATCCCCAACCAGTCACATTTCACAGCGGTTCAGTGGTTAGCATTGCTGCCTCACAGTGTCAGGGACCTGGATTTGATTCCAGCCTTGGGCGACTCTCTGTGTGGAATTTGCACGTTCATCCCATGTCTGCGTGGGTTTTGTCCAGTTGCTCTGATTTCCTCCCACAGCCCAAAGGTGTGCATTTAGGTGGATTGGCTATGCTAAATTGCCCACAGTGTCCAGGGATATGCAGGGTAGGTGGATTAGCCATAGGAAATGTGGGATTATGGTAGGGGGTTGTGTCTGGGCAGGATGCTCTTCAAAGAGTCTGGATGAGATGCTGTTCGGAGAGGATCGGTGTGGACTGCTTCTACACTGTGGGGATTCTGTAATAACAGTGAATAGGGGTCTTGAAGCACAGTGGGCCAGGAACTTTGGGCTCAAATTCCACTCAAATACTTGATGGCTAAGGAAAGTTTGCTTTTTTCTAACAAATACCAAAAGCAGTTAGTAAGAGTGGGAGAGATGCCTAGTTAGGTATTTGTTGGAAAGAGAATTGGAGCTTCTTCCGATACTACTCCTAGCTTTGGAATTAGAACTTACATGTAAAAATCCCTGTTAACACAGTAATTCAGACACCTTTTGGGGAATTTCTGTACTCAGTTGGCTGCATAGCTGGTGTGGATCAGATTGATGCCAGCATCATGGGCTTGATTCCTGTTGTGGCTGGGAAAGTTTCAGGACCTACCTCCTTGTCATTTCCGTGGTGGAGGTCATGGTGCTATGCATGAGACTTGCTTTCAGAAAGTGAACTGAAGGAAAATGGTCAACCCATTTCTTTCCACAATGCATTTCATAATTTATGCTGCATTTTGTTTGCAAGAAAGGCCTATTTATGACTGCAACTTTCTCTATATGTTATTTTTGAAGAAATATATATTTGTTTGAGCCTCCAACGTAATATCAGTTCAAAGACAGGTTGAAAAAGGAAGTGAAATAGTGACAGAACAACAGTACATGTGCCAGCATGAGATCAAAGGTTAATTTACACTTCATCTATTTTGCCAATGTTCATGAATGCTGAGAGGACACTCCGTTAAAACCTATGATGCATGTACTCAACGATCTATCAGCATCATCAATAAAACAACAGCGATAACATATGTAACCAAATTACTGAGCATTTACAGTGGACACCATTCAGGACAGAAGTGTCATTTAAACCATTGTAACTTATAATGTAAAAGAAACACATTAAAGGCATATCACAGCATTTCATAAAACATGGTGCTAATTATACTTAGTAAAGAGGGCAGTTAGTGATGCTGTTTCATGACAAGCATTCAGAGAACATTATATTAACATACCTACATTTAAATAAGATAGTTTGAATGTTCATAATTTTCATGTTGCAACATGTAAATCCTCCTAACAGTTCCTGTCTTCTCACTGTGATCTGCGAATTCCTGCTGGGGTTTATCTTGTTCAAATTCCTGTTTTGTAAACATTTTGCAAACATGCCTGCCCTGAGCAGTCAGCCTCTTCCTCACCTCATTTTCTCCAGAGCTTTTAGAAAATCAATATTTTTTGTTGATCAAGTGATCTGTCATATATTTACTGTGAAGGAGAAGAGGTGTTTTTATTGTGACAGGCACATGAACAAGTGGGCAAAATCATTGCATAGTATTTGCTGAAAAGCGAAAGTGATTTGGGTCTAAAACCCAAAGAGCTTCTGTTACACGGACATTGTAATTCCAGCAGGATGGAATTACCAGAATGGTCACAAAACAAGTGAAAGTCAGATACATAAAGTCCTTTGCCATTTCTGGAGTCCCACTCAGCTTTGGAAGAGCTGATGCTGCCTGATCTGCTGTGTTCCTCCAGCTCCATACTGTATTGACACTGATTCCAGCATCTGCGGTTCTTGCTATCTCCTTTGGAAGAGCAGTCTGCATACACCCCAAGAAAAATCAGGGATTTAAGTGGGCAGTAATCAACAGGAGCAGGAACTTCTGAGCTGGGAGTTCCCTTGGCCATTTCCTGGGAATTGCCAGGAACATTAATAATCAGCAAATCAAGTGAATGCGTGCATTGCTCAATAGATTGGTGAATGTAAATCTACCTTGGGATCGAATTCTGGATTGTGACCTGAATCCCTGATATTGAGATAAATTAGACATTTCAGCTTCTTGCAAAGAGAAAGCCAGTTGACACTTCTTTTATGGAAATTGGAACTATTTCTCATATCCATTATACTCTATTGTGATTTGAAAACAACACATGCACAAAATGTGTGCTAAGACAAGAGTCTTGGGCTCACACCTTTAATGATAATAATGCAGTTTTTCCTTTAAACTTTACTGGGATCAATTGAGTTCACAGAGCAACAGTTTAAGGTATTTACTGCAGACCATAACATTCAGGTTTATTTTCCATTATTAGACTTCAAACTATTTGCAAATAAGCCGTGTTTTGATTTTTGTGAACAGTTTCTGAGCTGGACTGTGGTGAAGTGCTGAAATGGGAGAATGAGTAAGGCAACTCAGATGGGTCACATTAACCTGACAAGTAGCAATTTGCAAACTGAAATGGGCAGGATGCCAGCTGTTGGTCCTTATGGCTTTATTGCTGTGCCCTCACGATGGCAGGATGCAACTGATCATCTTGAGTTGTGGTGCATTCTCTGTCAAGTATGTGCAGGATCTGTCTAGAGCACTCCAGGCAGTGGAACCTTTGCCTAAGATCTGCAGTAGTTTGCTCAATGACAATCTCAATAGAGTCATGGATCACAGAAGAAGACCCTTTGGTTCAACTTGCCTGCGCCGACCAGACATCCTAATCCGACATAGTCCAATTTGTTAGCACTTGACCCATACCTTTCTAAACATCTCTAAAAGATGCCTTTTAAATGTTGTAATTGTATCCACCTCCACCACTTCCTCTGGCAGGTCATTCCATACAAGCACCACCCTCTGCGTGAAAAAGTTACTCCTCAGGTCCTTTTACAATCATTCCCCTCTCACCTTGAACATATGCCCTCTAGCTTTGGATTCCCCCACCCAAGGAAAAATACCTTAGCTATTCACCCTATCCATGCTCCTTTTATAAACCTCTCTAAGGTCACCCCTTATCTTAACATACCTTAACCATTTTGGCAAAATTACATTTTTAGTGAGTTTCATGGCCTCTCGGTGAGGCGAAGTGAGTTTTCTCACTTGATCATTCCAAACTCAGCTCATTAACAATCTCCAACGCTGCTAAAATGCCCCTCTTATCTGATGCTATTCTGATTCTCTCACTCATAGCTGTAAGTACTTATCACTGCCAGGGCAATCCTGGGATTGCTGCCACTAGTGCCATCTTTCAAAGGCCTTTGTGTACCCAGTCAAGCATAGGCAGTCTGGAGCTGCCTGGCAGATTTCATGCCATTTTCACCAGACATAGCAGATAGGAGGAAAATGGAGCTTGTTTTGGGGACAGGATTCTTGAGATCCTAGTGGGTGAGGTGGTGCAGAGGAGGGCCATCCTTTTTCCAGAGGATCACCAGTAAAGGCCAGGCACCAGATCCTGCCAGCCTGGTTGTCTCCCCAGTTAGTGTGTTCTTCATGGCCTGGAGAAGTGCTCAGCAGCATAGGATAAAAGTCAATGACCTTCTCTGTTCTGCCAGGTGAAAAGCCGTCATCTTTTCTCTACTAACTCTATGTCTGCTACTATACGTACCTCCCAGCAAGACTCACACTGTCCCGCTCTCATTAATTTCCTCACTCGCTCTCACCTACCTAAACCCTGCAATATTACCCCTGCCTGCCCTCTGCATTGTCTGCTAACACATTCAGATGCCTCATGATCAATCCCTCATCTGCACCAGCATCAACAGTTGTGCCACCCTCCTTCATATACCTCATTCCTTCCTTTTCTCTCACTACAAGAGAAAAAAGTCCGCAACAGTGCCAAAAGGGCCAGATGGGTGGCTCCTCACCCCTTATGAGAAAAGGATCTTGGCCCTCACTAGCCAAATGGAGTCTGCTCCTGTGAAGATGCGGAAACCTCCATGTTCTGGCAACATATTAAGAGGCATTGTTTATTGTTGCGCTGCTCTTCCATAACTCCACTGTGCGTGTAATGTCAGTATATCACAACTACTACCCCTCCATCCCCGCCCCACCCCCAACACACACACACACACACACACACACACACACCTTGGTCATGATAATCTTTCTTTTGTCTTCCCACTCATCAGCAGAATGTCCATGATGGCTGTAGTCAAGAGCGCCACATGGAAGATATTCTCTTCCAACTCTAAGGAAAAGAGCATAGATGTCTCAGAGGAAGCACTGGCAAGTTTGATACTGCATCCCCAGCAGCTCAGTTACTAACACTTCAGTGTGTCTTTTCTCTAGATGAGAGTCAGGAACATCTGCTGGTAAGCACTTCATTGCCACAGTCAATGGCACTTGAAAGACTGCTGGAAACCAGGCATACGCTCAGTTTAGAAGAAAGAGAGGGGATCTCATTGAAATGTATAAAATTCTGATGCAGGGATGATGTTACCCCTGGCCAGGAGTTGCAGAACAAAAGGTCACACTCTCAGGATACGCAGTAGAGCATTTCAGATTGAAATGAGGAGAAATTTCTTTGCTGAGGTGGACCTGTGGAATTGTCTACCACAGAAGGCTGTGGAGGACATTGTTCAATATGTTTAAGAAATAAATAGATTTCTAAGTGCTAAAGATGTCAGGTAGTTTAGGACAGAGCAGGCATTGAGAGACAAGGCATGATCAGGTTGAATAGTCTATTGATAGTCTATTTCTGTTTGATTTTCTATGTTTATATGTTTCACCCTGCCTGCCACTCTCAATGCTGTGGAAGTTCAAGCAGAGGATAGTGCACTTTGCTCTGGGAAAGACAAACTCAGCAAGTCTGGACTCTAGAGTGAAATGTCACTGGGTAACCTGAGCAAAACTCCCAAAGCCAGCAGACCCAGTGCAATGTTCCCTCGATGATACTTGGTCAAATATATGAAGAGACAACCTCCTGTATCATTTGCTAGCTATTGGTAAATTACAAATGATCACTGTTTTGGCAACTATATTCTATCTTTCCAGGTAGACAATCATTGTTATTGTATCACAGGCATTAGTAGGTTAAATTGTAATCTTGCATGATATGTTATGTCAGGAGAGCTTGGGCCAAGGAGTTGGTCTGCACACAGAAGGTTAATGTCTTAGTCTCACAGAGAATAGAGTGCTCACAGATGTTTCAGGTGCAGTGTATAGGTGCCTGTATAATGATATTGCCCTTTCAAATGCCTCACATTATTCACTCTTATAGACCCCTTCTTTACTCAGTCCAAGAGTGGTTGCAACTAGTCTCCTGTCCATTGCCAGTATTTTACTTATAGGAGCATGGTTGGGAATAGCAGCCAGCTCCAAAGTCAGTGAGTTTCATAACTTGAACAAAAACTGAAGCTGCTGGAAAAGCTTAGCAGGTCTGGCAGCATCTGTGAAGAAAAAAAAATCAGTTAACTTTTCGTGTCTGTAGGATTTGCAGTTCTACCCAATCTGTCTAAATGAATCTGCAATTGATCAGTTTACTTAGCCCCCACTCCTCACTTCCTGCCACTAGAAAGTTCAAGGTTTGTCAGTGCACTGTCCCCCACATGAAAGCTAGGGTGCTGTTTACTATTGATAAGACCCCCTCCTGCATGACTCCTTTCCCTCCTATTCTCTAACATCTCTCCATCTTATAGATTGAGTTGCCCCCCTCTTCCTTCAGTATTGTCATCTCTCTGCATCCCAACATTCTGCCTTCAGTCCCAATGTTTAAGTTTCCCAGTGCCCCTTCTGCAGCACTGACCTCCTCATAAGACCCCTTTTACCTTTAGGAGACTAACCCTTCTGACTGACTGTGGCACACCCAGATGGAAAGCCCTGAGCGATGAGCGATGACCATCGTGATGTGTCCAGCCATCAAACATCCAGAAAGAAGGAGGAACTGGACCCTGAGGAACTCATTGCCAGTCTCTATTGGTGACTAAAGGATGTGGTAGGGATCTGGCAGTGACTTCTCAGGGCACGGTAAATAAACTCCACAGACTGGTTGTACTGGGCTTACAGGGATGACTGTGACCATTTCCCTAGAGATATGGACTATCAAACTATGATCTCTTTGACGAGATGCCTAATCATTTCTAAGTACTTGGGTCATTTTCACAGACTGCTCTTGATATACCGTGCCTGGACCCCCAGACTAAATGGCAGGCAGAGAAGAATACTGTGAGTAAATGCAAGATGTGCCATGATGGTGCATGGGGTGGGCACATGTCCCTGGACATAGGATACATGCAGCCATTATCCATAGAAATTGTCTGAACATTGGTGCTGAGTGTTTAAGATGAGATCCTAAGGAGCAATCTAGTTTCCATCTGACAGATGGTAGATTGGGAACCAGCATGTTGATGAGCTGAGAGTAAGTAATGATAGAGGTGATAATGAGCGACAATCCTCATTAATAGGCCTGTCACTGCTCGCTAGTGATAATCTCACCTCGACATCTGAAACTTAGTTGGAAAATGTGGCTTGTTACTCCCAACATCAAGTTCTCACACAATCCTCCCAAATTTTCTCAGCAAAGCCCATGTTGTTCAAGGCCTGGGAAGAATCTGCCCTTTATGTGACAGTGTGCCTCTTAGTATATACATATGAATGTATTTGCACAATGGAATCATGAGGTACGTAATGCCTATATCAGTGCCAGAATACTTAACATTCACCTGCATGATATGTGTATGGTTGCTTACCAATTCCACCTTCAGGAAGCGGAATGCTGTTTGGTTGCAGTAGATTTCTGCAGTTAGATGCAGTGCTTGCAAAGCAACATTTATGCAGTCAATCGCATCCCACACCATGGAGAAACTTGTTATCCTGGTGAAGCCACAAGCATGTTCCATTTAGTTTTCTCTGGTACACTCCTCATAGAGACTGGAAGCATTTAAAAAACATTGAATTTCTCGGGAATGGTTTGAAAGATCCTATTACAAGATTTCAAATTTAAGGCTTTTACTCTAACACAAATAGGAGCAACTTTGACTAAACATTATTTCAATTTGCAGCTTTAACTCTAAACCAAGGAATAGCTGCCCCACATAGCATTTAAAATGGCCAAAATATCTTCTTCAACAATTGTACTTTACTCTGTCTCTTAAGTGGACACTTCAATATCGAGGAACCAGTCCAGAGTGATTCTTAGCTTCTTTTCTCTTTTCCAGATGGATACCTCCTAACCTCTAAACTGACTCCCATGGTGATGATATCTGATGGTCTTTTCCCCTCTGCTGGGAAAAATCTTTCAACTTCAGATGAACCCTTATAACTGGGATGCCTTCAATCTAAGTGTGAGCTCCCATTCACGCTTTGTATGCGTTCAAATATCTTGGCATTAGAGTACACAGTCAAATGGGACAGATAGCAACTTCTTCAACCTATAAAGGCTCAAGGCTTGCACACAGATCACAGAACAGCTAGTAAGTGAACTCTTGTTTGTTATTGATTCAGTTCTCATAACACACACTCCAGCTAATATTCATCTGCTTGTTGATCACATCACCTTCAGTCTCAGATTGCTTTGATCTTACAATAAGTCAAAAAAAAGTTTTATAAAAACATGCTCTGCATAGTCACAATCAATAATTTATCCCTTAGTTCAGTTCAGATACTCTGCCACCTTTGGAGAATCCTATCTAGTAACAGCCTATCAAATGTTGACATCACCAGGGGAAACTAAATCAGCGGTAATCTAGTTCATCACCAGACTTTGGGAAGACCATTGCATTTGGCTCACTGCTAAGATCAAAAACAACTAGTCAGTAGTTCTCATTTCAGTTCTCTATGGTTGTAAGGCATGGACAACATGCTGGAGTCTCATAAAACAGTTGGATGTATCTAACTTTAAGTGGTTAAGATCTACCTGCAACATCAAATGGATAGACAAAATGTTGAACACCGAAGTTCAATAAGGTGCCACATTCCTGGTTTCGAATGCTTGCACATCATATGAACAAGGGACAAGAGTAGGCGACTTAGTTCTTTGATCCTGCACCACCATTCAATGTGATCATGGCTGATCTGATTTTAACCTGGATTTTACATTCCTACATACCCTCAATAATCTTTTATCACCTTGGTAGTCATGGATCTATCTGCCTCTGCCTCAAAGATACTTAAAGATTCTGTGCCCAATGCCTTTTGAGGAAGGGAATTCCAAAGACTCAGTCTTCTGAGAGAAAAAAAATTCCTCATCTCTGTCTTAAGTAGGTGCCCCTTATTTTTAAACTGTAACCCCTGGTTCTAGATTACCCAACGACAGGAAGCATCTTTTAATATTCACCCAGTTAAGTCTTCTCAGGATCTTATATGTTTTAATTAAGTCACGTCATGACTTTTCTAAACTTCTGAAGATATCGGCTCAGCCCAGCTAGCCTTTCTTCATAAGACAATTCATTCACCTACTATTAGTCTAGTAAAATTTTTCAAATTGCTTCCAGTGCATGAATATCCTCTGTAAACACAGTGACCAATGTTTTACACTGTAACATGCCAAATGTAAATGCAAATGCAAATTGTCAAATTCAAGGGGAAAGCATATCGTAAATGTCAAGACCCTTAGGAACATTGATATACAGAGGGAAGTTGGGGTACAAGTCCATGGCTCCCTGAAAGTAGCAAGACAAATGGACAATATGGTAAAGAAGACATATCACATGCTTGCTTTCATAGATTTAGGCATTGAGTATAAATGTTGGCAAGTCATGTTGCAGCTGCGTAAAACTTTAGTTGGGTCTCATTTGGAATATTGTGTGCAATTCTGGTCACCGCTGTATAGGAAGGATGTAGAGGCTTTGGAGAGGGTGCAAAAGAGGTTTACCAAGTTGCCCGGATTGGAGTATTTTAGTTATAAGGAGAGGTTAGATAAACTTGGATTGTTTTTGCCAGAGCATGAGAGGCTGAGGACCGATCTGATAGAAGTATATAAAATTATCGGGGCATGGATGGGGTAGATAGTCTTCAGTCTTTTTCCCAGGGTGGAAATGTCAAATACTAGGGGGCATAGGTTTAAGGTGAAAGGGTGGCAGTTTAAAGGAGATGTGCAAGGCAAGTTTTTAACACAAAGAGTGGTAGGTTCCTGGAACACACTGCCAGGTGAAGCGGTAGAATACAATGACAGTGTTTAAGAGACATTTCAACAGACACACGATCAGGCAGGAAATAAAGGAATATAGATACTATGCAGGCACTTGGGGTTAGTTTAGAATGGCATCATGGTCTGCACAGATAGGGTGGGCCAAAGGGCCTGTTCCTCTGCTATACTCTCTTTATGTTCTACTCCAGATGTGGTCCCACCAGTTCCCTGTATAACTGAAGCATAATCTCTTCATGCTTGCATTCATTTCCCCTCACAAAAAGCATTCTATTAGCTTTCCTGATTACCTGCTCCATCTGCATGCTAAATCTCTGTGAATTATATGCTAAGGCACTCTGTATCCCAAAACTCTGCAACCTCTCACTATTTAGATAATATGCTTCTTCTTTATTCTTTCTGCCAAAGTGGGCAATTTCACACTTATACTTTAGTTGTCAGATCGTTGCCCACTCATGTAACTTATCTCCATCTCTTTGTAGACTCCCTATGTCCTCTTCGCAACTTACTTTTCTACCTATCTTTGTGACATCAGCAAATTTTGCGATCATACCTTCAATCCCTTCATTCAAATCATTCATAAAGTTTGTAAACAGTTGAGGCCCTAGCATTGACCCCTATGGCGCACCACACATGAGATCCTGTCAGCCTGAAAAAGATCTATTTATTCCTACTCTCTGCTTCATGCTAGTCAGCGAATCTTTTATTTGTGTCAATATGTCACCCTCTACACCATGAACTTTTGTTTTCTGTCATACACTTTGATGTGGCACCTTATCAAATGCCTGCAAGGAATCTAAATACAACACATCCAATGGTTCCCCCTTATCTACAACACAAGTTACTTCTTCAAAGAACTCCCTAAAACCATAGGAAATAGGAGCAGAACTAGGCCATTTGACCAATTGAGTCTGCTCCACCATTTGAGCATGGCTGATATGTTTTTCAGCCCCATTCTCCTGTGTTTTACCTGTAACCCTTGAGCCCCTTATTAATCAAAAACCTACCTCTCTCTCTCTCTCTCTTAAATACACACAATGATTTGACCCACACAGCCCTCTGCAGCAATGAGTTCCACAGATTTATAACCCCCGGCTTAAAAAATTCCTCCTCTTCTCAGCTCTAAAGGGCCATCCCTTCACTCTAAGGCTGTGCCCTTTGGTACTTTCCTTTCCAACCAGTGGAAACATCTTCTCCATTCAGCTCTATTCAGACCTTCCAGAATTCTCTAAGTTTCAACCAGATTCTCAGCTTGTCCTAAACTCCATTGAGTGCAAACCCAGAGTTCTCAACTGCTCCTCATATGACAAGCCCTTCATCCCCAGGATCATTCTTGTAAACCTCCTCTGGATCCCTTCCAACATCAGGATATCATTCCTTAGATATGGAGTCCAACACTTCTCAAAATATTTCAAATGTTGTCTCCCTGGAGCGTTATACAGCCTCAGCAGTACATCTCTGTTCTTGTATTCTAACTCTCTTGAAATGAATGCTAACATTACATGTCTTCCCAAATGCCAGCTGAACCTGCATGTTAACCTTAAGAAAATCTCAAACTAAGATTTGCAAGTCCCTTTGTGCTTAAGATTTCCAAAGCCTTTCCTCATTTAGAAAATCTTCATTCTATCAAAGAGCATAACCTCACACTTGCCCACATTGTATTCCATCCGCCACTTCTTTGCCAACTTTCCTTGCCTGGCCAAGTCCTTCTGCTTCCTCAATGCTACTTGTCCCTTCGCCTATTTTTGTGTAATCTTAATCAGCACAACAATGCCCTCAGTTCCTTCATCCCAATTGTTAATGTATAATGTAAATAGTTGTGGTCCCAACACTGACACCTGCGGAACTCTGCCAGCCAACCTGAAACATCCCCCTTTATCCTTACTTTCTTCCTTTTGTCAGTCAGTCAGTCCTCTGTTTATGCCAGTACCTTGCTCTTAACACCATGGCTAAAATCTTATTTAGCAGCCTCTTGTGTGAACCTTGTCAAAGGCTGTCTGGAAATCCAAATAGATCACATCTACTAACTCTCCTTTGTTTAACTTGCTCATTACTGCCTCAAAGAATTCTAACAAATTTGTCAGACATGATCTTCCTTTTACAAAGTGTGGTGACTCAATTCTATTTTACCAATACGCATCCCAAGTACTCCACAATCTCATCCCATATCATGGACTCTAAAATCTAACCAACAACTGAAGTCAGGCTAATCAGCCTACTGAAATAACAAAATGTAGAGCTGGATGAACACAGCAGGCCAAGCAGCATCAGAGGAGCAGGAAAGCTGACGTTTCGGGTCTGGACCCTTCTTCAGAAATGGAGTGCCCAGTGGACTACAGTCTACACCGGATCATCCCCAATGGACTACAGTCTACACCACGTCCTGAAGGAAACCAGGTACTACAGCCACATTGCCTTTCTCACTACCTGCCTATGGAACCGGATCATCCCCAATGGACTACAGACTACATTCAGGCCTTCCCAATTTGGCCCGAACCGTGACGACGGCTACGTACAGACCCACTATCTCCTAATCAGCCTACTGTTTCCCATCTCATGCCTCCCTCGTTGGTTGGTTTCATTGCACCCATGGGTATTACATTAGCCATTTTCAAGTCTTCTGGGACCCTCACTGACTTCAGTGATTCCTGAAAGATTACAACCAATGCCTCTGTAATCTCTTCAGTTACCTCTTTCAGAACTCTAGATTATAGTCCATCTCGTCTGGGGATTTATCCACCTTAAGATCTTTCAGCTTCTTTAGCACCTTCTCCTAAGTTATGGCCACTACAGTCACCTCTGTTCCCAACTCTCTTGAAGCTCTGGTATGCTGTTGGTATTTTCCACAGTGAAAACTAATGCAAAGTACCTATTCAGTTCCTCCTCCATTTCCTGTTCCCCATTACTATCCACCCTTGTCTCTCACTTACCTTTTGAATGTATAAAAAGTTCTTGCAATCTGTTTTTAGAATACCAGCTACCTTACTCTCATATTACATCTTCTCTCCCTTTTTGCTTTTTCAGTTATTCTCAGCTTGTTTGTAAAGGCTTCCCAAATCTCTGGTTTCCTAGTAATCTTCACCACATTGTATGCCTTTTCTTTTGCTTTTAAGCTGTTCCTGATTTCTCTTGTCAGCCATGGTTGCCTCATCCTCCCCTTAGTATGTTTCTTCCTCCTTGTGATGAATTTCTGCTGTGCCACCTGATTTACCCCCAGAAACCCCTGCCATTGCTGCTCTACTGTCCTCGCTGCTCAGCGCCCTTTCCAATCAGTGCCTCCCTCATGTCTTTGTAGTTACATTTACTCAATTGTAATGCCATTATATCTGATTCCAGCTTCTCCCACTCAAACTGCAAGACGAATTCTGTAATATTATGGTCGCTGTACCCAAGGGGTTCCTTCATTTTAAGCTCCCTAATCAAGTCTGCCTCATTACATATCACCAAATCCAGAATTACCTGTTCCATCGTGGGCTATACCTCAAACTGCTCCAAAAAAAAATCTCATAGAAGTTCCACAAATTCCTGTTCTTGAGTTCCGTCACCAACCTGATTTTCCCAGTCCACATGCATATTAAAGTCCTCCATGCTTATTGTGATAGTGCCGTTCTTACATGCCTTTTCTATTTCCTGAGTTATTTTCCTCCCCACATCCTCACTACTGTCAGGAGGCTTCTGCCCAGCTCCGATTACTGTTCTTTCCCTTTGCAGTTCCTCAACTCTACCAACACAGATTATATGACTTCCGACTCTGTATCACTTCTTACCGTTGATTTATCATAGAATCCTTACAGTGTGGAAACAGGCCCTTTGGCCCAACAAGTCCACACCGACCCTCAGAGCATCCCACCCAGACCCATCACCCTATAACCCACCTAATCTGTACATCCCTGAACACTACGGGCAATTTAGCATGGCCAATCCATCTAGCCTGCACATCTTTGGACTGTGGGAGGATACCAGAGCACCCGGAGGAAACCCATGCAGACACAAGGAGAATGTGCAAACTCCACACAGACAGTCGCCTGAGGGTGGAATTGAACCCAGGTTCCTGGCACTGTGAGGCAGCAGTGCTAACCACTGAGCATTTAATTTCATTTCTTATAAACAAGGCAACTCTTCCCCCTCTGCCTATCTGCCTTTCGTTTTGATAGGATGTGTATCCCTGAATATTTAGTCGCCAGCCTGATCCTCTGGCAGTCATGTCTCTGTGATACCCACAGCATCGTACCTGCCAATTCCAAACTGTGCTACAAGCTCATTTACCTTGTTTTGTGTGCTACATGCATATAAGGATAATGCCCTCAATCCTGTGTGGACTGAGCCCTTTCTCATAGTTGTCCTCTTACTGCTGTGCCTGAAATTAGATTCCTGACCCTTTCCATACTCTTTGTTTATCTCTTACTTCTTCTGGAATAACCACAGTTGAGCCCAAACCTTCTTTCATATTTTCCATGCAACTGAACCCACCCAACCCTTCCCCCGCAAACCCTACACTATTTAGTTTCAAACCGTATCCAAAGAGCACCAATAAATTAGTTAAACATGACTTTGATTTCCTTTGATAACACCATGTTGGCTTTGCTTGATTACCTTGAATTTAGCCAAATGCAATATTAAAGCATCTATAATAAGTGTCTAACATTTACCCATTGAGAGATGAGAATCTAACTGGCCTGTAGTTTCTCACATTTATGTGCTTCTATACTTTATACTTCTACAGGAAGCATGTTGTTAAACTTGCGAGGGTGCAGAAAAGATTTACAAGAATGTTGCCAGGTTGGAGGGTTTGAAGTGTAGGGAGAGGCTGAATAGGCTGGGGCTTTTTTCTCTGGATCATTGGAGACTGAGGGGTGACCTTATAAACGTTTATAAGATCATGAAGGGCATGGAATGGTAAGTAGCCAAGGTCTTTTTCCTATGGTGGGGGAGTACAATACTAGAGGATATAGGTTTAAGATGAGAGGGGAAAGATTTAAAAAGCATCGGAGGGGTAACTTTTTCATGCAGAGGCTGGTTTGTGTATGGAACGAGCTGCCAGAGGAAGTGGTGGAGGCAGTTACAATTACAACATTTAAAAGGCATCTGGATGGGTACATGAATAGGAAGGCTAAATGCTGACAAATGGGACTAGATCAGATTGGGATGTCTGGTCGGTGTGGATGAGTTGAACCAAAGAGTCTGTTTCTGTGATGTGTGACTTTATGATTCTATTTTGCCTCCTTCCCTTTTTGAATAAGGTTGTTTATTAGTTATTTTTAAATGTAAATTGTTTTTAAATCTCAATTTAAATCTAATGAATTTTGGAAAATTAAAACCAATGCATCAACTATTTTACTAGCTAGTTCTTTTTAGACACTGGGATGAAATTCATTAGGATGAAGGGACTTGTCAACTTGTAGTCTTAGCAACTTATTCAGTACTATTTCCTTAGTAATTGTAATTTTCTTGAGTTCGTCCCTCCTTTTTATTTCCTGATTTACAGCTTTTTTCAGAATGTTACTTATATCCTCTTCAGTGAAGGTTGAAGCAAAATATCTATTCATCTCTTTATCCTCCATTATTAATTCCCCAGACTCATTTTCTATCAACTCAACACTTATTTTATTAACTGTTTTCTTCATCGAATACCTGAAGAAGCTTCTTCTATTTGTTGTTATATTTTTGGCTAACCTTCTCTCGTGTTCTGATTTTTCCCTCCTTATTAATCTTTTAGAAATTCTTTGCTGTTTTATGTAGTCTGTCCAATCTTCTGACCTTCCACCAATCTTTGCACAATTACATGTCTTTTTTAATGACTTTTTTGTTATTTTGTTGAATTTTTATTATTTGACAGAATGTGTCCATTCTGTGTTTTCTGAATATCCCGATAAATGTTCGTCTGCTACATCTCTATTGACCTATCCATTAATCTAAATTATCAGTTCACTTTCACTCATTCTGTTTCCATGCCCTCATAATTGTCCTTGTTTAAATTCAAAATAATAGTCTTAGACCCATGCTTCTCTCCCTTAAACTATACATAAAATTTAATCATGACATAGTTGGTGCTTTTATTATGAGATCAGTAATTAATTCTATTTTTCTTAGTTGAAACCAGGTCAAGTTTAACCTGTTCTGTTGTGGTGCCATAACATGCTGGTCCAAGAAATTGTCTAAAAAACATTCATTGAGATCCTCGTCGTGACTATTTTTTCCTCATCTGAAGTTCAGTTTGACCTTCCTGCCTTCAAATCATTCCTTTCCAGCACCAGCTAATGAATTTATAGAATTTTAGTGATGTCATTCTTGTATTTTTTCGACAAGAACTGACTGAAGGTTCCCAGTTCACCTCACTGGGATGCCAACTGCAGGATGCACAACAATGCTGAATTCAGTCCCCTCTTTTTTTTTTATTTCAAAAATATACTTTATTTATAAAAAAATCTCTTTGTATATATACATTGTCACAAATGCAATTCGGTTCTGTATAGTTGCATATTAAATAAACAAACAAAATATTGGATTTTTACTCTGTCATCAAATCCAAAGACCTCTCTTATACATACAATACTAATATTTACATGTGTTTGAGACACTTAGAGGGTCTGATAAGTGAACAGACCCCCATTTTCCTTCAGCAGGAAGACCTCGGACAATGGTCTTTTCCCACTGCCTTAGAGGCCGCTGCCCCAAACTTTAGTGTGTCCCTCAGCACAAAGCCCTGGACCTTGGAATGTGTCAGTTTGCTTCACTTATTCGGGGTTAACTCCTTGTTCTGCAAGACCAACAAGTTTCAGGCAGACCAAAGAGTGCCTTTCACAGAACTGGTGGTCCCCGAGACACAGTTAATGTTTGTCTCAGTCTGTGTCCTGGGGAACAGACTGTAGAACACAGATGCCCACATCACAGAGCTGAGCAGGACGAACCGTGACACTAATCACTGCATCTTTCTCCAGACTTCCTTTGCTAAGGCACATTCCAGAAGTGAGATGTTATTGGGATAACATCCCATTGATTTCTATATTCTCTATAAATTAATGCTCTTTATCTGCTTACACAGAGGTATGCAGGCACTGCCTTAAAACTTCCTGCCCAACTAGAATTAGGTGTAAAACTTTGTAAATCCTTATCTTCCTATACATAAGTAGAAAAGACACTGCCTTAAGCTTCCGGCCTGAATAAAATTAGGTATAAACTTTGTAAATCTTTATTTTCCTGCACAGGGGAATGTGGAAGCTGTCTCAAATAAGATTAGGTGGCAACGTTTGGAAAGGTGTGAGACTTCTGAAATCCTGTAAAGAATGTAACTTCTGTTTCTGTTAAAGGGGCCAGGACACTGACCTTTGTTCAAGCCAGACACTTCGGCAGCTTGAAATTACATCCTGTCACTTCAGCAACTTGAAATCACCTCCTGCCGCTAGCAGACACTTTGAGAACGATAGATACTGTATCCTGCTTTCTTTATGTTTTCGATGTAGTAATTGTTTCTGTTATCATGTCATTGTCCGATGTAGTGATTGTTTCATGTAACATGCCATTGTGAGATGTAAAATTGCTTTATGTACTATGCACTCGATAAGGTATAAAAAGCGGGGACTGTCTGCTGCTCGGGGAGAATCGCTTACGAGACTCTGCACTCTGTGCTGGGTTGAGTACAGTGATCCTCCACAGCTTGTACTTGCTTTGTAATAAAGGATTTGTGTTTTTCTAAACAGGTCAGTGTCTTGTTATTGCATCAAGTCCGTGAGGATCTCCAAAAACGAACCTAACAGAAGGAGATGTGTGACAATCTCAACGCCCCACCTCTCCACAGCTGCTTTGAGGGCAGCATGTGGTGGCACAGACCATCTGGGAATACTGAAAGACCTTATAGGTAGTGCCCTACAAATCAACAGCCAAGGGATGCTTGTTGGAAATGTCTGGTGATGAGGCATTCTGCCAAATGACTTTGACAGTCTGTTCAGGGAACCATGCAACAGGATCCACCTTCTCAATAAAAACTGAAAGGACTGCAGATGCTGTGAATCAGGAACAAAAACAGAAGTTGCTGGAAAAGCTCAGCAGGTCTGGCAGCATCTGTGAAGAGAATATCAGAGTTAACGTTTCGGGTCCTGAGACTTGTGAGGGAGGGTCACCAGACCCGAAACATTAACTCTGATATTATCTTCACAGATGCTGCCAGACCTGCTGAGCTTTTCTAGCAACTTCTCTTTATGGACCACCCTCTCCTTTTCCCTCAGGGTCTCAAGGACACTATGTGTTGACCACTTCCTGATGGCCTGGTGGTCAAAGGTGTGTTTCTTGGCAAATTTCTCTACAAAGGACAGGTGATATGGAATAGTCCAACTACTTGGAGCATTCCACGGCAATGAAGCCAGTCCCATCCTTTGCAGCATCGGGGACAGGTAGAACCCCAGTATGTGGTATGCATACCAAGGGTCTGTGCACAGCTTGATGCAGCCACATACAAAGGTGGCCATCAGAACGAGGGCAACGTTGGGTATGTTCTTCTCCCTCTTATCCAGAGTTTTGTACATGGAGTCCCTGCAGACACGTTCTATCTTAGGCTTCCAGAGGAAATGGAAGATGACTCAGGTGATTGAAACAACACAGCTTTAGGGAACGGGCCAGACCTGCACCACATACAACCACAGAGAGAGTGCCTTACACCTGATGACCAGGTTTTTACCAGCAATGGAGCGGGATCGGTGTTCCCAAAAGTCCAGTTTCTGCTCCACTGTGGCAATGCGTTCGTCCCAAGATTTTGTGCACATCCCGGTCCCTCCAAACCATATTCCCAGCATCTTCAGGTCGTCTGCCCTGATGATGAAGGGAGTGAAGGATTGGTTAGCCCTGTTCCCAGAAAACATGGCCTCGTTCTTGCCTCGATTTACCTTGGCTCCTGAGGCCAGTTTGAACTGGTCGCAGATGCTCATGAGTCTGTTCACTGACAGCGGATCCAAGTAGAAAACAGCGATGTCATCCCTGTAAAGGGAGGCTTTGACCTGCAGGCCTATGCTACCTGGAACAGTTGCCCCTCTCATGCTCATATCCTTCCTGATAGACTCAGAAAAAGGCTCTATACAACACACAAACAAGGCATGAGAGAGTGGGCAGACCTGCCTGACTCCAGATCCATTTGGGAAGCTTTCTGACTCCTACCAACTGATTGGGACTGCACTAACGATGTTGGTGTAGAGCAGTCAGATTCAATAGCCAATTTCCTCCCCAAAGCCAATTTTGGAGAGCACATGTATCCTGTCAAAGGCCTTCTCCTGGTCTATGCTGATGAGGCAGGCACAGAAACAGACCTTTCTGTCCAACTCATCCATGCAGACCAGATATCCTCAAAGCATTTGGCCCATATCTGTCTAAAACCTTCCTAATCTTATATGCATCCATTTGCCTTTTAAATGTTGTAAGTGATCGTATCCCTGAGGAGTGTGAGGCTCACAGACATCGTCCTGCCTGATACAGCACAGGCTTAGTTGGGGTGAATCACCAATCCCAGAGCAGACCTGACTCGGTTGGCAATGACCTTAGACAGGATTTTGTAACCTGCAATTAGCAATGAGATTCCTCGCCAATTTCTAATTTCCTCCCTCTCCCCCTTCTACTTGTAGTTGAGAGTGATGATACCTTTCCTCATGGATTCGCACATGGTAACTGCCTGAAGCATGCACCTCCATCAGGTCCTGGTCAATCAAGTCTCACAGAGCCAAATACAATTGGCTGGTAAGCTGTCACTTCCAGGAATTTTATTCTTTTCTAAAGACTCTAGAGCCTTTCTCAGCTCATCCAGAGATAATGGCTGGTCCAGCCTCTTCCATGTGCTGTCATCTAAGACCTCTGTGATAGAAAACAGGAATGATTGGGAGGCCGAACTATCTGTGGGGTTCATGTCGTACAGACCGGCATAAAAGGATTTGCTAATCGTCAGTCAGACTTAGATGATGTTATCAAGCCATCTGCTTTCTTCAAGCAACTGTGCACAATGCTGTCTCTGTGCCCTTTCTAGAAGAAGAAACACTAGCACATCTCATCCTGCTCCATGGTGTGGACCCTGGACTGGAAAATGACCTTGGAGGCCTGCCAGGAAAACAGAGAGATATGCTGGCTCTTCACTTCCTGGAGATACGCTATGACATGGACCCCCAATGTCTGTGGCAGGAGTAGGTTCTGCATGGTTTTCTGGTGTTTAGACAGTTTTACCCATCTCTTTCTTACCTTCTGAATATCTTTGAGGATAAAGAACCTCTAGATGTTCCCTTTGACTGTTTCCCACTGATCCACTAGACACTCAAAGAGGGGCTTCACAGTTCTCCAGCCTGTGTAATATCTTTTGAACTGCTGAATGTGTTCTGGGGTCAACAGCTTCACGTTCAGCTTCAATGTTCCTTCGCCACCTCTCTGGTCATCCTGTAGGTGACAGTCGGCCAGCAGGAGGCAGTGGCCAGAGAAGAACACCAGCTTGATATTGGTGGATCTGACTGAGAACATGTGGGATGCAAATAGGTAACTATCCATAGTGGATAGACCTGTCTGGCCGCAACCAGGTACATCTACACTGCACTCCATCTGCAGGGGTGCTGAAGGCATTGTGCAGCTTGGCGACCTTAACCGTTTCCATCAAGAATGTGAATGTGGAGTCCAGTTGTCTGTCAGCGCCCCCGGATCATCCATCTGCATCGATGATGAAGTTGAAGTCTCCGGCCAGAATGACCGGCCTGGTTGTCGCCAGCAGCGGTGGGAGCTGCTGCAAGATGGCCACCCGCTCACTCTTTACCACCAGGGCTTGGATGTTAATTAGTCTCAACGGAGGATTTCTATACACTATGCTATGAGGAGGCGCCCAGCCACTACCTGCTTAACTTCAGAGATGGTGACGTTGCCTCCTTGCAGCAGTATACCCGGGCCAGAGGAACGGTTATCATTTCTCCTTGGCCAAATCAAAGGCCCATGACTCCATAAGCTCAACCATCTCCTGTAGTTGCTGAGGTCTGGTATCCTGCACTCCTGCAGAAACAGGTGGTCTGCTTTGATGTTGGCCAAGTAAGCCAACGAGGAAACACATCGTGTAGTAAATATAACACTCCACCCGTTAATACTGGCAATTTTAAGACCTATCTTAATAGTTTATAAAATTACTCAATGTCCATTCACCTGCAGTCTTGTCACTGGGGGACTCCCTGCACCCCCGTGGTGTGGGAGAATTGTTTGACACACTCAAGGTAGCCGTCTTGTTCCTCCCTGGAGGGAGTGCCTGTTGTGGTGTCGTTGAGGCAAGAACAAAGCCATCAGATCCAGTTTTGAATCTGATGGAAGGACTGTCAGAGTGTTGCTGCTCCGTTTGCCTAGAGATGTGGTGCATTGGATACCCTGTGGTTACTGATGGCTGGAGGTTGGGCTTCACTAGGCTTCTTGGGAATTCTGTAATTTCCAGGTTGGGGGATGCTCCTCTCCTTCTCCACCGTGGTACTCTGCCTCTTTTTTTGTTGATGGCCATCCCTTTGCACGTCTTCATCATCAGAGGAGTGGCTGATGTAGACATCATGCAGCTACCTCTTTCCATTTTGCTGTGGGGCTTTGGTGGCACGATATGTTTTTCTTCTCCATTTGTTTCTCACCAGTATTCAATCCCCCTCCTGATTTGTTACCTCCTCCTCCATTGAATCTGTCTGTTCAGGTGAAGGTTGGGTCGATTGTTATGCCCCTGCGCTGGCTGCCTTTTCCTCCTCTGGCTGTCCCTCCTTCTGGGTGCCCCTCGTTTCAGTTTTCTTGCTGGAAGGTGGTGCCTTACTGACCTCTGGGGGTCCACAGCTCATATTGCTACTTCCAGCCATCTGAGTGCATTTGGCAGCTCCCTATCTTGGGTAGGCCTTGTATAGGTGGCCAGCTTCCTCACACAGGTCGCAGCTCTTGGAATCCTTGCAGTCCTTAGCCAGGTGACACTCCTGATTGCAGTTCCGCTGCCATGTGCCCTGCCCTTTTGCAGGTTTGGTACACTCTAGGCTGCCCCACGTATGTCAGGTAGCCTTGAGTCCCTCCGACCGCCAAGCTAGAGGGCAGGTAGATGATGTTCCCACTGGCATCCACCTTCAGCGTCACTTCGACCAGCCGCTTGCTGGTCCAAATTCCAAAGGGTCTGCTATGTTAGTGCTGCCTCCTTCAAGCTGCATGTACCCTCCCAGTAAAATCAGGACATCTGCTGTTGGGATGTGGGCATTATGTGAATGGATTGTCACAACCAGGCTCCTCTGTGCAGTAAGAATGAACAATGGTGCCGCAGACATGATGGAGAGGGGACATTAATCTCCTTTCTTCTCAAATATCTTCAGGAGACACTCACATTGCTTCACACTCCTTAAGGTTATGTCTAAGTAGTCCCCACTGGGAAAATCCTGCAGACAGAAAATTCCTGCTCTGCTTAGAACCTGCAGCAATCTAAGAGGACTCTCTTCATGAAGAAGCAATCCTTCCTCCGCCCTCTTCACAGTCACCCTGACTGTGTTGCAGACCCCCTGGCCTAGGGTACAGGCACTGGCAGATGCCATTAGCTCAGTTTGGCTGGTCCATCACTGAATTGGTGTTAGGCCAAAGCCAGCGTAAAGATCCACCAAGTTCAGCTGTGCTCAACCAACAGTCTTCCAGGTTTTGCTCACAATCCAGTGACGATCTCAAGATCATCGAGTGATAAAGGTTCTTAGCTCAGACATTGGATCAAGGTGTCTCCTCTGCTAGAGAGACAGCAGCACATAAATACTCACCCCAGTCAGTCCATACTTCCCAGCCTGCCTCACTGCAGGACAGCTTCACAGACAGTTTCTCTGCTTAGATTACTGTGACATTAGGTTAGAGCTAGAGACTACAATCAGGATTTCACTGACAATCAAGAAGGAGGTAAAAATTTATACAGCAGACATGGTTGGATCTTGCAACAAAAAAAACTTTACTTCGGAGTTACTGCCAGTTTTGCAAGAGCTGGATATTAAGAACTACAGCACTAATGTAGTAGCAGGGCTTTAGAAAATCAGCTCATGTAACCAAATTTAATTGTTTCTACTGATCAGATATGGTCAATAACTTAGAAGCAAAAATCACGATAATCTTTAAAACAATACAAGGCTAGTCAATAAAATAAAACCTTGTGAAGCACAGCAGCAGACATGACCATAAGCTAATGCATTCAAACACATCCTTTTCATGTCAAATTAATGCTGCTGAAAATCTCTTTAAGAGAAATAAATAGTGCAGAAAATGCAAGAGAACAGCTGGTCTACTTTGTTACACTTCATTTCCTTTGCTGAAATTGTTGCTAGCAATGCCATTGGTCTTCATTTTAGCAGAATCTCTAGAGGTTAAAAAATTGACATTGTCTCAATAAGTCATGCAAAAGGGTTTGCAGGGCAGGGAATGTAGGCGTGTTACTGCTGCAAGCGCCATAGAGAACTCAGTCAATGATGGGCAGCAGCAAAGTGACAAGAGATTATGTACAGAGTAACCTTGGTAGGTTAGAGACTAATCGGCATCTCCACATAGCTGTAAGCTGAGGAGCACTATCAACTGGCATGAAAAACTTCATGAAAATTGAACAACCTCAACCTGATAGTGAAATGTATTCATATGTTGTGAGCATGCCCAGTGCACGATGAGGTTATTAAACATGTGATCTTGCCACCTTTAGAATTAGCTGCACCCCTATCCAAGCTGTGCCAGTACAGCTACAACACCGGCATCTTCCTGACCATTGAAAACTTGTCCATGTATGTCATGTCCACAAGAGCATGACATAATCAAACCAATAATTACTGCCCTATCAGTCCCCATGGTCTCTTGATCATCAGTAAAGTGATGAATGAGGTCAGTGACAGTGCTACCAAGTGGTACTGCTCACTGCACAGAAGGAAAAACCTGACATACTGGTCCCATTTGTATGCTTCACAGTGGAACTCCAGTTTGTTCATTTCCTGGTATTACTATATTTTGCTCCTGGTTTTTCCCTCTGTGATGCTCACTACTTACAACATTCTCTCCCTTCAACACTGACAAGAGGGATTTTCTCATCACTGAAGAGAACAACCTCAGTCTCCCAGTCCATCCTCATTAATGTTTTCAACATCGTTACTATGTCTTCACATCATTCCTAAAGTGTGGGGCCCAAAACTGGGCATAATACTCAAACTGAGGCTGTAGCTGTTCTTTAAAGAAGCATTCACCATAACTTACTTGCTTTTGGGGCATCTGGACAGAGTAGAAAAGGATAACAGTTCCCATTGGTGGCCATATCAAGAATTGGAGGACACCAGTCTATGGTGAATGGTGAAAGATACAAGTGCAACTTGAAGAAAAACATTTCTTGCTTGACAGTAATTATGATTTGGAATGAACTTCCTGAACGTATGTGGTTTCTTGAAGGGTAATTAATTCAATAATTAACTAAATGGAATTAAATCAAAAGAGATGATTAACTAAAGAGAAATAATTTCCAGGGCTACAGGAAAAATGTGGAGGAGTGAAATTAGTGGAGTAGCTTTTGCAGAAAGCCAACATGGTCACACCAGGCTAAATGGCCTCCTTCAGTGCTATAGCCACTCTCTGATAGAAAAACCTATAAAAATATCTTTTCAAATTCCCAATGAAAATCCACCTTAAACTTGCAATTCAATGTTTTCCCCTGAAAGCACTGCAAATATCTTCTACTGCTATGATTGTAGATTACAATTTCTCCTTTTCATCTTTCTGTTCTGCTTTACTATCTATTTATGGAAGAAATGCAAATACAGAAAAAAAGGGAAAACATGTGGTGATTTTTCATGCTCATCGGCAAGGTCAAATACCTATGGCAAGCCAGGAAGGATATTGATACACCTAAATCAAACAAAGAACTATGGATGCTGAAAGTGTGAAACAAAATCAGAAGTTGCTGGAGAAACTCTACATGCCTGGAAAGAAAGCAGAGTCAATGTTTTGAGTCCAGTGACCCTTCTTCTCTACCCTGAATTTGAAGCTTTTAACGCTGTTGCTTTTTCACAGATAGTGCCTGACCTGTTGAGTTTCTCCAGCAACTTCTGTTTTTGTTGCATATTGATATAGATTATTTATCTCAAATATGCCCCATTTTTATTGTTCTTAGGGCTAAATGGATTAAAGAGTATGAGGAGAACGTGAATGATCAGCCATGGCCATATTGATTGGTGAAGCAGGCTTGAGGAGCCCAATATTTTAAAATTCATAAGATTTATCTTCATCTAAATGCTTTTCTTAAATGGCGGTGCAGCTTCTTAAAATGTGCACCTCTGACAGATATTTTGCCCACTGCTTTCCTGTCCTGTGGAGACCAAATGGGAACCCAGGGTTTTCTCAGTTAGGACTGATCCAGAAGATGTTTCAATGTAGGCCTGGCTCAAAATACTGACATAAAGCTCTCAGTATCCTCAACGGAAAACCTGTCTTGATGAAATCATTTTTTATTTATTCATTGGATTGTAGGTGTTGCTGGCTAGTCTAGCATTTATTATCCATTCCTTATTGCCTTCGAGAAAACAATAGTGATCTGCCTTCTTGAACTGCTTCAGTTCTTAAGGGTTGGGACACCCACAGTGTTATTAGGAAGAGAGGATTTTGGGCCAGTTAAAGGTGAAGTACCAGCAATCTCGTTCCAGGTCGGGATGGTGTGTGGCATGGAGGCCTGCCTGAAAATGGAGGTATTTCTCCACAGATTCTATCTTTTTCTAGCTGCAAGAAATCATGACTTTGGAAGTTGTTTTTTGAGGAGTCCTGCTGAGTGATTGCAGCGCTTCTTGTTTATACTGCTGTTAGAGTACATTGGTGATGAAGGAAGTGAGTATTGATCTGGTGGGTGGGTGCCAGTTAAGTGGGCTGCTCTGTCTGGGATAGTGTCAGTCTTCCCGAGTGTTGTAGAAACTGCATTCATCCATGCAAGTGGGGAATATTCTGTCACACTCCTGACTTGCACTTTGTGGATGATGGCCAAACAGTGGGGAGACAGAAGGTTGAATTACTTACTGCAGAAATCCCAGCCTTTGACCTGTACTTGCAGCCACAGTATTTGTATGGCCGGTCCAGTTGAGGTTCTTGTCAGTGGTTCACTTCTTGCTTATGCCTGTGCCTCTGCTTTTTCGTATTTTTTCCTGTTCTGCGTCTGTGTGAAATTGTACAAGCAAATACCCATTTTCTCTCATTGAGATAACCATTTCCTCACAAACAAGAACATATTTTCAGGGGGCTCACTGCTTGATGGAAGGGAAGGTTGACCTGAATATTATACCCTTCCAGTATCCATATGTGTGCACTTTCAACAGAGATAGCGATTTGGAGGGAGTCTGGTTAGTTTTTCAACTTTCTAGCCTAAGGATTTGCACATTCAATTGTAGTCTTCAAAGCATCACCCTTACTGAATTCTGCAGAGTCTGGAGAGATCGTTACCACAGCAATAACCTAACTTTTCAGGCAGGAAAAGACTACTGTTCCATTTTGTCAATTATCCAAAATCTAAAAATATTCTGAGTGGATTTCTAATTTAATCCTCACCCTAGATAACAAGGTGTGGAGCTGGATGAACACAGCAAGCCAGGCAGCATCAGAGGAGCAGGAAAGTTGACATTTTGGGTCTGGACCCTTCTTCAGAAATGGGAGAGGGAAAGCGGGGTCTGAAATAAACAGAGAGAGGGGGAGGCGATGGTAGAAGGTGGATAGAGGAGCAGATAGGTGGAGAGAAGACGGACAGGTCAAGGAGGCGGGGATGAAGCCAATACAGTTGAGTGTAGGTAGGGAGTTGGGATGGGAGTTGGTCAGTGAGGAGGGAGGGGCGGGTAGTTGGGAGGGAAGAAGGACAGGTCAAGGAGGTGGGGATGAGGCTAGTAGGTAGGAAGTGGGGTGGGGGTTGGTCGGTGAGGTGGGAGGAGAGGAAAGGTGGGAGAAAAGATGGACAGGTCAAAGAGGTGGGGACAAGAGGGGCTGGTCTTGGGATGAGGTTGGGGGTGGGGACATTTTGAAGCTTGTAAAGTCCACAATGAGACCGTTGGGCTGCAGGGTTCCCAAGCGGAATATGAGGTCCTGTTCCTCCAGCCTTTGGCTGGCATCGTTGTGGCACTGGAGGAGGCCCTGGATGGACATGTTGTCCAAGGAGTGGGAGGGGGAGTTGAAGTGGTTCGCGACCGGGAGGTGTTGTCGTTTGTCACAAACTGAATGTAGGTGCTCCACAAAGCAGTCTCCAAGCCTCCGCTTGGTTTCCCTGATGTAGAGGAGGCCACATCGGGAACAGCGGATACAATATGCCACATTAGCGGATGTGCAGGTGAACATCTGTTTAATGTGGGAGGCTTTCACGGGTCCTGGGATCGAGGTGAGGGGGGAGGTGTAGGGGCAGGTGTAACACCTCGTGTGGTTGCGGGGAAAAGTGCTGGGGGTGGTGGGGCTAGTGGGGAATGTGGAGCGGACGAGGGAGTCGCGGAGAGAGTGGTCCCTCCGGAAGGCAGATAAGGGCGGGGAGGGAAATATATCCTTGGTAGTGGGTTCAGATTGCAGGTGGCGGAAGTGGTGGAGAATGATGCGTTGAATCCGGAGGTTGATGGGGTGATATGTGAGGATAAGGGGAATTCTGTCTTTGTTATTATTGTGGGGAAATGGTGGGAGGGCTGAGGTGCGGGAAACGCAAGAGATGCGGTCGAGGGCGTTTTCGACCACTGTGGAGGAGAAATTGCGGTCCTTGAAAAACGAGGACATCTGGGATGTCTGGGAGTGGAACATCTCATCTTGGGAGCAGATGCGGCAGAGGCGAAGGAATTGGGAATAGGGGATAGCATTCTTGCAGGAAGGTGGGTGAGAGGAAGTGTATTCTAGGTAGCTGTGGGAGTCGGTGGGCTTGAAATTGATAGCAGTTTCCAGGTGATTACCAGAGATGGAGACAGAGAAGCCCAGGAAGGAGAGAGAGGCATCAGAGATGGTCCAGGTGAACTCAAGGTTGGGGAGGAAGGTGTTAGTAAATTGGATGAACTGTTCGACTTCCTTGTGGGAGCATGAAGTGGTGCCAATACAGCCATTGATGTAACGGAGGAAGAGGTGGGGGATGGTGCCAGTGTAGCCGCGGAAGAGGGACTGTTCCACATATCCTTCAAAGAGGCAGGCATAGCTTGGGCCCATGCGGGTACCCATGGCCACCCCTTTCATCTGTAGGAAGTAGGAGGAGTTGAAGGAGATGTTGTTAAGGGTAATCCTCATCCTGTTTGTTGATAGGACCATCTCTGCTTCCTTTCCAAGCCTACAATTATTCTTCCTTCTGTCACCTTGCTTGTAGTCTGTTAAATATGTTCATCATACTTTCTTTTGCAGAGATTTTAATTTGACATTTTCATTTGTCATAGTTAAATTGAATCGAATCTGTGACTCGTTCTTGAATTTTCTATGCAAGAGAATAGTCAATGTGGATTCAAATTTTCCAGTTCCCTTTGTCTTGAATTACCTAATATCACCTGGTAATTACAAATGTCTTTACCATTGCTATTTACCATTTACCATGTTACCATTATAAATGGCAATTAACCTTTCCACAATCCTCTCAATTCTAGAAATTAATCTAAATATTTGTATATGTTTGTATGTGTGTACTTTGGGAGTCTATACATAATCTAAATGTGAAAAGGTATTTTTCCCATTGGATATATTCGAAAACTGACTGGTTAATTGTGAGTTGTTCCTTGAAATTTCTTTTGTAGTTGAGTGGCTGCATGAAAGTAACTCATGTGGTCTTCTTTGAAGGCTAGACATTTTCCAAGAAGGCATTTAACCACGGCGAGATTTACTCATGATCATCACAGAGGAATCTGGGTGAATCTCTCCTCTTGGGACCATGGACTTGAAATTTTAAAGCCTTTAAAATGACTGGTTAGAAAGATACGTCCTGAATAACCAAATGAGAACTGCATTTTTCCCTATCTTCTATAGGTGTGGCCTTTGAATGAGACTGCAGTTTAGTGTCACTTAGCCCAAAATACAGCCCCTTTTTTTTACTGTAACCTGAAAACCATCAGGAACTGAATGGAAACTGCCCAAATCTATTCCTTGAAGGATCCTCACAGCCATTAGCAAGAAGTGTATTTATTTTAATGTAAGGAGTGTAACAGATAAGGCAGTGAGCTTGGAGCCTGAATTAGTACATGGGACTATGATGTGGTAGCCATTACAGAGACTTGATTGAGAGAGGGACAAGACTAATGTTTCAGGGTTTAGATGTTTCAGGAGTGACAGAGAGAGATGTAATGGGGAAGGGGAGTTGCATTACTGATTAAAGAGAATGTCACAGCTGCACTGAGAGAGGACATCTTGGAGGGCTCAACCAGCAAGGCCATATGAATAGAATTTAGGAGTAAGAAAGGTGCAGTCACTATGATGCGGTTGTACTAATGGCCTCCCTTTGGCCAGCAGGAATTAGACGAACAGAAATATATGTAGACCACAGAAAAAAATGTAAAAACAACAGAGTTATCATTGTGGATGATTTTAATTTCCTCAATATTCATTGGGAGCTCTTAATGCCAGGGGCTTAGATGGGACAGAATTTGTTAGATGCATCAGGAGGGAATCTTAAAATAATATGTAGATAGTTCAACTAAGGAAAGGGTCGTACAAGACCTTGTATTGGGGAAGGAGCCTGACCAGGTGATCAAAGTTTCAGGTAGAGGACTATTTTGGGAACAGTGATAATAATTCAGTAAGGTTTAAGATAATTATGGAAAAGGATAAGCCTGTTCTTTAGGTGAAAGTGCTAAATTAGGGGAATGCAAATTACAACAATATGAGGCAGGAATTGAAAAAATTAGACTGGGTGATGTCTGAAGGTAAATCCACATCTGACATGCAGGAATCATTTAAAAGCCAGTTGACCAGAGTTTAGGACCAGCACGTTCCTATAAGGATGAAGGATAAGGATAGCAAGATTTATGAACCTTGGATGATGAGAAATATTTTCATTTAAGTTGAAAAGAAAAAGGAAACATGTCTAATGTTTAGGAAACAGAAATCAGACAAGGCACTTGAGGAGTATAAAGACAGCAGAAGGGAATTAAAAAAAAGAAATTAGGAGGGTTAAAAAGGGCAATGAAATGTCCTTGGCATGGAGGATTAAGGAGAATTCCCAGGCTTTTCTTTTTGTGTGCATATATAGAATATATACATTATATATTAGGAGCGAGGGAGTAATGAGTGGAAGGGTGGGTCAACTGAAGGACAAAGGAGGGAATTTATGTGTGGAGCCAGAGGAAGTGGATGAGATCCTTAATGAGTACTTTTCATTGGTATTCACCAAGGACAAAGACAGAGATAATGGTAATTTTAGAGAGGGGTTTGTTGATACTCTAAAGTATGTCGATGTTAAGAAGGAGAAGGTGTTGCATGTCTTGAAAAACATTATGGATTGGGTAACTCCCTGGAGCCTGATGGGATCTATCCAAAGATACTGAAGGAGGAAAGGGAGAAGATTGCTGAGGCTTTGACAGAAATCTTTGTATCCTCTTGAGGCACAAAGTCCCTGAAGACCGAAGAATAGTCAACATTGTTCCTTCATTCAAGAAGGGCAACAGGGATAATCTAGGAAATTATAGGCGGGTATACATCAGTAGTAGGGAAATTATTGGAGAAGATTCTTGGAGACAGGATTTACTTGCATTTGGGGAAGAACGGACTTATTAAGGATAGTCAGCATGACTTAATGTAAGGGAGGTCTTGTCTCACAAAATTGGTTGAGTATTGTGAGGAAGTGGTGAAGATGATTAATGAAGGTAAGGCAGTGGATGTTGTCTACATTGACTTTACTAAAGCATTTGACAAGGTCCCTTATGGTAGGCTGATTCAGAAGGTCAAATTGCATAGAATCCATGGTGAATTGTAAAGTTGGATACAAATTGGCTTGGTCATAGAAGATGGAGGGTAGTTGTGGAGGGGTATATCTCTGAATGAAAGTCTGTGACTAGTGGTGTCCCATGAGGATTATTGTTGGGACCTCTGTTGTTTGGAATATATATATAAATGTTTTAGATGAAAATGTCAGTAGTCTGATTCGTAAGTTTGCAGATGACATGAAAATTGGTGGAGTTGTGGATAGTGAGGAAGTTTGTCAAAGGATGCAGGTGGATATAGATCAGCTGGAAAGTTGGGCAGAGCAATAGCAGACGATTTTAATCTGAACAAGTGTGAGATGTATTTTGGGAGGTCAAATACAAGAGGAAAGTATACAGTAAATGGCAGGACCCTTAGGAGCATTGATATATAGAGGGACTTTGGGGTGCAAGTCTTTGGCTCCCTGAAAGTGACAACACAAGTGGATAAGGTGGTAAAGAAGGCATTATGCATGCTTGGCTTCATCCGTCAGGGCATTGAGTATAAAAGTTGGCAAGTTGCAGCTGTATAATACTCAGTTCAGGCCACATTTGGAGTACTGTACAGTTTTGGTTTGTCTCACTATAGGAAGGATGTGGCGGCTTGGAGAGGGTGCAGAAGAGATTTACCAGGATGTTGACTGAATTGGGGTGTATTAGCTATAAGGAGAGGTTGGATAAACTTGGATTGTTTTCTATAGAATGTTGCAGGCTGAGGCTGAGGAGTATATAAAATTATGAGGTTCATGGATAGGGTTGATAGTGAGAGTCTTTTTCCCAGAGTGCAAATGTCAAATATTAGGGGGCATAGGTTTAAGGTGGGAGGGAGAAAATTTAAAAGAGACGTGTGATGCAAGTTTTTTGCACAGAGGGTGGTAGGTGCCTGGAACATGCTGCCAGATGACATCGTGGAAGCAGATAGCAATGCTTAAGAGGTATTTAGACAGACATATGAACAGGCAGAGATGGACCTTGTGCAGGCAGATAGGATTAGTTATGAATAGCTTCATAGCTGGTGCAGACATGGTGGGTTGCTCTTTTCCACCTTCTTTTCTCTTCCCCTCCCTTTCCTCATGCTCCTATGCCAATACTTTCTCTCATCCTCATTTTCCTCCATCACTAAACTATTTCTATATTTCCATTCTCATCTACTGCTCCCATTCTCCTCTCCACTTCCGCCTTGAAGTTTCAAACCTTTAGCCCTTTGAAGTTCCTACATCTGAAAGATGAGTTAAGGCTAATTCCCAATTGGGGCAAAAAGTTAGATTTTTTCCCAATATCCACTAACTTGAAGCAACTTTACCAGAAAACTTTGCCAGAACCAGAAAAGCCTGAAGAGGAAATTCTAAATCAGCTATGCACCCAGTCCTGTGAGGAATAGTGGAATTAGCAGAAGCTTTCTGAGTTTGATCAAAGGAACTCATGGACTACATTTCTCCCCTTGACCATTGCTAGATATCCTAATGCTATGGCATAGAAATCCCATTGCCCAATGGACAATGTGAATGAGCATTGATGTGGGTATATTCTATATATTAACATTCTATCGCAGCGTTCATGAGCATATTATAAACATGCCCACTGCAGTTCCATTTAACTTAATGGATTCCATATTTGCATTGAAATGACTTGCACTGAGCTGCATTTACAATCTTCTGGCTGAATGATTTGCAGTTTTTGGCTTTAATCTTTAATCAGATTTTTGAAATGCATCAGCGAGCATCTTATTTATGATGAACACTCAGGGGGAGGTGTTTTCTCACAAGTTGCTCTTGTACAGTTACAGATCCGCATTCGAAACATTTGGGAACTGTTTGGATTTGTGTCTTTTGTCAAACTTCTTTTCAGCGATGAATCAAAAATAGACACAAGTCTAATACTAAGTTATGTATTGAATAAACACAGAGACAAAAGCATTACACTCATAAAATAGCATGGGGAAAGGAACAATAGTCAGTGAGTAATGAATACGTTGAAGCAGTAGTTCAAAGGAGGGGTGAAGGTGGCATAATAAACCCTGAGAGAAAGGTATACAGCAGTCATTCAAGGCCTACAATTAAATTACAGACCAGATTGCCTGATGGCCAGATAATCATTTCTGAAATATAGACAGGATTTGTACATGGCGCCCCTGCTGCACTGCCATCATAGCACTCTGAAGGAATTATCTGGGAAATTGAAGATTCTGCTGGGAAATTCCCCTACACTTACAACCTTCCAAGAGTCTCTATAGGAACTGGAGAATTCAGAGGTCACCTCTGAAGTTAAGCAAGTAGTTAGTCAGAAAAATTAGCAGATTGAAAACCCAGTCTAAATCCTAAGTATTAAACTAAGCCCCAAATTACTGTTCACACCCTCATCTACATTCTTCTAGAACACCTAAATTCCCCAGACTCTGATCCGCCTTCTCCCTTCCACATCCTGTAACCCATCACACCCCACCACCAGACCCGACACATCCCCTCCCCCTAAGATTCGACACCAACGCTCCCTATCATCTGACCTCATACACCCCGTCTATACCTGGGACCTGATACTCCCCTTGAGATCCAACACCACCACTCCCTGCCACCAGACCAAACAGCTCTGCCCTGCACTGGACTGAACCCAGCCCCACCTGGGACCTGACCTACCTGTCCCATTGCCACACCAGACCTCCAACCTAATTCCCCAGCATCCCACCTCCCCCAAGACCTGACACCTCTTCTCACAAATAAACAGACTGAATACTGGAGAAACATAGAAGATCTGGCAGCATATGTGGAGAGAGAAACAGGTTGATACAACTTTTCTTAAGAATCGTGAAAAGTGTTGGAAAATAGGCTTTTCTTTTATTTACTGATGCAAGATAACATTGCCGGCTGGCCAACATTTATTGTCCATTCCTGGCTTCCCCTGAGAAGGTGATGGTGAGCTACCTTCTTGAACTGTTGCAGTTCATATAATGTCGCCTGAACTGCAGGATTTTGATCCAGCGACAGTGAAGGAATAGCAATATATTTCCATGTCAAAATGATGCATGGCTTGACAGGAAATTTGCAGGTGATGGGGTTCTCATGTATCTGCTACCTTCTGGATGCCAGTGGTTTGAGGTTTGGAAGGTGCTATCTAAGGATTTTGGTGAATTTCTGCAGTGCATTTTGTAGATAGTACATGTACATGCTGCTGCTACTGAGCATCTATGGAGGAGGGATTATACCTTTGACAGAGGCAGAGGAGGAACAATAAGGCTGATGGTATAGAAGCCCAATGCAGAAGATAAAAGATTTGTTAAAAGAAACAAAGAGATTTAAAAAAGGATCTAAATTGAAGGAAATTGGAGAACAGTCGTAGTGTGATCAGCTTCTGAAGTTATTGAATTCAATATTGAGACCTCAAAGCTGCAGAGGCTTATGTGGAAAATGAGATGTTGTTCCTTAAGCTTGTTTTGTGCTTCTTTAGAACATTGCAGCAAGCCCAGGGCAGAAATGTTAGCATGAGAACAAGGTGGTTTAATGAAATGGCAAGCATCTGGAAGGTCAGGGTCATCCCTACTGACAGAACAAAAGTGTTCCATACTCCTTCTCACAGTCTGGACCTGACATTCCCTATCCCTGCTGTGGACACAGACCCCATGCAAGACAATGGATATGGAGAGGCATATTTTTGTGATGCCACCTTCAATTGGCACCAGTGGCCTGGCAAGGAGCACTCCCTCTTTAACTGGCCAGAAGCCCTTATGATTAAACATGCTGAGTTGCACAATGAGTGCCAGTCTTTCTTGCAGTCCATTAAATCAGAATGGAGGCGGTTTGGGGCCCTTAATTAGTGTCCACTGAAGTGCTTCATTTGGACCATTTACAAATGTTCCACCCATTACCTCCCCTGCCTTTTGTAAGATTTTAGTGTTGGTGGTAATAGTGGGCACATTACCTCTATGTTGCTTTCCTACCTGTGCGTGGCCTATAAAATTCAATTTCTGAGAATCCATTGATTCCAATCCCAGCGGCATTTGTCAATGTCGTCCAGGTTATGTGTGTGTGAAATTTGCACTGTGGGATTAACGATTATGACGTGGAACAATTTATGTTTGTCTGTCTGGATAGCGTAAGAATTATTTTTACATCAGAATTAATTCACAAAAATAAACTAAAATGTTGCCTCTTATGGCATGGTATTATTTAAAGGTGAATGAATATATAAATACAAAAGGTAATTCAAAATGAGCAGGTAAGTATTGAGTTTTGTGAATTGCTTATTAACTAACAACTGCCATTAGTGAGCTAACCTTATCCAAATTCTTCAGATTGTACTAAAGATAAAAGGTACTGCAGATGCTGGAGAATCCGAGATAACAAGCATGGGGCTGGATGAACACAGCAGGCCAAGCAGCATC
>JAHRHZ010000034.1:32469017-32531467 GCA_024137785.1 Ginglymostoma cirratum | reverse complement strand
CTGTCCGTCCTCCCTGGACTGACCTATCTCCTCCCTACCCCCCTACCTACACTCACCTTTACTGGCTCCATCCCCGCATCTTCGACTTGTCTGCCTCCTCTCCACCTATCCTCTCCTCTATCCATCCTCTATCTGCCTCCCCCTCTCTCCCTATTTATTTCAGAACCCTCTTCCCCTCCCCCATTTCTGATGAAGGGTTTAGGCCCGAAACCTCAAGTTTTCCTGCTCCTATGATGCTGCTTGACCTGCTGTGTTCATCCAGCCCCATGCAAGCTACCAAATAGGTCTACTTGCATGCCAAGCAGCAAGTGATAGACAGAGCAAAGTGATTCCACAAGCAACAGATCAGATCTAAGCTCTGCAGTCCTACCATATCCAGTCATGAATGGTGGTGACAATTAAACAACTCACCGGAGGAGGAGGCTCCACAAATATCCCCATCCTCAATGATGGAAGAGCCCAGCTCATCAGTGCAAATGATAAGGCTGAAGCTTTTGCAGCAATCTTTAGCCAGAAGTGCCAAGTGCATGATCCATTTCAGACTCCTCCAGTGGTCCCCAGCATTACAGATACTAGTTTTCAGCCACTTCAATTCACTCCACATGATATCAAGATATGGTTGGAGGCATTGGATACAGGAAAGGCTACAGGCCCTCACAATATTCTAACAGTAGTACTGAGGACTTGTACTTCAGAACTTGTTGCTCCTCTAGCCAAATTGTTCCAAATTCCCCACTTGCCTGAATGAGTGCAGCTCCAACAACATTCAAGAAGCTTGACACCATCCAGAACACCAAGCTGCCCGCTTGATTGGCACCACATCCACAATCATCCACTCCCTTTGCCATCAAAATGCTCAAGTAGCAGCAGTATGTACTATCGACAAGGTGCACTGCAGAAAATCACCAAAGATCCTCAGACAGAACCTTCCAAATCCACGATCACTTCCATCTAGAAGGACAAGGGCAACAGAACACATGGGAACACCACTATCTTCAAGTTCCCCTTCAAGCCACTCACCATTTTGACATGGAAATATAGAATCATTTCTTCACTGTCACTGGATCAAACTGCATGAATTCCCTCCCTAATGGCATTGTAGATCAACCCATAACAGGTGAACTGCAGCATTTCAAGAAGGCAGCACGCTACCACCTTCTCAATGGCACCTAGGAACTGGCAATAAATGCTGGCCTGTATTGCGATGCCCACATCCTACAAATGAATAAATAATAAAAGGCTCCATCACTTATCTGGGTACAGTGCTACCTTGTTGTCTGGAACGATATGCGATTGGATTCCTGTCCACCTAGCAGACTACTCCATGCACTCTATCCTTGGCTACTTTGCACTCTACCCACCAGGCAGCCATCTCCCTATCCACTGGCACTGTGCCCTCTTGGCACCCTATTCTCACATTTGCCTGATGTACTTATTGGTTCACACCCACGTTAAAGTGGCTATCCTTGATACCAGACTTTTATATGACAGAATATGGCAACTGATTGCTGTGAGAAAGAGGGCATAGTTTTCCTTCCCTTGACTATTCTATGCTGCAAGGGACCTGTCAGGATGGAAGTGTGGTTTTACATTTGTGAAGGGGCCAAGATCGCAATCTCCTGTCAGAAATGCAAAGATGTTTTATTGTGTAAATACAGAGTGGAGTGGCAATTTCTCATATTTTCCTGTTCTCAATTGCAGATCAGTTGTGCTCCCGCCAATTTGTGCTTGAGACTGTCTGTGAATATTAATATATGACATTGGGATTTAACATCTCTGTGAGCCTTGCACAATGCAGGATGTGAGCTACCCGGGTTAAACTTTACTCCAAGATTTCCTGTATTAATAAATATTTATTCATAGTCACTAAGCAGCACCTCAGTCACAGAATAATATCAACTAATTCAGCTCTAACTTTGCATATATAACTCAAGCACAATCATTGAACAGCATTATTAGAAATTAATAGCAAAGGTAAATAAAAATGAAAAAAACTGCAGATGCTGTAAATCAGGCACACAAACAGAAGTTGCTGGAAAAGCTTAGCAGGTCTGGCAGCAACTGTGAAGAGAAAATCAGAATTAACGTTTCCGGTCCGGTGACAATTCCTCAGGACAGTTCTGAGGAATGATCACCGGACCCAAAATCTTAACTCTGATTTTCTCTTCACAGATGTTGCCAGACCTGCTGAGCTTTTCCAGCAACTTCTGTTTGTGAGCAAAAGATGAATGTTAGGTTAAATATTTTAATTGTTTTAATTTGAAAATGAACCTTATTGATGAAACTTCAGTTTACCTATGGTATTGTTAGTCCTTTTGCATGTTTATTTTAAATCTTATTGTTAAAAACTTTTCTGTTACAAACCCTCCCATCATAATGAACCTATTGCCTGAACCCCGCTTGTTAACAGCCAATAAAGTGGTTGAAGTCTCAGTAGAATGAAAAAATGGAAGGCTGGCATTTATATAGTAATTAATCATGTCTTACTGAAAACTCCTAGAGCATTTCATCTCTTTTGTGGTGCTTCATATAAATTAGATTACTTTCAGTAGAGTCACCTGCTCTAGTCCTTTCTTAATTTTGCATCTCTCAAGCTTCCAGTCTTATATCCCACTTGCACCTCCACTCCTTTGTCCCTTATTGCTCTTCCCCTCTGTTTGGCGAATAATTGCATGGCTACAGTCTGGCATATACTAGTCCAGTTCTGTCCATCATAATCCTTAACACCTGTGTCCCAAAGGCTGCATATTCAGCCCCTTACTATATCCCTTATATACTCACAACTGTGTGGCCAAATTCTGCCCTAAGTCATTTACGAGTTTGCTGATGATACCACTATAATGGATCAGATCTTAAACAGCAATGAGACAGAGTATAGGAAGCAGATAAAGAGCTTAGTGGCATGGTGTAAAGTCAAAAATCTCACCCTCAATGTCAGCAAATGAAGGAGCTGGTCATTGACTTCATGAAGTGGAGTGGAGGGCAATGGTGCTAAGGTGCAGATGGTGGAGAGCTTCAAGTTCTGAGGAGTAAATATCACCAACAGACTGTCCTGATCCATCCATGTTGACGCTACTGTCAAGAAGGCACACCAATGTCTTTACATCTTCAAAAGGCTAAAGAAATTTGGCATGTCCACAATGACTTTTACCAGTTTTTATGGATGCACCATAGAAAGCATCCTATCAGAATGTATCATAGCTTGGTATAGCAACTGCTCTGCCCAAGACTGCAAGAAATTATAGAATTGTGAATGCATCCCAGTCCATTTGTTATGGACCAGATCAGATCCCCTCAAAATATTTTAAGAGCATAGCCTAGACCCTAAATTTTTCTTATGTTAAAGGTAGATATGAAGTGTGTGTACCAGATATCATGCAACTGGTCAAACTACTCAATGTTAAGGAAAACACAATTTATTTAAATGCAACAGTTTAAATACATACAAAAGGAAGAGGAATTTGGAATAACATAACTGTTGGAAAACTTAACCAAATAATAAATACAGTACCTACTACTAATTAACTGTTCTAACATTGTAACATCCCATAGACACACCCGTTGGCAAAAAGGTAAATTCAGACACGGACACAGGCAATTCTCCAATCCAGGATGAAACAACATCAAAAGAGATTTCAGAGAATGTAGCAACTAGGAATCATTTAACTGATGCTCCAACTCTTTTGGAACCCAAACAGCTTCTGACTGCTACAGCTAAAAAAAATAGGAAGCTAGATCTATGAGACCTGGCCACTTCCCTTCCTTTGTTACAACTGTTTTTTTTAAAAAGAAAACCCTAAAGGTTGTTGACTTAGGCCATCTCCCAAAGCCACTTTGGTACTTCCGCCTTTATAACCTCTCTTCAAAGAAACCCAGGACAAACTAATCTTTTTAAAGTGACAGCATTGTTACCCATCATGCAAACAAGCCTTCTATCCACTGACTTTGTCTGTACTTCCCACTGCCCTGGGAAAGCAGCCAAGATAATCAAAAACCCCTCCTACCCCTGTTATACTCTCCTCCACCCTCTTCCATTAGGTAAGATACAAAAATTTGAAAACATGTACCAACAGGTTCAAGAATAGCTTCTTCCTCACCATTATCAGACTTTTGAACAGACCTCTCATATATTAAATTTGATCTTTCTCTGTGCCTTCTCTGTAGTTGTAACACTATATTCAGCATTCTGTTCTATTACCCTGTTGTACTTATGTAAGGTATGATTTGCCTGGATAGCATGCAAAACACTACTTTTCACTGTATTTTGGAACATGTGACAATAATAAATCAAATCAAATCAAGCTACATCATTTCCTGCTTTCAAAACTCTAGACGTTCACTTCAACTCTACCTTTGGCACTCTGCTCAAACCCATTTTGATTGTTCTTCTTTCCTCTTACTATTTTCTAGCTTAATGTGATGACTTTTATCAAGATTTCTCCCCAATTCCCTTAGACTTCAGTTATTTGGTGATGCAATAATTGGGCAAAAACTGCAAAGTGCTGTCAAGTGCAGTCACTCTCACATCAATTCTGGAGTTCAGCTCTTTTGTCATCTTTAGACCAATGCTGTAAAAAGGTGAGGAGTGGCCCTGCTGGAAGCCAAACTAAGCATCGGTGCTTGATCTTACTGTTGATGATTTCTTCCATCGGTTTACACCTTACTAATAATCAAGCATAGATTGCTGGGCTGGAAATTGGCTGGGTTGCATTTGTCCTGCTTTTTTGTGGACAGGACGCACTTGGGCAAATTTCTGCATTGCAGTGTTGTAATCTCTGTTCAAGATCTGTTCTGATTTGTATAGAGGTAGCATTACACAGCATAATGGAGTGTATCCTCATTATGACAACTGTACTTCGTCTCCACAAGAGCTGTACAGTGGTTACTCCAATTAGTACGCTCATGGACTGATAATCTTGTGACTCGTTGATTGTATAAGATCAAGTAAGTGTTTCCCCTTTTCTTGGTTTCCTGACCCCTTGCTCCAAACCCTATCTAGCAGCTTTAGGAGCCAGACAGCCTAGTCCTGATGGTGCTACTGAACCCATCTTGGTGATGGGCATTGAAGTACCACACCCAGAGCACACCCTGCATCCTTGCCGTTCTTCTTCCAATTTGTTTAACATGGAAGAGTACAGCCAAGGACTTCAGTAGGTAGTAATCAGCAAGATGTTTCTTTGCCCAGGTTTTATCTGGTATTATGAGACGTCATGGGGTTGAGGACCCCCAAGACAACTTCCTCCTGACAGTATATGACTATCCTGATACCTCTGGTGGGCCAGTCCTGTCACATTACTCCTATTCCACTGTCTCCTTCCTATTTATAGGATTATTACCTTTATTGTGAAAAAATGTTTTTAGAGTTCACTTTTCAAAGGCTAGAGTCTCCATTCAAGATTAGACCTACCTGTTTTGCAGCCCGCCATCTGAGGAAATAATTGTTAGTAAGGAAACCTTTGCACGGGCAGCAAGACTACCTGTTCCTTTGTTATTTCCAATGCAGAGGTCTATGTTGGGTGATCTTTCTGGCTTTATTCCTTTTTGTTGACTTCTAGACTATTCCAGAGGGCAGTGAAGAATCAACTCCTTTGATTTGCATTCGTCAACTAAGGAAATAGTTTATCTTTATCTAACCAACCAAGTCTTGAACAACTTACTTAGATTAGCTCTCATTATTTTATACATAAAGAGATAAAATCAAATTTGTACGATCTGTTCTCATAACTTAACCATTTCAGTTCAAATACCATTCTGTTAAATCTGCACTACACCTCCTCCAAGAAAAAGTCCTGTGGCAACCACGTCTGGATTCAACTATTTGATAACTTAGAAATCATTATAGAGTTAATAATTGTTGGGGAGATGTATTCTCAAGGTGAGAATATATGGTGCGAGAGGAAGCCTCTATTGGAGATATATTGATCTTATTAAGCCAGCAAAAAGTGGAACCAAAAGGGAATATAATCCAAAGGTTTAACACTTGATTGACACAACATTCCAACTCAACCACATGACACTACTATGATAATTATTGTTCTCAAAATAAAGGCTCCTTTCTCACAATTAACTCTGTGGATTGTTAATCTTTGAATCGTTGATATAAATCTGTCTTTAGGTTTTTCCCATAGATGGTGAATAGCAGAATTCCCATTTTCCATGATTATTCACATTACAACAGGCATAGTACAACATTAATGTTTTCAATTTGTTCACTAAATGATATTAAGATCTTTTCCTACACCCAACATTTGCAGAAACAATGTTCGTATAGATTCATATCATTTTTAAATCGAGACTAAACGTGTGGAACATATTCTGCATTGCAGCAAAAATGTCTGACACACTGCAACATTCGGTCAAAGTAGAGAAGCATTCAGGTGACTTTCACCTTTTGGTTGAAAATTGACGTTCATTGGATTCACTTTCATTAAATTTTGTTTGTCCCTGTCCTTTATATGAATGTAATGTGGCTAGCTGTTCATCCTCATCACCAAATTCTTGATGATTGCAGGTGACAAGTGTTCAGTAATTGTACATGACATTTTCATCCTAGAGCGCTGATACTGCTGGCATTGTCTGTCAGGGAAAGCGTTCAGAAATAAGACCCTACAAACCTGTCTGATATAACTGGGGCAAATTGTACTTAATTAGCTGCCCAGTGTGTAAGAGCTCAGTAATTGTATTTTTTAAATATAAAAATCAGAGCCTTTGAGTTCCCTTATATATCACATCTGTCCTCGGCTCCACAATATACAGTGTTTTCCAGACAGTTTATGCTGTTGTGAATGTGAGAAAAATAGACGATAATCTGCAATAATTATTTCTCATGCAAACACAAGTTGAAGCATACTATTATGTTATACATGCTTGCCATGGCTACTGATCCAGAAGGAATTACACTTGTGTCATTTAAGATGATACAGGTTTACAGTACATTATTTGTTCATGGGATTTGGGCATTGCTGGCGAAGACAGAGTTTGAAATCAATCCTTAATTGTCCTTCAAGGTGATGCTGAACTACCTTTTTGAATTGCGGTTGTTCATATTTTTTTTTAATATGGGCACAGTCCTTTTGGGAGTGGGCTGTAGAAATTTGACCCAGCAATGATGAAAGCATAGCAATATTTTTCAAGTCTGGATAGCGCGAGTTGGAGTGATAATTGCAGATGGTGGTGTTTCCACATGCCTTCTCCTCTTCATCTTTCAGGTGGTAGAGGTCAAATGTTTTGGAGTTGCTGGCACATTGCTGCAATGCATCTTGCAGAAGACACACACAGTAACCATTATGCACCCGTAGTGGTGATCATGATGTTTCAGATGGTTGACAGGATCACAATCAGATATATTGCTTTTCCTGGATGATACCGAGTTTACTGAATGCTGCAGGTGGGCAGGGAATATTCCATCACACTGTAGACTTTGGCCTTTCATACATTGGAAAGAATATGGGGAGTTAGGAGGTAAATTACTCATAATGAATTCTCAGCCTCTGACCTGCTTTTGCAGCCTTGGTGTTAATGTAACTGTTCCAGTTAGGTTTCTGGCTAATGGTTTAAATTCTAAAGCTCCCAGCCTGAAGCAGAGTTTTAGCAAGTTTCTGGTGTCAGAGCAATTGGGAATAGTTAATTAAAGAAGTAGTGAAACAGTTTCCTCTGTAACTGGATCAGCTAGGCTTTTTGTGTTAGGAAAATATTAAACCAGCCAACTTCATGTGACTTAGCACTTGAGTGTGACTTACAATAGGGTACTGGGAGTTTAGTGATGAAAGGGAGTAAGGGAAAGATGTGCTTTTCAGTTTTTGTTCTTGCTGCTTCTAACTCAGCCTCCTGGATTGGTTCTTACTCTTTTATAGAAGAATCTAGTCATTTGGTGAATGTCTGCTATTTGAGTAAGAGGTATTCTATCCCTACGGTACAAAATAGTATAACAACTCATGGTAATGTCAATAAGGTATATAAAAGTCATAAGTAAATGTAAAATTTAATTAAATAAGTACGCACTTACTTAAAACACATTAAGGATGGCAGGATGGGTAATGTGCCACACCTACGACATTTGGGAGCTCCTAGATGCTGGAGGGAGATTACTTGGATTCTTTGTATCGGGAGGCAGTCACACCTTTTAACACTTGGTCAGTGCTCACTGACAGGTTAGCATGGTTGCAAGTGAGGCAGATAATGGGACGCAGAGGCCAGAATCACAGAAACATCAGCCTTTGCAATTGGTTGACGGTTTGAGGTGCTCTCTGCCTGCTTCAATGAGAGACAGTGCTGCAGGGTAGAAGGCCTAACATGGTATGATGGTACAGAAAACCATTGAAGCAGGAAGAGCAAAAAGAAATGTAATGGTGGTAGGGAACAGTATGGTTGAAGGGATTGACACCATTCTCTTAATCAGACAGCTGTGTTGCCAACCCTGTGTCAGGATTTGGGAAATCTGTTCAGTGCATGGAAAGAACAAACAATAGAAAGAGGAGGATCCAGGCTTCATGGTCCATGTAATTACAAGTAACATAGAGAGGATAAAGAAAGTGTTTCTGTGTAGTCAATGAGGAGCTAGGCACTAAATTAAGAAATAGAATGAGAGAGATGAATGAGTAGCTCAAAGATAGATATAGGGGACGTAGGTTCTGGTTATTTGAGCATTGGCACAAGTATTGGGGAATGTGGGATTTATACCAATGTGATAGTCATCCCCTGAACCGTTCTGGGACCTACATTCTTATGAGCCATATAACTAGAGAAGTAGAGAAGATTTTAAACAAAGTGATCAAGGTGGGGGAAGGATGGAATCAATTTAGAAAAATATGGTAAATCAAAGAGTAGCGATAAGGTGAAAGAGAAAGTTGTTAAATACGGGAAACGATGAACAGACCGTAATAGGGTGGCATAGAGAATAAAAATCTAGGAGAAAGTCAACAGATAACACTACAGGTTACAAAAAGAATGAAACTAAAGGCTGTGGCTGCAGGCACATAGCATTGAAAATAAAACAGATGAATTGAGAGTACAATACAATGAAGTCTTCAAAATTGTCTGACCAGATCTGTTCTTTTTAAAGTCCTGGTAGAGTTTCAATCAAATCAGCATCTATTCAGTTTTTTTCCAAAGACTCAACAAATCTTTGAACTTTATGTCAATGTGAAACTGAAAGCATAGGTCCAAATGACCAACTTAAATCCAAAGCTAAATACTATTCAATTGATAAGAGTACTTCATCCACTGGATAAAGAACTCTAATGCATATGAATACTTACATAATATTGATTAGTTTTATGGTCACTTAGCCTTTTAAGAGCAGATCCCAAGATCAAACAGCGTATCAAATACATACTTAACTCATCATGCACAATTACATAGAACATAGAACATAGAACATGGCAGCACAATACAGGCCCTTTGGCCCATGATGTTGTGCCAAACTTTTACCCTAAACCGAAGGTCTATCTAACATCCACCCCTCACCTCATACTATCATCTATATGCCTATCAAATAGCTGCTTAAATGCCCCAATGAGGCTGACTACATTACCCTCTCCGGCAATGATTTCCATGCCCCTACCACTCTCTGAGTAAAGGACCTCCCTCTGACATCCCCCCTATACCTACCTCCACTCACTTTAAAACTATGCCCCCTCATAATAGCTACCTCCACCCTTGGAAAAAGTCTCTGGCTGTCCACTCTATCGATACCTCTGATCATTTTGTACAACTCTATCAAGTCACCTCTCATCCTTCGTCGTTCTAAAGAGAAAAGCCCTCGCTCTCTCAACCTTTCCTCGTAAGACCTTCCCTCCATTCCAGGCAACATCCTGGTAAATCTCCTCTGCACCTTTCCAATGCTTCCACATTTTTCCTGTAATGAGGCGACCAGAACTGGACACAATACTCCAGATGTGGCCGAACCAGGATTTTGTATAGCTGGAGCATAACTTCACGGCTCTTGAACCTAATCCCTCTATTAATGAAAGCTAACACACCATACGCCTTCCTAACAACTCTATCCACCTGGGTGGCAGCTTTCAGGGAACTGTGGACATGAACCCCAAGATCCCTCTGCTCCTCCACACAGCCAAGAATCTTTCCGTTAACCCTGCATTCTGCTTTCAAGTTTGTCCTTCCAAAATGAATCACCTCACACTTTTCAGGGTTAAACTCCATCTGCCACTTCTCAGCCCAGCTCTGCATCCTATCAATGTCCCTTTGTAACTTAGAACAGCCCTCCGCACTATCCACAACTCGACCCACCTTCATATTGTCCGCGAACTTACTAATCCACGCTTCCACTCCTACATCCAAATCATTTACAAAAATCACAAACAGAAGAGGACCCAGAACAGATCCTTGTGGTACACCACTCATAATTGAGCACCATGTTGAATATTTTCCGTCCACTACCACCCTTTGTCTTCTAAAGGTCAGCCAATTCTGAATCCAATCTGCCACATTTCCCCCTATCCCATGCCTCCTTACTTTCTGCATGAGCCTACCATGGGGAACCTTATCAAATGCCTTACTTAAATCCATGTATACCATATCCACTGCTCCACCTTCATCCACGTGTTTGGTCACCTCTTCAAAGAATTCAATAAGGCTTGTGACACATGATCTACCCCTCACAAATCCATGCTGACTATCACAAATCAAACTGTGCCTATCCAAGTGATCGTAAATCCTATCTCTCAGAGCCCTTTCCAATAATTTGGCCACCACTGAAGTAAGACTAACTGGCCTGTAATTTCCAGGGTTATCCCTATCCCCTTTTTTCAACAAGGGAATGACGTTTGCCTCTCTCCAGTCTTCTGGCACTATACCCGTGGACAGTGAGGACAAAAAGATCATTGCCAAAGGCCCTGCAGTCTCTTTCCTCGCTTCCCATAGAATCCTTGGATAAATCCCATCTGGCCCGGGGGACGTCTCTACCTTCAAGTTCCTCAAAATTCCTAGTACATCTTCCTCGCTAACATCGACCTCCTCTAGCCTACCAGCCTGTTTCACACTGTCCTTCTCTACAACTAGGTCCCTCTCAGTTGTGAAGACCAAAGAAAAGTATTCATTAAGGACTTCTCCTATGTCTTTAGGCTCCGTGCACAAATTCCCTTCACAATTCTTGATCTGCCCTACCCTTTCTATGGTCATTCACTTATTCCTCACGTATGTTTAAAAAGCCTTGGAGTTTTCCTTGATCCTATCTGCCAAGGTTTTCTCATGTCCCCTTATAGCTCTCCTAAGCCCTTCCTTCCTGGCTAACTTGTATCTCTCTAGAGCCTTTTCCGATCCTTGTTTCCTAAACCTATATAAGCATTCTTCTTCCTCTTAACCAGTCGTTCGACCTCTCTTGAGAACCAAGGCTCCTTCACTCGACCGCATCTTCCCTGCCTGCTAGGGACAAACATATCGAGCACACACAGTATGCATTCCTTAAACAATCTCCACATTTCTATAGTGCTCTTCCCTGACAGCATCTGTTCCCATTTTATGTTACCCAGTTCTTGCCTAATAGATTATAAACCCGCAATTATAAACCTTACCCTGCTGTGTGTACCTATCCTTTTTCTTGAGTATTGTAAAAGTAACAGAGTTACGAACGCTACCGCCAAAATGCTGTCCTACCAACGTGTCTAACACTTGGCCTGGTTCATTGCCAAGCACCAAATCCAAAGTGGCCTCTCCTCGTGTTGATCTATCTACATACTGTGTCATGAATCCTTCCTGAGCGCACTGGACAAAATCCGTTCCATCTAAACTATTACAACTAAAAAGTTTCCAATCAATATTTCAAGTCACCCATGAATACGACCCTGTGATTTCTGCACCTATCCAGTATTTGCCTCCCAATCCGCTTCTCCACTTCTCTGCAACTATTGGGGGGTTTGTAAAAAAACCCCAACAAAGTGACTGCTCCTTTCTTGTTCCTGACCTCAATCCAAACTGACTCTGTAAACATATCATTCTCGAACTGCCTTTCAGTAGCTGCTATACTAGCCCTCACTAGCAACTCCACTCCGCTGCCTCTTTTACCACCCCCTCTATCTCTTTTAAAGCATCTCAATCCCAGAACTTCCGACAACCATTCCTGTCCCTGAGTTACCCAAGTTTCTGTAATGGCCACAACACCGCAGTTCCAAGTACCGATCCATGCTCTAAGTTCATCCGTCTTAGTTCTGATACTTCTAGCATTGAAGTATACACACTTCAAACCATTCCTGTGTTAGGACATTTGAAATTGGTAAAACCTTTTAAACGTCCTATTGAAAGGTCCCTTACTCCACTATGGCTTCATCCAAGAGGCACAAATTGACTTGGCTTACATAGATCACACATCCTTCAGAAAACAAAGCTTTTGGCAAAAGAACCAATATGACAGAAAATTGCATTTGCAACAGGTATTTAAATAATGATCTTCATATAACTTTAGGTAAGCATTGTGAAGCAATTTGCCATTTTTCATGCACCATGGGAGAATGTCATTTGTTCTACATGACCTGAGTTTAGAATTGTGGTCCTATATACCTCCAGTATGGGCCTCCAAATACAGCGTCATCATTGTTGGGAGAAGAATTTCTGACCTGGAATCTGGAGGCCAGTATCCTGTCGCCTAGTCACTGTTTATTTACACGTGGAGAGTCCTTGACACTGATCCAGCTCCATCAGGCCAGCTCTCAGAGTGAACAGGATGTCTGACACTCCTGTTCATAACTGTCAGCCAGGTCTGAGATAACAAATTGTAGAGCTGGATGAACACAGCAGGCCAAGTAGCATCAGAAGAGCAGGAAAGCTGATGTTTTGGGCCTAGACCCTGCTTCAGAAAGGGCCTGCTCCTCTGATGCTGCTTGGCCTGCTGTGTTCATCCAGCTCTACACCTTGTTATCTCAGATTCTCCAGCATCTGCAGTTCCTACTATCTCTGTCAGCCAGGTCTCCCTGATTGGACAAGATTAACAGGCCTAATCAGGGAAACCATATTCTATGAGGTCCACCTGCCTGACCTCATTACAGTCACTATGTCCCATCCCCTCTGAGTCCAAGGACATCGACTGTTTTGTTTTGTATCTCCCTCACTCTTTATTTTAGTACCGGCTCAGGTTCCTCTAACTCTGCCTCTGATACAGGTGGCATGTAAAGCACAGTAGCTTGCCTCTTGGCTCTGGAGTATTTTGGAAGAAGTTCATTCTCTTCTTCAGGCAGCAAAGGTGTTGAGGTGGTAAAATCCACTGTGTCCATCTCAGATTCTGAGGTATCTTCAATGATTGATGGAGAGGGAGAATCGATGGGTTCCTGAACAGTCGGAAAGGCTGTCAGGAGCTGGGGACATTTTGCTCCCACACTGTTTGCAAGTTTGTGGCTTTCATATGGTCCTCTTGCTTGTTCAGGACTGTTGGACCGACCCAGACCTTAGATGATACTGGACCTGATCTCGCATCCATTATGCCTCTTATCCATGCAGCGCTGTTCCCATGGTTGCTATACCAAACCTCGTCCCCTTGAAGTAAACGTTCTCTCTCGCTTAGTGGCGTCTTGTGTCCAGAACTGGCATTCACGATGCCGTTTCACGCTTCCTTCCAAGGTCCAGGAAAATCAGATTTAACATGGTGCGGAGTCTTCTCCCCATTAGCAACTCTGCTGGAGCTGTCCCTGTAGTTGCTGAGGGGTTATCCAATAATCAAATAGGTACCAGAATAGTTTGGTATCTAGAGAAACTCTTGGCTGTTTCTTTAAGCCTGCTTTCAATGTTTGGACTGCTCTTCCTGCCAGACCATTATATTTTGGATTGTATGGAGCTGTCCTTATATGTCAAATGCCATTTTCCTTCAGGAAATACTCACGTTCCCTGCTGGTAAATTATGGCCTGCTATCTATGACCATCACTTCCAGGAGTCCGTTTATTGCAAAAGATGCGTGCAGATTTTCTATTGTTGTCCCTGTGTTTCAGGAATGATCTCGATGCAGGTCTAGCCACTTTGAGTGGGCATCCACAATGACTAGAACATTGTTCCTATGAAAGGATCGGTATAGTGTAACTGAGTCCAAGGTTTCCCTGGCCATTCCCCCAAATGTTGGGGAGCTACTGGCAATAATTTCTGTCCTTGTTGGCACTCTGGGCACCACCCGATCTATGCAGCTATGTCTGCATCCAATCCTGAAAACCAGACATAACTTCTCAACAACATCTTCATTTTGGAAACCCCTGGATGACTCTGGTGGAGTTGAGCCAGTATCTGGTGGTGACCTTTGCTCAAGACAATCACTCTTGCTCCCCATAATAATACGCTATCTGCTCTGATCTAATCTCTCCAGGTCCAAAAAAGTTTCGGCTCTGGTTGTGAAGGCCCTTTGCTTTTCTCCATTACCACCAGCTGTTTCAGTTGTGCCAGGATCTTTCTGTGTCCAAAGTCTGACATTGTCAGCTGTGACTGGAAATTTAAAACCATTACGGACTCTTCCAGCGACGATACCATGGTGGTATCCCAGTCTACCAGTGGGAGATGGCTCAGTGCATCCACATTTGCTACTTGACCTCACAGACCGTGTTCCAACTTGTAATTATATGCACTTAGCACTTAGTATTAGTGACCACCAAAGATTAATGGTAAGCCAGAGGATTTAGAAAGTTTTAAAATCCAACAAATGATGACCTCAAAAAAGCAAGAAAAGTAAGAATAGAGCATCTGAACACTATTTGAATGGAGATTGACTGCAGAAAGCTGCAGCAAGGAGGGCTTTGGGTGTCATCATGTATGACACAAAAATATCCAGTGTTCAAGTTCAGTGAGTAATAAGGAAGGCAAATGAACTGGTCTTTACTTCAAAGGGAATGGAATATATATAGTTCATGCCTACAAATAGAGACCATTCAGCCCATCAAATTTGCACCACCCTCCAAAAAGCATCCCAGTCCTGCTCCCTATCCCTGTAACCCTGCATTTGCTACAGTTAGCCCACCTAGCCTACATGATCTTGGACAATTTAGCATGGTCAATTTACGTAATTTTTTTTATTTATTCATTTTTGGGATGCTGGCATCGCAGGCCTAGTTGCCCTTAAGAAGGTGGTGGTAGCTGCCTCCTTCAACTGCTGCATTCCACCTGACCCACAATGCCATTAGGGAAGGAATTCCAGGATTTTGACCCAGCGACATTGAAGGAGCGGCGATATATTTCTAAGTCAGGATGGTGAGCAGCTTGAAGGGAATCTTGAAGATGGTGGTGTTCCCATATATCTGCTACACTTGTCCTTCTAGTTGGAAGTGGTCATGGTTTTGGAAAGTGCTGTGTGAGGATCTTTGGTGAATTTCTATGGTGCATGTTATAGACAGTACACACTACTGCTACTGAGCTTTGGTGATGGAGGGAATGGATATTTGTGAATGTAGTGCCAAACAAGCAGACTGCTTTGTTCTGGATCATGTGAAGCTTTTTGAGTGCTGTTAGGTCTGCACCCATCTAGGCAAATGGAGAGTATTCCATTGTACTCCTGACTTGTGCCTTGTAGATTGTGGATAGACTATGGGGAGTCAGGTGGTAAGTTACACATCGCAGTATTCTTCGCTTCTGACCTGTTCTTATAGCCATTGTGCTCATGTGATGAGAGGTAACAAGGTGTGGAGCTGGATGAACACAGCAGGCCAAGCAGCATCATAGGAGCAGGAAAGCTTGACTTTTCGGGCCTAGACCCTTCATCAGAACGTCAAGCTTTCCTGCTCCTATGATGCTGCTTGACCTGCTGTTTTCATCCAGCTCCACACCTTGTCATCTCGGATTCTCCAGCATCTGCAGTACCTATTATGTCTGTGCTTATGTGATGAGTCCAGTTATGTTTCTGGTCAATGATAATCACCCAGGATGTTGATAGTGGGGAATTCAGTGATGGTAACACCATTGAGTGTCAAGGGGTGGTGGTTAAATTGTCTTTCATTGGTGATGGTCATAGCCTGGCATTTGTGTCACTTGCTACTTGTCAGCCCAAGCCAGGGTATTGTCCAGATCTTGTTGCATTTGCACATGGACTGCTTCAGTGTCTAGGAATCGTGAATGGTGCTGAACATTGTACAATCCTCACTTCTGTCCTTATGATGGAGAGAAGGTCAGTGATGAAACAACTGATGATGTGCCAAGGACACTACCCTGAGGAACTCCTGCAGAGATGTCTTGGAGCAGAGATGACTGCCCTCCAACAATCACGACCATCTTCCTATGTCTCAGGTGTGAATCCAACCACTGGAGAATTGCCCCCTAATGCCCATTGCTAGGGATCTTTGATGCAACCTTCATGTCAAGATGTCACCTGCACATTTTTGGACTGTGGGAGGAAACCACAGCACTCTGAGGAAACCCACACAGACACAGGTAGAATATGCAAACTCTATACAGACAGTCACCCAAGGCTAGAATCGAACCCAAGTCCCTGGCAGTCTGAAGCAGCAGTGCTAACAGTTATCCCATTGTGGTGCCCTTATGTAGGAATGATGTACTAACATGGAGATAGTGCACAGAAAGTTCGTTGGGTTTATTCTGTGTATGGACAAATTTTTTTATGAGGAGGCATTGAGTAGATTGGGTCTGTGCTCATTGGAAGTTAGAAGAATGAGAAGCGACCTCATTTAAAACATTCAAGACTCTTGCATGGCTTGGCAGGATTGATAGTGAGAGAGTGTTTTCCCTTGTGGTAACATCTAGGACAGAAAAAATTGCAGAATAATGGGTCACCCATTTAAGACAGAAGTGAGGAGTTCATTTCTCGCAGAGGGTAATATATTTTGTGGGATTCTTTACTGCTGAAGGCTGTCATAGCTGAGTTGTTAAGTATATTCGTAGCTGAGTTAGACTGATTTTTAATTAGCAAGGGAATCAAGGGTTATTTGGAAAAGGCAAGAAGGTAGAATTGAGGATTATCAGAACAGCCACAGTCTCATTGAACAGTGGGGTGGACTTGGTAGGGCCAAATGGTCTACTTCAGCTCTGACTTCCGATGTTCTTCTGGCAGGAAATCTTCCATTAGAGTGACAAAAGTTGAGCACCTCCATTACAGCTGCAAAAGGCAGGAATCCTCAGTTAATATCCCAAAGATTGGGTCATTAAGACAGATCACAAGCCTTTAGTTTCTGTCCTTGAGAATGAACTTGCAAGGATGCCTCCAAGATTGTAAAGGGTTTAGCTTTGTCTCATGAGATTCACTGACGGAACAGTCTATATTAAGTGAAAACTGCAGACAATGACAGTTGTGTTCTGTGGAATGATGATTGATAGCTTTACTACATGTTGATTTCATCCAAGAAATTGTGTCCTATATGTCGGTTCACATTGGCGCAATGGCCAGTAAGTCATGAAGGGTCGAGCCAGATCAAGGAAGAACAAAAGAATACAGGAATGTTTCAACATTCATCAATGGTGCACTGAAGTGTGGCTATTACAACATATTTTGAAAACAGGAGTCATTTTAACTATGCAGGAACGTGGGATTAAAATCTTGGAATCTTAGGAACACCCTTCCTAACACCTTCCCAAAGACAGTAACGGATCGGCAATAAATCCTAACAGCGTGGCCCACATTCCACAAATGAATAAAAACAATGTTGTTTTTGACAAACTAATGTGTGACAAATAACTGGTCATTCCAGCTTTACTTCAAGAGGAGGGAAGCTGTGCCCAGGACACTAAATAATCACTAAGTTTGCAGTTTCAGAATTCAGTCCTCAGTGTGGTAGCCTGAGATCACCAGGGAGATTTGTAAGCACGTTACCAATGGTCATAAATGTGCTAACCATGAATTCGAAGAAGAACACCGTTTGTACTATTAAATTCCGAACCAGACCTTGGAAATGTGGGGAATTGGGTTTATTTTTATTTGATGGAAGCTCTCATTTCATCACCATGATTATTTTTCTGATGGATCAATATTAATAAATTGCGCATATGACCATGGAAGCAGTTATTCAGGTCTTACAGGAGATCTTTGCCATGATATCCCTGATGTGGTTGTTTTAGACAGCCGAGCAGAATTTGCAAATTAATGTTTCAGCCAATTTGCAGCCAATTTTGCAGTTGAATGTGTACTGCAGTGAGTTTGTGGTACCTGAAAACTAATAGCTAGACTGAATGTGGGCTCTGAATGATTTTGTCATGCATGAACAGAACTCCAATTACTAAACAGCGCTGTTGAATGATAGGTCCACCCCATACTAACAAGGTCTAGCACCATCTGAGTTACTGTTACACAGAAAGCTGAAGCTCTTTGATTCCATACTTATGCCTTTATGAATCGAGTGATACATAATAAAGAGCTCAACAGGCCACGCAATATAATAAATACTACCATGTCAGGAATTTACCAGACCTAGGAAGACAGCCACAGGTGTAGATGAGAGATTTAAACAGGAAAGGTACAACTGTCCGTGGAGATGCAAACTAAAGGAGATTATATATATTTTGGAGTGCCAATGGGGCAGTTACAAAGGAACTGCAGGAATTTCCTTCTATCATTGAGCTGTCCTCAGATTATTGATTGGGGTGACTGAATAGTCAATCTGATAGCAGAACAGAATCCCAAACCATTAGGAAGACAGTTCGAGCTTTCATCCAAAAAAATGCCAGTCGTCCAACTCTGAAGAGAGCATGTTCATGGAGAATGGTGAGATTTCCAGGTCAGTTTGTGAAGTTAATGAATTGGGAGGATGTGGCATAATTATAATTATATAAACAAATGTACAAAAGTAATAATTATCAGGAGAAAGCTTGGGGTGCTGTTGTACATTGAGTGCAGTAAGCACCTCCCTTTATGATCAGGCCATGAGGACTTGTTGCAACAGTAAAGTAGGATCATAAAAAAACAGTGCTCAGTCTTGATCCTCTCTACAATCTTTCTAGTAATGTAGAATCTACGCTTGTAACATATTTCTATAACCTTATAAATAGTTACGTGTGTGCAATAAGTATATTTGACAAAACTCACCTCATTAGGCTAGTGTCCGACTACTTTCACACACGCAAGACCATATAATCTCCTAAAGAACCCACTCACTGAAATGATAAGAACAACAGCATTCAGAAAAGAAAGCAGTATATAAATATAATTTGTTTGAACTGATCTAATGTCAAGCATGTCTAAATTATTATCACCCATGCCTCTGAATTGGAGTTACAAATCTTGCTTCAAAACTTTGAACAAGAAAATTGAGGCCAATACTCCAATGCAATACTGAATGACTAGGGCAGTTGGAGGTGTTGTATTTAGAATGAGATGTTAAAGATCCTATGGCACTACCTAGACAAATATGCATGGAAGTTATCCGTTATACTTTCCTTGCCATCATTTAAGCCTCAATCACTAAAACTGATTATCTTGTCATTGTGTGACAATACTATGGTTTGAAGAGGGATATTTTGTCCTTTTTTTATGAAGGGAGGTTGAGACAGAGGTGCTGAATGGTCTGTTCCTAGGCAATAAAGTCAACAGCTTGTGAGGGTCCTATTTTTAAAAGTTTGAACAATAGAGGATGCATGAAGGGTTTGGGTCAAGCTCCCACGGAGCCAAGATTTTAGTTTAGGTTTCAGTGGTTGTTGCTGGGGTCTTGAAACTGGATGTGGAAGCTATTATTCCTCTCCTTGTTGCAGCAAAAAGCTTGGGTTCTGTTCCTGCTGCTAGAATTGCATGTGAGACAATCTATTTTACTGAATTTGCCTTCCCAGAGGTGTGTTTATGGGATGTTACTACATTGAAACAGTTGCTGTTTAGTAGTTAAATAATGCATTAAACGATTAAGTTTTCCAATAGAATTGTTATTCCAATTCTTCTTTCTTTTGTTTATATTTCAATAATAGTGTAAGAATAAAGTATATTTTGCTTCAAGCCTGGTCGTTTGACCAATTGAATTGCATCCAAAACACAGCACCTTATACTTGCCTTTAAAACATAAGAAAAGTTGGGGTCCAGGCTTTCTTCTTAATATATTTTAAGGGAGTTTGGTCAGGTCTGTAACAAATATCACTTTGATGTTTGCAGAAGTTTGCTTTGTGCAAAGTAGACTGCTTAGTTACAGCAATGACTTCACTTCAAAGTGATTTCATTGGCTGTAAAATGTTTCAGACGAATCTGAGTTCATGAAAGACATGAAAGAAACACAAGTCTTTCTTCCTTTTTAATTCATTCTTGGCTTAAGTCACTGCAGAGTGAAGACCTTTCCCTGTTTACCTTGTCAAAATGCCTCGGGAGAAGACACCTGAACACTTCAGCTTGATATTGAATCAAGAGTAAATTATAGTATATCTTGCAGAATATATGCATTCTGATCCTTACTGTCTGTGCCTGCTAAATTCTATAGTTAGGCAGTCGCAATGCAATCATTGAGAGAAATTTGACTGAAGTTAATGTGCGGATAGGAACATTGGGATTCAATTTTAATCTTGGCAGGACTGTGACCTTAATGAGCAACCAGCTCATTCTGGATTGATAGCAGGAAGCTCGAATTATTTTAGTAGCAGAGCCTTATTAGTATGCTGCTCATTGATGGAAAGAAGCTGCTGCACCGTTAAAATCTAATATTTTTCAGGCTGCCACCATGGTTATTGATGGGGTGGTCTCCGGGACAAGGTCAGTGGATCAGAGGGACGAGTCAAAGCGACTGTGGTTGGAGAAAGCAGAGGAATGTGACACATTTGGTGGAAGATTCTCTTTTTCAAACATCCCCCAGAAACATAGAATGTTAGGACCAGAAGGTTGTACTTTCCCCAATTCCTTCTTTAATTTTAGAACTTTCCCAACAGACTGTAGTTTTATATACTTATTGTGATAGTCAGCCTTAATCAATAATTAAACGTTCTGATGTGATCTTCCAGAAATGTCAGGTTGGTGCTGCCGCACTAATTTAAGAAAGAAAATGCCATGTTTCAGAGTTGCTTTCAATTGACAAGAACTGGGGAGAAATTAAAGGTATAAAAATTAATACAGGGTTTTTAACAGAATAATATATTTAGACAAGTTCTTAAAAACCTTGAGTCACTTAATGGAAACAATAGGTTACAATCATAATTAATTTGCTATGAGAAAGTCTTCCTATAGATGTTAAATAATTAATTTTTTAGTCTGTCTCAAGAATCAAAGAATAAATCAAATCCATTGCACTTGCTTTTTTGGAGGTGAACAGGAAATTACAAGATACAGGCTCCACCACAAACTATCCAGAGTACTTTTAGACTGGGACTTCACTGCTTGGGTCAAGTGTGGGAAACTGTCACCTAGCGGGGATTTTGCCCAGTTTGGCCAATTAGACACCAGAGAGAGGGCTCACCATTGGCTTAAGAATAATGTTCAGTTTCTTGACTCTCAAATGAGAGAGAGAGAGAGAAAAAAAAAGAGATGGGAGAGGAACATTGCCTCCATCCAATAGTGTAACAGCTTGGAAGTGGTTTCACTGTGACAGACATGAGAACGAGCTGTCCTGGTAGACTTATAAACTCCCCTCACCTGTCTGGCTACAGCTGCACTTTGGACAGGTTTTCCAATATAATAGTGGTTCAACTACTAAAGCATTTTTCTTTGTACTGTTAAAGGAGAGAGAGCACCTCCATTTTGGGATGCCCCTCCACCATTAACCTGAAAAGACTGTCTCCTGCTTCAATAATGATCTTCTCTAGGATCTCCATCTTCAAATGCCAAAATGCCACCCTTAATTGGATAGCCTTTAATTGGTCTGATCAGAGGAAAAGTGCATTGAGCGACTGTGATGATGATTACCAGAGCATGTTGTGATATTGCTTCTTACTGAATCTGGAAAACAGTACACCAGAGTGTAGCATCATCAATTTCCATCAAAGGCTCTGAATATCATTTAGGAGTCATACATTAGCTTCTCTTGCTTTCTTTTTAAATATCCTCCTCAATGCACTTTTCACTGTTTTTATTTGTTAAATACAAATGACAACAAATCATTCAGTTCAATTCAATATTTAAATCCAGTGTTCTGGCTTTAATCTTTCTGCTGACCCTTTTGAAAGTTTCATAGTTGACCTGAGCTTCGAAGGCTTGGATTGCCCCTCTGCTTCGTGCGAAGCTGAATTGATTCTCTGGTCAATACTCTTCAGCTGATGGTAAGCCACCTCATAAGTTTTACATGTCAATAGTTTTCTTAGAAGTAAGTGACTCTTCTTCAGTAGACGTGTTCTCACAGCAGGATCTCTTGTACCAAAGTCGATTCTATCTTTGCGATATTCTTCAATTGCCCAAACTCTTAAGACTTAGTTGGATATTTCAGCACGGTCTTAACACTGCTCAATATTCTTACCTCTCTTTCCTAGCTCCAATGATAAACACATAGTGTTCATAAATAGAATTAGTTGAGAGTTCAAAATAAGTTTGCAAGGCCTCCTAAATCTCATAGGTCTTGCTTTTTTTGTCCTCAGTGATATCTCTGTGATAGAATGTAATACAGTATGTAGCTCGTTTTCCCTTTCACCGATTGGGGTGGGAGAAAGCTCTCATACAGACCATTCAAATCTGAAATTGACCAATTACCTGTGCCTCCTGAGGCCCGAATCCTTGTTGCTACTAATGTTTTGGAAAGATTTGTGGTTAAAACAACATATATGACACAATGCCAACAAGGAATGTGCTAATAATTATGTACCATTTCTTTAGGGTTGGTAGCTTTCCTGTGCTTGAATTTAGAAACAAAAATGTGGAGAAGTTGGAATACATTGGAGTCACAATGTAAGCTTCTATCCTCAATCTCTCTGTGCTATCCCTTCTTCTTTTACTTTCCTTACCTAGTGGGCAATGGAGGGTTAAAATTAGCACTTAATTCCACTCTCCAAAAGTGACACTGAGTCAGGAGAAAGCTCAATGGTCCAAAGAGTCTTACTATGAGATTGATTTCCCCTTGATAGTAGCTATTCCCTTTGGCAAAAGTAAATTAAAATTGAGTCTTATTACCTGTGTTTTACTTTGTATTTCCCAATGAAATAGACACATTTGCCTCGAGTCTATAATAAATAACCACTAATTATCTAATCTATGAACAATTCCTTTACTGAATTGACATGTGGTTAATGACACAATTATTGCATCTAATTTAGTGTTCCATTGTGTCAGTTTACCATACGTGTTGTGGTTGACCCATCCTGAAAAGTGTTGGTTCTTGATGGAGATATCATGGTCAACAATTGTTTCAAGATTACCAAACCTATGATGTCTGTTAAAAATAATTTGCAAATACCTCATATTATATTGTATTATTACAATATTAAGTATGCATGACTCCATTGTATTGAAAATTATAAATTTATTTATTTATTAATGTAGAAGTTCTCCAAAGTTCTCCAGAAGTTCTCTGTTTGTTGTTTCATAAAGTATTTTTTGTGTCTTTGAAGAAATTCAGAGGCACCATCGTAATGGTACTGTTGTAAATCAGAAATCTCCCAGTGTGTTCAGTGGTGCATATAACCAGATCAGGTTCACAGAGACTGAATTTTTATATAAATGATAAATAACAGGAGCTTTCAGTGAAAGCTGGAATATATTCCAGAATGCACTATGCATATCCCATTTTGGTGCGTATGATGCATTTTGGCTTCCTGCCAAAAATGGTACTACCTGATTAATATGAGATGTCACCGAACTTAATGAACAGTTATTTTTCAGGAATTATAAATAATTATGCACTTTACTAGAAGTTGACTGGATATATTCATATCTTCTAATAATGACCTTTTTGACTACATAATCAAGTGAAATTAATTATTGATCAACTGAAGGCACAAAATAGATCAGTGTGTTATGTTGTGCATTCCATAAGCACACATAGTAGTTCTTCTGTTACGAGTAAAATTGTTTCTGTGTGGCAGATGTATTATCCATTGGTCAATACAAAACAATTTAGCTTGTTATGTGTCAGTGCAAGCTCAGTGGGCCAAAGGTCCTGTTCCTGTACTGTACTGATCTTTGCTCTTTAATTTAAACATTGCTTTAGTTACTAACTGAATGGAATTATCCTGTTACAGATAAATAAATAATGCATTTCCTTTTATTTCTTTCTTGGGATGTGAGTTTCACTAACAAGGCCAGCATCTGTTGTCCATCCCAGTTGTCCTTGAGAAGATAGTGGTGTATTACCATCTTGAACTATATTCATGTGATGAAGACATTTCCATAGTGCTGTTAGAATGTTCCAGAATTCTGACCCAATGACAATGAAAGATCAGCAACATATGTTCATTTGAAATAGTCTATAAATTGGAAGGGAAATTGAGTATGATTATGTTCCTGCTACTCTTACCCTTTTGGTTGATAGAGGTCATGAGCAGGGGAAGTGCTATGGAAGAAGCCTTGGTGAGCTGTTGCAAAGCCTCTTGGGCACACTGCAATCCTGGTGCATTCGCAGTGGAGAGGCAATATGTTAAAATGGTAGATTATCAACCAATCAACATACCTGTTTTCCCTGGATGGTTTCAAGCTTGTTGAAACTTTTCAAGCTTCTCACTTCTGCACTCATCCAACTAAACAGCAAATGTTTTAATACACTCATGACTTGTATCTTAGGGACAGTGACAGATATTGAGGAGATGACCCAGTCACTGCAGAATACTCTGCCTCTGATTTGTTTGAGTAGCCATGGTGTGAGGCTGGCCCAGTTGAGTTTCTGGCAGGGTGTGCAAAATTGTTGATAGTAGTGCAATTGAATATCAAAAGGAAGTAATTAGATTCCCAGTTGTTGATGATCATTGCCTGGTACTTGTGTAACATGGATGTTACTTGCCAATGATCACCCAAGCCTAGGTGTTATCCAGGTCTTCCTGCAAACAAACAGACTGGATCCGCAACTGAGATGAAGAAACCGAAGACTAAGAAATCATCAATGAATCTTCCACTTCAGACCTTACGATAGAAGGGAGATTTTGATTAAGGCAACTGAATGAAAATGGTTAGGCTGGGGATGATGTCCCGAGAAGCTCCTGAGGTAAGGTCTCAACACGTGATAGTTAGCATACAATGGCCACAAATATCTGAAATTAAGATTTTTTTGTTCATGTTTAGATCAGATCGAAATGAGATCTTCAGCTGAGTAGTCCTGGTGGAACTCAAAAATGAGCAAGTTATTAACAGTTAAGTGTCATTTAGTATCACTATTAATAATTCTTCCCATAACTTTTATAATTGAGGATAGATTGAACGTAATCATTAGCTAAGCTAAATTTGTCCCGCTGTTTGTGGACAGGGCTTACATGGACAATTTTCCATATTGTTGGGTAAGACCATTTGACATAGGGGCAGAAATTAGGCCATTCAGCTCATCGAGTCTGCTCCATCATTCAATCATGGCTTATAAGTTTCTTAACCCCATTCTTTCACTTTCTCCCCATAACCCTTGATCCCCTTGACAGTCAAGAACCTATCTATCTCCATCTTAAATATACTCGATGACCTGACCTCCACAGTTTTCTGTGGCAGTGAATTCCATAGATACATCACTGTCTGGCTAAAGACGTTTCTCCTTATCTCCATTCTAAAAGGTCTTCCCTTTACTCTAAGGCTGTGCCCTCGGGTCCTAGTCTCTCCTACCAATGGAAACATCTTCCTAACATCCACTCTGTCCAGGCCATTCAGTATTCTGTAAGTTTCAATTAGATCCATCCTTATCCTTCTAAATTCAATTGAGTATCGACCCAGAGTCCTCAAACGTTCCTCATATGTTAACCTTTTCATTCCTGGGACCATTCTCATGAACCTCCTCTGAACCCACTCTAGGGCCAGTACATCTTATGTCAGTATAGTAGTTGTGGAGTAAAGGGTTGTCATATCTTTACTGTAATAATAGCTACTGAACATGTGCGTAAGGGGCTTTGTTTCTGTTTCAATAATCATTTAAAGCCCTCTTTAATTCCTCAGTTGAACCTGCCATGAGACAAATTTTAAGGCTCGACAGGGAACTAACCTTAAACTAAAAAGCCTGCTTCAGGCAATGTTAATGGACAGCAACAATGAAGAAATTGGTTACCTTGACCCCAACCTTGTTCTCAAGGTAAAAGTGGTTATTAGACAGGAACATCAACTGACTTACGTAACAATTCTCAAAGCTCTTTCAAAGCCTGGGAAACTGAGCAGACTACATCATACTGAAGGCTGATACCAAATCCATCTTCTTGACGACCAGCAAGTTTTCAAACCCCCTTACAAACTGAAAAAGAGGCTATGCTCAAACAAGGGATTATTTTGATAGTCATGTAGCTGACTCCACAGTGATCTGCTATGGTGGCCATTTCCAAACCAAGTGGATCTATTCAAACTCATCTTGACTAGACCCATTTGAACAAGGTAGTACAACAAGAGATCTCTCCAATGCTGTCTGTAGGCAAGAGTCTGGCTAAACATGCAAATCTTCACTAAGCTAGATGCAAGCAAGTGACGAAGTCAACTTTCCCTAAATGTGGGGTGCAAATTACTAGCCACATTCATAAAACCCTCTGGACATGACTGTTTTAATTGTCTTCCCCTTAGCATATGTCTGCACCCAATATCATCTGGTGTCCATACACTAGAAGGCCTGGAAGACATTATATGCCGTGAAGCTGAGATTCTCATCCAGAGATCTATTTAAGCACAATGTGGGAACAGTGTAAGGAGAGCATTAGGGAAGTTACAATGCTGGATTGACACTCAATGACAAGTGTGCATCAAAGTCAACAATAATGTTTTTGGAACATGTTATTCAGGCAACAGGGATCTTGGCAAAATTACTGAAGACAGAATGGTTGACCTTTCCATCACTCAAGAATATAATGGAATTTCAAATATTTATGGGAATGGTGAACAGATATGAAAATTCTTGCCCAATCTATCCTGAGTTAATGACCCTGGTATTGACTGAGCATCAACAGCAATCAGTTGATTGAATGAAAGCATTGTTCATTTCATCTGAGGTCCTCATACTTTATGATCCTGAACCTCCAACCATAATAGCAGCAGATACATCATCCAAAGATAGTAGGAACTGCTGATGCTGGAGAATCTGAGATAACAAAGTGTAGAGCTGGATGTTCACAGCAGGCCAAGCAGCATCAGAGGGGCAGGAAGGCTGACGTTTCGGGCCTAGACCCTTCTTCAGAAATGAAGGATCTAGCCCGAAACGTCGGCTTTCCTGCTCCTCTGGTGCTGCTTGGTCTGCTGTGTTCATCCAGCTCTACACCTTGTTATCTCAGATACATCATCCACATGTCTGGGATCAGTCTTCTTTCAGATTTGGTGGGATGTGATCAAATAGCTAGCCTATTATGCTTCCAGAGATATTACTGACACAGAACAAAGGTATTGAGACTGAAGTACTTACAATGACTTGGACATCTGAGAAATTCTCTGTCTTAAGCTTCCCATTCAAGATTGAACTTAACAATAAACTATTGATAACTTATTCAGCACAAAGGATCTCACAAGTTACCTCCCAAAATCCAATGATTTTTGATTATGGATAATGCGATATGACAGTTACAAAATATGTAGTGTCCAAGGCCCAACCATCTTCAGCTGTTTCATCAATGACCTTCCCTCCATCATAAGGTCAGATTTGGGAATGTTCACCAACAATTGCACAATGTTCTGCACTATTTGTGACTTGTCAGATACTGAAGCAGTGCATGTTCAAATGCAACAAGATCTGGACACTGTCCAGGCTTTGGCTGATGAGCGTCAAGTAATGCCAGTCTATGGCCATTACTAATAAGAGACAATCTAACCATCACCCTTGACATTCAATGGTATTACCGTCACTGGAATCCTCCGTTATCAAAATCTGGGGGGTTGCCATTGACCAGAAACACAACTAGACTAGCCACATAAACACAGTAGCTGCAAGAGCAGGTCAGAGGCGAGGGATACTGCAGTGAGGAACTCACTCATGACTGTCTAAAGCCTGTGCATCATCTTCAAGAAACAAGTCAGGAGTTGATGGAATACTTCTTGTACTGGAGTATAATACCTGCCTGGATAGCTGCAGCTCCAACAACACTCAAGAAGATTGACACCATCCAGGACAAAGCAGCCCACTTGATTGGTACTACATCCACAAGCATCAATTCTCTCCAACAACAAAGCTCAGTAGCAGCATTGTGTACTGTCTCCAAGATACACTACCGAAATTCACCAAAGATCCTCAGACAGCACCTTTCATACCCACAACCTCCTCCATCTAGAAGGACATGGGCAGCAGATACATGGGAATACCACCACCTGCAAGGTCCCCTTCAAGCCACTCACTATCCTGACTTGGAAATATATCACTGTTCCTTCACTGTTGCTGAGTCAAAATTATGGAATTCCTTCCTGAATGGCATTATGGTCAACACATAGCAGGTGAACTGCAGCATTTCAAGAAGGCAGTTCAATACTACCTACTCAAAGGCAGTTGGGGACAGACAATAAAATGCTGGCCAACCAGCGACACCCACGTCCCACAAATGAATAAAGATAAGTACAATAAAAACACGAGACAACAACTGACACTCTATCAGGGATGTTCATCAACAGCCTAGGAAAGGAAGATGAAAAGATTTGTTCAAGATGTATGACCTTTATGGACTTAATCAGTCATTATTTTCCAGCCGCAGTAAAAACATTGCTGAAATTCCATGACTCACATTTGGAGGATCAAAAAAATGTGCAGATGTTGTGCCTGGATGGCTGGCCAGAACGTATCCTAGTAGCCCTGTCCTGTGGCAGTATTTTGAACATCTACATTAGTATTACTGATAACTTTTTGATCTCTAATAGGAGATTGGTGGTCCCTAGGCTATCAATGTTGACATCCTCCAGAAGATCCACCAGGCTTTCTAAGTTTTGCCAAGAGACAGTCCAATCCGTCAAGTACATGGTATTCAACTTTAACACTAGTGCCAAGCATACAGGACCAGAAAGAACCACTTTCTACACTTGTCTTTTTCAGCTAGGCCATATATAACATATTTGGATTGATCTGTTCTAATTTAAGGGAATGGCTTTGCTCATCTTAGTAAGCTATCATCAATGGATCAAGATGTTGAAACTCAATCTGCCCCTCTTTGAAACCTCTTCATTCACTGTGGAGAACATATTTCCCACGTACAGAATCCCAAACATTGTTGTCTCTGACAATGAGCTACAACTCACTAATGAATATTTCAGTTCTTTATGGCCTCTTATAAAATTGACTACCTTACAAACTAATTGAGTTACCCTGAAGCCAAATTCAAAGCTGAGAAAAGGTTTCTGCCTGACATGTGCTTTGTAGATATAGCACAAGTTTTATGGAGTCGTGAGATGAGTTATTTCTGTGGAACTCTAGCTTCTGACCCACATTTGTAGCCTCAGTACTTATGTAGCTAGGCCAGTTCAGTTTCTGGTCAATGGTACACCCCAAGGAATTTGGTACTATAGGGTATCAGTGATGGAAATGCCATTGAATATCAAGGGTAAGTGGTTTATTCTTCTTTGTTGGAGATAGTCATTGCATGGTACCTGTTTGGCCTGAAGGTTACATGTCACTTAGCAGCATAAACCTGGAGAAGGACTACTTCATTATCTGAGGAGTACAGAAGTGTATAATCATCAGTGAATATTCCCATTCTGAAGATATGATGGAGGAAAGGTCTTTGATGAAGCTGCTGAAGATGGTTGGGCCTAGGAAACTATCCAAAGGAACTCCTGCAGAGACAGGAGCTGAGATAACTGCCTTGACAAATCAGAGTCAACCGGCCTGGTTGAAAATATTAAAGAAAGACTGGCTGTTATCTGTCAATCAGCATTAATGGGTGCATTCTCAATGACAATATCTCTACAAATCAAATTCAACTTGCCATCCAATCAGCATTCTCTTCTTTTGCGATATAAATCCTGGTTTTCCCCTTGAATTGGTATTGTTTAGAAATATCCATGTGAGAGCAGGACAATAAGCTTCAACAAAATGTGTTATACTTCAACAATCCTCAACTTCCACTGTAGTCTCACAATGTATTTATCACATAAACTATTTATTGATTGGTTGATTTTTTTGTCATGTGTACTGAAGAACAGTGAAAAGCTTTGTTTACAAGCAGTACAGGCAGTTCATAGTAAGCAAGGATGTACAGATCAAAATGACTTAGACAGAGGCATACAGGTCACATTGCACAGGGCGTGCGCTAGGTAAGATCAACGTTAGCAAGATGAGCAGTACCTGAGGCTACAGAGTCCATTCATCAGTCTAATAACGGCCAGGAAGAAACTGTTCCTGAACCAGTTCGTGCATGTATTGAGGCTTCTGTATCTTCTGCCTGACAGAAGAGGTTGTGGGAAATCATTATCAGAATGAGATGGGTCTTTGATGATGTTGGCAACCTTTCTATGGCAGTGAGTGTGTAAATGGAATCCATGGATGGAAAGTTGGTTTCCATGATGGTCTGGGCTGTATGCACCATCTTCTGTGGTTTCTTATGGTCCTGGGCAGAGTAGTTGCCATACCAGGCCATTATGCACCTGGACAGAACGCTTTCAATGGTGCATCTGTAGAAGATTGTCAACGTATCTTTAGACTGGAACTTTCCAAAGTGCATCATTAATCTGAATCTGCATGAGCAGATTAATTGATTCAACTGTTTCAACACAACACTTCTGTCAAAAAAATGAGACAATATTGCATTTGCAATATTCAACAACTCTAAAGAGAAACATTACCATAAAAAACGCCACAAGGTTTGCTAAAGCCAAATGTATGTTTGTTGTTTATATGTTAGAGATCACAAGGTAAACAAGGTGTACTGGAATTATTGTGTCAGTTCTGTGGTTTTGTTCTGAACCAGCAGATTATCAATCTAAATTGATCTCTTGTAGATAAAGACTGATATGCCAATGCAATGTAGAGGGATTGCTACCCAATCCAGATACTGCACAAGATACAATTTTGCATAAAGTGGATGTCAAAGATTCATAGTATAATTCAAATAAGACTCCCTCCTGAATTCCACGTCAACATAGTTTCTTTAAGCTCACTGGGTAAAGGAAGATTCTCGAGTCACTCGCTTCATCATAATTTGTGGAATCTTTTATCTTGTATTCAGGATTTGATGGCATCATTAGGTTCACATACACTGACCTCACTGGACTCATTGCCAGATATCTAACATTTATGCTTTTCCCGGAGGTAGTGAATCTATGAAATTCTAACCACACAGGGACGTAGAGATTTGTGTTTCATTAAGTATATTCACAGATAGAAAAAGGCAGATGTTTAATCAGTAAGGGAATCAAGGGTTAAAGAGAAATGGCAGGAAAGTGGACTTGGAGATTATCAGATCAGCCACGGTCTTATTGAATGGCAGAACAGAGTTGATGGTTCAAATGGCCTAGTTCTGTCCTACACTTTATAGTCAAAAAAGAGGCAGAAGAAACAGAGACCTACAGCTAATTAAAGTAACCTGTCCCTTGCCCCACAGGTTGCGCAGCATCTGCAACCAATGACATGCCAGCAAACCCAACCTCATTGCCTGCTTCCACAACATAAAGTAGTTCTACCTTAAGTTCACCCACATCTATTTTGTTAGTGCCAAGCCTGAATCAGGCCCCTTTCTCTGCCCCTCTCCAGCAAATCTCGAGACACGGATCTATTCTCCATTTCTTAATGAACCCAGGCTGAGGTCTAATTGGGTGCTCAGGGAATAATCAGGTGATTGAAGGGTGACTGGGGTTTAGTTGTATTGTAGAACTGTCCCAAGTCCTAAGTTCGAGTCTGAGCCATTCAGAAAGGATCCTGAGGAGCAAGGGAAATACCCATCAGAAATTGAAACTTTCTGGGCAGTTCTTAAGTAGGTTCACAGATCAGGACTTCCACATGGTCTCTTACAATCCTGAAACTAGAAAATCTGGCCTACTGTTTATGAACAAAATATTTGCAGCAAAACAGAAGTGCCCTGAGCAATTTCCTAGCCAAAGTATTCATACGGCTGAGATTAGGATTTCCAGCTGTGTATACAGCTGTTGTTTTGTTAATTTATTCACCCTTTTAATGTTATCTCCAGATACTTGGTGACTCCAACTAAATGGCAAAGTTGCGGTATATGTTTTCTGTGGTGGGGTTCACATTTTATTTTGTGGGATTTATATTTTATCTCTAGCCCAAACCCTCAATGCTTCTTCCCTTTAGCCAACTGAAAAGTTTGCACCATAGAATCATAGAATCCCTACAGTGTGGAAACAGGCCCTTCGACCCAACAAGTCCACACTGACCCACAGAGCATCCCACCCAGACCCATCCCCCTATAACGCACCCAATCTACACATCCCTGAACACGATGGGCAATTTAGCATGGCCAATACACAGCAAGATCACACCACTCTCTGCCTTCCACAATCTGACACTTCCCCCAGAACAGCAAGATCCCACTGCTTGCTGTCTGAACTTCCATAATCTGACACTTTCCCCCACTTCTTCTTCCCCCTCCAGAACAGACCATCATATTCAACATGGAACAGGAAGAGACGCAAACCACCTCAGTGTTTCTGTTTGAAGGGAGTGGGGAGAAAGATATTTGCTCCTGAGGCTGGAATTCACCTCCACGGCGCACCACACATCCCCCCCAAACCACGACACACCCTACCCCCCTACACGCGCCCCCCATCCCCCAACCATCTCCACTTCCAGAGATTGTGTCGACCTCTGTGTGTGTCCAAGCTTCAGTCTCTCAGTAATCTCCTCTGGGGAAGAGAAGGAAATTGATCACATCAAAGCCAAAGTTTCGAAACAAAAATGAAGAGGAACATATGAGATTCCATCACAGACTGATTTTCAAAATTTCCCTAATTTTTCAGCATTTTCCCCTGATTTAAACCCAGAGAGTAGGAACAGATTTAATCTGGGATCAAGGGGCAAATGCTTTCTTACCGCCTCCACTGTTTACTTTCTGAGAGGCTGGGCAATGACTCAATGGTGGGGAGTCACTCCCCAGAACCTTTGTCTCTCCCTTCGTCCCTCCAGCTGGTTTTCTGACACTGAGGGTAAAAAAAACACAATAGAAAGACCAATGACTGTCCCACTCCCATTCATCAGGCACAAAGCCCATGCCCACTACTTCTGGGATTGGTGCTGTTTCTTCATGAAATATTAATGATGAACTGATACACTTACCTTTCTCTCTCTCTCTCTCTGTCCCTCTCTCTCTCCCTCGTTCAGTCTTCTCTCCCTTTATCTCTCTCCATCCCAATCTACCTCAATCTCTGCTCAGCTTTCTCCTGCTCTCGGAAATTGATCAAACTCTCTCTCTCTCACTGTCTCTCTGTCTCTTTCCCTCTCTGTCTCAAACCAGGTCTTCATCTCTGTTCAGCTTTCTGCTGCTCTCGAGAATCGACCTCTCTCTCAATCTCTTTCTCGCTGTCTGTCTCTGCCCCTATCTCTCTCTCTCTTTCACTCCTCTCTCCCTCTATCTTCCTCTCCTTGTCCCTATCGATCTCTCCACCTCAGCTTTCTCTGCTCTTGACAATCAATCGATATCTATTCTTCTCTCTCTCTCTCTCCCCATTTCCTCTGTTTTTTGATTGAAACGTCCTCTCCTGCCTTATGTTATCCACATGTTGCAATCTCCCTGCCATGTCTCGTAGACATTTGCATCGTCAATATCACATTTTGGAGGGTGAGGGGATGAGGAGAGGTGGGAGCAATCTGGGCTGAGGGAATAGGAGCGACGATGCACTCCACCCACTGTCATTCCATCAGCAATCTCAGCCCAAGACCGCATAGACAGGCCCACACCGCTTTTGAGGGTGACCCACAGACCGAGGGGGTGCACAACAAGATTCTACAGGCAGCCGTATCCAGTACCTCCAAGGGATTCCCTCAAAACCTTGTCAGAGCCAACCACACCCTGCCCCCACAAAAGGGGGCTGATATTGAAGTGAAGGACATTCTGCACAGCAGGATCCCACTATCTGTCTCAGCAGGGCCAATGAGTGATCCAACTGTTTTTTCTCACATGCAGCAGGTAAATGCTTTCTACCCAGTGTGAACTCGCTGAGAGTTGAGATGATCGCCTGAACCCAGTCCCACAATGAAAGCACCCGAAAGGTCCTTCATCATGTGAAAATGTTGATGGGATATCAGTTCGATAGAACTTCGATAGCACTTCTCACAGACTAGACATTTGAAAGGTGTCTCCTCAATGTGAACATGATGATAAAACTGTCCCCAGGAACTTGCAAAGGGATTCCCATAGTCTGAGCATTTAATAGGTCTCTCCTCAGCGTGAACACAATAACTGATGTCCTGTTCTGGACTCTCCACATAAATGTGATAGTCAAGAAGGCACAACAACATCTCTTCTTCCTCAGGCAGCTCAGGAAATTTAGTATGTCCGTAAGTCCCTCACCAACTTCTACAGATGCACCATTGAAAGCATACAGTCCAAGTGCATAACAGCCTGGTATGGCAACTGCTCTGCCCAGAACTGTAAGAAACAACAGAAGGTGGTGTGCACAGCCCAGACCATCACGGAAGCCAACGTTCCATCCATGGACTCTATTTACGCAGCTGGCTGCCATGGAAAGGCGGCCAACATCATCAAGGACCCATCAGTAATGACCTCCTACAACCTCTTTTGTCAGGCAGAAGATACAGAAGCCTGAACACACGCAAAAACAGGTCCAGGAGCAGCTTCTTTCCACCCGTTATCAGACTGTTGAATGGATTATAGCCTCAAACAATGTAACCTGCAATGTAGCCTGTATGCCTCAATGTCTTTTTGATCTGTACATCCTTTGCTTGCTGTGATCTGCTTGTACCACTTGTAAACAAAGCTTTTCACTGTATTTCGGTACACATGACAATAAAATCACAATCAAAATCAAAATCAAGCATGTTCCACTAAGGAGGAAGGACAGGGATGGCAAGGTGAGGGACCCTTGGATAATGAGGGAGGTTGTGAATTTAGTCAAAAGGCAAAAACAAGCATATGTAAGGTTTAAGAAGCCAAAGTTGGACATGGTCCAATAGGAATATAAGAAAAACAGGAAAGTATTCAAAGAATTAGGAATTGGGAGATCAAGAAGGGGCCATGAAATTACCTTGGCAAGTAGGGTTAAAGAGAATTCCAAGGCATTCTATACATACATCAAAAGTAAGAGGATAACTAGGGAGAAGGTAGGACCACTCAAGGGTAAAGGAGGGAATTTGTGCTTAGAGGCAGAGGATGTGGGTGAGATTCTAAATGATTGCTTTGCATCTGTATTCGTCCAGGAACACTATATGGGGGATAGTGAGATTTGTGTGGCGCATGCTACTATGCGAGGGTATTTTGAGATCAAGAAAGAAGTGGTGTTAGATCTCTTGAAGAGCATTACGGTGATTAAGTCTGCAGGGCCCGATGGTATCTACCCCAGGTTATTGACAGAGACAAGAGAGGAGATTGCTGGGGCCTTTACCAAGATCTTTGTATCCTCTCTGGTGGATAGTGAGGCACAGGGACCGGCAAGTCGGTAATGTTGTTCCTCTGTTCAAGAAGGGAAATAGGGTTAATCCGGGAAAGTGCAAACCAGTGAGTCTCACATCATTGGTTGAGAAGCTATTGGAGAGAATTCTTCGGGATAGGATTTACACATATTTGGAAAAGCATGGCCTAATTAGGGACAGTCAGTACGGCTTTGCGCAGGGCAGGTTATGTCTTACTAACTTGATTGGATTTTTTAAGTAGGTGATGAAGGTGATTGATGAGGGTAGAGCAGTGGATGTTGTTTACATGGATTTTAGTAAGGCTTTTGACAAGGTCCCTCATGGTTGGCTCATCCAGAAGATTACGATGCATGGGATTCATGGTGACCTGGTTGTGTGGATTCAGAATTGGCTTGCCCATAGAAGACAGAGGGTAGTGGTGGAAGGGTGATTTTCTGGCTAGAGGTCTGTAATGAGTGGTGCTTCGGATGGATCCGTATTGGGACCACCGCTGTTTGTGATATATACAAGTGACTTGGATGAAAATGTAAATGGGTGAGTCAGTACGTTTGCAGATGATACAAAGTTCGATGGAGTTGTGGATAGTGTAGAAGGTTGTCAAAGGATATAGTGGGATATAGATCAGTTGCAGATATGGGTGGAGAAATGGCAGATGGAGTTTAGTCTGGGTAAGTGTGAGGTGCTGCATTTTGGAAGAGCAAATGTTGAGGAAAAGTATACAGTTAATGGCAGTACTTTGAACAGCATTAATGTACAGAAGGATCTTGGTGTTCAAGTCCATAGCTCCCTGAAAGTGGTCACACTAGTAGATGGGTGACAAAGAAGGTGTATGGCGTGCTTGCCTTTATTAGTCGGGGATTGGGTACAACAGTCAGGATGTCATGTTGCAGCTTTAGAAGCCTTTGGTTAAGCTACACTTAGAGTATTGTGTTCGATTCTGGTCGCCACATTACAGGAAGGATGTGGAGCTTTGGAGACGGTGCGGAAGAGGTTTACTAGGATGCTGCCTGGATTAGAGGGTTTGAGCTATAAGGAGAGGCTAGAAAGGCTTGGGTTGTTTTCTCTGAGCGGCGGAGGCTGAGGGGAGACTTGATAGAAGTCTGTAAAATTTTGCTATGCATAGATAGGGTTGATATTTAGAACCTTTTTCCCAGAGTTCAAATATCCAAAACTAGGGTGCATGCATTTAAGATTAGAGAGGAAATGTTCAAAGGAGATGTGAGGGGCAGGTTTTTTACATAGAGAGAGGTCAAAGTCTGGAATGTATTGCAGGGATAGTGGTGGAGGCAGATACGATAAAGGCATTTAAGGGACTTTTAGATAAACACATGAATATGCAAGGAATGGAGAGATATGGACCAAAGGCAGAGGGATTAGTTTCATTTGGTGTCATGTTCAGCGCAACATCATGGGCTGGAGGGACCATTCCTGTGCTTTACAGTTCTATGTTCCTGTGCTCCGTTGTGTCCCAGTTCTAAAACTTTCTAGTTGTCTGGTGCACTAGGTCCAGTTATCAATGACTAGTATCGTCTTTCTTTTTTCCTAGCTTTACAACTAGATGTTGAAATACACTATTATTTTGGCAGAATCCTTTTTGGCTAGTATGAGATCTGAAGCAGTAGCCCAATAGATCATCCTTTGAAGGGACTGTGGTGACAGTCCTAAAGTAGTTGTGAAAGTTATTTAGAGAAATTCTTGTGGGGCCAGGAATGCTCTGCCCTTCCTGCTTGAATTCATAAGTCCTAGAAGTTGTAGCCTCATTCTTGAAGTAAGGGGTGAGCTTCTTTGCCCTCTCTGGCATTGAACATAGCTGGCTAAAAATCAAGGATAACAAAGTGTGGAGCTGGATGAACACAGCAGGCCAAGCAGCATCATTGGAGCAGGAAAGCTTGACGTTTCGGGCCTAGACCCTTCATCAGAAATGGGGGAGGGGAAGAGGGTTCTGAAATAAATAGGGAGAGAGGGGGAGGTGGATAGAAGAAGGATAGAGGAGAGGATAGGTGGAGAGGAGGCAGACAAGTCAAAGAGACGGGGATGGAGCCAGTAAAGGTGAGTGTAGGTGGGGGGGGAAGGGAGGAGACAGGTCAGTCCAGGGAGGACGGACAGGTCAAGGGGGCGGGATGAGGTTAGTAGGTAGGAGATGGGGGTGCGGCTTGAGGTGGGAGGAGGGGATGGGTGAGAGGAAGAACAGGTTAGGGAGGCGGGGACGAGCTGGGCTGGTTTTGGGATGTGGTAAGGGGAGGGGAGATTTTGAAGCTTGTGAAATCCACATTGATACCATTGGGCTGCAGGGTTCCCAGGCTGAATATGATTTGCTCTTCCTGCAGTCTTCGGGTGGCATCATTGTGGTACTGCAGGAGGCCCAGGATGGACATGTCATCTGAGGAGTGGGAAGGGGAGTTGAAATGGTTCGCAACTGGGAGGTGCAATTGTTTGTTGCGAACCGAGCGCAGGTGTTCTACAAAGCGGTCCCCAAGCCTCTGTTTGGTTTCCCCGATGTAGAGGAGGCCACAATGGTTACAGCGGATGCAGTATACCACATTGGTAGATGTGCAGGTGAACATCTGCTTGATGTGGAAAGTCTTCTTGAGGCCTGGGATTGGGGTGAGGGAGGAGGTGTGGGGGCAGGTGTAACATTTCCTGCGGTTGCAGGGAAAACTGCCGGGTGTGGTGGGGCTGGAGGGGAGTGTGGAGCAGACAATCAAGCCTGATTATTCCCATTTGCTGAAGAATTTCTGACCAAACACTACTTCAGTATGTAATAACTAAGCTAGGTTGTGAACGAACGTTAAAGATTTTATTTCACTGTGGCATTCCTGCAGCTTTAGATGCGATCTGCTTGAACTGAAGAAATCAAATCTAGCTCTTTTGACTAGTTGACGCAGTGTCAACTTCTTTCGAATTGTTCCAAAATGAGCAGAAGGTCATAAGGCAGACTCAATAGTGGTTAAATATGCCAATTGGTGCTTTGTCAAGTGCTTAAAATTATGCTAGGAATTAGTTAAAAGATGAATAAATAATGCCTGATTGCCAAATAGGGAACAAATATGTTGGATAATGATTTGACAACATAAAATGATGGTATTATGAGTAATAATGATACTGTAATGAGATAGTAAGTGAGTCAGAAAACTATTAGTTCTAAGGAACAGCTGCATTGTTAGAGCTGCTGTCTTTTGGATGTGACCCTAAACCTATTAATACAATGAGCGCATAGGTCTTAAATAAAATCAAAATGCTGTAGATGCTAGAAATCTGAACTAAAAACAGAAAGTGCTGGAGAAACTCATCAGATCTGGCAGCATCTGTGAAGACAGCAACAAAATGACATTTTAAGTCTGACATGTAAGGTTTTGGAGTAGATCTGTAGCTCGGGTTGTGGGTGTTGAGGTTGGTTGGCTTGCTGAGCTGGTTTGTTGTTCCGCAGACGTTTCGTTACTGTGCTGGGTAACATCCTCAGTGCAGCCTCCGATGAAGTGTCAGTGTGTTTTCCCGCCTGGTTTTTAAACTCTGGGGTCCATTGCGATGGATTGTCTCACTCCCGGGTTTCCTCAGTAGTGGAATGTAAATGGGGTCGAGTTCAATGTGTTTATTAATAGCATGCTTCGTGGAGTGCCATGCTTCCAGGAATTCTCGTGCTTGTCTCTGCCTAGCCTGTCCCAGGATCTTGGTGTTGTCCCAGTTGAAGTCGTGGTTCTCCTTGTCCATGTGGATTGAGATGAGTGATTATTGATCGTGTCTTTTTGTAGCCAGTTGGTGTTCATGTTCTCTTGTTGTTAGTTTCCTTCCTGTTTGTCCGATGTAGTGTTTCTCGCAGTCTCTGCAGGGGATCTTGTAGATGACATTGGTCCTGTCCATGGCGGGGAGTGGGTCTTTATTTCGGGTGAGCATTTGTTGTAGGGTTGATGTGGGTTTGTGTGCCACTCTGATGCCCAGCGGTTGTAGAAGTCTTGTGGTGAGTTCTGACGTGTTCCTGATGTAGGGTAGTGTGATGAGTGTGTTGGGGCGTGTAGAATCTTTCTGATGCTGTTCCTGTAGCCATCTCCTGACACAGTTCTTTGGATATCCGTTATCCTTGAACACTTGGAAGAGGTATTCCTCCTCCTCTTGGCGTAGTTGCTGCAATGTGTTGTTGCCCTTTTAAATAGTGTTTGCACGTAGCTTCGTTTGTGTGTGCTGGGATGGTTACTACTGAAGTTCAGTACCTGGTCTGTGTGTGTGGCTTTACGGTGTACTTTCATTTGCAGTTCCCCATTTGTCTTGAGTTCTACCATGACATCCAGGAATGGGAGCTGTTTGTTCTTCTCCTCCTCTCTGGTGAATTTTATTCCATTGAGGGTGTTGTTTATGAGTTTGTGTGTCCCTTCTAATTTGGTCCGTTTAATGATGACAAAGGTGTCGTCTACGTAGCGTATCCATAGTTTAAGTTGGATTTGCGAAAGGGCGGTCCTTTCCAGTCTTTGCATCACTGCTTCTGCTATGAGTCCGGAGATAGGTGATCCCATGGATGTCCCGTTGATTTGCTCGTATGTTTGGCTGTTGAAGGTGAAGTGGGTGGTCAGGCATAGGTCCAGTAGTTTAAGCATGTTGTCCTTGGAGATGGTTTCACTGGGGTCGTGTTCTTGTTCAAGTCGTGTTGTCATTGTTTCCCTTGCTCGTGGTATGTCTATTGATGTGAATACGGTGGTGACATCAAACAATATCATGGTCTCTTCGTCCTCTGTCTTTATGTCTTTGATGGAGTTGAGGAATTCTTGGGCTGAGTGGATGGAGTGGGGTGATTTGTTGACTGGGTGCTTGAGTCTTCTTTGTAGTTCTCTGTTTAATCTGTGCGATGGAGTGCCTGGTAGGGAGACTATGGGTCTGAGGGGGACTTCCGGCTTGTGCACTTTAGGGAGGCCATGGAATCGGGGTGTGTTGGTTCCTTCTTCAGAAGAAGAAGCTTCATATTGTCCTGGAAATGTTAATTTTGGCTTTCTTCCACAGATACTGCCAGAATTTCTGAATTTCTCCAGCATTTTTTGTCTTTGGAGGGAGGCAATGGCCTAGTGGTATTATCGCTGGCCTGTTAATCCAGAGACCAGACAACATTCTGGGGACCCAGGTTCAAATCCTGCCATGGCAGATGGTGGAATTTGAATCTAGTAAAATATCTGGAATTAAGAATCTAATGACGACCATGAATCCATTGTCAATTGTCAGGAAAATTAATGTCCTTTAGGGAAGGAAACTGCCATCTTTACCTGGTCTGACCTACATGTGACTCCAGACCCACAGCAATATGGTTGACTCTTAACTTCCTCTGGGCAATTAGGGATTGGCAATAAATACTGCCTAGACAACAGCACCCTCATCCAATGAATAAATAAAGAATAAATTTTTTATTCAAGCATAAAGGTCTAATAGTTTAAGGGGAGTGTTCTGGACGATGTTGATATTTCATTCAAAACAAGTTAGGTTGTCATCCATCTGATTGCTGTTGATAAGATGAGACTGAGCACAATTGGCAGTCACACATTCATACATTAAAGACATTAACAATAAAAAAATTTGTTCAGTTTGAAGTGTTGTTGGAAATTCTCAGAATGTAAACATTCTTTCTTATTGTTAGTTAGTCTTTCAAACTTTAGCTAATCCTTGTGACAATAATGGAAACAATTGTTCAAGAAACTGATGCACAGAGGGCAGACAGTCAAATTTCATCTGTGGCACTTGACAGAGAATAAAATGGAATTATCAACAGGCTAGTGTATGGTAAAATATCATTAAAATTACCTTCCAATTCTTTAATACTAATTCTTCCAAGATATTTTGGATCAAGTCCTCTACCATTCAGCACCAAGTAACTTGTGAGAAAAGTCCATAGCTGTCACGAGTGATGTATTAAACCACTAATATACCTTTGCCCAAATTATAATTACTGGATGTGGTCCACCTTGGAGGTAAAGGCTTCCCCAGCTCACAATCAAAGCACTGTCTTCATGGATTAAATCTGTACTTGAATTCTTTAGCAACATAATGAGCTTGGAATTAGCAAGCATTGTGTCCATTTTCAAATCTGCAAAGTTAGTTGAGTGGTCAAGTCAATTTAGTGGAGTGGCTAAAGAATAGTTTGAGAATAGTCCTATTGCTGAATATTGAGTACCATTTTACTTTGCTGTCTGTAGTTATTAGGAGTATTAAATATTTTGGAGCTTAGCTCCCCTTAAAAGATTCTTAGAAAAATTGGTTACTTCATGCAGATTGGAAATATTGTACTTGCTCGATTCACAATTATTAGCAGTTTTCATGTTTAAATTGGGAAGACCATCTGAAATTACAGTGTCTGATCAGGTAAACCAGGTAAGTTATGTGGATGGTCAGTGAAAAAGAACTGCTACAGAATAAAACAGCAGTCAAATATCTTGGATAACAAGCATGGGACTGGATGAACACAGCAGGTCAAGCAGCATCATAGGAGCAGGAAAACTTGACGTTTCGGGCCTAAACCCTTCATCAGAAATGGGGGAGGGGAAGAGGGTTCTGAAATAAATAGGGAGAGAGGGGGAGGCGGATAGAGGATGGATAGAGGAGAGGATAGGTGGAGAGGAGGTAGACAAGTCGAAGAGGCAGGGATGGAGCCAGTAAAGGTGAGTGTAGGTAGGGCGGTAGGGAGGAGATAGGTCAGTCCAGGGAGGACGGACAGGTCAAGGGGGCGGGATGATGTTAGTAGATAGGAGATGGGGGTGTGGCTTGAGGTGAGAGGAAAAACAGGTTAGGGAGGTGGAGATGAGCTGGGCTGGTTTTGGGATGCGGTTGGGGGAGGGGAGATTTTGAAGCTTGTGAAATCTACATTGATGCCATTGGGCTGCAGGGTTCCCAGGCTGAATATGATTTGCTGTTCCTGCAGCCTTCGGGTGGCATCACTGTGGCATTGCAGGAGGCCAAGGATGGACATGTCATCTGAGGAATGGGAGGGGGAGTTGAAATGGTTTGCGACTGGGAGGTGCAGTTGTTTGTTGCGAACTGAGCGCAGGTGTTCTGCAAAGCGGTCCCCAAGCCTCCGCTTGGTTTCCCCAATGTAGAGGAAGCCACAACGGGTACAGCGGATGCAGTATACCACATTGGCAGATGTGCAGGTGAACCTCTGCCTGATGTGGAATGTCTTCTTGGGGCCTGGGATTGGGGTGAGGGAGGAGGTGTGGGGGCAGGTGCAGCACTTCCTGCGGTTACAAGGAAAAGTGCCGGGTGTGGTGGGGCTGGAGGGGAGTGTGGAGTGGACAAGGGAGTCGCGGAGGGAGTGGTCCCTCCGGAAGGCAGATAAGGGTAGGGAGGAAAAAATGTCTTTGGTGGTGGGGTCTGACTGTAGATGGCGGAAGTGTCGGAGGATGATGCGTTGGATCCGAAGGTTGGTGGGGTGGTATGTGAGGATGAGGGGGATTCTTTTTTGGTTATTGTTTCGGGGACGGGGCGTGAGGGATGTGTTCCGGGAAATGCGGGAGACACGGTCGAGGGCGTTCTCGATCACTGTGGGGGGGAAGTTGCGGTCTTTGAAGAATGAGGACATTTGAAATGTGCGGGATTGGAATGTCTCATCCTGGGAGCAGATGCGGCGGAGGCGAAGGAATTGGGAATAGGGGATGGCATTTTTGCAGGAGGGTGGGTGGGAGGAGGTGTATTCCAGGTAGCTGTGGGAGTCAGTGGGCTTGAAATGGACATCTGTCTCTAGGTGGTTGCCCGAGATGGAGACAGAGAGGTCCAGGAAGGAGAGAGAAGTGTTGGAGATGGTCCAGGTGAACTTCAGGTTGGGGTGGAAGGTGTTGGTGAATTGGATGAACTGTTCGAGCTCTTCGTGGGAGCACGAGGCGGCGCCGATGCAGTCATCAATGTAACGGAGGAAGAGGTGGGGTTTAGGGCCAGTGTAGGTACGGAAGAGGGATTGTTCCACATAACCTACAAAGAGGCAGGCATAGCTTGGGCCCATGCGGGTACCCATGGCCACCCCCTTTGTCTGTAGGAAGTGGGAGGAATTGAAAGAGAAGTTGTTGAGGGTGAGGACGAGTTCGGCTAGGCGGATGAGGGTGTCGGTGGGGGGAGATTGGTCCGTTCTGCGGGACAGGAAGAAACGGAGGGCCTTTAGGCCATCAGCATGGGGAATACAGGTATATAGGGACTGGACGTCCATAGTAAAAATGAGGTGTTGGGGACCTGGGAATTGGAAGTTCTGGAGGAGGTGGAGGGCGTGGGTGGTGTCACGGACGTAGGTAGGGAGTTCCTGGACCAAGGGGGTGAAAATGGAGTCTAGGTAGGTGGAGATGAGTTCGGTGGGGCAGGAGCAGGCGGAGACAATGGGTCGACCAGGGCATTCAGGTTTGTGGATTTTGGGGAGGAGATAGAAGTGGGCGGTGCGGGGTTGGGGAACGATGAGGTTGGAGGCGGTGGGTGTGAGGTCACCTGAGGTGATGAGGTTGTGGATGGTTTGGGAGATGATGGTTTGGTGCTCGGGGGTGGGGTCATGATCCAGGGGGCGGTAGGAGGAGGTGTCAGAGAGTTGGCGCCTGGCCTCAGCGATGTAGAAGTCAGTGCGCCATACTACGACTGCCCCTCCCTTGTCCGCGGGTTTTATGGTGAGGTTGGGATTGGAGCGGAGGGAGTGGAGGGCTGCACGTTCTGCGGGGGAGAGGTTGGAGTGTTTGAGAGGGGTAGAGAGGTTGAGACGATTGATGTCTCGACGGCAGTTGGAGATGAAGAGGTCAAGGGAGGGTAGAAGGCCTTGTTGTTTTCTTCTCATTTGAGGAAATGGTTGCATTCAATATGCAGATTAGAGTCTAAATTGTGTTATAACTACTGTTCACAATCTTTTACTGTGTAATATATTTGTTTGATGAGCAAATCCATGGGTCAAAAATGAACAAATTCAATGTTTGAAGGCACAGTCCAGTGAATTGTTTAACCTGCTGCATTCTGAAAATTAAGGACAATTGTGTGACAGATGTAAATTCAGTTAACCAAAATATAATGAAGTTATACCACTCATTCAAGCTTTCTCTTGGATGACTTTGAACTTGCTAAATGTTGGTGGAGATGAAGTGGAGAGTATTTCAGCATGCTGAATACTTGTTCCTTGAAGACGTTCAACTGCTTTGGGAAATCAGGAAGTCAGGTTATGGGGAAATGGTTTGATTCTGTTTTGTTGGGCACAATTATTGCTCAACATCTGTTTACAAACATACATACTGTCATACATCAGCTCAAGCTCCAATGTTATCCGGAAATTGTTGTACATGGGTTGCTTTGATTAGCTGAAGAATTGCAAAACTGTGCAATCATCAGCAAACATCCCCAGTTTTGACCTTATTATGGAGCGAAGAAAATTGATAAAGTAGCTGCAGATAGTTTGGTTCTAGACACAGCCCTGAGAACACTTGCAGCAATATCATCTTGTTGAGATATTTTATCCCCAATGACAGCAACTAGCTTCCGTTTTGCTAGGTATGACTCCAGAACTGGAGAACGGCACTGCCCCCCACCACCCACCCCCACCCTGATCCCTACTGATTATACACAGTTCTGAGGAAGGGTCACTGGACCCGAAACGTTAACTCTGAGCTTTTTCTTCACAGGTGCTGCCAGATCTGCTGAGCTTTTCCAGCAACTTCTGTTTTTGTCCCAACTGATTATAGTTTCACTAGGGTTCCTTGGTCCTAAAAGCAGTCATATGTTACCTTGATGTGAAGTACATTCCCTCTCAGCTCTTTGAGAAGTTAAATTCCTTCATTGTATCCACATTGAGCATCTTGATATTGTGAGATTACCCTCAAAAGTCACAATCCCTTCATTTTTGTTTCTTTTTCCCAATATAACTTTCTTTATTCAACACTCTGTACTTAATATATAATTAGATAAGGACATAAGAACTAGGAGTAGGAGTAGGTAATTTAGCACCTCAAGCTTGCTCCACCATTCAACAGGATCATGACTGATGTCATCTTGGCCTTAACTCCACTTTCCTGCTTCTTCTCCATATCCCTTCAACCTATTACTAATAAAAATATGCCTGTCTCCTCCTTAAGTTTACTCAGTATCCTGGTACCTACCATACTCTGGGGTAGTGAATTCCGCAGATTCACAACTTATTGACGAAGTAATTTCTCCTCACTTCTGTTTTAAATCTGCTGTTCCTTATTTTAAGATTATGACCTCTCATTCTAGATTGGCCCACATGAGGAAACATCCTTTGTCTATCTACTTTGTCAATCCCTGTTAGAATCTTATTTATCTCAATTAGATCTCCCCTCAATCTTCTAAACCCAGAAGAGTTTAAGCCTCATCTGTTCAATCTGTCTTCATAAGACAAAATTCTCATCTCTGAAGTCAATCCTGTAAACCCCCTCTGAACTGCCTTCAAAAGAGCTACATCCCTCTTCACATAAGGATACTAAAATTGTACACAATAATCCAAGTGCGGTCTCATTAGTGCCTTATACAGTTTCAGCAACACTTTTCCACTTTTATACTCTATTCCTTGAGCAATAACTGCCAAACTTCCATTTGATGTTCTTACTATCTGCTGTATCTGCATACTACTTTTCTGAGACTCATGCATGAGGATACACAGATTAGATTCTAAATATACTTTTTGTTAGCTTTTTCTTTTAAGGGTTCCATGTCTCACTGGGGTATTGCGCTAGAGATCAAGCACCCCTACTCTCAGATGAATCACAAATTAAAGATTTTTTTAAAGTACGCAGAATCCCTCGGGTTACATGTCCTTTAGTCCCATGTTTACAGAAAGCATGGGCCAGGTTTCTATACTTAACAAAGCCTACTATTTATCAAAAACAAATACGTTCTAGCTACAGGAAAAAAATTATGAAGTGTCATCAGATATCTCTAAAAATGTATTTTAAAACTATATAACCCCTCCTTAAGTCCTCCTGCTTTCATATGTATATAACCAAATACAAACAAAAAAAATGGGTGTTAGGGACGCGGGAAAACTGGAAGGCAGTTCAGTGGTCTCTAAACACAATTTATCTGAGATGATTCTTTGAGCTGATTAGAATGCTTTGTCTCCATCTTCCTTCTCTGGATGCTTTCACTGGTGTTCAGGAAGCATAGGGTTGCTACTTTTCACATATAAAAAGTCTCTGACTTATTAGTTACAGTCAGAGCTTAGAGCAACTACTGAAGGAAAGATAAACTGACTTTCTTCAGGCTTCAAGTTGCAGAATACGAGAGGCAGCTGCTGAGCTGGTGGAGATCTGAGGGCCTCTCCCTATCTTGTTCACACGCCAAGCTGCTCAGCTATCTGAGAACCAATTGCATGGTTATGGGAAGGAAGAAGGCAATAACTGGTCACTAGCCTACAGACTAATCAGCTACTTGTTGCTAGCTGTATCTCCATTGTACACACCTTTGACTCCAGCTCATCTGCAAACTACACTTCAACTACTGCTTGAATAAGCAGCTGTGTAAATGGTGCTTGCAATGAATGTCAGACTGTATGTTTTTTCACAAACTCCAGTAATCCTTCAGCAACTTTTACACAATTGAAAATACAGATACAAAATTGGGCACACTCTTTTCAAAATACAATTCAACTCCAAATATTCCAGTCACAAAACATACTATCCACAACTAGTCTGGACTAGTTTGTATTGGAGCAGGAAATACTATGCTCTGAATAGAATATTGTTAAAGCAGAGAAAGATGGATTCTTTGTTAGTCAAGGGACTCAAAGGTGATTGGGAGTAGATGTGAATGTGAAATTTGGAACACACAAATCAGTCAGGAAAGGGTGGAAAGGGCCGTTTGTCTGACCAGCACTCATAGTTCGTATCTTCAAAGTTAAGTAGCCATCTTACGACAACCTGGTGTTACCTCAATCCATATTCAATGTCTCCTATTCTTCCTTCCGTTTCAGGTGAGATAACATACATCTATTCAGTAAGATGCTTACATGATCTAAAGGTTTGACCATATTTAAGATTCTCTGAGTATATGTTTACCTATCAGTCACATTGAGTTTATTTAGAAAATCTGGTAACAATCTATGCATTGGACCAAGTTATGGTTTTGGTATTAATAAGCATTTATAATCATTAAGTTATGTAAAGCTAGGCATATTATTGCAATGTAAATTCTTTGACACGTTAGAGAAACATGTAAAATCATAATACTGCCATGAATTTTTTTATTGTTTATCTGCTTGGTTGTTTAATATACTATACTGAGATGAGACATTATTGCACAATTGCAGATAAAATTAAAGGCTTCTGTACTTATTTTTAAGACAGAGATGATAGGAGTGCCATTCTAGTGCCACTAATCCATGGGTCACAACAATAAAAAAGAATTACTTTTCCAAGTTAACTATCTTATTTATACAATATTTTAATTAAAAGAACTATAAACCAAGTTCCTTAAGTAAACACAATTGTTCTTTATTATCAAATAAAATGTATTAATTACCTAAATTACCTAAGCGCGCGCGCGCGCACACACACACACACACACACACACACACACACACACACACACAGAAACATACACATTCTCTTCAGGAAAAGATAAATAAAATAAGTTTTCTGTCTGTAGAAGTTCACTTTAAATAAAAAATATATTCTTGCCATTAGGATTATTCTTAAAGGCATGAAGGAAAAGTGCATAATGTTCCAAAATCTCACTAACACTCTGGCATATATGGTCTAGTCACTAATCAGGCATAGAGGTAGTAAGAACGGCCAATGCTGGAGTCAGAGATAACACAGTATGGAGTTGGAGGAACATAGCAGGCCAGGCAGCATCAGACAAGAAGGAAAGTTGACTTTTTGGGTCTGGGCCCTTCTTCAGAAATTGTGGGTGGAGTGGGGGTGGGGGGTGAAAGAAGCTCAGAAATAAATAGAGAGAGGAGTGGTGGGGCTAGGCAAGGTAGTTGGGATGGTGATAGGCGAAAGGAGGTAGGCAGTAGTGGGGTTTGGTCAGTGAGGGAGGAGGGAGGAGGATTTTGGGGCCCCTTCCCAAAATCCACAAACCTGACTGTCCCGGCTGACCCTTTATCTCTGCCTGCTCCTGCCCACTGAACTTATCTCCGCTTACCTTGACTCTGTTTTCTCCCCGTGGTCCAGGAGCTCCCCACCTACGTCCAGGACACCACCCTCGCCCTCCACCTCCTCCAAGACTTCCAATTCCCTCGCCCTCAACACTTCGTCTTCATTATGGACATCCAGTCCCTGTACACTTGCATTCCTCACACGGATGGCTTAAAAGCCCTCTGCTTCTTCCTCTCCAACAGGCCCAACCAGTCCCCTTCCACCAACACCCTCATCCGCTTAACCGAACTCATCCTTACCCTTAACAACTTCTCCTTCACAAGCTTCAAAATCTCCCCTCCCCTTACCACATCCCAAAACCAGCCCAGCTTGTCCCCGCCTCCCTAACCTGTTCTTTCATTCACCTATCCCCTCTGCCACCTCAAGCCGCTCCCCCATTTCCTACCTACTAACTTCATCCCGCCCCCTTGACCTGTCCATCCTCCCTGGACTGACCTATCTCCTCCCTACCTCCCCACCTACATTCACCTTTACTGGCTCCATGCCCGCCTCTTTGACTTGTCTGTCTCCTCTCCACCTACCTTCTCCTGTATCTATCTTCTATCCGCCTCCCCCTCTCTCCCTATTTATTTCAGAACCCCCTTCCCCTCCCCCATTTCTGAAGAAGGGTCTAGGCCCAAAACGTCAGCTTTCCTGCTGCTATGATGCTGCTTGACCTGCTGTGTTCATCCAGCTCTACACCTTGTTATCTCCTTTAACTCCTCCCACTTACTACAGACTAAGGGTGTGGCCATGGGAACCTGCAAGGGCCCAAGCTATGCCTGCCTCTTCGTAGGATACGTAGAACAGTCCATCTTCCGTTGCTACACTTGCACTATCCACCACCTCTTCCTCCGCTACATCGATGATTGTATCGGCATTGCCTTGTGCTCCCACGAGTAGTTTGAACAGCTCATCAACTTTACTAACACCTTTCACCCCAGCCTCAAGTTCACCTGGACTATGTTTGATACCTCTCTCTCCTTCCTAGACCTCTCTGTCTCCATCTCTGGTGACCACCTCAAAACCAACATCTATTTCAAGCCCATCGACTATCACAGCTACCTGGACTACACCTCCTCTCACCCACCTTCCTGCAAGGATGCGATCCCCTACTCCCAAATCCTCTGCATCCACTGCGTCTGCTCCCAAGATGGGCCATTCGACTCCCACACATCGCAGATGACCTCCTATTTCAAGAACCGCAAAGACCCCCCTCCAGTGATCAAAAATGCTCTCGACCGCATCTCTTGCGTTTCCTGGACCTCTGCCCTCACATCCCCTCCACACAACAAAATAAAGACAGAATCCCTCTTGTCCTCATGTATCACCTGACTAACCTCCGTATCCAACGTATCATTCTCTGCCACTTCCGCCACCTAGAATCTGACCCCACAACCAAAGATATATTTCCCTCTCCACCCCTATCAGCCTTTTGTAGGGACTGTTCTCTCCATGATTCCCTCATCCGCTCCACACTCCCCTCTAGCCCCACCACCCCCGGCAACTTTCCCTGCAACCGCAGGAAGTGTTACACCTGCCCCTACACCTCCCCACTCACCTCCATCCAAGACACCAAACAAACCTTTAACATCAAACAGAGGTTCACCTGTACATCTGTCAATGTGGTCTATTGCATCCGTTGCTCCCGATGCGGCCTACTCTATATCGGTGAGACCAAGCGGAGGCTCGGAGTCCACTTTGTTGAACACCTGCACTCTGTTCATGAGAAGACTTCCGGTCACGAACCATTTCAACTCCACCTCCCACTCCTTGAGTGACATGTCCATTCTGGGCCTTCTCCAGTGTCACAACAACACCACCAGGAAACCGGAGGAGCAGCACCTCATATTCCGCTTTGGGAGCCTATAGCTCAATGGCCTAAATGTGGGCTTTACCAGTTTCAAACTCTCCCCACCCCTGGCCTCATCCCATGACCAACCCTCCCTCTCATCTCTGCCTCCTTGACCTGACACAACCTGTCCATCTTTTCTCCCATCTATCCGCTCCTCCCGCCTCACTGACCAATACCCCCCTACCTTCCCCAGCCCCACCCCTCCTCTCTCTATTTATTTCTGAGCTCCTTTCCCCCTTCCCCATTTCTGAAGAAGTGTCCCGACCTGAAATGTCAACGTTCCTGCTCCTCTGATGCCGCCTGGCCTGCTGTGTTCCTCCAGCTCCACACCGTATTATCACTAATCAGGCACAGTCATCTCTGCAGCTTTAGTGTGCACAGGGAATACAATACTGCAAAGTTCAGCCAGTCTTCCAAAAGAACAGTCAGGTTTTGCATTAAATTCATTAAAATATTGCTTCATAAGTGGGAGACACAACTGAACACTTTGTTTGTAGCAGGTTTTCCTCGAACTGCTTTCGAACAGAAACAATTGTCCAAGCCACACATTGTTCAAACAAGAACAAGAACAAACATAAAACATTTTCTGAAGAAGGGTCTAGGCCCAAAACGTCAGCTTGCCTGCTCCTCTGATGCTGCTTGGCCTGCTGTGTTCATCCAGCTCTACACCTTGTTACCTCTATCCATAAAACTCCCCTACAGTTTGCCTACTGACATAACAGGTCTACAGAAAATGCCATATCCTTAGCCCTGCACTCATCCATGGAACATCTGGACAACAAAGACACCTACATCACACGCCTGCTGTTGACGACAGTGCTGCCTTCAACACTATTATCCCCTCCAGATTGATCTCAAAACTGCATGACCTTAGTTTCAGCTCCATCCTCTGCAACTGGATCCTTAGCTTTCTGACCCATCACTGCAATCAGTGAGGATAGGTAACTGCAGATCTTCCACAATAACACTCGACACTGGAGCCCCTCAAGGAAGCGTCCTCAGCCCCCTACTCTACTCCCCGTACACCTATGACTGTGTTGCCAAATTCCAAATGAGTGCCATCTCCATGTTTGCTGACGACACCATTGTAGTGGGACAGGCATTTAACAACAACAAGTCAAAATACAGAAAGGAGGTAGAGGGCTTAGTGATGTGGTGCAATGAAAACAATCTGTCTCTCAATATCGGCAAAACTAAAGAACTGATCATCGACTTCATAAAGAAAGGAGGAGAACTTCTACATCAATGGCACAAAAACAAAGTTGCTGGAAAAGCTCAGCAGGTCTAGCAGCATCTGTGAAGGAAAAAACAGAGTTAACGTTTCGGGTCCCTGATTTACAGCATCCGCAGTTCTTCCGGTTTTTATTCTACACCAATGGAACTGAGGTTGAGAGGGTGAAGAGCATCAAGTTCCTCAGGTTGACAATAACTGACAACCTGTTTTGGACTTCCCATGTAAATGCAGCAGTCAAGAAGGCGCAACAACATCTCTTCTTCCTCAGGCGGCTCAGGAAATTTGGCATGTCAAAGTCCCTCACCAACTTCTACAGATACACCATTGAAAGCATACTGTCCGGGTGCCTAACAGCCTGGTACGGCAACTGCTGTGCCCAGAACTGTAAGAAACTACAAAAGGTGGTGTGCACAGCCCAGACCATCACGGAAGCCAACCTTCCATCCATGGACTCTGTTTACACAGCCGGCTGCCGCAGAAAGCCTTCCAATGTCATCAAAGACCCATTGCACTCTGGTAATGAACTCCTATAACCTCTGCCATCAGGCAGAAGATACAGAAGCCTGAACACACGCAAGAGCGGGTTCAGAAACAGCTTCTTTCTGGCCGTTATAAAACTGTTGAATGGACTTGAGCCTCAAAAAATGTAACGTGCAATGCAACCTGTATGCCTCTATGTCTTTTTGATCTGTACAAGCTTTGCTTGCTGTGATCTGCCTGTACTGCTTGTAAACAAAGTTTTTCACTGTATTTCAGTACACATGACAATAAAATCAATCAATCAGGATTAGATGTGTATTTCTAAGCCTGGATAGTGAGTGACTTGGATGGTATCTTGCAGGCGGTGATGTTAATCATGTATTTGCTGCCTTTCTCCTTCTATGTGGTCATGGTTGTGCATTTGGAAGGTACAGTCTGAGGGTGTTTGATAACATTCTGTAGTTCATCCTGCCAATGGTACACATTGCTGCTACAGAACACCAATGATGGACAGAGGTTTATGGATGTGGTGCCAATCAATCTTTGGTCTGGATGGTGTCAAACTTCTTGAGTGTTGTTAGAGCTGCATTCGTCCAGGCAAGTGGGGAGTATTCCATGTCACTCCTGACTTGTGCCTTGTAGATGGTGGACAGGCTTTGAGGAGTCAGGGGGTACATTACTCACTGCAGTGTTCCTAGCATCTGACCTGCTGTTGCAGCCTCTGTATTTATGTGGCAAGTCCAATTATGTTTGTGATTAATGGTAACCCCCGGGATGTTGATGGTGGGGGATGTAGGGCTGGTAACACTGTTGAATGTTAAAGGGCAGTGGTCAGACTGTATCTTATTGGAGATAGTCATTGCCTGGCATTTGTGTGGTTTGAATGTTACTTGCCTCTTGTAAGTCCAGGCCTGGATATTTTCCAGATATTGTTGCATTTGGACATGAACTACTTCAGTATCTGATAAATCAAATGAAATTAAATGAACCCCAATCTGTTATGGAAATTGATTTCTTTGTGAAGAGAAGCATGCATGGGATATGGTGGAGCTTATGGTATATTGTACTGTGGGAAACCCTGCCCCAAGTGCAAAATCCTCTCTATTTGATGAGGAAATGCACGGGTAAGCTGATATACTGAATAAGTCCTGCAAATGATGCCCCAGTCATTCATTTTATGCAGTTGGACATAACTGATGGAAGTAAAGTTGCTCAGATGCAGTTTGAATTAGCCTTGTTAGGAGTTCAGCATAGGATAAACTTCATAGACTATGGAAATGTGTTGACTCCATTGGAATCGGACTTCAGGGTTTAGGTATGCATTTGTATAACTGTTGTATAACTTCACAAGTGAAGTTCAGTCTTCGTGGGCATAGCTTTTTACTAAAGTGAAGCAGATAAAATACTTTGTGGATGGGTACTAGACATCCACCCACTACAGTGCACGATTAACTTTAATTCCTGCACGTCAGCCCCTCGTCATCACATCTCATCTTCCTTTCAATAACACAGAGGAGAATCACAACAGATACACTTCCTTTGTTGAATGTCACAAATTAGAAGAGAAAGCCACAGAAAAACTGCCAGATTATTGAATCTATTGTCAACAATTAACAACTATGGGGGAAAGATAATACATGATTACTGGAAACAAATTTACGATGAATCAAAATCTAGTGAAATTACCTTTTGGTGCGCTCCCGAAATTTGATAGTTTGTTGCTTTTAATGCATCATGGAAGATTCAAGGGCAAAAACATAAATGGTTCCAATCATGGCAGTGTTTAAGCATGATTTACATTAATCCATCAGTAATCTGGGTCATCATTTCTGATTACGGAGTTCACTTCATGTGGAAAAGCTTTGCTATGTTGTTTGGTGGCAAGGCAACTTGAGATAGAACAGAGCTTTTTGGACTTAAAATGTATAAAATGTAAAGTACAGATGTTATGATGAGCCTTTATATAAAAGCACTGGCTTGGCCTCAACTAAAAATTACACCCAATTCTGGTCACGATACTTTAGGAAGTTTGTGAAGACATGAGAGCGAGGTGCAGAAAAGATGTACGACAGTGGTTTCAGGGATGAGGTATGCATGATAGATTACAAAAATGTGGAATATTCTCCCTACAGAAGAAAAGGTTGAGAAGATATTTGGCAGAAGTTTTAAAAGTTATGACAGGCCTGGATGAAGGAGGTATGGAGAAGTTGATCCAATTTTGCAGAAGATCTAGAGGATAATATTTTAAGATGTATTGAAAGAAGAAGCTTAGGTTACTTGAGAAATAGTTTTAATTTAGAGTCATCAGGACCTGAAATGCACTGAAAGTTAAGTGGAGACAAGTTCAGTTATGATTTTCAAAAGGAAATTTGATAATTATCTGAAGAAAAAAATATGATGGGCTAACGAATAAAATGTGGGGCAGCCAGACACTCTAGGTTACTGTTGCAGAAGGCCAGCAAAGACATAATGAGCTCATTTACCACCCTTAGTGCTGTAATAATTCTAATAATATTCATTTTGATTTAATGTTGATAAATTTCCATTGATCTTTTGAAGTTTTTTTTGTAACAGTGCAATATCAAGACTAATCTAACATGCATTTAAAAAGAGTAGAAAAGGGGATTCCTGGCAACACTCTACTCAAACCACAAGCTGCCATTGTTTGTCCTACAACATATCTAGCTGACCTTAGTGGATGGAATTTCCATCTCTGGCATCCTTAATCCTGGGGAAGATTCATTGGTAGCCATATAAATACTTCAGAGGCACATGACATCAACCAGCCTTCACAGCGGAAAAACGCAGGTCTCTTGCTGGCTGTCCAGCTGCCAGCTAAGACCCCTTAATATGGCAAACCCACTATAAATAAGATAATGCCATGACCTGTCATGACTCCCACTTTCCTTTTCTGGTTGAGCTAAGTGCAAGAAACAAAATTGAAGCAAGTCCAAAATTCGAAATGCAAATGTTTGATTCTGTCTTGAATGACAGTTTGAGAAATGATCCCCAGTTTTCCCCAGTGGAGTTGCATTATCACCTTGAGACAAGACTCCCAGTTGTTGTTTGCAATCTACATATATTTAAACACCTAATTCTTCATTGGCAAGATTTCCTGCCTCCGTTTCTCTGTGTTGTGAATATCCATTTGGGGGAGGAGATGACTCACTTTTAGAAATGAATATTTTTAGGTTCTTAAGAAAATAGGTTGGATACAACTGGTTGGATGGTGATCATCTGAGGACAGGATGTCAGGCTGCAAGGTTTTACTTCAGGGCTCAGATAGGGGAACATGTCTGCTATTTGGATACCAGCTGAATTATTAACAGAATAAAAAGTGATAATTTAAATCTTGCCTGCGGTAATACCTCACAGACGGAAGCTCCCCAGTGAGCGTGAGGCATCTAACCTGCTTTATGTCAATTAGTAAAGGCTGTTCTCGATCTTCTCTCCATATTCAGGAGGAATAGTTTAATCAGAAAGTCAGCCGCATCGGAATTGTGAAAGGAAATGCCTTTGACATCTAAAAGGATTCAGTGGAAACGAGACATATCCCTTTTCCCTTTGATTCACATGACTGCTTTCTATGTGGTGTTACATATTCTTTGTGTGTAAGGAAAGCGAAACTTCGTAATGTGCAGTACACACCTTAAAACATACCTTACGGAGCATCTAAATGGGCCAGTATGTATAGCGAATGTAATGCAAACATCTATCAATAAAGGGTTGATCCATCTTTCTCCACTTTGCAGCTGATAAATCCTTACTGATGAGCTTTCATCTTTCAGGAACATGCCAAATTCAACTGAATGTTCTTGTAACCTGAGGAAACCACCTGCTATTTACTGCAGCATTCTAATCATAATTGGTGGAAGCATTTGTCAACATTATTGGGACTGGTCTATGACAAACTATGCAACAGGAAATTTCATATCCTTCACACACCTTATAAAAGTAAAATTTTTTGAAGTTGGTTGCTAACGTCTTTGGATTCATTCAAAACCACACATCAGAATTTGATTAGTACTTGGACTTCTTTTAATGCTTCCTTTATTCAGCAAATATCAATTGGCTTAACTTTGATCATAATCATAGATTGCTTGGAATGATAAATTATTGCAACACCAATAAGATTTGGGCGATAATCCTAAATAAATATTGCACTAAAAATTGGACAGGGCCGGTGTGCAGGTAGGAGATTGCAGTGTTCAGTTATCCTGTGTATGAGCACAAAGATGTAAGCAACACAAAATCTTTTTGCTGCCCACTCTTTTCTTCAATTATAATGTGCAGCCCAGTGCCATGAACTGGCTGCATTCTCAGCAATGGTTGTGGTTGTGTGCTTAGTGAGGATTAATTAAAGCAAGCCTGCATGTCTTAAAATTAACCTAATGGGGGGATGTTGTAAACACAATTTTTTTATTGCAGACTGACATGGGTAAAGGGCTGTTTTTTAAACAGTTGGAAGGAATTGTTAAAATTTTTAGATATTTTTAGATAAGTGTTGCCAGCACTTTATTGTAACTGTTGTTGTTTAAGCAGGGTGGGTGTTTACTCAAATGGATTGACACCAGAGAGGAGTGCACAATTGAGATTTGGCAGGCAACAAGTAGCTGATTGGTGTGTTGAATGGTGACAAGTTGTTGATGGCAAAGACATCTGCCTGCGAACAACCAAGTGATTGGCACTGAGGTAACTGAACAGTTTGTAGACATGAATGATATAGCCAGAAGCCTTTGGGCCTCCACAAGAAGTGATGTCCTTTTCTCAGCAGTAAAAAAAAATCAAAAGCCCAAAGAAAGCCAATTTATTTTCCCTCACCAATTGCTGTAAGCTGTGGTTTTAACTAACAAGCCAGTGACCAAATCTCTCTGTACATCCTGCAAGCAAGTGGAAGTATCTGGAGAACAGAGATTGAGGAGCAGTAAGTCCTAGCTAACCAGTTTATTGTACCGTGGGGATAGGGATCATTGAACTCCTTCTCACATTTTCACTCCACCTAAAATACCAATGTTTTTGTGTCTGTCTGAAAGTATTACGTTAAGGTGGAGATTATGAAGGATTTAGAGTTTTAACTAGGGGAGGTATAGTTCATAGTTTTGTGTGGGTAGTTAGAACCTATTTATTTATAATAGTCAGTCTTGTTAAGTACAAAAGCCTGGTCTGTGCTTTCAGTTAATCTGGGTCTATACAACAGGTAATTTAGGGAGATTTTGCATACTTTTGTCACATATTTAACTTTTGTGATGATACCAGGAATAGTGAGACTCGATTTCTAGTCTACAACTCCAGTGAGGCTCGACAAAGTTTGGGAAGCTTGTTCAGCATCAAACTTAAAATAGTGCAATAAGGATTTCATATTAGTGCTATTGACCAATAGTACAGGTGAAGGAAAATGCCAGGCTCTGTACTGCATTTCTGAAATACCATTGGCAACAGCAAGGGATTTTCTACAGGTTATGGAGTTGTCCCTGACAATCTTAAGGGAAAATTCAAAGCCCTGGTTGATAGAATTTGCCGGTAAACTGGAGGCAGCATTGCCTGATGGATCTAAGAATGCAGCTATAATTGAGGTGCTAGCATGGCACTTGGATTTAGAGGAAATACAAGAGAGATCAAGTGGTGAAACATTGGAATCTGGTGATATTCAGTTACGATTAAAGCAGCTTGAACATCAGGAGAAAATGAAGAAACTGAAAATGGCAGAAAAAGACAAAGAAAGAATACAGAAAGCTAACAAATGGGAAATAGAAATTAGTAGCGTGGATATGAGAAAACTAGAATTAGAATTGCAAGAGAGAGAGAATGCAAGAGGATATTATTATATGCTTAAAATAATGCAGTTGAAACAGGAGACAGCAAATGCTGATGCTGGGATTGGTGGGGAGAATCTGAGTCATAATTTGCAGCCCAGGAGGGAAATGTTTCCATTTGCACAAACTCTACCAAAGTTTGCAGAAAGTATGTGGATGGCATTTTTCATGTCATTTGAAAATATTACTTAATAAATGAATTGGACAAAGGATGACTAGACACTACTCAGGCAGAGTAATTTGGCAGGTGAAGCACAGGAATTTATGTTTCATTCCCAGAGGAAGTCTTTTGGGGTTATGATGGTGAAATAAAAGCATTCTTGGCTGGATATGAGTCACTGCCTGAGGCATATAAGCTAAAGTTGCAGAATTCAAGGAAACAGACTGGGCAAACCCATATTGAATTAAAAAGAGTTAAACAAATTAATTTTGATGGTTGGATATGAACATTAAAAGCTGAAACCACATATGGGACAGATTATTTTCTTAGATGAATTTAAAAGCTCATTACCTTCAGTAATAAGAACCCATGTAGAGGACCAAAAGTTTTAACTTCCAGACAAGTAGCAATAATGGAAGATGAATATGAGTTGAACATTACTTTTGTGGCTCTCATAAATTTGAAAGGAATAGGAACTGGGAGAGTGAAAGGAAGGAAAGTGAATAAGATAAGGAATGGATGGCTGGGAATGCCCCAAAGTGTGCTCCTTAGATCAGATGGGAGGTTTCTGACAGTGGAGCTGAAAATCCAAGGTGTTCCCATTGTAACAAGGTGGGCCACATTCATTTGGAATGCTACATATTGCGAGGGAAACACAGGGACTTAACTGGAGTTCATAACAAAGAGTCTGAAAAGGAAACTCAAAAAGGAAAGACCGTGGATTTGGACACCACTGTGAATGCAGAAGAAGTACATCGGATGGATGAGAGGTATGAAGGGTTTTTATAGAAGGGGAAATAATGTCATTTTCTTCAAAAGAAACATCCAGGTCTATAACAATACAAAGGAATACAAGGGCCACTCAAATTCTCTTGGTGGAGAAGGATTTCATTTTCGCTCCAAAGAGTTGAATGAAAGCCAAAATGTGATAAATGGAATAGGTAAAGACTATAACCCAGTTCCATCAAAGTCCAATTCGAGTGTGGTTTATTGACTGAATACTGATAGTTGGGGTAGTCAATACAGTGTGGAGCTGGAGGAACACAGCAGGTCAAGCAACATCAGAGGAGCAGGAGAGTCGATGTTTCGGGCCTAGAACCTTCATCAGGACTGAGGAGGGGGAAAGGAGCTTGGAAATAAATAGAGGGAGGTGGGATGGGGCTGGGGCAAGGTAGGTGGAATGGCAATAGGTGGATAAAGGTAGGGGTAGTGGGGATTGGTCAGGGTGGAGTGGATAGGAGAGGAAGAAGATGTACAGGTAGAGTCAGGTTAAGGAGATGGGATGAGAGGGAGCATTAGGCATGGGATGAAGCTGGGGGTGGGGAGATTTTGAAACTGGTGAATTCTACGTTGAGGCCTTCAGGCTGTAGGCTCCTGAGGCGGAATATGAGGTATTGTTCTTCCAGTTTGCATGTTGCGTCGTTGTGGCACTGGAGGAGGTCCAGGATGGACATGTCACCAAGGGAGTGGGAGGGGGAGTTAAAACGGCTGGCAATCTAAAGGTGTTGTTGATTATAACATACAGAGCCCAGGTGCTCCGTGAATCAGTCACCGAGTCTGCGGTTGGTCTCACCGATGTAGAGGAGGCCACATCAGGAGCAACGGATATGATGGCGCTACCTTGTGCTCCCATGAAGAGCTTGCACAGTTCATCAACGTTACCAACACCTTTCACCCCAACCTCAAATTCGCTTGGACCATCTCCAGTACATCCCTCCCCTTCCTGGACCTCTCTATCTCAATATCCAGTAACTGTCTCAGCACCAACATCTATTTCAAACCCACTGACTCCCACAGTTACCTTGACTACACCTCCTCTCACTCACCTTCCTGCAAGAATTGGTCTCACTGATGTAAAGGAGGCCACATCAGGGGCAATGGATACAGTAGACCAGGTTGGAGGATGTACACGTGAATCTCTGTCGGATTTGGAAAAATTGTTTGGGGCCTTGGACGGAGGTGAGAGGGGAGGCATAGCTCACTACTACCTCCTTCCAAAAATCCACAAACAGGATTGTCTGGGCATACTCATTGTTTCAGCCTGCTTCTGCCCCACAGGACTGATCTGTTCCTATCTTGACTCAGTCTTCTCTCCCCGGTCCAATCCCCAACCACATACATCTGTGATTTCTCCGATGCGTTATGCCAGTTTCAAAACTTCCAGTTTGCAGGTTCCAGCTGCCTCCTCTTTACCATGGATGTGCCATCCCTTTGCACGTCCATTCCCCACCAGGAGGGTCTTAGGGCTCTCCGCTTCTTCCTGGAGCAAATACCTGAACCATCCCCACCCACCACCACCCTCCTCCACTTGCCCGAGCTCGTCCTCACCCTCAACAACTTCTGTTTTAACTCCTGTCATTTTCTTTAGGTCGGACGGGTGGTCATGGGTACCCGCATGGGCCCTAGTTATGCCTGTCTCTTTGTGGGGTACATGGAACATCTCTTGTCCGGTCCTATTCTGGCTCCCACCCACAACTCTTTCTCCACTATATCAATGATATCATCGGTGCTGCTTCTCTCTCTCGTCCCGAATTGGAAAAGTTCATCGATTTGGCTTTCAATTTCTACCCTGCCCTCACTTTCATCTGGTCTATCTCTGACTTCTCCTTTCTCTTCCTAGACATTTCTGTTTCCATTTCTGAGGATAGACTGGCCACTAATATCCACTATAAACCCACTGATTCCCGCAGCTACCTAGACTGTACATCCTTGCACCCGGCTTCCTGTAAAGACTCCATCCCATTCTCTCAGTTCCTCCATCCCCGTCGTATATGTTCAAATGAGGCCAACTTTGACAAAGGAGCCTCCAAAATGTCCACCTTCTTCCTTAACCGAGGATTCCCCAGCACCACTGTCAACAGGGCTGCACTTCTGTCCTCACCCTTTCTACTGCCTTCTGCAACAGCGATAGGGTTCCCCTTGTCCTTATCTACCATCCCACCAGCATCCATATCCAGAAGATCATCAGACACCATTTCCGCCACCTCCAGTGAGATGCCACTGCCAGACCCATGTTCCCCTCCTCTTCCTTGTCCACCTTCTGCAGGGACCATTCCCTCTGGGATACACTGGTCCACACTTTCTTCATCCCCAACATCCCCCCACAGCCCTACGGCACCTTGCCCTGTAACTGGTGAAGGTGCAACACCTGCCCATTTACCTCCTCCCTCCTCAGTATCCAAAGGCCCAAACATACCTTCCAGGTGAAGCAACACCTCACCTGCACTTCCCAGAATCTAGTCTAATGCATTTGCTGCTCTCAAGGTGGTCTCCTCTACATTAGGGAAACAAAGTTTAAACTGGGTGACCACTTTGCAGAACATCTATATTCTGCTCGCAAAAAAGATCCTAAGCTGCCTGTCGCCTGCCAATTTAACACATGACAGTGTTCCCTGGCCAACATCGCTGTCTCTGAGATAGTTTTTTCTGAAGAAGTGTCTAGGCCTGAAACGTCAGCCTTCCTGCTCCTCTGATGCTGCTTGGCCTGCTGTGTTCATTCAGCTCTACACCTTGTTATCTCTGTCTCTGGCTTGCTGCAGTGTTCCAGCAAAGCTCAACGCAAGCTGGACGAACAACACCTCATTTTTCACTTGGGGCTCAATATCAAGTTCAATAATTTCAGGGCCTAAGCTCTCCCATGGCCTAGCCCCCTCCCCCACACACCAGGCCTTGTTATCACATAGCCTGCCATTACACACTACCTATTGTTAGTCACTAACAATCCCCATTAACAACTGTTCATCCTCCTGGCCAGATCATTGTCAACTCCTTTGTCTGTCCGTTCTTCTCTCTTTTTAGGCTCTATCCTATCATTTACTCCCTTCCCCACCCTTCCCTATTTTCTGCATGTAAACTGATGTTTTCCCACCTACCATCAGTTCTGAGGAAGGATCATCAGACTCAAAACGTTATCTCTGGTCTTTTCTTCACAGATGCTGCCAGACCTGCTGAACTTTTCTAGCAACTTTGTTTTTGTTCTTCACTACACTGTCTACATGGGACTCCACTTTCAAGGAACTATGAACCTGCACTGCAAGGTTTCTTTGTTCAGCAACGCTGCACAGGACTTAACCATTAAGTGTATAAGTCCTGCCCTGATTTACCTTTCCAAACTTCAACACTTCACATTTATCTAAATTGAACTCCATCTACCACTCCTCAGCTCATTGGCCCATCTGATCAAGATCCCATTGTCCTCTTAGGTAACCTTCTCCACTGTCCACTACATCTCCAATTTTGGTGTCATCTGCAAATTTACAAATGTACCTTCTACGTTCACATCCAAATCACTTATATAAATGATGAAAAGCAGTGGGCACAGCATCAAGAGATAACAAGCATGGGGCTGGATGAACACAGCAGGTCAAGCAGCATCATAGGAGCAGGAAAACTTGACGTTTCGGGCCTAGAC
>JAHRHZ010000034.1:32434950-32468617 GCA_024137785.1 Ginglymostoma cirratum | reverse complement strand
GACAATACAATAATGAAGGAATAACAAGTACATTTTGAGTGTGCACGCGTATTCACAGCATCTGCCGTACCCTTTATCTCGGACACAGCATCAATCTTTGTGGCATATATTGGTCACAGGCCTCCAGTCTGAAAAGCAACCCTGCACCACTACCTTCTGTCTTCTATATTGAAGTTTTGAATTGTGAAGACGAGAGACCATATATGTAAGATTCAAAAATTTAATTTTGAAAAAAATGAAGGAATAACAAGTACATTTTGAGGTGGCAGGTGTGAGTGCAATGGGTAAGATGCAAACTTTTGAAAACTGTGGCAGTCTAATTCATTGCTGGATTATCAAAAATAAGCAAAACAGTTAAGATTCAAAATGGACAAACATTTCATTGGAAAATGAAATGCTGAACAAAAGTAAGTTCTATAATTGAGAAATAAGAATAGGTGCAGATATCAAACAAAACAATAAAACACACTCTTAGTATCTCAACAATAAATGTATAAGGAAGAGATAAAGTCATATTGCAATGCATTAAGGATGAAAACTGAGAATGCATACACAGTAGTTAATAATAAATTTCACCAGTATTCAAGGGGATGACTTGGAAAGCATGCCCTTCATAATTGGTGCCAATCCAAGAAGAATTCATGACTTTGACATATAATAACATTCGGTTTCTAGATAGGCTAACAAGGCTCAAAATAAATAGGTCACAAGAGATAACTTCCTTGACCACTAAATAAGGGATGCAATTTGTGAAGCATTATTTGCCATTATCAGGGAATCGATTGAAGTGGACTTGTTAGCTAAGGATATTTTCTGCTTCCAGAAAAAGTAAACAAAACAAATCCAACAAATCTGCAGAACCAAAAACCTTAGACAAAAATAATGGAAATATTGGCTAGTGTAGCTGGATACAAAAATAATGGTGGCCGAATTTCGATAGTACCTCATAAATGATGAAGCGATTTGATGGCTTGAGAGGAAGGAACATGTTATATGTATGCAAGTTTGCGCTTTCCGAGAGGAAACCCACCGTTTATTGAGACTGAAGGCTGAAACCACCAGCTCACAATAACAGCAGTGTGTTTCATCTTTCAGGTGCATTTCAGCAACTCACCAAATCTTCTTTGGAATCTCTTCATTCCAAACTCACATTCCCAACCATCTAAAATGGCAAAGATAGTAGATGCTTAGAAATAATTATGCCTTTAAATCCCCCTCCAAAGTTACGCACTATCTTTGGGTGGACCTTTCCTTATCATAACTGGGTCAGAATTATAGAATTCTATTCCTTTTCTCTTCCTACTTAACTCTCTAACACATGCACAATTTGGTGCATGTAGCCCTCTGCCCTTTCTCTCAATCCTTTCAAATGATGAATGATCTGGGTCCTGTGGTCTCACAGGTACACCTTGCCCAGCACAGAGATGACACTGATTGTGAGTTGCAGTGGTCTATATGATGAACTCTGTCATGGGATGAGGCATAGGTGGACTGTAAAAGGCAACACAAGATATAACTTGTACCACTCCAGATTCTTACTGCGTTAGTGTCCTAGAGTCAAAAGGTTTTTTGTGAACTGGGCCACCTTATGTCAGTAATGGGCAGGGCATTCACTATCAGATCATGTTGGGTTCTTGTACAAGGCATCAGTATCAAGCAGTCGACAATGACACGTGGTTAACTCAATTGACAGTACAGCTGGGCCCTCAATGCACATACTCCAAAAGGATTCATTCTAGAGGGCACCAGCTGGTATATTCCTGACATAATAGCTGAGATCAAGAGTCATCCAATTTCTGAGCCAGTTTGATAGTACTATTGTGTTTGTTCTTGCCTGGACTTTTTTTTTGGAAACTATCTTTTTTTGTAATCAACAGACTTTTTCCAGACAATTGCCTTGCACCTTTCACAAGCTTTAAGCAGCCGTATCTAAGTAAATGGTTGCTGTAGTCTTTTATGTGACTGCAGCTGTAGCAATACTGAAACTCATTCTCTTTCGCCCCTACCACTTTCACATGAACTTCTAGCAGAATGTATATTGTGTGCCACAAACCTTTTGTAAATATCCTATAACAGTGGCCTAGAAGACTCAGTGAATAGTGTCAGTGCTTTTAAAATTTGCTATACACTGTTCACAACAAGGAAAAACATCCTAAGTTGTCTTTTGAGTTTACCATCCTTAAACAAATCTTATATAATTCTGTGTGATTATGCATGCAGAAACCAGTTAAATACAATCACAAGCCAACATAACCTTTTAAATACATCAGTTGTCTTGGTCATGCATATGCATCAGTTATCCAACATACAAATTGAAATATTTGATTGTTTGATGTTGAATGTCACTGAAATAAAGAGACACAATGCCTTTGAATCAGTGACTAAAATCTCACCTGTACCTTTCAGAGATATTTGATGGATGTTCAAAATTGAAACAATGTTAATGGTTTTGATCATAATTCCGGCAAAACAAAGGCTCAATCCTAGTTAAAAGCCTAGACACAAAGAAAGGAAGCGCATGATCTTTGTACATTGCTTGTTTTAATTTTGTTCTGCATTGGTACCAAATGTCACATCAGTCCATTCATTTTTTAAAATAATGTTTCAGGAGATCAGTTGATTGCCAGCACTAGAAAACCTTACTCCATGGATCTTCATTGCAAGGTGTTTTCTACCATCTTGGAGCATATCTTCCTTTTTCTGATTTTTCACACTTTGTGATCAATGGCAGCCTTCCCCCTCTCATCTCCAGTATCACTAAATCTTCCTGATACTAGAGGTATCTCCTCTTAAGGAAGATATACATTAAGCCTGAGTTCATAGCACCAACAGACTTCTGCCTCTCTAATTGCAACAAGACATCGTGGGTACACCCAGTTCAATGAGTTGACATTGAATTGAATACGTTATCACCAGATAGGAGAGCAGAGCATGTAACAAAAGCCATGTGTTGCACTTACAGCTGGACATGGCATCATCTTCTAATTTGAAAGCCAAACACCATCCCCCCCAGTACCCCGAGGTCATGAAGATCTGGAGTATTCAATGTCTTATTACTCAAACAGGCAGTCTCAAAGAAATTCAAGAGTCACATCTCTTCAGAAAAAGTGGATACTCACTGCATTGAGGTGATTGGAAAACCTTCAGGGATAAGATGCATTTTACTGTTCTAGAGCCTGTCGGTGCTAGCCCTTGTAACTATTGAGATTGATTTGATGAAAGTAATGAGAACATTCAGAAACTACAGGTGGAAAAACTTTACTTCTGCAGAGCTTGAATTAATGAAAGCCCACATAATTCAAGCACAATGCCTACCAAAGTATGCACAGGACTGTCCAATGCAAGATGGGAGACATTCAAAACACTTGGCTAAACCAGAAAGAGGACAAACTTTGGTCATATGCAGAGCACAAAGAGAGGAAACGATTCGATGATATTCTTTAATATGTCTACGAGCTGCAATCTTCCAGTTCATCATCAATGGCAACAGGCGAATATATCTCACGGAAAAAAACCCAAATTCTGGAAAGATCAGCAGAGCAATAACAACCTTGCCTCTTTTGATTTTCATCCATCAATGAAGAAGCAATCAACGGGCTGCCAATGGTTGCCATCCATTGATCTCTTGAAGATCTTCCCACTCTGTCAAAAGTAGCAAAATCTATTGAACACCTATCCAGTGGCAAAGCTCCAGGATCTGATGCTATCTCAGCTGAGATCTACAAGGCAAGAGGGCGAGGACTAGACAAACAACTCAATCAACTCATTTGGTCCATGTGGGATCAGGAACCATTCCTCAAGAATACAAAGTTGACTCCATTGTCTAACTGTGCAAGTGGAAAAGAATTTTTCCCAAGAATCACAGAGGAATCTTGTTCCTCTTTAATGCCAGCAAAATTGTCACATGATTCATTCTGAATTGCTTAGTGCAATATCACGAACTGTATCTGCTGCCAGACAACCAGTGTGATTTCAGAAAACACCAAGGAACCAGAGATGTAGTGTTTGCAGTGGGACAGCTCTAGGAGAAATGCCAAGGACAGAACAATGATCACTATGTCATGTTTAAGAATTAAGAATCATCCATGTGCAAACTCCCTAGTATTGTATTGCATGTTTGCTTTACTGTCCTAAATCTTATAGTGGATGCAATTTTTACAAGGTGGTTGTATTTATTTTAGTTTGAGGTGAAACAAGGTACCGTAGAAAGTTGCATTGGACTCTACATGGCAACAAGCCATGTGATGGTTAGCGTGGGGACAGGGAGCCCAGGTCATAACTTAGCCTAACTTAATTGCCATAATTCAAACCTGAATCTAAAGGGAGGCTACTTCTTGCTTTATGTTAGTAGATTGATTTAAAAATCCTGGACACAGAGAAAAGTGGAGTCACAACCATGAACCATTTTTTAAAAAATTAATTCATGGGATGAGGATGTCACTGGCCGGGCTAACATTAATTGCCAAGAGGGCAGTTAAGAGTCAGCCGCATTACTGTGGGCATGGAGTCATATGTAAGCCAGACGAGATAAAGATGGCAGGACATTAGTGAACCAGATGGGTCTTCCAAGCTATTGACAGTGGATTCATGGTTATCATTTGACTGTTAATTCCAGAGTTTTTTTGATTATTGAGTTCAAATTCCACCATCTGCTGGAGTGGAACAGAAGCCCTCAGACCATTACCTGGGTCTCTGGATTAACAGTCCAGTGATAATACCATTAGGCCACCGCATCCCTGTTGTAAGTGGTTTGGGGTTCTTTGAAAAACTGAGGAAAAGGATCTTCAATAGTGATGGATGTTATGACTTGGCAAAAAAAGGAAAAGGGAAACCATCGGAATTTGAGAATGACTTTGGACTTTTTAATCTAAAGACTGCAATTTTGTAGACAGCATATTCTTATATATATGTGTCATGTGGGGTAATCTGTCATGGTGAGACACTAGTAACGCTTATGTTTTCTGTAGAGTGTTAATTACCTACTAAGTAATGTAAAATTAGCAATGTTAAATCGAAGCTGTTTTTAGTTTTTGAAGTAAATGTCCCACAATGTGAAACCTTGTTCTGTGATTTCTTTAAGTTGGTTGCTGTAAATACAAAATCCTTTTTGAAAGTTATTGGTCTCTATGGGAAGCATAACTAATTTCACAAAAAAACTGGGCTGTCTATTTCCAATTATGCATATTTAGTTTCATTTTTCCAGCATTTCTTTTTACTTTCAATGAAACATGAAATCACCCGATCTCAGCGACAACCAAAGCAAATTACAAAAATACTGCAATCAAGAATCTATGAGGGAGATCAAACATCTTGGCCTATTCATCAGGAATGCAGTTCAATACAAACAAGGATTCCTATCTGCTTGATAGATAGATTTTCCTGCAGCTGGCAACAGCTCAACACTCTGAACCAGAAAAGCTTTTAGTAATTACACTTATGCAGTACACAGTGAAGAAAGGAAATGTTTATGGGAATTTTCTGTTGACAGCACTTGCTGTGGTGAGAATAATCAACCAAAACTGTGACAAAGGTATCTGCAATGGGACATTCCTTATTATAGATTTTTGAGTAAATCCAAAGCAGTCAATCTAGTTCCCTTGACACTTTGAAGATTAAGTCAGTGTTCTAAAAAGCTTGGTAAAAATGTATGAAGGTAATGATTTTTATTCAGAGAAATCTCTGAATATATAAACAGCAAGTATTCAGCTCAGAATGAATTTTGCTGCCTGTTAAGTAAGTCCCTTAAAGTCTTGTATGTCTGAATTAATAAAAAGCAGTGTTCAGAACCATTCGCGATTCCTCAGATGCTGAAGCAGTTCATGTTCATGTGTAGCTGGATCTGAGAAACATTCAAACTTGAGCTGATAAGCAAAAGTTATATTTATATAACAAAATGTCAGGCAATGATCATCTCCAACAAAAGAGAAACTGACCCATTCCCATGATATTCAATGGCAGTAGAATCGTAGAATCCCTACAGTACAGAAAAAGATCATTCAGCCTATCAAGTCTGCATCCCACACAGAAGCTAGCTTAGAATTTGAACATTGATAGCAAGAATTTTTACAGGCGATTAAAAACTAGAAGAGTAAATAAAGTGGTAGCTGGTTCCGCAGGGAGTGAATTTGGGGTGTTAATAGTAGGTAATAAAAGAAATGGCGGATGAAAGGAATATGTATTTTACTCATGGGTTCACTATAGATAATGCAAAAAGATATTGGAATAATAGCTAATTATGACAATAATAATAAGGAAGAGAGAAACAAGGTGAAATTAAAATAATGAGGGAAGCAATACTGAGCAAACTGAAGGAACTGCAGACTGACAGTTTCATGGATTCTGATAGATTTGAAAAGAGGTGGCTAATGGGGTAGAAGAAGTATAGGTGTTACTTTTCCTAACTTCACTAGATCTTGGAAAGTTTCCATCTTACTAGAAAGTAGCAAATCAAAGAACAAAGAACAAAGAAAATCAATTAATATTTGGTTGTATAGAACCAAATATTGATAAAAAGAGACCAGAAGTTGAAGCTTTCTATTATGCACTCATCAGAACTGGGACACAACAAAATAGATTTAGAAAAATATAGATACCATTGTAAACAGCATGAGAAGAGGTTGCTGATTTGTTGGATCATCATTGGCATGGCCAATGCAGCAAGATCAGTTAACTGTAAATCTAAATTCTCTGGCCAGGCTGGTAGATTCTGATTGCTCATGGGGATGCAGCAGCAGTTGGCTGACTCCATGACCCACTTTTTGAAAAAGATGTATGTGCAAACACATCACACTGCAAGCCTGCCTAATGATTTTAAGCTGGTTGTCGATGTAACTCTTAGTGCAATCTAGATTATTTAAGAAATGATTTCCAATAGCAGAATCACATCTAATGGTGGACATACGTCTTTGAGGCCTGGCAGACTGTCAGACCACATTAATCAACACATCCTACTGATCGTTCACAGCAGGCAGCTTGCTGCTTGAGCTCAATCAGCCTGTGCTTGCAAACTAGAACCTATATATTTCAATACACAGAACACTGTTTTATATAGACAAAAGGAATTTGTGCATATATTGCCCCTTTTCCAACTTCTTGTCTCTTTTTCGCAAAGTAACAAAAATAATTCCTCTATTCGAGAAAGGATGGGGGTCAGAAAGCAGGAAATTACAAGCCAGTTGATTTGATGTCAGTTTTGGAGAGGATGTTAAAATTGATCATGAACTAGCTTATAGCTTGGCACTTAACAAATCTCAAGATTATTGGGAGGCATTACCCTGGCTTTGTGATCGTTAAATGAAAGAATAAAATCCATTGTGACTAAAAGGGAGTCTGTAGATGTTCTGTACTTGGATTTGGAAAAGGAATTTGATAAGGTGCCACATGAAAAATATTAATGCAAAGTAGGAGTTCATAGTGTATGAAGTCACATTTTAACATGAATAGAAGATTGGTTGGCTGGCAGAAAATAGAGATCATGCATAAATGTGTCATTTTGATTTGGCTGAATGTGGTTAGTGGAGTCCCTCAAGTATCTGTGCTGGGACCTCAGCTTTTTACAATATATATCAATAACTTAGATAAGAGGAGTGATGGAATGGTAGCTAAATTTACAGATTACACAGAGATAGAAAGAAAGTATTGATGCAAACAAGGAGGATGCAGACGAATATAGACAAGTGAAATGACTGGACAAATGTTTAGGTGATGATATATAACGTGGAAAAATGTGAAGTTGTTCACTTTGGCATGAAAAAATAGTAAAACAGATTGTTGCTTAAAGAGAAAACAGCTACAGAATTCTGAGGTATGGTGTTCTAATAGTTCTAGTCCATAAATCACAAAATGTTAGCATGCAGGGACAGCACATAATCAAGATGGCTTATGGAATGCTATCCTTCATGACAAAAAGATTGAACATAAAAATAGAAGTTTTTAACAGAGAGCAGTTAAGAGTCAAATCACATTGTTGTAGCTTTGAAGTCACATGTAGTCCAGACCAGGTAAGGACAACAGTTTCCTTCACTGAAGGGTATTATGAACCACGTGGGCTTTTCTAACAATCAACAACTGTTTTGCCATCAGTTGAGGCTCTTAATTCCAGATTTTTTTTCTTATTGAATTCATATTCCACCATCTGCTATGGTGGAATTCGAACCCAGGTCCCAGCAAGATTACCTGGGTCTGTAGATTAATATTCTTGTGATTATACCATTAAACCTCCCCTTAAGATACTGAATGGTTTCGACAAGGTGGATGTGAAAAGTAAATTTCTTCTTAGGGGTGAGTCCAGAACTAGTGGATACTGTTTAAAAATTAGGGGTGACCCTTTTAGGCAAGAGATGAAGAGAAATGATTTCTATCAGGATTGTGCAACTTTGGAACACAGTGTCTTGGAGGATTACAGGGCTGAGGTAATTGACCATTGTTGGTTTTAAGGTGGAGGAAATTGAATTCTTGCTAGCCAAGGGAATCAAATGTTATTGGGGAATTTGGGAAAGAAGACTTCAATACACAAACATATCAGCCACAATCTTACTGAATGGTGGAGGCACAAAGAATCGAATGGCCTATTTCTGCTCAGTTGGTTGGATGGCTGGTTTACAATGCAGAATGACACCAACAGCATGGGTTCCAATTCCTGTACTGGCTGAGGCCACCTTGAAGACCTGCCTTCTTAATCTCACTCCTCATGTTAAACTCACCATCAGTTGTTTCCCTCTAGTGAGAGTGCAACTTTCCTTCCTGCCTCTAATTTGTATATTTATATGTCGACTCCCAAATGCCACACATTATTCTGACTTGGAACTATGACATTGTTCCTTTACAGTTGCTGAGTCAATATCCCAGAATTCCTGTCCTAACAGCAATGAGGGTTTCCTTTCACCACATAGACTGCAACAGTTCAAGAAAGCCGCTCACGATCTCCCAGGACAAGGAGGGAAGGATAACAAATGATGCCCACATTATGTGGAGAAAGACACCAATATTTTATATGAACACATAATCATTGTGTTTCATGATGTTTTGAGCTGTAAATGTGTTGTTGAGTAAATATTGCTAGTTTTTTTCTAAACATGAGTTTCCTGTGATGTGCTCCGGTGAGTTTTTATGTTGTTGTCTTCCTTTGTGTGGTTGGGTGGGAAGTGCTAGATTTCAAATGGTATGTGAATGTGAATTTATATTGTACAGTGCACAGTAAAAGCATTTGAAATAGGCACCACGTAGATCTTCTGTGTGGTTGTACTGTGTGTAGTGACATCATTCTAATCCTTTAAAGTAGGATGAAATATTCATCCTCTCTTTTATGACTCTAAGCAATGTAGATATTTCAAAGTTGGCTAAGTAGTATCTTCACTGATGTACAAGGTGCTGGCAGTTTTGTGATTTTCTCAGCAGTTATTGTGCAATCTGGATCATCAGGAAAAGTGGTGATATTTCTGATTATACAATCCAGAACTGCACACTAATGTCCTGGAATTATGGGTTCAAACACCACTATGGCAGATGGTAAAATTTGTAATCATCAAAAACCTGGAATAAAAAGATTGCTCATTGGTGACCGCATAACCACTGCTGATTGTGGTGAAAACCCATCTGATATATTGGTGTCTTTTAGAGAAGGAAACCTGCTGTCATTTGCTGGTCTGGCCTACATATGGTTCCATACCCACAGCAAAGTGGTTGGCTCTTAATTGCCCTCTGAGCAATCAGAGATGGGGTCTAAATGCTGGCATAGAGTCATAGAGTTGTACGGAATGGAAACAGACCCTTTGGTCCATCTCGTCCATGTCGACCAGATATTCTAAATTAATCTAGTCCCACTTGCCAGCATTTGGCTCATACCTCTCCAAACCCTTCATACTCATATACCCATCCAGATGTCTTTTAAATGTTGTAATTGTACCAGCCTCCACAACTTCTTCAGGCAGCTCATTCCACACATGCACTATCCCCTCTATGAAAATGTTGTCCCTTAGCACGTTAGTGTGCAGTTCTGGATTGTATAATTAGAAATGTCACCACTTTCCCTGAAGATCCAGACTATACAATAGCTGTTGAGAAAGCCACAAAACTGCCAGCACCTTGTACATCAGTGAATATATTACTTAGCCAACTTTGAATATCTACATGGCTTAAAGTCATAAAAGAGAGGATGAATATTTCATCCCCCTATAAAGAACTAGAATGATGTCACTACACACAGTACAACTACACAGATGATGGGGAGGTACAGTGGCTCAGTGGTTAGCACTGCTGCCTCACAGCGCCAGGGACCTGGATTCAATTCCAGCCTCTGGCGACTGTCTGTGTGGAGTTTGCACACTCTTCGTGTCTGTGTGGGTTTCCTCCAGGTGTTCTGGTTTCCTCCCACAGTCCTAAGATGTGCAGGTTAGGAGGAGTGGTCATGCTAAATTGCCCATAGTGTCTAGGGATGTTTAGGCTAGGTGGGTTAGACATGGGAAATGCAGGGGTAGGAGGATGGGACTGGCTGGGATGCTCTTCAGAGGGGTGATGTGGACTTGTTGGGCTGAATGGCCTGTTTCTACACTGTAGGGATTCTATGAATTATCTATGTGGTGCCTGTCTCAAATGCTTTTACTGTGTACTGTACTATATAAATTCACATTCAAGCACCATTTAAAACTCGGCACTTCCCATCCAACCACGCAAAGGAAGACAACAACATAAAAACTCACAGGAGCACATCACATTATATCTTCCCCCTCTCACTTTATACCTATGGTGTCTAGTTTTGGACCTTGGCTATTCACCCTTGTGATGTTATAAACCTCTATGAGGTCATGCTTCAGCCTCTGAAACTCTAAGGAAAATAGCCCCAGCCTATTCAGCCTCTCCCTGCAACATCCTTGTAAATCTTTTCTGCACCCTTTCTATGGCAGGGAAACCAGAATCGCACGCAGTATTCTAAAAGCGGCCCAATTAATGTCCTGCTCAGCTGCAACTTGACATCCAACTTCTATACTGAATGCACTGACGAATAAAGGCAAGTGTACCATACACCTTCTTCACTACTTTGTCTACCTGTGACTCTACTTTGATGGAACTATGAACCTGCACTCCAAGGTCTCCTTGTTCAGCAATGCTCCCCAGAACGCTACCACTGAGTGTATAAGTCCTGCCCTGATTTGCCTTTCCAAAATACAATACTTCACATTTATCTAAATTGAACTCCATCTGCAACTCCTTAGCCTATCAGCCCAGCTGCTCTGAGATAACCTTCTTTACTGTCCACAGCACCACCAATTTTGGTGTCATCTGGCAAACTTACCAACCATATGTCCTATATTCATATCCAAATCTTTTAAATAAATGACAAAAAACAGTGGACACCACCGATCCTTGCGGCACACCACTGGTCACAGGCCTCCAGTCTGAAAAAACATCCCTCCACCATCACCCTCTATCTCCTACCTTCAAGCCAATTTTGTATCCAAATGGTTAGCTATCCATGTTCCATGTGATCTAACTTTGCTAACCAGTCTACCATGCAGAACCTCATCGAATGCCTACTGGAAGTCATATAGACAATATGCACTGCTCTGCCTTTATCAGTCTTTGTCACTTCTTCAAAAAACTCAATCAAGTTAGTGACACGATTTCCCACGCACAAAGCAATTTTGGCTGTCCCTAATCAGTTCTTGCCTTTCTAAGTACACTTACAATGTATTTTTTAAAAAATTATACATACATCTCAAATTAATTAAGAAGTTTTGGTCAAGAGCTCTGAGCTAAAAGGCTAAACAGAGTCTAAATTAATTAGAAGTAAAAGTTCTTATCAGCCCTCATGTGGTTAGTAGTCTGAGTTAACAGCAATGACACCTTGATAATGTAAAAGCTTAGGTCATCTTTGTGTGACTTCCTTTCATCTCACTGATGAACAGCTCACTAAACAGATCTGTGAAAGGTAGATCTGATCGCCAAGATGATATGTTGATTCAGCCAAGTACATACTGAGGCCAAGAGGAGAGAATACAAGAGAATTCTTGTAGTATTCAAGAGCTTGCTTGCAGTATTGGGTTCAAAGAAAATCTGAACAATAATAGAAAGTCGAAGAAGTGAAGATATTTGGGCAACCTCTCAATCTGTTCCAGTCACTTGTCCGCAACCTCTGTCTACAGCATGAAAATGATCATGTTCCAACTCCTTTCAGTTCCAAAGAAGTCATTTCTATCTCGAAATGTTAACACTGTTTGTCCCTCCACGCAAGCTACCAGACCTGCTGAGTTTCTCCAGCACTTTCTGGTTCTAATTTCGCCTTACCTGCAAGATGAATGGCTCACCTTTTAAATAACTCTAGTTTGAAGCGTGGAAGTCATTCTTGTAACTGTAGAAAGATCCTTTTTGTGAATGGGTGCCACATACATTAATTGGCCCAGCACATTCTATTATCTTCAAAGGCTAAATTAACTACTTAATGTGCTGATCTGGCCAGCTGGAAAACATCTGGTATATAGTTGATACACTTATGCTAGGGCCTTCCAAGGACAGAGCACCAAACAGATCACACAGGACTCAGCCAGAAATGCATTGCAGTTCCATAGCACCAGATATAGTGGCATCATGTCTAATCCCTTCTGTTTAATTCTTTTCACTTCTTACTATAATTATTTGGGAAAAGCAACTTTCAATCAATCAGCTCGTGCCTTGAATACAAAACGGCTTTATAATGGAGCTGGGGACTGAGCAAATAGACACACTGGATCTAATATTTGGTAACAAACCCCAGAAAATGCAAGGAGAATACTTGGGCAAATGATGAATGTTCCCTTATTGATAGGCGTAGGAGAGGTAAAGAATAAAATCATGTATCACTTATCAGTAAAAGCTGGTTTAAACATAAAGGAGTTGAAATGAGGATAATAAATTGCCCGAAAAATCATAGAGGATAAAACATCAACAATATTAAATAAGAGATAACAAGGTGTGGGGCTGGATGAACACAGCAGGCCAAGCAGCATCATAGGAGCAGGAAAGCTTGACGTTTCGGGCCGAGACCCTTCATCAGAAATGGGGGAGGGGAAGAGGGTTCTGAAATAAATAGGGAGAGAGGGGGAGGCGGATAGAAGATGGATAGAGGAGAGGATAGGTGGAGAGGAGGCAGACAAGTCAAAGAGGCGGGGATGGAGCCAGTAAAGGTGAGTGTAGGTGGGGGGGTTAGGGAGGAGATAGGTCAGTCCAGGGAGGACAGACAGGTCAAGGGGGCGGGATGAGGTTAGTAGATAGGAGATGGGGGTGGGGCTTGAGGTGGGAGGAGGGGATAGGTGAGAGAGGCGGGGACGAGCTGGGCTGGTTTTGGGATGCGGTTGGGGAGGGGAGATTTTGAAGCTTGTGAAATCCACATTGATACCGTTGGGCTGCAGGGTTCCCAGGCTGAATATGATTTGCTGTTCCTGCAGCTTTCGGGTGGCATCATTGTGGCATTGCAGGAGGCCCAGGATGGACATGTTGTCTGAGGAATGGGAGGGGGAGTTGAAATGGTTTGCGACTGGGAGGTGTTTGTTGCGAACTGAGCGCAGGTGTTCTGCAAAGCGGTCCCCAAGCCTCCGCTTGGTTTCCCCGATGTAGAGGAGGCCACAACGGGTACAGCAGATGCAGTATACCACATTGGCAGATGTGCAGGTGAACATTTGCTTGATGTGGAAAGTCTTCTTGGGGCCTGGGATTGGGGTGAGGGAGGAGGTGTGGGGGCAGGTGTAGCACTTCCTGCGGTTGCAGGGAAAAGTGCCGGGTGTGGTGGGGCTGGAGGGGTGTGTGGAGCAGACAAGGGAGTCACGGAGGGAGTGGTCCCTCCGGAAAGCAGACAAGGGTGGGGAGGGAAAAATGTCTTTGGTGGTGGGGTCTGATTGCAGATGGCGGAAGTGTCGGAGGATGATGCATTGGATCCGGAGGTTGGTGGGGTGGTACGTGAGTATGAGGGGGATTCTTTTTTGGTTATTATTGCGGGCACGGGGTGTGAGGGATGAGTATTAAATACTTTTAAGATCAAATATAGACTGAAAATGAACATATGTTGGAATGTTAACATCTTTAAAATTATGCAGTGACAATAAGCAGTGGTGTAGTAACAGGAAAACAAACTAATAATTGTGTCTTTTAAATAACATTTTTCTTTTAGAAAGTGTTCAGTGCTCTTTCTGCTTGTTCAAAGCCTCAGTGATCTAGCAAATTTATTGAGAAAACATAGATGTGTAATGAATTGGTTCAGAAGTAGGAACACCTGAATATTCATAAGGCAGCAAGATTAGAAAGAATGTATCCAAGAACATAAGGAAATAAATGCAAAAGCAATGTTGGTGTGGAAGCATTTTTTGCAGCTCATTAAAGACAATGATACTCAGAGATAATTGAAGAATAGATAATGCTGTTCCAGTTTTAGAAAAAGGTAGAAGTATAACTGCAAATTCTAAACTTGTTTGTTTAATAGCTGTACTGAGAAATATATTGTGTCTTTTGAATAGGAAATAATTCAAGCACAGTTAATCGTCAGACTATTATCCAATTCTGGAAAACCTTTTTGTCTTTGAGTCAACTGATTCACAAACTTTCACATCACACATTGGCCTGGATTTTGCAGTAGTAATGTTGGTGAAACTGTCAGTATTTTTCATCACCAATCCACTGAAATTAACAATGACTTTGGGAGTCTGTGCATATGTACAATAATACCGAATTCAAAAATAACAGTTGGCAACCCTGTTCTCCAGACGTGGCCCAATGTGCAATCTATAGGAACTCCAAGTCTAATTGTAAAGCAGGACTGCGCAAAGTAGGGGTCAGGATTCCTAGCAAGTGCATAAGTTGAAAATTTGCAGTGAGAAGCTCTAAAGCATCAATGCTACTATGAGGCTCAGACTGAGATACAGCAGCTATGCGTTCTCAACTCTAACAGGCCCATCTCTAAGAATTACCACCCCAGCTCCCACTGTCGTAGTGGGCTCATGACAATATTTCACCCCCAACTGAGATTATGCTGGGATAAAGTTTGGGAAGCACTGCTGGGAAAAAAAAATTCTCTTGTAATAGTGACACCTTGTTTCATGGGTTATTTTTAATGATGTACTCATTTCATAATTTCTGCTAAAAATTTTCTGTGGTCCTGAGGGACTAGTTTTTATATTTGTGGAAATCCATAAAATTTAAAAAAAATCCACAGAATTCTTTTTCATTTTTACAATTTGTTTATATTCAGTTTCTATTTTCGATCATAATCATTTCTTACTGAGTGTTTTTAACTTCCTGGCTCGGTGCCTGTCATTATTTCAATGTGATTGGCTCTTTACCTATTTGATGATTTCACTGTTGCTACATTGTTGGGGAGGCAACAGCCTAGTGATATCATCGTCAGTCTATTAATCCAGAGACTCGGGTAATGTCCTGCGGACCTGGGTTTGAATCCTGCCATGGCTGAGGTAGAATTTGAATTCAAATTAAAATAAATTCTGGAATTAAATGAACCAATTGTTGGGAAAAAAAGAACAATCTGGTTCACTAATGTCCTTTAGAGAAAGAAACTGCTGTACTTACATCTGGCTTCCATGTGACTCCAGACCCACAGCAATGTGGGTAATTCTGCTGGTCTAGTCAGTGATGCCTACATCCTGTGAATGAACAGAAAAAAAATACAAAAATGCTCCCTTAATTAGGATCAGATTTAAATGACCTTCAAGAAAGGGGAAAAGCCTTTGACCTTTGTGAGCAGTTTAATTTCAGATCAGCAGTGAGCATTACTGCTTTGCCACTGACCAGAAAATCTAGGCCATTTTAGTGCTTAGTAATTTGAAACTTGCACCTATAAAACTGGGCTGGATGCTATTGTAGAAATAGCAGAGAGGGGAACAGCTGTCACTTTTCTTAAGTAAATTAGACAGAACATTCCCCCAATTGCATAGTTAAATGCAGAAATCATGAAGTTACAGTTTGAACTGCGATGGAGGAACATTTTGCCAAGTGACTCAATGCTGAAATGTATGGCCCAACATTTTGTGTCTACCTGGAACTCTTAGAGGGTGAGTGGCGAAGTTGAGTTGGGGAAGAGGCAAAAATTCAATTTCCTGGCAAATCAAAATGGTGATGGGCCGTTGTGCAAAACATATCTGTATGATTTTGACATCTTTTCAGCGTTTTAGTGCTTATTACTTAGATGTAAAGCAGGCATTTGGATGTTTCAGTAATGAGGCAAAACAAAGTTATAAAATAGTCCAAAAAACACAAGATTCAAATTAACAATGATATTACTTTAAACTATTTATCATGTTATCAGTTATCATCAAATGTATAGGGCACAATTCCAATTTTGAAATCAATGCTAATAATGTTACAATCTACAGTATATTTTATTGATGTGTAATGTTGTAAAGGAGATCTAATGGCGATGGTAGCTCTTCAAGATTTATTAGAAGGTCACATTGTTCTATGTTACTTTTACAGTAATCTTATTGAACTTAATCCAAATCCTCTTCAGGGAAGTAACTTGGCACACTAACATTTGGTGCACAGTATGGTACCACTGTGCTAACTCATAACAATAATTTCAAGTTGCAGTACTTGCTAATTAGTAACAAGAGCTTCCATGGCTTTAAATAGAAGACTTTTGTTTTTATCCTGAATTCAAAATGATATAGTACATAGTTAATTCCCACAGATTTTAATGTGGAATATCAATGTTATAGCCATTTTAGATGTGGTTCTGTATACTGCGTATATGACCAAATTGAAAATTTATAAGTGAAATAGCACGGCTAATAGAAATGGGGTGAAATAATTTTCCTATTCTTGCTCCAGTGTCATATTAACTGGGGCCTTCTGCTGGTCAAAGTTTCCAATTAAATGACAAGATTGTGATTGAAGGGTGACAAAACAGAGTTTATACCAAGCTTGCTCTGCCCAGTCAGATTGACTCAGATTAGAAACAGCAGGAATTGTGAGCAGCAACAATTTACAGAGAGGAGACACTCTTCAGGATGGAAAGAAGTTACAAAGCAAGGCCACAACACAAGGAAACGTGGTGGTAGGGGCTAAATTCCAAGTAAATATTTAATTTGAACTAGCTCAAGTAATTAGTAAAGATGGTTTAAAAAAACAAGCAAAGTTGATTAAACTCATAAATTCTTAATAATTAAATGTATAAAACAAGGCTATAGAGGGAATGTAGTACAGGTGGTGCACCATACTGCAGCATTGGGAGTTTGTGGAGAACGTCTCAAGTATGTTTCAATAGCTTGAGGAACTTCTGTGTTGAACTGAAGAAGAAGGTGCAGACATTGTGAGGAATCAGGGACGATGATGCTACTGCTACAAATGCTGAGTTTCTGGAGTGTGGATATGAGAATGCTCCGGGTATGTTTCGGGGGCCCTAGTGGGGCTGTGGTAGTGTCTGTACCTCTGGAACAGAAGGTGTTGGTTCAAGTCCCACCTTCTGTCTATATAATAATATCTCTCAATTTATTTTTCTAATCATCCTATTCAGAGATGTTATTACACTCACCTGAAGCAGGTGGGACTTGAATCTTGGCCTCCCAGTCCTGGGGTAGGGATACCATCACTACACTACAAGAGGCTCCTCAGTAATATCTCCGAGTAGTTTGAGAAAAATTTCAAGAATCAGTTTCCAATGCTGGTAAGTTATTCATTTAACAAGAGGAATCATATAATTCGATGGTGGCCTAGAAAAGAAAACAAAAAGAACCTGTTTCCTCACGACTGCCCACCTGCCTTCTAAAACTGCATTCATACCCTGGTGTCCTTGGAGAGGGAGCATGCAGCATTTACCAACAATCTCAAAGTATTCAGAGAGAGATGATTGTGGTGGGGGTTGAAATGCATTATTTCCTCTCAATCTCCATTTTGCTTTAATTCTCTTCCTCTTGCCCTACCTTCCATTTTAGTTGTTGTTGCACTGCCTCTAGTCAGCAGTGCTTGTTTATTGTCATTTGTTTAATCAATTGATTGGTTAAATTGGTGGGGACTGAGAAAAGACCTGTTTCCCTGCAATTACATGCCCCTTTTTCACTGTTACATTTGCATCCATGTGCTCTTAAAGAGGAAGCACACAGATGTCCGTCAACACCTTTGAGATTTCCAGAGACAGATGGCCAATGCTGGAGGGGGAGTGCCTTATCTCCATTTCCAATTTGATTTTTATATAGTCTTTCCCTTATTTCCCCACCTCTTTCATTATTGTCACTGTTGCACTGTCCCTGGAGAGCAGGGCTTCCTAATTGTTACTGTTTAGTTGTTTTAATTAGTTAATCTGGTGATGGGAAAACTCAAACCTTTGTTTTTTAACCTTTGAACCTTTCAGGATAGATGAGCACCATTAGGACTGAGGCGCATTTTTTTTTCCTATACATTTGTGGGATGTGGGTGTCGCTGGCTGGCCAGCATTTCTTGCCGATCCCTAGTTGCCCTTGAGAAGGTGCCTTCTTGAACCGCTGCATTCCTCCTGCTGTGGGTTGACCAACATTATTGCCCCTTCAATGATATTTTGATTTAGTCCCTCCTTGTTTCTTCTTTTCGTGGTAGGATTTTGACCAAAGTTACAAGGGCACTTTATGTTAACTTGCTAATTTTCTTTTTTCTTAAAGAAATGTCTCCCACTGAAAATGGAACTGATCTGCTAAAGTGAATAGTGCTGTCTCATGCTTGACTATTTCCTGCAACATCTAACTTTGCACGCTGTCACTCTCCCAAACCCTGACAGAACTAACTCTGCATGATGTCTGCCCTGTGTACTCATTCGCTTTGGACACCTCCCCCCGTTTGTGTCAGCAGTAACAGCATTTATCTATTTTCATCTCCTTTAATACCTGCCTCCTTCTCTTCCAAGGGGGAGGAAAAGTCCACAGTAATGCACGAAGAGCCAGGATGGGTGGTATGCTGCTGGATGTTTGGCTCCACATCCGTAACGAAGAGAGGATCCTGATTCTGATCACCCAAGCAGCTGACTGACCATGTCGAAATCCTGGACTGCCCTATCAATGTCTTTCTTTGCTGGGACTTCCTGACTGAAGGCTATCCTCCTTGCCTTGACTGAGGACTGCCGACAACCATGGCAATCTTCCTGGCTGTGTATCTCCACTAAATAGCATGGCAATACACCAGTACCATGAGCCTGCTATCTTTGACTGAAGGGTAAACCTCACAGAGGTAAGGCAATATTGAGATGTTGTGGCCTCAGGGAAGCTCAAAGTGAGTAAGTGCTATGACAGCAATCTAACAGCCCAGTCAATGAGCTTGGCCATGTTCCTGAGCATGTGTCCTTGCTGCAGCATCATACTGATAGTTACCATTTGATTCCAAGATACAAGTTTGAAGTGAAGAAACCTACTGGATTTAAGGTGTGCTTTGATTGCTCTTAGAGCTGGCATATGTTAGATGCCAATGTCCATGGACATTGGGTGTGTGTGTCCATGGAGCGTGTCCTGAGATATTGGTGCCCCGGCCAACAATGTGAGCTGATGTCGCAGGTACCCACACTGACTTCCATATTGAGAATTCTTGGCATCTAGTTTTTTCACAACAGGTGATAAGATAGGAAGCTGCATACTAATGAGGTGAAATGTGCAGTCATTAAGAAGCAATAATCCTCCTTAATAGGCAACTCACCATTCCTTCATGAGAATCTCACCTCGACACACAGAACTTAGTAAAAAGATGCAGCGAGTTGTTCCCAATGTTGAGGTTGGCCTTGCTAGATGTCTTGTGCGATCCCGGAACGTCTCACCATAGTTAAATCAGTCAGGCCACTATAAGATTCTACCATGGTATCCAGTGCCTCTGGCCTCTGCTTATGTCAACCTATGCTCCATCCAGTAACTGAATACCCTTTTTCTGTTTAGATAGAATAAGACTGCATGTAGTTCTCCAAATACAATGCAAAGTACAGTTTCATAGTGACCTCTCAGAACTTATTCATTATTTTTATTGCTGTGCATCATAACATCCTATTTGCTTTTTCAGCAGCTTAAGATCTGATCTTCTGCACTGATCATCTTATTGGCATGGTCCATTAAAATTCCATGCTTTGTCTTCTGCTTGTAAACCTAAGGTGCCACTTCCATTTAGCACATATTCCAAATCGGCCTACATTCTTCTAAATTTCAAGGATGTAAATTTCCATGTTTCTGATGAAGGGTCTAGGCCCGAAACGTCAAGCTTTCCTGCTCCTATGATGCTGCTTGGCCTGCTGTGTTCATCCAGCTCCACACCTTGTTATCTCGGATTCTCCAATGTCTACAGTTCCTATTATCTCTGATACAGTTTTAACCCCACTGTGAAGCCTCTTCTAAGGATGCCTACCCTGAAGAAGTTACCGTCCTCCCTCCGGACAAACCTCAGGGGATCTCTCTCCCACTGCAACTCTCTCATAATCTCTTCTATCCCCGCCTCTTTGACTTGTCTGTCTCCTCTCCACCTATCCTCTCCACCTATCCATCTTCTATCCGCCTCCCTCTCTCTCCCTATTTATTTCCGAACCCTCTTCCCCTCCCCCATTTCTGATGAAGGGTCTAGGCCCAAAACGTCAAGCTTTCCTGCTCCTTTGATGCTGCTTGGCCTGCTGTGTTCATCCAGCTCCACACCTTGTTATCTTGCAGTTGCCATTTCTCTGGTCAGTAGTCAAACTCGTCAAGATAACTTTGTACTTATGCACATCAATCATGGTTTGTCACTATCACTTCCAATTTGCTGTCATCAACAAATGTACACATTTTGGACACTGTTCCGTCCTCTAGATTGCTTCTATAAACAGCGATAGTTTCAATCCTAATGTTTGTGGTACTTATTGGTAACTAAGTGTCAAAGAGAATTTATTGTCACTTTTTATCAACCATCCAAATCATATTTTGAGTGTGTTCCCTTCATCAATTTGAATGGAAATTTCAGAAATCTTCTTACAAATACTGACTACTGTTTTCAAAAGTTCCATTTATAACTCTGAGCTCCATTTATTTATTCTGAGGAAAGGTCACTGGACCCAAAACGTTAACTCTGCTTTTTCCTTCACAGATGCTGCCAGCCCTGCTGTGCTTTTCCAGCAACTTTGTTTTTGTTGTCCATTTTATTTATTTCCAGTTTACTTTCTTACATGACATGTGAAACATACTAAAATCTATAAAATAAAACCTTGACAACAAAAACCTGAAAAGCAGCCTTGAAACAGCAGAAACTTTCATAAATGATGCCAACAAATATTGCTCTGTCTTCAGTAGCTGCATTTATTCTTTGGCAGTTAAAATCAAATGTTTCAATAAATGAAAACATCAAACCTGGTTTGAAGGCAATAAAGCAGAAATATAATGCTCTGGTACAAGAAGAAAAAGAAACTTATATAAGTGGCTGACAATGTGATGCTTCTTGACAGGAAAGTGAAGGGTACTGAGCCATATAACAAAATGGAGTCCTACTTTCAAATGTTGCAAGATAACTGGTGTGGACACCAAGACAGCTGAAGTTCAAAATTATGACAATCAACAAGATCACAAGATCTTTTCTGATGCTCTATGAACTGTCTTTGCATAAAATGCCTTAAATGTAGTTTGTTGAATGATGCAAAAGCAAGCTCATTGATATTTCACTGGGCAAGATTTTATTTCCTTTGAGGTTGAGTGATTATTTAAAAACAAAACTGAAAAGACCTCAAATGCAACTTCTACGATTGTGTATACTTTTTGTAAAAGACAAGTTTAGAGGTTAGATTTTTTGTCAAAAAATCAGGGGTTGGCTTTTGCATAAGCAATATTTGAGCAGAGGTTGTAATTCACTCACTCCCATTGCCTTGCTGTTACAACTGCCATGTTGCAGACTATTCCTGCTAACCTTGCCCAAATGTAATGCAACAAAAAATTAAAATATTTTTATCATGAATTTTTATCCACAGATAAATAATAACTCCTTATAGATATACATTAATTTCTGTACACTAAATTCATTAAATTAATAAAATTTATCAAAAACAAAAACCCTATATGTTCTTTTCTATTCACTCGTGGGATATGGGCGTCACTGGCTTGGCCAGCATTTATTGACTGTCCCTAGCTACCCTTCAGAAGGTTGTGGTGAGTTGCAATCCACACCCTGTTGATTAACCCAAAATACCCATTAATGAGGGAACTCCAGGATTTTGACTCAGCGACAGTGAAGAAACGGCGATATATTTCCAAGTCAGAAGGGTGGGTGCCTTGATAAGGAATGTACAGGTTATAGTATTTCTAAGTAATTTTGCCCTTGTCCTTCTAGGTGATCATGGCTGTAGGTTTGGAAGGTAATGCCCAAGGACCTTTGGTGAATTTCTGCAGTGCACCTTGGAGTTAGTACACACTGCTGCAATTGATCGTTGGTGGTGGAGGAAGTGGATGTTTGTGGGCTTGATTGGCAGTTTTGATGAAGGATTACTGGACCCAAAATGTTAATTCAAATTTCGGTCCACAGATGCTGACAGACATGCTAAGCTTTTCAAGTAATTTCTGTCTCTGGTTCTGATTTCCAGTATCCACAATTCTTCCAGTTTTTATCAAGCAAGCTGCTTTGTCCTGGATGGTGTCAAGCTTCTTGGACGTTGTTCAAGTTGCACTTGTCCAGGCAAGAGGGGGGTATTCTATAACACTTCTGACTTGTGCCTAATGGATCATTGACAGGCTCTGGGGAGTCAGCAGGTGAGTTACTCACTGCAGGATTCCTAGTCTCTGGCCTGCTTTTGTAGCCACTGTATTTATATGGTGAGTCTATTTTCTGAAATACATAATTTCATACAATTTGTCTTAGTTTTCTCATAGTATAGTGAAAAATATTGATAATATTTAGCAGAAAATGCACTGAATATGTATTAAAATGCATTAAATTACTTTCCTTTTTGTCTTCTGAAGCAATTAACTTGGTCCAGTCTTCTTGAATAGTATCATCAGATGCATCATCTGCATTCACATCATCATGAGCCTATAGTCATCTTCTGTGCCATCAAATGCATTGGATGTCTATTTTTTTTTAGAGATTTGATGACAATCTCCATTCTTATTTCATCCCAGGCCTCTATAATCCAGATGGTAACCTGTGAGCCCATATGCTGTCTGCTCTGGTAAATGTCTTCTCTCCTTCAATCAATCATTCCACTTTATTCATATACTTTCATTGAAGGGATTATTTAGAGAGACATATCATGGTTGATTAAGGCTGCTTAGACCACCAGGAATTACTGTAATATCACGGTTTTGTGATTTTATTTCAACAATGGCAAGGTGACATCAGAAATGTCCCAGGGAGAAAATTTTTTCTTAACATAATCACCCATTCCAAACTTTCCTCAGGTATATTTTAAGCTATCTTTCATCCATCTATCCTAAATGTTTATGTAGATGCCTATTCCTTTTAGGAATTGTTATTTTGTAGTGGGAGATGTGGGAATGATTCTTTTGAATATTAATGTCAGCTTAGGCTTTGTCCCATCAGATGTACGCATCTGCACTACACTGAGTTGACTCTTTTCATGGCTAGCTGTCTTCACTAGCACTATTCTCTGCCCAAAAGTACTCACCATGTCAAAATTCATGAGCATCTCATTGATATTCCCAATACTTTATCTTTATCCATTATTTTGTGATTACTTAAGTATGAACCACTGAAAGGGAAGAACGCTCACATTGATTTCCACATTGGGTACACTATGAAATTTTGGTTTTCGATTGCAGTGCAAAGTATTTTCTTTTCATAGATATGATACACCATCCCTAAATCTGCAATGCCTATGTTTTCTTGTTTTAGGGTGTTGGAGGGATCCTTGGTTGATTAAGGCTGCTTAGACCACCAGGAATTATTGCAATATCACGGTTTTATGATTTTATTTCAACAATGACAAGGTGAAATCGGAAATGTCCCAGGGAGAAATCTTTTTTCTTTACATAATCACCCATTCCAAACATTCCTCAGGTATATTTTAAGCTATCTTTTATCCATCTATCCTAAATGGGCAAAGATTTGGATAGAACCTTGAAAAACTGACAACCTATTCTGACAATTTTCACTGATGTATTTCCCAGCTCATCTTCCAACTTAGCTATATGCATACGTATCCCTTCAAACCCTCTTTGCTTCTCCGTGCCCTTAGATACACCATTGGTCTTCATACCCACTATGCTAATCCATGAACCCACTCATCCCCCTGGTATTTTTGATACCTATGCCAACATAATGTCAACTCATCCAACATATTTCCTCACCCACCACTTTTAGTCCTTACTTTTCAATATCATATCACCTCATTACCACCAGTCCAGATGTCCGAAGAAGATGATGGCCTAGTGGCACTATCAGTAGACTATTAATCTGGAGACCCTGGTCATGTTCTGGAGTCCTAGGTTTGAATCTTGTCTCGGTGAAATTTTGATCCAATGAAAGTCTGGAATTAAAAGTTTAATGATGATCATGATTCAATTGTTGATGGTTGGAAAAACAGATCTGGTTGACTAATGTGCTTTAGGGAAGGAAATCTGCTGTCTTAACCTGGTATGGCCTACATGTGACTCCAAACCAACAGCAACATTGTTGACTTTTAACTGCCCTCTGGGCAATAAATGCTGGCCTAGCCGGAAATGCCTATATCCTGTGAATGTGTAAAAAAAACTCAGCAACCACGCTGATCTATAATACAGTAATGTGTCTATTGATGATGTCACTATACAAAATTGCTATCATTGGTTAAAAAACATTCAATTTATTTAAATTCTTTCAACTAGTTAATTATGAAAACAAATGTTTTATTTAAGTACTGTATTTACTCTCTAATGAAAGCATTTTTTTTAATTCCACAACCACTTGGAGCTGTTATTCAGGCAGATCACTTAACAGGCACCCTGTGATGTCTACTTTTAAAATCAAGGCTGGTTTGATTGTAATCACAAATCCACATGCCTGTTCATCCCTGAAAACCTTTCAACCCCTTGCTTAGTAAGAATCCATTTTCATCTGCCTTTAAAAAAGTCAAGGACTCTGCTTCCACCACTTTTTCAAGAACACAGTACTAAAGACTCATCATCCTCTGACAGAAATAAATGTATTGCTTAAGCTCTTTTAAATGGGAAATCCCTGAGTCATGGACATGTAGCCTGGTGATCCTTGACCTGGATGCAGTACCAATAGGAACAAATTGAAATGTAGAGGTTGTATGGCAGCTATAGTCTAAGAGGAGGGAGAAGGTGATCAGCAATATCAGCTTGAGTGGAGAGGGTTGTGACAACAAAAAGTACGCCACACGGGAAAGATTCCATGGACAGAACACTGTTAATATGGAAACTGCTCTTTTTTTTATGGTGCAGCGATTCTATCTCTGGATTAGAAGGCAACAGTTCAAGTCCAACCTGCTCCTGAGATGTGATTGAATAGGTTGATTAAATTTTTTATTCAAAGCTGCTGCCTGTGGAGAGTCAGCTAAATACATGAATCAAAGTCTGGACCTTTGCTTTGAAGATCTGTGCAACCAAAGCTATGATCATGCAGGTTGTTTGACCTGTTTGCTACCTTCTTGAAGACCTTCATTGCACCTACTATTCCACAAGCAATTTATAATTTATTTTGACAGTGATTTACCTGGTAATTCATATTTAATTAAGATTGGTTCTAATTTTTGTTAAAATAAAGTTATAAGACATGACATCTCATTTAAGTTCTTCTACTTTGTTTACTTTAGTTATCTGATCCCCAGAAGAACTGGAACAAAGGTATAACCATTGACTTATGAAAAATATAACTTACACTGAAGATGTGTAGTGTAAATTTAGTCCAAATAATTAATTGCAATCTGGCAGGCTACAGAGCAGAAGCTGGAAAATGAGATTAGGCTGGTTCGTTTTTTTGGGCCAGTGAGCCAAATGGCCTGTTTCTGTGTTGCACAATTTTTATGCTTTCTAGTTAATGTTATTAACTACTACTATTCCATTTAAATATTTTAAAATATGCTGGCTGTCAACTTGAATTTTATCAGAAGAACATTGTAATAGAAAATAATATGGGTTCCTGATGTTGATGCCAATCCATTGTTGTTCGTAGTTGTATTGTATATTGTAGTGAGGAAAAATAAGTGTAACAGATTGATTCATAGAATCATCTATCAAATCCATCTAATGTCCACCAAATATCTATTCGTTTATGAAGGTGCAATGGAAACCTGGATAGGGAAATAGACATGATTATGATGAATGAGTTGACGCAACTTAAGAAAAAGTTAACATCCTCTTGTGATGGTGCATGGAATTGGGATTTGATACAGGATCAGGATGTGAGACAAACAGCAGATTGAGGAATTCTGAATGTCTGGAAGGCATCTGTAATCATGACTGGTTCTGAAAGTTGAAGGGTCAAATTTCAGATGGAATGCACATGGAATAAGTTGGAGCTAGAGACAGTGGTAAGGAAGATGTGGTTGTGAAAGTGAGTTTTAGTAGATATCAGATCAAACATGAGAATGGAAATAGAAAGCAATGAAGGTGAGGGTGATAGACCTGAGACATTAGCTCTATTTTTCACTCCATAGATTCTGCCTGACTTGCTGTGTATTTCCAGCACTTCCTGTTTTTATTTTAGATTTCTAACATCTACCAGATTTTGGTTTTGTATGCAAATGAATGAACAGTGGCACTATTATAACACGTAAAGTGCTTCAAACATTTTTGGAGGATATAAGCCATGGCAGACCTTTTGGTGAACATTACTTTAGTTTTGGAGCCCACATCCCTTCTGTCAGAGAAACATTCTAGTCTTGAGTCTCAATTATGAATAACTGGTAAACAAACTTTGCACGTTTGTCAGTTTGTGTCATAGTTCCTCGTATTGTTTCTACATTCATTCCTTTAGCATTGAATATATTTATTTGGAATCATTTTTAAATACTTCATACTTGCAAAACGATGCAAAGGATAAATTTAATATATTCACAAAAGAGTAAACCTTTATCAAGTGATATTCCACTTTAAAATAGCAAACGCTTTCCAGTATATTATATATTTTCTACTTAATATGAAGGATGCAATCATTTGTCAGACTTCATCAAAGAATATATAATTGCTTTTGCGTCTATGGTTCTCTTTCAACTATCTTTGAACTTCATTTTCATAAATGCAAATCTGGCACTTGATTGCCCAGTTTTCCTACAAATATAACCCTGATTTAATCCTTTATGTACCGAATTGGACTTAGAGTTAAAAATAACCTTCATTAAAGCCAATTAAGCCATTTATTTGAAAGATAAATCAGAAACAAATAGTAAAAACAGGAATAATAATCTTCTGAGGGACGTGTTGACAACTTGTTTATCGCAATCCAATTATTTCTTAAATACCTGCCCGCATATTAGCAGCTAGTTATTTCAATAATTTCACAATTACTGTCTGCAGGTTATCTTAACAGCGTAACTTTTGAAATGAATACCTATGGAGCCACATTTATAACAGCCCATTATTTTCGTAATATACAGAATGAAAGCAAAGGATTAGCTGAAATAATCCACAGTACTACTGTAATACTTGCCTGTGGTGTTTTCCTGAGAAATGTGCGAAATACACATGATGGAAAAGATAAGCATGATCTGTCATTTTGGTTGTCATGGGAATACAGGTAGCCCATTCAGCCTCTGACCTATTCCACCATTCAATTCGATCAGATTTGACCTGTAGTTTGACTTTAATTATCTGCATTTACTCTATATCCCTTGGCACAAGACCCCATCAATCTCGGTATTAAAGAATTCAGTTCACTGTCCTTTAAGGAGTTGAGTTCCAGATTTCCACAATCCTTTGGATGACATAGTACTTCCTGCTTTAATATACCAATTGTTTAGCTCTAGCTTTTTGATAGTGGTTCTTTGTTTTAAATTTCCTATCTGAGGAAACAGTTTCCTGTGTCCAACTTGATAAGACTGTATTACTTTAATTGTCTCAATTAGGGGTTAATTACCCCTCAACTTGCTAAACTCAATTGACTTTTGAATGTCTTCCCCCTTGAGATGAAGACTCATATTCTATTTCCTTTTTAAATTATTTTTGTACCTATCCATTAACTTGGAATGATTGATCATACAGAACTTGAACATTGCTAAGGAGAGACAGATATCTTGCCAAAGCTTTTCATTTTAGCATTCATCAGGGTAAACTTCAAGAGATTACATGATCTATTACAAGAGAAAAAGGTGCTGGTTGCTTGGCAAATCGACTCTGATTCGTCGAGGACCTGCTATGCAGAAAGAAATCAAGATATACAAAGTATACAAACACTCAGGTAATTCAAAAAACTGTAAGGTTTGAACATATTAATTTTGATTGTGGAGAGATGATCTCTGCAAATGAATGTATGTCACTTATAGAAAGCGTAAATGAGCCATTTTAGGAACATGAATGATTACAGGATACTTTCCAGATGGTGTGAAAGTAAATATAGTGAATGCCCAAGAGATTTGGTGGTTAGGTGCATAGATGTTTAAAATGCCATGAACAGGTGTAGAAATAATCAAAAAAGCTAATGGAATGCTGGCCTTTATATCTATAGAGGACTGGAGTACGAGGACACAGAGGTTTTTGCTGCAACTGTCGAATACCCTGGTTAAGCTCCAGTTGGAGTACTCTAAACAGATCTGGGCACTACATCTTAGAAGGTTATACTGGCCTTGGAGAGAGTACAACATAGATTTGCAAGAATGATACTTGAATTTTATGGGTTAAGTTATGAAAAGAGATTATAAAAATTATGCTTGTTTGGTCTAGAATTTAGAAGGCTTAAGAGTGATCTATCAAAGTCTTCAAGATATTAACAGAAAAAGATGAGGTACATAAGGATAAACTGTTTGCACTGGTTTGGGATTCTCAAACTTAGGGACATAGTCTTGAGAATGATGGCCGGACCATTCAGGAGAGACATTAGGAAGCACTTCTATGCAAGGGTAGTAGATGTTGGAACTCTCTTCCACAAATGGCACTTGAAGCTAAATCAGATATTAATTTCAAATCTGAGATAGATAATCTTTTGTTAAGCAAAGATATTGAGACATTTGGACCAAAGGCAGGTGCATGGAGTTAAGCCACATGATCTCATTGAATATAGGAACCGGCTCAAAGGGCTGAAGGATTTATTCCTATTTTATTTTCCTATGATAATAGGTTGTTCATGTAACTATTAGCACAGAAGGGTTATTTAGCAAATGCTGCCCAATGCCAGAGTCACAACTAACAGCTGATATTTTGTTTCGGGTTCTGCAATCACAGGCTGGTTGAGCACAGTCTGTATTCTACTTAACGCAAACAACCAAAGGAATATACTGTTTGATATTATTAGTCAATTATTCAGAGATAATATGGTAGGCCAATCTTCTGGACTGATAGCAATATCCTGTAAGTGAAAAAGACCACTCATGTAGCCATTATATAGAGGCCGTATAAAATAGCTTGCTTAACCTGTTGTTAAAATGTGTGAGATATATTGCCTTACTGGTAACTTTAGGTAGACCACGTTCCTTTCATGTCTGAAAATACCAGTCCTTTCAGTACCCTTTGCTCCTGTTTAGTTGTTATGATTATTTGAAATTTAGAAATCTTGCATTAGCCCTGATGAGTGCAAGATGAAAAGTTTTGACAATATGCTTCTCATTTTAGCAATTTTATAATGGTTTGCATAACTGGATTTTCAAATTTCTTTGCTTGTCCATAAATCTTAGTCTGTCACCATCGAGAAAACTTTCTGTTTTGTCTTTATTAGATCCAAAGTGGATGACTTCATAATCTTCACATTGAAATCTATCTAACACAGTTTTGCCCTCTGATTTAGTTTGCCTATATCACTTTTTTGTATGTCCCACTGCATTCATCTATAGAACATAGGCTTTTATTCCTTTTCCCTGGTGTGGCGGGTTTGCTTTGGATATCAATAACCAAATGCAGTTCTAATAGTGGCCCATACCCAATGCTTTATTAAAGCAAAGAACGCTGTAACAACTGCAGTAAAAGATGTTACCATACAATGCTTACAATCCAAAGTGAACCCTCTTATGTGGATTTGTCTGAAAATCCAACCAAAACAGATGGTCCAGCCTATCCAGTATCTCCTTATAACTCAAACCTCCAATCCCAGTAACATCCTTGCAAATCTTTTCTGCACCCTTTCCAATTTAATAATATCCTTCCAATAGCAGGGTGACCAGAACTGACTTTTACATCATCCAATAAACCACGTAGAGAGCACAATTTTATGACAACCACAAGTTCAACTGATAAGTAGTCCACATTATCACATTTATTCATTGTGTCTATTTTAAATGAAACTTCAACTGTTCCTGAGTTACTGTGACAATTCAATCCATCACTGCCGATTTCCAATCTAAACGCACACATTCCTTCAGCAAAAAAAGAGAAGCATTCAAAACCAGTGACCTTTTTAATCATTGGATTATTACCAGGCTTCACGTGTTTTCTCCTCATTTCATTTAATTTTGTGTAACTTCTTTTCAATAAACTTTGTAAATTTTCAAAGTATCTACAGAACATTGTGGTTCTCTGAATTTGATACCACTCTGCAAACTTAGTTGTGTACTTTTTTTTCCATTGTACATTCGTCACATTTATGCTGAATTACTGAGGTCCAGTTCAGACCCCTAGCAGCCACTCCATACAATCCACCTATTCCCTTCATCACTGCTATGTCTCCTACCTAAATACTAATTACCAAACCTTGTCACTTGGTTGCTTCCAATTTCACTTTTTCCTGATAATCTCTCATCTGGAACCTTAGCAAAAGCCTTTTGGAAATACATATATTCAACAACAATAGATATTTTAGATCATCCACACTAACCACCGCTTCAAATAATTTAATGTGGTGAGTTTGATATAAACTGTCCTTCAAAAATTCCTTCTAATATTTTTGATCAGTTTGAACTTATCTAAATGTTCACTTATTTTGTCTCTGATGGTAGATTCCATAACTCCCCAAAACCGACATTAAACTAACAGGTCTGCAGTGACCAAATCTCTTCTAATTCTTCTTAAATAATAATCTAACACTTCTAAGTTTACACACTAAAAGCATTATCCCTAAGTCTAGAAACGTTGTGAAAAGATTGTGAACCACTACAAATGGAATGTTCTATTTTTTTAACACACTGGGGTGGAAACCATCTGATACTGGAGTTTTCCCTCTTCAATCCAGTATTTTCTCCATTTCTTTCCTAATTAGAACTGTTTTGTAGTATGGAACTTGTGTGTTGTTGAAAAAAAGTCATTTTTCAAAACTTTTCACCTTGCACTAATCAGGCAATTTATAAGAACATCAATTTAAGGGAAAAGTCAATTTTTATACTGCATGAAAGGAGAGTGCTAATTTGCTACAATACCTCTAGTATTTTGCTCTTTTTATTCAAATTTTAAGTACTCATTGAACATTCATATAATTTCATTATTCTTCATTATGTTCGGCTGAACCTATGGTTTATCTCCTCCATTCCAATGTTTCATGCTTCCAAATATATTTGTAAGACTTTTTGTTCATTGCTTTGAGGTACTTATTTCTACCTCTTAATACTTTCTTTGTAACCTTTATTTTGCTCTCTATAGTTTTCTCAATTGATTGGATTGCCAGTCATTGTCAGGAGTTATGAAGCTATTGCCATCATTGTCAAAGAGGAGCAGGACAATCTGGTGGTAAAGGTGGTGAAGGTAGCAGTGGCAAAACAGAACTAGCAAACTTAAAACCAACACCATAAAATAGTTTCAGAGATAATAGTAGGAACTGCAGATGCTGGAGAATCTGAGATAACAAGGTGTAGAGCTGGATGAACACAGCAGGCCAAGCAGCATCAGAGGAGCAGGAAAGCTGATGTTTTGGGCCTAGACCCTTCTTCGGAAAAAAACATAGTATATAAAATAGTAATATATTTACTGAAGATTAGGTGTTTGGTAGTTACCTGTATTGGATTTATGTCTGCATTGGGAAATCTTCTTTTGATAATATCTGTCTGTTTTTATTAGTCAACTTTCTCCACAATGATCACATACTTTTTTTCAAAATGAGTTCAAAGCAATATCTAAAACATGCATAACTTGAGGCAACACTGTATTCTTCATTCAAACGATATAGAGGTTGCTTCAGATTTGTTTAGTTCTTTGATTTGTCCTTGTTAAGGTGAAAAATGAAAAGGGGAACTGAAAACATTTTCTATGCTTTTTCCAGCAAGTAAGAGTCCTCAATATTCTTGGCTTCAGTCCAAATTTCCTAACTGATCCTTCTTGCAAATATATTTTTCATAAAAATATAATAGTGTCAGAAAACATGTTATTTCAAATCAGAGGGAAGACAAACTATATGCATTTATTCATCCTAACTTTTAAAGAGGTTCATCCTTTATTTATTCTGACATTGTTTTCTTTTAAAATGAGATCAGTAATGCTTAGAAGAAACCCTGATGCTCTGAAACGTAAAGTGGTACAGGTAGCTTTTTGTCAGGATACCTATTGGTAATATTTACCATGATTATCGTAGCATTAAGTGGAGCCAGTTCAGGTACCTTACAAAGAAAGAAATGTAATGGGTCTCTCTTTGCTCTCAAATGTGGCTAATAGTGGTTGTACTTATTTATGCCCGACTTCAGCAAGTGGGCATCCAGATGTGACTGTGCCAGTCTACCATTAGAATAATACAAAGGTAGTGACTGCCTCAATATTGAAAAACATTGAATAGCATGAATCTGCTGAATTTGGATGGCAGATATGAATTAAACATGCTATATGAATTGAATCATGTCATTTTGAGTCTAACTTACCTGTCATTTATGTGACAAGTGTTAATGCCTACCAATAAAGCTCTTTGATACTGAAAATTAACAATTAAATGTATGGAGTTTCATTCATTCAGGTATTAATTATGTTGAGATGTTAAAATTGTTGAAGAAATAAATTTTTCGATATGCTTTTTTCTCTCTCTCTGTATTTTTTGTTTTGTACTTGATTCAATATTTAGCTCTTGCATTCTTCCAGGAATACTTTCTGCTCAATCCTTGCACTGTTTATCGTGGCATTCATCAATCTGATGGATCAAAGAGATATGCACTTGCTTGTGTCTTTCACTCAGATCTCAGACTTCCCCAATCTCCTTCGTCCTTCTCACCGCAATACACTTTGCAAGCAAATTTTATAAAACTCACAATGTCAAAGGGCAAATCTAACTAATGGCACCCTGCCACAGGAGAAACTGATCCAATCTGTCTGATGGTACCTAATCAATTCATTGAATGTACCACAATGTAAGTGAGCAACAGCCAGGATAAAGTGATCAGTGGTTAACATTGCTGTCCCACAGTGCCAGGGACCCGAGTTTGATTCCAGCCTCGGAGTTTGCACATTCTGCCTGTGTCTGCGCGGACTTCTGCCAGTTTCCTCCTGTAGTTCAAGGATGTGCAGTTTGGGTAGATTGGTCATGTTAAATTGGCCACAGCATTATTTTCAAAATTTATTTAAAGTAATATTTCTTTGTAATAGAGTGGTGGTAGTTGCTCATTGTTTCAGCATCGTTATATGCAAATCCATCTGCCGAATTTAGATAACAAGCATGGGGCTGGATGAACACAGCAGGTCAAGCAGCATCATAGGAGCAGGAAAACTTGACGTTTCGGGCCTAAACCCTTCAT
>JAHRHZ010000034.1:32370737-32434550 GCA_024137785.1 Ginglymostoma cirratum | reverse complement strand
AGGGTTTAGGCCCGAAACGTCAAGTTTTCCTGCTCCTATGATGCTGCTTGACCTGCTGTGTTCATCCAGCCCCATGCTTGTTATCTCGGATTCTCCAGCATCTGCAGTACCTTTTATCTCTGGAACCTAATGTTGATGCTTTCTAACATGTCTGCTTAAGTATTGCAGCAAGGAAGAGATTGAAGAATTGTGGAGCCATGACATAGTTTTACTTAACAGTGTTAGTTACTGCAATGACAACATACTGCTAGAGGCACAAACACAGACAATAATGCTATCATACAGCAGGACTAGGATGTTGGCAAACTTGTTTGGACGTCTGAGGAAACACCACAGAATAAGTAAACTCGCAATGTCAAAAAATTTAGTTAAGACTGTGAACAATGTTTGTTGATTCTTTTCACATTACATTGAATTGTCATGCTGAAAATATCTTATTATCTGTCCCATTGTCAGCTCTAACTGTGAACAGTTGCCTAAGCGTACTTATCTCTTCTTCCTTCCATTGAGGAGTTGATAAATGCTGGACAGATTAGCCAAAGAAGTTAAAATCACTGGCTCAAATGGCATTCCAGCTGCAATTTAAATGTGTAATTGTACAGTGCTTAACAAACTTGGTCATCCTCAGAAGTATCTAGAATCAGAAAAAATTTCCAGATGACCTCAAAGATGTCAACGTTGTCAGCGTCTTGAAGTGTAAAGGATGCAAATGTGTTTGGGCAACAACCAAGTAATAAGCTCTCTCATGATTGCAGGGAAGATCCTTACAACAATGTTGTTGAACCATTTACTGGACTATATTGTAGACAATGTCCTTGAATTTGAATATGTCTTCAAATTAGCGCTTCCCGGAACAAACATACTAATGTCCAAGTACTTGACGTAAGAACTGAGATATTTTAGACATAAATCTTTTCAAATGCAAACCTTTTATTTTCAAAAAAGAGACCCTGGAAATTGTTATAAACAAAACTTGTGATCTTATTTAAATTAAACTTGCAGCTGGACAGGATGAAGGTAAATGGCAGCAGCTAGATGTGCAGCTAGACTTTTTAAGATTCCTTTTTGGATGTGAGCATCTCTGGCAAGATCAGTATGTTTTCCATCCCTAATTACCAATCAGAAGCTAGTGGTGGACTGTTTTCCTGAATTACTGCAGTCTGTATTTCTGTACTTTGACCAAGCAATTAGGCAGTAGTAGTAATTTTCCATGTCCAGATAGGGTTAAATGGAAATGTAGAAGTGCCTTTAGCATGTGGATGGAGCCTTGGCGAGGTCTGCAGTGCGTCTTGTAGATGGTACGCACTGCTGCTATGTTATTGAGGGAGTGAAAGCTTATCAAATGGGCTCCTTTGTCTGACTTGGTGTCCGACTGATATTGTTGCAGGCATGAGGATTGTTATTGGTGGAAAAGTTTTAGGGTTGTCAGGAGGTGAGGTACTCAGCTCACAATATCCAGTCCCTGACTTCTTCGTGGGGCCACACTATTTATGTAGCTAGTCCAATTAAATTTCTGGTCGATGGTGAGGCCAGTGTATAGAACAATAGCAATGCCATTGAATGTGAAGGTTATCATACTTCCCAGATGACATGATGATATAACACAGTATTTACGTCTGGTTTTATACTGTCATTTCCAGATTGTTAGATATACAGGATCAGAATAGTTGTGCATGAAACATGCTCATTTCACCTCCAGTGTCTGGGCAGTGTCATATAACCTGCTAAATCTTCTCCCCCAGCCTTTTCATGAGCCTTTAAATAAAAATCACAATTCCTTTGAAATCTTTGGTTTCCTTATGCCTCGAGCCGTTCTTTTACTGAATGTCACTTAAGTTGTTTAACGTACAGCAGAGTATATAAAAAAACTTTTTATTATCTTTCTGATTGCGCATGTTGAAAGGAAAAGGAAAAAAATTGTTTTGCAGCCCATATTCAATCACATCTATCACATCTATCACATCAGCTATGCATAATATGAATGAACTAATATAGACTTGAGTTTACGTTAAACCAACTGGTTTTAATAATTGGATGAACACAGCAGACCAAGTAGCATCAGAGGAGCAGGAAGGCTGACGTTTCGGGCCTAGACCCTTCTTTTTCTGAAGAAGGGTCTAGGCTCGAAACGTCAGCTTTCCAGCTCCTCTGATGCTACTTGGCCTGCTGTGTTCATCCAGCTCTACACCTTGTTATCTCAGATTCTCCAGTTCCTACTATCTCTGGTTTTAATAACTAACCTTTACAGCATGTAGCATTATATCCATAAGTTCGTACTTAAACCTACTTGTGCATAGTATGCTGCTTAAATAATCTCAAATCATCGTGTTCCTGTGACTATTGCTCAATGATCGTCGCTTAGCGTTCGAAAATGATTTATAAAACTGAGGCTATCGTTTAGCTAAAACACCATGTCACGACTGATTTCTTATCACGTAGGAAGAGAAAGTTGTATTTCTTGGGCAACATGTTGAATTTGAATGACTGCTTGTGGTCGATATTTTCCATCTTTCAGTGCAGTGTGCTGTATGATGCGATAAGAAATGAACAGCGACGGGTTTTGCGAAGAATGTCCGCATTCAGGAGACTTGCTAGAACACGAGCCTCCGAGGTCACTCACTGTTGAATGCTACGGATCACACTCGAGGCGCTGTTCTTTCAGCACCAGCTGAGAGTTGCCTCTCGTTTCGCAGCTCATTTGTGCATTTTATTTTTGAAAGAAATAAAGAGCAACTTCGTGCTTAAACTGTTTCGGGACGATAAAATAATTGGTTAAAAAGGACACTGCAGGGTCTGGCATCTTATTAAGAGTTGAAACTGAAATGGAAGCTGAAATTAGCGTCGCACACAGCGCACAGGAGATTGCAGACGAAGGGAATTCAGGGGGCCGGCCCAGAGAGAGCCGTGTCCCGGTGGCTTTCCGCCTGTCAGCCCCACACGCCGCCGCGCCCCCCCATCCCAATTCGCTCAAACCAGACGGTGTGATCGGCCTCAATGTGCCAGGTGGAGTAAGGACGACAAGAGGGCGCCACACGCCTCTGACCAAACCCCGCCCCACCACCGCTATTGGTCACGCCCCTCAGTGACAAGCCCCGCCCATTCAACCCAGGCCCGCCCCCTACGCTAAGGCCCCATCCCGTCGGGCGGAAACCCCCGCGCCCCGCCCACCTAGGCCCGCCCGTCGGCATCAGTCTCCGCCCCCTTATCGTTGAGCCTCGCCCCCGCACTCATCTTTGTCCAATGGGTGACGGACGCCCCGTCCACACTCCATGATTGACCGTCTCTCGCACCATTTAAAGATCGGCAGTGTGCCGATGACGCGTCGGGCCGTGTCGGAAACAACCAATCGGAGAACAAGGCGGGGCGGGGGCGTTTTCCAATCGTGTGGGGTGGGGAGGGGAGGGGCGGGGCGGGGAGGGGAGGGGCGGGGCACTGGTCCGGGCCGGCAGCGGCTGGGCAGACTCACTGGGCACTGGACACAGGGCGGGGAAAGTGTACGCTGGATACCGCGTCCTGGTGATAACCCCCTCCCCGCCCCAAACCACCCACTCACCCACACTGTCCTCGCCGCTCGCTGGCTGCACTCACCTCCCTTCCCCTGCTGCAAAAGTGGCTGCGAGAGATCCTCCGGCGGGCGATGGGGACGGGGGAAAGTCACCAGGGCGGAGAGCACTTCTGGCCCGAGTCACTGTCGGTGGCGGAGATCCTGCGAGGCTGAAGGAGACGCTTGGTGAGAGCGGTGGCAGTGCAGTCGGTTGGCATGGAGAAGTGAGAGGAGAAACAGCAGATCAGTGAGTGAGCCGGGGCTGCGGATCCAGAGACAGAAAGAGATTCAGCCCGGGGCTGACATCTCAGCACCGCCGCGATGGGTTTCCCTGGGACTGTCTTAGGCGATGTCGAGATGACCTGATCCTGGTGCCCCGCTTCCACCTGTCTTTGCTGTCACAGGCTGACTTGAAAGGGTCGGCGTTTGGGAGTGGGGGGCGGGGGAAGTGAAGGGCTGGGGGAAACCCGGGGCTCGGCAGGCGAGATGGCAGGTTTCTGGCTGCCTCTAATCCTCCAGCTCGGAGTCATGGCTGGTTCGATCCCCGGCTGGGGGGGCAGACGCACGGCGCCAGAGAGGGAGAAAGTGGGCACCTATGAGGAGCAGCGACCCATCTACAAGAGACACCAGTTCCCGGACGCAGCCGGTGGCGGCAGCTCGCATTCATCCCAACACGAGAGCCTGCCCGTTCCGGTCTGGGCTTTCCTTCACACCGGGGATCCCTCCAAGCTTGGCTACGCTAACTGCACGAAGAGGTACCAATTGTCAAACCTGAAAGAGGCCTCTCACCCGATGCACATCCACCCGTCACTCCACAGTGCCATGGACACGGTCGTCCATGCCAGCAATTTCTTAAACATGATCTTACAGACGAACGGGCTTCGGGAGCTGACCGTCAAGGAAGACATTGAGTGGTATCACGCCCTGGTCAGGAGTATTCTGGAGGCTGATCCCAAAGTCCATCGAGCGGTGGTGACTTTCGATGTCCAGCCGTTCACATCCCCTCCTCAGCTCTTCCTCCAGGCTACCCGAATAGACAACCAGATCTTCCTCCAGGATCTCTCGGCCAGCGCTCGCCACCTGGCAAACCACACCGTCGAGACGGAGTGGTTTCACCGCCTGAAGTATCAGCCTTCAGCCGAGGCTTCCCTTCACAGGAAGCTGCTGAGAGACGACCTGAGGTCCAGCCCCAGGAGGAGAGGCACGAGGTATCTAGTGGATAAAACTCACATCAAGTGGTCGGCGCCCTACCTGGAATGTGAACATGGCAAGTACAACCCCCTGTGGCTGCTGACCCTCTCCACCTCCTTCTACGGGCTGAAGCCGGATTTCCAGCCCGAGTTCAGGTGAGCACCGCCCGTCTGTCCGAGCCCACGGGTCATTTCGGAGCAAGATTCTGTTAGTTGTCGGCCCCAGCTGTACTAATCCCCAAATCTTTTAACTCGTATAACCAAGGTGGTTAATGTAATACGCCTTTCACTATATTAAATACTATATTCATGTTTGCGAGGCTGCCAATTTCTCTCTGATCTAAGAATGTAAGTAGGTGTTTGATCTGATTGCTGTTCCGCACCGGGGTTGAGCTGGGGGCGGGGGTTGTGGGTTGCGTGGGGGTGGTAGTGACATTCGTGTTGGTGCATGTTGGCAGTTTTTGGAAATTGAAACAAAAGAGAACCTTTTAGAAAGTGTTCTCGAAGTGAGCACCCCTTCATACGCGGAGGGCCAGCAGTGAGAAGAGATACTCCTATATGTGGAGAGCTCACGGATCACTGTCCCACAGGAGAACTCGGACGCGTCTGTCTAAGTGAAGATGCTGTTAAATACTGTCCGAGAGGCTCGGCGGGAAACCTTTCGGGGATCATGACATTTTCTTCCTCTGCATTTGTAAAATAAAAACGCGTTGTTTATCTCCTGGAAGAAGAGGGAATGCCAGTTCCAGGGTTTGTGAGACAGTAGATGCTGAATTTGATAGCAGGGTGGCTCGATTGATCCTGTCGTAATAACACGGCTAATGTTGAACTTGCACGCTTTGGCAGACTGTTTACTATTGCTATATTTTCCAGATATGAATGGGCTCCTTCACATGACGTCAACTCGGTTGAAACCATTAGCAGCAGAGTCCTAGTCTCTGTGTGATGTGTGTCAGTGGCTCAATGTCCTGCAGCAGGCTGCCGAGGGTGGGATCAGTCGTGGATAGGGACCAAGCTCGGTTCATAATTGCATTATTAGGTTTCTTCCAAGGTGCCGGACAATGATGTTCGCTCTCTAAGTTCGCAAGTTTACCCAGACTGGTGCTTTCCCCTTACTGCGATGGAATTGTATTTCCCCCGTACTGAAACGTGTTCTGATCAACACAACTGATTCATTCTCACGTTGACGCACTCGCCAGATTGCACAGCGCCCCAGGAGTCAGTTTCAGCATCTCCAAAGAAATAAATTTTCTCTTTATGAGAGAATTGATGCTACTCCTCTTCCCGCTCCCACTCTCCGCCCCTTTTCAATCCCCGAACCTTTTAAACACAAACATTAATGCGCCTTGCAAAAGGCCGTTAAAGTTAAACCAGAGGCTCAATCTGAAAGTAGCTCGAAAATCCTAAAAAAAATGCTTGGATGAGACAGTCGCAGGTCAACTGAGACCAAGTGCTTGCCCGTGAAATTGGTGCTTGTGCCGTTTCAGGAATCCACTAATCGTGAACTTAGTTTGAGCTGATTTGGCACCGCTAAATTTGCATTTTCACAATATTTTGAAGTACAACTGTCATCATTAACTGTTAATGCGATTTAAAGTAATATTTATCCCCGTTGGAATATTTGCTCAAAGGAATTTGGACATGAAGCGAGAGCTCACTGAAACTATATGATGGCAATGAGAGCCAGAAGTTTCTATGACAGCGAGCCTGTTTGCACGGTGCCTGTCAATGAAATTACATTTCACCTCTGGGCTTGCGAATTGCTGATAGTGTGTGGAATACAGGAACAAATGCATTTGTTTTTCGTTCGGAAATTATATTTGATGTTTTAGAGCTTTCAGGTATTGCGACTGCTTTTAACACAAGTTTAATGTGTTCGATTATCCCCGTCCCCCTGCCTCCCTCCCCAAAATAAATCGCATGCCCAACTAACATATACATCAAAATACAGTCTTAGTTTGACTACAGGTAGTTTAATTGCAATGACTCTTAAGCAAACTTACTTTGAAGGTAAACTCAGTGTTTTGCTCCATTACAAAGGGGAATGAATTTGCTCTACAGAAAATTCGAAGGAAGCGATTTAATAGAAGAAGCCCTTGACAAAAAGAATCTAGAAGACTGGTTTCAATGCAGCTTCTTCAGTCAGGCACTGCCCAGAAACAGTTTCAAGATTTTTGTGTTGCGCTTCCTGGTATAATATTAGAGATTGGATAATCATAGCAACCAATCACTTTCATCATTGCATAGTTTGATTTTGTATTTTAATTCAACAAGACCTTGCATTTAAATGGAGCCTTGAACCTGGTAAAAATGCTGAAATGGACTTTTATCCAACCAAATTTGAAGCAGAGCCAAGTAAGGAGTTATCAGAGAAGGTGATCAAATACTTGCTCAAGGAACGTCATTCAGAAGTATCTTCAGAAAATAAGAAATAGAAGCAAGGGTAGGGCATTGAGCCTCATTCAGATGCTCCTCCATCAGATAAGATCAAACAGATCTGATTGATTGTCCTGTACTTTCTTGGCTACCCTCTTTACCCTTTGACTTCCTTGTCAGTCCAGGGTCTATCTAACTCAACCTTGAAAATATTCAAAATGTTCAAATATTAAAAGACCCAGCCTCCACCCCTGTCTGGTGAAGAGAATTCCACTAATGCACTCTGGGAGAAAATAAATCTCCATATTTTTGTCTTAAATGCAAGTCAATTTATTTTTAAACTATGTCTCCTAGGTCTAGATTCCCTCTTGGGGAAGCATCCTCTCGGCTTCCACCCGGTCAATTTCCCTTATGATCTTGTATGTTTCAATAAGATAGCCTCTTTTATCCTTCCTGCCAAAGTGAACAAGTTCACATTTTGCTATATTATTCCACATCTCCACATTTTTCCTCACTCACCTAACTAAACTGTATCCGTTTAAGGATTCCTATGTTCTATTTTCAATTTTCTACTACTAGTCCCTGTGGTTTTAGCAAATTTTGCAACAATACATTTGGTCCCTTCATTCAAGTCATTGATACAGATTGAAAATAATTAAGGTTCCAGAACTGATTACTGTGGCAGTCAACTCATTGCATCTTACCAATCCAAAAATGTTTCATTTATTTAAATCCAAAAATCCCAGAAGTTTCTGGAGAAACTCAGGAGATCTGGCAGTATCTCTAAAGATAAAGCAGAGTTAATGTTTTGGGTCCAGTGACCCTTCATCAGAACTCTTCTGAAGAAGGATCTCTGGACCTAAAACATTAACTCTGCTTGCTCTCCACAGATCCTGCCAGACCTGTTGAGTTTTTTAAGCAGTTTCTAGCTTTGTTTCAGATTTCCAACATCTGTAGTTTTTTGTTATATTTTTCCATCTGTCTATATTCTGTTCTGTTTGTTAAGCAATCCTCTATACATTTCAATATGTTACTCTTTATACCAAGAGCACTTATCTTTTGTGTAGTAATCTTTAACGTGGCACCTTATTAAATGTCTTCTGGAAATCCAAGCACACCACATCCACAGGTTACCCTTTATGCACGTTGCTTATTATTTTCTCAAAAGAAAAATATTGATGAATTAGGCAAACGTAATGTACCTTTCACAAAACATATTAACTCTGCCTGATTGCATTAAAATCTTCTAAGTACCCTGCTGTAGTCGCCATAATAATAGATTCTAGAAATTTTCTTAGATAAATGTTTGGCTAACTGGTCAATAGTTTTTGCATTTTGTCTCACTTCTTTCTTGAATAGAAAAGTTACTTTTAATATTTTCCAAACTGATGAGTCCTTTTCCAAATTGAGGGAATTTTAGAAAAATAAAACCAATGCTCCTACTATCTTAGTAATCACTGAAGTTAGAATGAAATCCATTAGGTCCTGGGGTCTTGTCAGTCTTTCATTCTAATAATTTCTCAGTACCTTTCGCTGAATTTGTGATTATTTTAAGTTCCTCTCCTCTTTTCACTTCCTGATTCACAGTTTAAATTTTGGGAATGTTGATGTACATTCTATACTGAAGGGAAATGTCTGTTCAATGCACCTACCATTTTCTTATTTTCTGGATTAAAGCCCTGTGTCAAAGTCTCTAGAAAACCAATACTCTCTTTAGTTACCCTGTTTCTTTCTAAATACTATAAAAACTCTTACTGTCTGATTTTATATTTCGAACTAGCTTCCCCTCATTCTCTAATTTCTCTCTTTATATATTTTTAGTCATTCTTTGCTGTTGTTTATATTCAGTTCAATCTTCTTACCTGCCTCAAATCTTCCCAGAAATGTACACTGTTCCTTTCAGCTTGATATTGTATTTAACTTCCTTAGCTAATTACCTTAGTTAGCCAAAATAACACATTCTTATCCCAAAGTCTTGGAATAAATCTGATGACATATCTCTTCCACTGCATTTCTACTGACCTCCCTGTTAACCTATCTTCCAAATTCACTTCAGTAAGCTCCGTCTTCATACCCTTCCAATGAAGAAAGAGATGTAAAGATTTGAGCCAGGGAATTCCAGAGATTGAACAAGTGAAAGCACTTGCAGCAGTTTTGTTGATTAAGATTCAGGTTGTACATTTCTTAAATCCCTAAAAGGTCTAAATTGAGGATACTATAGCAGTGGATGGGAGATAACTGTCAATCAGGGATATATGTTCACATTCTGAGCTACATCGTAATTTCTAGTGGCAAAGATGGACATCTATTTCACAGGCTGATGCATTGGATGATTTTCTTGATATAATTTGATGTTTGTATTATGATATACTGACATGATCTTCATGGTTTTGTACAATTACAATTGTGACATGTCGTTCCTAACCTAATTTGTTCCTTTAAGGTCACCAGCCTAAAAGTAGGGATTGAAAACAACAAATGCTGGAGATCACAGCGGGTCAGATAGCATCCATGGAGAGAGAGAGCAAGCTAACATTTTGAGTCTAGATGACTGTTCATCAGAGTTGAAGTGAAGTGTGGACGGGCCAGCATTTATGCTTTAGTTTGGGGGTCGAAGTCGTGGGAGTAGGTTGCTGATGGAGAAAAGATGTTAGGCACACCATCATTCTGACCTTCTCACATTCTGATCACTTAATCTGAAATATCAACATCTTTTCTCCACCGGCACTGTACACCCATGACCCCCACACTCCTCTGTTCAATTTTCCATACTGGCTGTGGTGGTTTCTGGAAGCCTGCGTTCTCATCTTTTCCCCAGGTCTATAGAGCGCTGCCTATCAAGCTATACATTACTCAATTCTCTCTCTCTTTCTGTCTTTCTGTAATGGAGGAAGACGCTGATTGTCTTCAGTGGATTGTGGAAAATTTCCAGTCTGAAATGAAAAGTCCTGTTGATATAGTATTAATGAACTCCAGAACTCAGGGTAGTTGCAACTGATGTAGGTTTCAGATATTTTCCAAAGTAAGTGTTTTGCATCTGCAAGCGAGCATGGCATTTGGTACATGATGCATGTGCATGAGGTGAATGATCTACAGTTATAGTATGTTGAATCCTATATATGGACCATGTGTTACAGTGAAAACATCTATTAAAACTGGTTCATGGTCAAAACCCAATACATAAGCATCAGGCTCTTTTGTAATTACCTAAAGACCTTTTGACTGGCACAATGACAGGACTTCTTATTGCCCTATAAAACTGTTTCCATCTTAACATGGATAGAGTGATGGAGTCATACAGCATAGAAACAGACCTTTTGAACAAACTCATCCATGTCGACCTAGTTTCCCAAACTAAGCTAGTTCCATTTGCCTGAGATTGGCCATATCCCTCCAAACCTTTCCAATTCATGTACCTATCCAAATATCTTTTAAATGTTGTAACTGTACCTGCATCTACCACTTCCTCTGGCTGTTCATTCTGCACACAAACCGCCCTCTGTGAAAAAGTTACCCTGCAGGTTCCTTTTATATCTTTCTCCTCTCACCTTAAAAGTATGCCCCTAGTTTTGAACTCACCCGCTGTAGGGAAAAGACCTTTGCTATTCACCTTATCTATGCCCCTAATGATGTTATAAGTGTCTATAAGGCCATCCCTCAACCTCCTATGCTCCAGTGAAAAAGGTTTCAGCCTATCCAGCCTTTCCTTATAACTTAAACCCTCCAGTCCCTGCAACATCCTGGAAATCTTTTCTGAACCCTCTACAATTTAATAATATCCTTCCTCTCGTAGGGTGACCAGAACTGTACACAATACTACAGAAGTGGCCTCACCAACATTCTGTACAACCTCAACATGATGTCCCAACTTCTATACTAAATGGTATGAACAATGAAGGCAAGCTGGCTAAACACTTCCTAACCACCCTGTCCAATTGCGATGCAACTTTCAAAGAACTATGTACCTGAACCCCTAAGTCTCTCTGTTAGACAGCACTGCCCTGCTGCTAACTGCATACGTCCAGCACTTGTTTTTTCTCAATTTGTTTTGTGGATTCTGGGCATCACTGGCAGGCCAGCATTTATTGCCTGTTCTTAGTTGCCCTTGAGAAGGTGGTGGTGGGCTACCTTCTTGAACAGCTGCAGTCCATCTGCTGTAGGTTGACCCACAATGCCATTAGGGAAGGAATTCACGAAGTTTGACCCAGCGACTGTGAAGGGACGGTAATATATTTCCATGTCAAGATGGTGAATGGCTTTGTGGGGAACTTGAAGGTGGTGATGTTCCCATATATCTGCTGCTCTTGTCCTTCTAGATGGAAGTCGTCGTGGGTTTGGAGGATCTTTGGTGAGTTTCTGCAGTGCATCTTGTAGATAGTACACACTGTTGAACATTAGCAATGGAGTGAGCGGATGCTTGTGGATGTAGTGTCAATCAAGAGAGCTGCTTTGTCATGGAAGGGGTCAAGCTTCTTGAGCATTGCTGGGGCTGCACTCATCCAGGCAACTGGGGAATATTCCATCACGCTCCTGACTTGTGCCTTGTAGATGGTGGACAGGTTTTGGGGTATCAGGTGGTGAGTTATTTGCTGCAGTATTTCTAGCCTCTGACCTGCTGTTGTAGCCAGTGTGCTTATGTGTTGAGTCCAGTTGAGGCTCTGGTCAATGATAACCCCCAGGATGTTGATAGTGGGGGATTCAGTGATGGTAAACCATTGAATGTCAAGGGGTGGTGGTTAGATTGCCTTTTATTGATGATTGTTATAGCTTGGCATTTGTGTGGCATGAATGTTACTTGCGACTTGTCACTCCAAGCCTGGATATTGTCTAGATGTTGTTGCATTGATACATGGACTGCTTCAGTGTGTGAGGAGTCACGAATGGTACTGAACATTTTGCAATTGTCAGTGAACATCCCCACTTCTGACCTTATGTTGGAGGGAAAGTCATTGATGAAGAAGCTGAAGATGGTTGGACCTAGGACACTACCCTGAAGAACTCCTGCAGGGATGTTCTGGAGCTAAGATGACTGACCTCCAATAATCACAACCATCTTCCTTTACGTCAGGTATGACACTAACCACCAGAGATTTTGCTCCCATGATACCTATTGATTCCAGTTTTACAAGGGCTCCCCGATGCCAAACTTAGTCGAATGCAGCCTTGTTATCAAGGGCTGTCACTCTTACCTCACCTCTGGTTTTCAGCTCTTTTGTCCATGGTTGGTCCAAAGTTGACATGAGGTCAGGAGCCGAGTGGCCCTGGCGGAACCTAAACTGGGCATCAGTACATGGTATAAATCAAGAAATTAGTGGTGCATTTAAAAAGGGTAATACAATAATCATGGGGGACTTCATTTTACATATAGACTGGACAAACCTAATTGATACTAATGCTGTGGAGGATAACTTACTTGAATGCCTATGTGATGGATTTCTAGAGGAGTAAGTTGAAGACCAGATAGGAAACAGGTTATTTTAATTCTGGTATTGTGCAGAAGAAAGAGCTAACTAATAATCTCATTGTAAAGTAAATTTAGGGGAAGAGTGACTTAGGGGAAGAGTGGCATGGTGGGTCAATGCTTAGCACTGCTACCTCACAGCACTAGGGACGCGGGTTCAATTCCACCCTTGGTCTGCATGGAGTTTGCCCATTCTCCCTGTGTCTGCGTTGGTTTCCTCCGGGTGCTCTGATTTCCTCCCACAGTCCAAAGATATGCAGGCTAGGTGGATTAGCTATGCTAAATTGCCTGTAGTGTTCAGGGATGTGTAGATAAGGGGGATGGGTCTGGGTGGGACCCTCTGAGAGTTGGTGTGGACCTGCTGGGCCGAAGGGCCTGTTTTCACACTGTAGGGATTCTAATGTGATGGAGTTTTGCATTAAGTTTGAAGTGATGTAGTTCACTTTGAAATTGAGGTCTTAAATCTGAATGAAGGAAAGCATGAATGTATCATAGGCAATTTGCCTGTGTAGATTAGGAAAATATATTAAAAGGTTTGATGATTGACAGGCAACAGCTATTATTTAAAGAACTAATATGTGGTTTAAAACAAATATAGATTTCACAGAGTCGTGAAATATCCAACTGAAAAAGTGATCCAACCGAAAAAGTGATCCAACCGTGCCTATATTAGATCAAAAAAGAAGGCTTTTCAGTTACCAGAAAATTGATAAGTTTCAGGATTGGGAGCATTTTAGAATTCAGTAAATGAGAACCAAGAAACTAAAAAGAAAAGGGCAAATGGATAAAAGTAAACTAGCAAGAAATGAAACTAGACTAACAGCTTGCCAAGGTACTGTGAAAGGAAAAGATTAGCATAGTCAAATATGGTCTTATTATAGTTAAAGGTGGGACAATTTACAATGGAGAATAAAGAAATGATGTGGAGGTGCCAGTGTTGGACTGGGGTGGACAAAGTCAGAAGTCACACAACAACCACAAAGGAGCAGCGCTCTGAAAGTTTGAGATTTCACCTCAACCTGTTAGACTATAACCTGGTGTCAAGTAACTTCTGACTTGGAATAAAGAAATGACAGAGGAATGAAACAAGTGCTTTGTTTCTCTCTTCACTGAGGAAGATATAGAAAGCCTCCCAGAAATACAAGTGAACCAAAGGTCTAGCAAGAATGAGGAAGTGAAAGAAATTAGCATTAGTAAAATAAGTGCTACTGGAGAAATTGTTTGGACTGAACATGCTGAATCACCTGGACTCAACCAATAGATCCCAGATTGTGAATGTGGTAACTATAGAAATAATGAATGCATCAGTGGTCATCTTCCAAACTTCTGTAGACTCTGGAGTGCTTCCTGCAGACTAGAAGGTAGAAAACGTAACCCCATCATTTAAGAAAGGAGAGAGAGAGAAAGTGGGAAATAACAGACCTAGTAGCCTGACATCAGTTGCAGGAAAATGCTGGAATCTATTATAAAAGATGTGATAGCTAAATGCTTATAAAATAATGTTAGGATTGGCAGAGTCAACATAGATGCATAAAAGAGTAAAATTGAATCCTATATCAATCATTGGATGTGGGGACCAAATGTAATAGTTCCAAGTTTGCTAATGATATTATCCACTTCAGTAGGACAAACAGAAATGCAGAGTATTTCTTAAATGGTTAGAGCTTGGAAACTGGTGATGTCCAAAGAGTGTCTTTTTTCATATGTCATTGAAAACAAACAAGTAGCTGCAGCAAGCAATTTGGTACCCAGTGGTATCTTGTAAGGGGATTTGACTACAGTGGTAATGCTGCAACCAGGTGAGGCCACATATAAGTATTGTGTACTATGTTTGTCTTCTTGACAAAGAAACCCATACTTGATAGACAGGGAGTGCAACAAAGATTCACAAGACTGATCTCTGTGATGGCAGGATTGTCCTGTGGGGATAGATTGAGGAGACTGGGCCAGTATTCTTTGGAGTCTATAAGAATAAAAGGCGATCTAATTAAGACATAAGACGTTCTTACAGATCTAGGCAGGATGTTTCTACTGATTGGGAGTGGGGAGCTAGGAATTGGAGCACACAGTCTCAGAATATTGGTAGGTCATTTAGCACTGAGATGAGGAGCGATTTTTTTCCCTCAGATCTTTAGATTTCTGTAGCCCTGTTGAAACTCAGTCATTGAGTATGTTCAAGACAAAGATTGATAGATTTCTAGACATTAAAGAATTTCTAGATAGAAAAGAAACCAAAGAACATGTGGATTGTACAAGGATATGGTGTTGAGGTGGATCAACCACAATCTGGAATAGTGGAGAAAGCTTGGAAAGTTGTGTGCTATACATCTGCACTTGTTTCCTATGTTCCTATTACATCATTATATTTATCAGCTGAATCAGTGTTTATGCTTTTTGATGCCTTTATTAATCTTAAAAGCTGAAGGCTTCAGCACTCTTCTAAAAATCTGCTTTTATTATATTTGTGCAAAGCTATGAAGTATGAATATATACAATGCACCTTTTATCTAAACAATGCTGTAAAAACATTCAATCAACTGTATTGGTGGAATCAGTGCCTACATATTCTGGCAATATATGCTTGTGATTTTTAAAATCCAAAATTGAATTAAGAAGTTGGAAGGCAAATGGAAGCTAGAGAGCTTGGGAAAATAAATAGTGATTTCTTAAAAGTGTCCATGTGACAGAGGAGGAGGTGCTGAACATCTTAAAACACGTAAAAGTGAATAAATCCTCGAGACCTGTTCAGGTGTACCCTAGAACTTTATGGGAAGTGAGGGAAGTGATTGCTGGGCCCCTTGCTGAGATATTTGTATCATTGATATCTATGGGTGAGGTGCCAGAAGACTGGAGGTTGGCTAATGTGATGCCACTATTTAAGAAAGGTGATAAGCAGAAGCCAGAGAACTTTAGACCAGTGAACCTGACATCAGTGATGGGTAAGTTGTTGGAGGACATTTTGAGGGACAGGATTTACTTATATTTGGAAAGCCAAGGACTGATTAGGGATAGTCAACATGGCTTTGTGCGTGGGAAATCGTATCTCACTAACTTGATTGAGTTTTTTGAAGAACTGACAAAGAGGATTGATGAAGGCAGAGCAATAGACATTGTCTACATGGACTTCAGTGGGGCATTCAACAAAGTTCCATATTGTAAATGGGTTAGTAAAGTTAGATCAAATGAATATAGAGAGAACTAGATGTTTGAATACAAAATTGGCCAGAAGGTAGGAGACAGAGGGTGGTGGAGGAGAGATGCTTTTTGGACTGGAAGCCTGTGCCCAGTGGTGTGCTGCAGGGATCACTGCTGGGTCATGCTTTTTGTCATCTATTTCATTTGGATATGAATATGGGAGGTATGGTTAATAAGTTTTCAGATGACTCCAAAATTGGTGGTATAGTGGACAGCAGAAAAGGTTATACACAAAAGAGAAGTACAACACAGGAACAGGTCCTTCAGCCCTCCAAGCCTGTGCTAATCATTATGCCCTAACTCAACCACAAAAACAAACCCTCTGCCGTTTTTTGGCCCATATCCTTCCATTCCCTCCCTATTTATGTAACCATCTAGATGCCTCTTAAATATTGCCAACGTGCCTGCTCCCACCAACTCTTCTGGCAGTGTGTTCCAGACTCCTACTGCTCTCTGTGTGAAAAACCTCCCTTGCACATCTGCCTTAAACCTTCCCCTCTCATATCAAACCAGTGCCCCCTTGTAATTGAAACTTAAACCCTGGGAAAAAGCCTCTAACTATCCACCTCTCAAAATTTTGTGCACCTCTCAGCTGCCAGTTTTCCAGTGAAAGCAATCCTAGTCTTTTTAACCTTTTCTCATAGCCAATGCCCTTGAGACCAGGCAACATCCTCCTGAACCCTCTCTGCACCCTCTCCAAAAGCTTTTACGTCCGTCTGGTATTGGGCGACCAAAACTGCACCCAATACTCCAAACGCAGCCTAACAAGGCTTTTATATAGCTGCAACATGGTTTGCCAACACTTGTACTCCATGCCCCAGCCGATGAAGGCAAGCATGTCATATGACTTCTTAATCCCTTTGGCCACCAGTGTTATCACTTATAAGGAACTGTGGACCTGCATGCCCAGATACGTCTGTTTGTTAATGTTCCATTTACAGTATAATTAACACCTAAATTTGATCCTTCAAAATGCATCACCTCACATTTGTCTGGATTAAACTCCATCTGCCATTTCTGTGCCCCAGTCGCCAATCTGTCTATATTCTGTTGCATCCTTTCACAAGCATCGGCACTATCAGCAGCTCCACCAATCTTTGTGTCATCTGCGAACTTACTAGTCAGACCACCTACATTTTCCTCTAGATCATTTACTTATACTGCAAACAACAGAGGACCGAAGACTGATCCCTGTGGAACACCACTAGTTACCAGTCTCCATTCTGAAAAACATCCTTCTACCACTACACTGTGTCTTCTATGACCGAGCCAGTGTTGTATCCATCTAGCCAGCCCACCCCAAATCCTATGTGATTTTGGTTTTTGTACCAATCTTCCATGTGGGCCTTTATCAAATGCCTTACTAAAGTCCATATAAACTACATCCACAGCCCTTCCCTCATCAATTATCTTTGTCACCCCTTCAAAAAATTCAGTCAGGTTGGTGAGACATGACCTTCCCCATAAAAAACCATGAAGCCTGTCACTAACTAGCCCATTTTCTTCCAAAAGTGCATATATGTTGTCCTTCAGTATCTTCTTCAAGATCTTCCCCATCACAGACATTAAGTTTACTGGTTTATAATTTCCTGGATTATCCCTGCTTCCTTTCTTAAACAAGCAAACAATATTGGCTAATCTTCAGTACTCTGGAACCTTGCCTGATGCCAAGGAGGATGTGAATATATCTGCTAATGCCCCAGCTATTTCTTCCCTTGCCTCTCGCAGTAACCTGGGATAGATCCCATCTATCCCACCTTAATGCAATTTGGGATACCCAATTTTGGATTCTTCCTTCATTTTATTGACATTCTCTTGAGTATTCACACACCCATCCCTGACCTCAACATCAGTTATATTCTTTTCCTCGGTGAATACCGATACAAAATACTCATTGAGGATCTCTCCCACTTCCTGTGGCTCCATGCATAAATTCCCTCCTTTGTCCTTGAGTGGGCCTACTCTTTCTCTTGCTATCCTCTTTCTTCTAATATATGCATAAAGAGCCTTGGGATTCTCATTGACCCTGTTTGCTAAAGATATTTCATGACCCGTTTTAGCCTTCCTAATTCTGCGTTTAAGTTCCTACCTAATTTCTCTATACTCCTCAAGGGCTTTGTCAGTTTGTGGCAGCATAGACCTATTGTATGCTTCCTTTTCCCTTTTGACTGGGTTTACAATTTCCCTTGTCATCCATGGTTCCTGAATCCTGCCATCCTATCCTTTAGTTTTGCAGGGACATGCATGTCCTACATTCTAATCAATGGTCTTTAAAAGCCTCCCACATGCCAGACATAGATTTGCCCTCAAAAAACTGCTCCCAATCCACATCCCCAGTTCCTGTCTAATTTGGATGTAATTGGCCCTTGCCTAATTAACCACCCTCACCTGAGGGCAACTTCTGTCCATGTTACCTCAGAGTACAACGAGATCTTGATCAGGTGGGCTGATGGGCTGAGGAATGGCAGATGGAGTTTAACCTCGATAAATGTGAGATGCTACATTTTGTTAGTGCAAAATCAAGGCAGGACTTATACACTTAACATTAAGGCCCTGGGGAGTGTTGCCAATCAAAGGGATCTTGGAGTCCAGGTTCATAGTTCCTTCAAAGTGGAGTTGCAGGTAAACAGGTCAGTGAAGAAGGCATTTGGTATGCTTTATTGGTCAGTGCATTGAGTATAAGAGTTGGGATGTCATGTTGCAGCTGTGCAGGACGTTGGTTAGGCCACTTTTGGAATACTGCGTTCAATTCTGGTCTCTTTGCTATAGGAAGGATGTTGTTAAACTTGAAAGGGTTCAGAAAAGATTTTCAAGGATGTTGCTGGGGTCGGAGGGTTTGAGCTATCGGGAGAGACTGATTAGGCTGGGGCTATTTTCTCTGGAGTGCTGGAGGCTGAGGAGTGACCTCAGAGAGATTTATAAAATCATGAGGGGCATGGATAGGGTGAATAGTCAAGGTCTTTTCCCCAGGGTAGGGGAATCCAAGATTACACAGCATAGGTTTAAAGTGAGAGAGGAAAGATTGAAAAGAGACCTAAGGGGCAACATTTTCATGCAGAGGGTGGTGCATGTCTGGAATGAACTGCCTGAGGAAGTGGCAGAGGTGGCTACAATTACAACATTTAAAAGTTGTCTGGAAGGGTACATGAATGCGAAGGGTTTGGTGAGAAGTGGGCCAAATGCTGGCAAATGGGACTAGATTAATTTAGGTTATCTGGTTGGCATGGACGTGTTGCACCGCGGGGTCTGTTTCTGTCCTGTACATGTCTATGACTCTATGACACTAAATCTCAAAAACTTGCTCAAATTAATTGATTGCTTTATTGTAAATCCAGTCTGGGTGGACTTTTGTCAAGATAATTTCCACCCTGATTTTGGGACTATTTTCAGTTCCTAACAATGTTTCATGTCAGAGCATGAAGCCTGTCAGCATTTTGCTGCAGACACCCAAATTGTGGGTTGCTTCATGATATCCATCCATTTACGGACAGCTGACATGATCAAGAGGTGGGAGATTAATGTTGTGAACTCTTTTTAAAGCCTTCAAGGCCAGCCTGAGCGTGTCAGCCCCAAAGGAACATGGTATCAAATCAGTAACTTGGTTGTCTGTCATGGTATGTCCTATAGATGAGCATTGTCTTTAAAGGCAGTGCGTGACAAGGGGATTTTTGTTTCCTCTGGAAAGTGGCAGATAAAGGTAAACGATGGAAACGTCACTGGTAGCTGCCAGAGAGGTCAGCAGTTGCATGGGGTTAAATAGGACTTTCTGAGGTGTCTGGCAAAATGTGTAACGTAACAGCAAGCTGTCGGCCAAGTGGGTCTTAAAGGAACAACACATCCCTGAGCATAAGGGCAGTGCAGAGGGATATCTAGTCTAGGATGTGTGTGCCAAGTACGCATCCTCACCCGTGGAAAGGGAGCAAACATGTGGAGGTTTGAGAGGATGATCAAGTATACCCTTTCCAGTGAAATGTCAGGAACCTCACATCAGATTTTGGATTAATATGACCAAATGGGAAAGCTGATTGTAGCTGAAATCCCCGTCCTTACATTACAAGAGCAAAGGTCACACAATGCCTGCAAGTGGATCCCTACGGGGATGGACTTGTCACCTTAGCAATATTGGTGATCTTGGAGAGGGAAGCTTTTGATATTGGAAGGGTGCTCGGAGTGAAAGCAGTTTGAAGGTGAGATTTGTGTGTGGCAGAGAGTGGATGAAAATGTGTTCAATGTTCCATGAATGAGCCTGGGAGCAGCTCCCTACCCTTATGTATCGAGGAGATGCCACTTGTTGTGCTGCTGGAGGTCTGATGAAACAGCCACTGAGGTAAAGGAGGGTGAGTAACTGATACTCTCTCTCATACACAGAACCAATACCGGATGATGAGCAGTGACCAAATGTCGAGATCACAGCTATCTCTGGGAATGATTTGCACTCTGAGGACAACTGTCTCAGAAGTCAAGTGCACCCCTCAACCATTGCAGATACATGCTCCTCAGTGGTACTCATATTACAATATGAGTAATGCAGTATATGTAGCAGTTGCAGGAGTAGTAGACAGACACTGTCAGTCTCATCAGCAGGTACTGGTGGTGGAGTAATGGGGCGGGTGAGGACTTTCAAAGAGCTTCTTGTGGCTGTGTACAGCCTTGTGCAGAAAATGGAGGAATCCATTCATGATGTAAGCACTACCACGTCTCATGTTTGTAAGTGCATGAGTACCTCCATTGAAAGGGTGGCCTCCCTCATGGATAGTCACACCCGGCAATCTTCCGAATGGATGTTGGCTAGCCAACTAGCCTGAACAGACTGTGTATAATACATTCTGAAGTATTGACTTGTCCATTGCAGAGACTGAGGCCTGGATGCATGTTCCCCATGCCAGGTAAGTGAGCTTGTGCAGATGAACGATGAAAGGACTGAGGCAGGAAGTGATGATGTGGATGGTTTCACTATCCTTGAGATCCCATCTTCTGAAGCTGACCCCTTTGCCACTCTGACTGAGATAAACAATAATCCTCATGTACCATGACTGAGGATTATCCTGCATAATTGTAGTTGGTGCAATCTCTCACAGTGCCACCATAAGTATTGCCACCTCTGGAAAAGATACCATAGACATCTCAGTCACCACTGTAACCTCATGAGTAATCTGCCTCTATATCAGTTCCAGAAACAGGAGGAGAAACATGGAGGAGCTCTCACAAAAGGGAAGAGTACTGTACCAGGAGCATCACTCAGGGGTGCACATGTGAAGAGATTCTAAACATTGTATTCAATGCCTATATTTTCATATGAATTAAAAGGCTGATGGTGAAAACTGACAGGTGTCATATCTTTTGGTCAATGAAATTGCAACCTCAATAAGCCTTGACTGTGTGCGTAGTCTGAATGTCATGTGATCATGTATACTGTGGGAGACTTGCTGTATTCTGATTGCTGACCTCCAGAAGAACTAAATCTGATGTTGGACTGTGGTTAGGGGCTGCTAAATATAAACTGGATGGATGGATTCAGTGCTTCCATTGGATGATCTGTCATTTCAGGAGAAGCATTCCTAGATCAGGGCACCCTGGAATTTCCTGTCATCCTGGCCACTGTGTTTTGCTTTTCAACTGTGGGCATTTGTCTGGCTCAACATTTGTCCATTGTTAATTATTCTAACTGAATGGCTAGCTAGGTTATTTCAGAGGGCAGTTAAAAGTCACCCACATTGTTGTGAATACAGAATCACATGTAGGCCAGACCAGCTAAGGATGGCAGATGTCCTTCCCTAGAGGACATTAGTGAAACAGATGGAGTTTTTTTTACGATTATTGACAGTGGTTTCATGATCACTAATAGGCTAGCCTTTTATTCTAGATTTTATCAAATGTAAATTTCATCAAGTGCCACAGCAGGGTATGAACCCAAGGTTCCAAATCATTAGTTTGGAGTTCTGCATTACTAGTCAAGTGACATTGCCATAATGCCACAACCTCCCCACATGCTCTCAATCTCTGGGGGGCGGTCGTGATGCCCCTCTGCTTGGTCTTTATCAAAATCCTCATCTTTCAACAAGATTGCACATTTCCTGATGGAGCTTCTCCAGGTTCATACTTCTCTGAATGGTTGTGTTCTATAGATCACAGCAAATTACAATGATGTGGGAAACCCTCAAGGTCCATACTGAAGGACAGTCTGTAAGTGTTCAAAGTACTAGACAAGCATCTTCTGAAGGACTGTGGCCTGCTTAATAAGATCCTTCTGCTGATATGGCAGTGCCTGCCTTGCCTCTGTGCCTCAGTTGTCGGCTCAGCATCCACTCCTTTATATGGTATCTTTTGCCTGCCAGGAGCCCTCCGCAGAGACCAGGTGGTGGAATGAATAACTGTATATCAGTGACTATCTCACCACGAATAGCAGAAGATGTTTCGTCTTGTGGGGGAATTAAGAACTACCTATCACTACCTAAAAATCAGGGAGCAGCTATTTAAAGAAGCAAATTTTCTTTCAACAGAGTCATAAATCTTTGAAGCTTTTCTTGAAAGGGTGGCTGGACGAGAGTCCTTGAATATTTTTAAGTAGAGATAGATAGATACATTTAAGCAAAGGGTTGAAAGTTTCTCAGGAGTCGGCCTGGAACATGGATTTGTTATTACTATTCGATCAGCCGTAATCTTATTAAATGGCAGAGCAGACTCGAGGGACTGAATGGCCTATTCCTGCTTCCGATTTGTATGATCACATGTCCTTCCATTGATGCAAATCCCGAGGTCTCTGACTTGGCAAATATCTGTGCTGCTCTCAGAAAATGTGTCTGTCACCTGAGATGTGCAGCTGTGGGTAACCAATTCCAAGACTGCACAGGCCAAATTGTAAAATGTTCAACGTCACTTTCAGCTTGGCAACTACTGGCATAGGCCTTGAGGGATAAGAGTGATAGAGCCTTGAGGTGGGTGCTCAACTGAATGACAATCTACCTCAGTAGATACAGCACTGCTGCCTTGACATGCTGGAGAAGCTGATCCTCTGACAACACACTAGATTCTGCACCAATCCTAAAACTGTCCTTACACTATGGCAGGTCAATGGCTGTGCCTGAGCTCATGTATGCTAGTCCCCCTTTTATACAGAGCATTTAATATCTGTCACTTCAGTTAAGAGGCTCCTGCTGTGCTACCACATCAGCTACTTGGACGACTCACTGACACAGTACGGGGCCTGTGTGCCTCTGAGAAAATTGAAATGTTGTCTCAAATTACCTCTCAAGTATCTCCTGCTTCAGCACACTAATTGCTCGCCTGCCACTGGGCAGATGTCCATTCACAACAAAACGGCTCTGGAAAAATTGTGAGGAGATAACAACGTGTTAGGTAACCAGCACACTGCTCTGCTGCATAAATGTTGCTGCTTGTCTGCCTTCTATCTGACCTTCATCTCCTTACCAAAATCCAGTCCTCCTTGTTAAGTAAGATTTAGAGGAACATAATATTGTCCTGGTAGCATGCCTGTCCATTAAAGAAAACCTTAACTGTGAGAAAATAAATCTTTGCTTGTTAATGTTAGCTTAACATAAGAAGTAAAAATATTAGTTGAATTTTGAGAGTGCTAATTATCTTTTTTTGACAGAAGAGATATATAAAATTGATTATTTGAAATTGTGGGGCAGAAATTCCAGTTGTTAATAGATGAGACTAATAAAGACGGTATTAGAATGGCAGATCAACAAGTGTCATTTTCCTCATTCTAATTTGATTTACTTGAAGATAATTTTTTTTACCTGTATTGGTGCTCATTTTCACCCAGATCAAGCAATGACTGAACTGGATAAAAGGCAGGAGCCCTGAATCAATTGCATGTACAACTATGCTAAGATGAAGTCTGACTGTACATTCACTGACAGCTTGCAACATCTGGAAGTCAGGACTTTGACTGCAATCTTGCCAAAATTTCTTGATCATATGCATAGTAAATGAGATGACAGCTTTTGGATTAGATATTAAAATGCTTTCCAGTTTTGGCACAAGGCTGCTTGATCTGGGATGCTGAATCCATCAGTTTGATTCAGGAGCAAAGGAACATGGAAGAATATGGGGAAAAATGTAACAATGATTTATGAATGACTACAAAGTAAAATGAATACTTTACAATGCACTATACTCAGTTTCCAATCATCATAAACTGTGTTAAGCCTTGTATTGTCATATAAAGGTGATTTTAATTAAAATGGAGATAGGTAACTCAGTGTTGATTTGTCATTTTATTAATTTTGCTAACTGATCCCTGCCGGTATTGTTTACGGGTAGCAATCAACAGCAGTGTGAAGTGTTACCAAAGGGCACAATTAAACCCAGGACAATATTTGAACAGAGAATATAGAAAATCACCCTTAATGAATGAGGAGACAATATCATGCTGTAAATTTGTGCTACCTTCTCCTGATAGGTTTAGTAGATAACATCAGATAGCTCAAGATTGTCATATTCAAACAGTTTTCTGCATCACTATCTTGAAAATAAATTGGCGAGTTTCAGTAAACTAACAAACTCACAATGCAATGATCTTTTAACAAATGGTCTGCAGGAAGCAGTGAGATGCAACGTGACTAGAAAAGCAAAGAACATTAATGCCAATACTTGCACTGAATGGTAGTCTACACATAAAATCCTTAGGTTTCAACATATCTGGAGGAACAGAACAAACAATTAAGCATGACAATTCTAGGAAAAAGAATGTGCTTCAAGTGAATACAGATCATAGTTAGGGCTACAGCACCATAGTAGTGATTTTCTCTCTCTGTCTCTCTCTCCTCCCATTCAGTGAGGCTTGAGCTGAGAGTATGTTCAGTAAATTCACCTTAATATCCTCTGTAGGTTTTAGAAACAGATTTTTCTATAATAATTCCTGTGTGGTTTGAGCTGCATAGGTTAATTTCACTCTTGACAATAACCATGAGCTGAAGTATGATAAGAATCACCCGCCCCCCCACACTAAATAGGTACAATTATACTCTTGTCTGAACTGAATTATCAAGGGAAATTGAAAAGCAATGGAGGAGATAGAAACTGAGACTGACCCATATTAGTTGCTTACTGAAAACTGTCCCTTGTGTATTGGTGACAGTAGTGTGATTAGTATATTCTAGATGCAAAGGAATGTGATAATATCTTTGAGGCATTTTCAGGAAGATCCCCTACAGCACATTGAGGTAGTAACTACTGCAACACGCAAACATTAAGCGATTGTACTTAGGTGCTTTTGTTTTGTGGCATCCCTTTGAAATCTGAGAAAATGTGAGCATGAATCTAGATTTTCTTGTACTTGGAATTTGAATTTTATCCTTAGTACTTTTATTTTTATCACATGGCACTGTCTTGATTCCTAGATATAATGGAGCAGCTTCCCTGGTTAAGAAAACAATGCTTGTACCATTAATTGAGAGGGTTGTACTGCTTAAAATGTTACATAAACTTGTTGACTTTACTTTAGCATGCAGCTTTGCCCTCAACTTTACATCAGTAATACTGTCTCTAATTCCTGCCCTTCTCTCTGGTTCTCAACATCAATTTACTTTGGTTATACTATCATTATAAACTGTATTTCAGTAAACTCCCCATTATCTGGAATTCTCAAGCAACCAGCAAAAAAGTTTCAAAGAACAATTTCCATTTTTAAAGCTTGTTCAAAAACAAACATTTAAACTTGGCATATCAATTTGGATTGTCGACCTCCTTCTCTGCCATTCTCGTGGCAGCTAGTTGAATTTGTGGTCACACAATATCTGAAATCTTTCACCCATCACTCTGCAACAGCATCTAAGAAGACTTACACTCAAGGACTGAAGTCAAAATGTATTGTTTTGACTTTGAAACATAATGAGAAACTATGTGAAAGACTAGAAAAAGATGAAAATTGCAATGCACTTATTCAGGAATTCAGTGATTCATCAGTGACCTATGACATTAAAATGCAAAGTAGGAAGTTTAAAGAGTTCTCTGTGAAATCTGAGAGTGATAAAAGCGTGGAATGAGATCATATACTTCATACTTCTAAGTTTGAAGACTGGGATCACGCGTTGTATGATTCATTCTTGTTAAAGAGATTGGAAGGTTCGTGTATATCTGGACCAATCCTCGTGGAAAAAAGGAAGGAATTTTATGAGAAGAAGAATATCATGGAGTTGGATGCCATTGTCAAGGATGGCTCATTCGTTTTATGATATGGCATCCAAAAGGTTAACGTATCGGATGAAAGGAAATCTACAGATATGAAATAGGCTGCAGATATTTGTGAAATCTTTAATAAACTTATGATTGAACATGACCTGACTGCTGAGCAAATCTGTAGTACTGTTGAGACAGGGTTAATGTGGTGAAGCCTTCCAAGCACTACCTTAGGCGGTGCTGATGAAAAGGTTTTAAGTAAAATAAAGCCCTTATAATGGTGCTTTTGTGAGTGAATGCGGTGAGAATACATGAAGTGCAATTGACTGTTAATGGAAAATATACAAAACCACAAGATGTTTCAAAAGCATAATTCATCTTGCTGTTGATTACAAAGTCCAAAGTAATACTTGGATGGACACAGATGTTTTTTTAATGTCAGTTTCATCATGTTTTTGAGCCTAGTGTGAAGAACATTTGATAAAGAAGGAATGCATGGAAATTGCAAAGTTGTGCTTTTCTTGGATAACTGTCACGCTGATGTCCCTGCACAAGACCCTGTTAATGGTAATATCTTTATGTGTTTCTCCCTGATAATGTGATAAATTTGATTCGGCCAATGGATCGGGTGTGATCCAAGATTTGAAAATGTTTTACTGCCATGATTTCTTGAGAAAGTTGACAAACTATGAAGGGAATGTATATATGTTATGTGTTTCATTGTCATGCATTACACTTCCTATTCTTTTGAAATTACTGCTTCTAAGGTTTTGGAGTAGATCTGTAGCTTGGGTGTGGGTGTTGAGGTTGGTCGGCTCGCCGAGCTGGTTTGTTGTTTTGCAGACGTTTCGTTACCATGCTGGGTAACATCCTCAGTGCAGCCTCCGATGAAGTGTCAGTGTGTTTTCCCACCTGGTTTTTAAACTCTGGGGTCCATTGAGAAGGATTGCCTCACTTCCGGTTTTTTGGGACAACACCAAGATCCTGGGACAGGCTAGGCAGAGACAAGCATGAGAATTCCTGGAAGCATGGCACTCCACGAAGCATGCTATTAATAAACACGTTGAACTCGACCCCATATACATTCCACTATGGAGGAAAACTGGAAGTGAGGCAATCCATCGCAACGGACCCCAGAGTTTAAAAACCAGGCGGGAAAACACACCGACGCTTCATCAGAGGCTGCACTGAGGGTGTTACCAAGCATGTTAATGAAATGTCTGCGAAACAACAAACCAGCTCAGTGGGCCAACCAACCTCAACAAATTACTGTTTCCTCAGATCTTACAAAAGTGTAGTTAACCAAATTTGTAATGTTGTGAACAGTTCTAAATTGTTATACTAGCCTATACAAATTTGAAAATACTTATATCTGAGAATTATATAGGATTAAATTCATTCCTCTCCTTAAAATTGTTTTTTTTCACATTGTGAATGGTGAGTGTGATAAGCATTGACTGAAAATTCAAGGCAATGCTGAAGTGGTAAGTTTTTCTTTTGGTGAGGATTTTTTGATTGTTTTTGACTGCTAATTGTTTGATTTTGCAAATCCATTTGTCTGCTTGATGATCTAGGTCCTGGTCATAAATAATTTTGATATGTTCTTTTGGACAACAAATTTCAGATCCATAACTCAAGCATATTACGTGCCCTAGGAAGCATTCATTTGCCATTTTACAGATTGCTTGTATGGATGTCTGAACTTTCAACATTTGAACCAATACTTCTTTTGAAATAAAATTGGATTAAACCTATTCTCAACATTTTTCATAATTTACTGGTTCTCAGCAGCTCACAGCCTGGTCCTTTTGATCATTCCAGAAAGCTGCACTTCTACTTTGTCTGCTGTGTTTACATATGTAGAAATATATTAGCACACGACTAATTGTTCCCCACAGTATCTTTTAGGAATGTTATCATCTCGAACTTTGTAGTGATGAAAGGATAAGTCATGTTGAGATATGAGCAGCTGAACACCTGATATTTATCCTGTAAGGGTGTATATCTTCTTGTTATAATTCCCAACTGTCACATGCAGTGATAACATGGTTTCCATTATCTAGCCTGAATGCTCGTTTATTTATCAGACTGTGACTAATTGGATGTCATGATTTGCCAAGATATGCACAAATTTCCTGGAACATATGGAATCCCAACTTTGCTGCTTGTTCAGAATGTGATACCCCGGGGATTGTATGATAATAAATACATTCCGTATTTGTAACTTCACTGCAGTCCTACCTTTGTATGTTTACTTAGCATCAAGGTGTATCTGTTGCAACATTAGACCATAAGACACAGGACCAGGATTACACCATTTGGACGATCAAGTCCATTCTGCAATTTGATCATGACTGATATGTTTCTCAACCCCATTCTCCTGCCTTCTCCCTGTAAACCTTGATACTAATCAAGAACCTATTTATCTCTATCTTAAATATACTCAATGACTTGGCCCCAAAAGCCCTTGTGGCAATGAGTTTCACAGATTCACCACTCTCTGGCAGAAAAAATTCCTCCTCATCTCAATTCTAAAGACTCATCCCTCCAGTCTGAGGCTGTGCCCTCAGGTCCTAGTCTCTCCAACTAGCAGAAACATCTTCTCCACATTCACTCTACCTGGGCTTTTCAGTATTCTGTAAGTTTCAATCAGATCCCCATCATTCTTCTAAACTCCATCAAGTACAGATGCAGAGTCCAAAACCACTCCTCATATGACAAGCCCTGCATCCCCGCAATCATTCTTGTGAACCTCCTCTGGACCCCCTCCAATGCCAGCACATCTTTCCTTCAATAATGGACCCAAAATGCTCATCATATTCGAAATACGGTCTGACCAGAGCCTTATAAAGTCTCAGCAATACATTTCGTTTCTTGTATTTTAGCCCTATTGAAATGAATGCTAACATTGCTTTTGTCTTTGTAACCGTTGACTGAACCTGTATGTTTACCTGAAGAGAATCCTGAACTAGCCCTCCTAAGTCCCTTTGCGCTTCAGATTTCTGAAGCCTTTCCCCATTGAGAAAATAGTCTATGCCTCCATTCTCCTGACCAAAGTGCATAACCCTATACTTTCCTTTTTGTATTTCATCTGCCACTTCTTTGAACACTCTCCTCTACTGTCCAAGTCCTTCTGCGCCTCCCCACTTCCTCGACATTACCTGCCCACCACCTATCCTTGTGTCATCTGAAACATAGCAACGATGCCCTCAATTCCTTCATCCAGATTGTTAATGTATAATGTGAATATTTGTTGTCCCAATGCAGCCCCCAGTGGAATTTCACTATCACCTGCTGTTATTCTGAAAAAGACTCCTTTTTCCCTAGTCTTTGCCTTTTGCCAGTCTGCCAATCGTCTATCCATGATAGTACCATTCCCCTAATACCACGGGCTATTATCTAATTTAGCAGTCTCCTGTATGGCCTCTTGTTGAAGGCCTTCTGGAAATCAAATAGGTACAGTTTTTAGTGGAAGACACCACCAGGGTTTCAGAAGTGCCTATTTGGTTCCTCTATGATTTCTTTGTTCCTCATTACTACATCTCAGCCTCAATTTCCTGTGCTGCAATGTTCACTCTTGTGTTTCTCTTAGCTTTTATATATCAAAAAGTCTCTTCCAGTCTTCTTTTATATTATTAGTTATCCTACTCTCATTTTTAATCTTCAAACCCTCATTTTTTTTTATTTTATCCTCTGCTGCTTCTTAAAAGCTTCCGAATTCTCAAGCTTCCCACTAACCTTCACCACATTGTGTATTTTTGTTTTGCTTTTATGTTCTCCCTGACTTTCCTTGTCAGCCATGGCTGCCTTATCCTCCCCTGAGTGATGAATTCTTCCTTGTGATGAATTACTGCTGTGCCTTCTGAATTACCCCCAGAAACTCCTGCCATTGTTGTTCTACTGTCTTCCCTTCCAGTCAACTCAGATCAACTCCTCCCTCATGTCTTTGTAGTTACCTTCACTCAATTGTAATATGTTACATCTGATTCCACCTTCTCCTCTCAAACTACAGGATGAATTCTATCATATTATGGTCACTGTCCCCTCGAGGGTCCTTCACCTTAAGCTCCCTCATCAAGTCTGCCTCATTACACATCGTTAAATCCAGAATTGCCTGTTCTCTCGTGGTCTCTCCCACAAGCTGCTCCAAAAAACATCTCATAGACTTTCAAGAGTTCCTTTTCTAGAGATCCACTCTAGTCCACCTGCATATTGAAGACTCCCCTGATTTCTGTAATAGTGCCTTTCTTACATAATTTTCCATCTCCTGATTTATTTTCTTGCCCACACCTTGATTACTGCTGGGAGGCCTGTACCCGACTCCCATCAGGATCTTTTTTCCTTTGCAGTTCCTCAACTCTCCCCACACAGATTCTACGTGCTCTGACTCTACATCATTTCTTTCTGTTGATTTAATTTCATTTCTTACAAACAAGGCAACCCTGTCCCTTCTACCCATCTGCCTGTCCTTTTGATAGGACGTGTATTCTTAGATATTTAGTTCTCAGCCCCGATACCCTTGCAACCGTGTCTATGTGATACCCACAACATCGTATCTGCCAATTTCCACCTGCTTAACAAGCTCATTTACCTTGTTTCTGATGCAGCATGCATTTAAGTACAACACCCTCAGTCCTGCATTGACTGTCCCCTTCTTATAGTTATCCCCTTATCTGCTGTGTCTGAAGTTAGAGTTCTGACCCTTCCCATACTTTCTAACCTATTACTTGTTCTGGAAACTTTAATAACCTCTGCTGAGCGTCACACCCCCTAACTTCTTTTATTATTTTCCATGAAGCTGAACCCTATCTAAAGCCCAATCCATAGCCCTGGTCGTGCGATTCTCCAGGACTCTGGCCCCAACATGATTCAGGTGCAGCCCATTCCATCAGAACAGCTCCCTCCTTCCCCAGTACTACTGCTGATTTCCTATGAACTTGAATCCATTTCTCCCAGAATAATCTTTGAGTCATGCATTTACTTCTTTAATCATGTTGACCTATGCCAATTTCTTATGGCTCCAGACATAATTACTGTTTTGGGATTGCTTCTTAATTTAGCTCCTAGCCCACATTCCCTCAGCAGAAGCTTTTTCTATCCACATCGTTAGTTCCTACATGAACCACATGATCTTTCCCCTCTCACTCCCAGTTCCCCTGAAGCCCAGATGATAGATCCTGAACCGGGCACCAGCAGACAACACAACCTTCTGGACTCTCGATCCTGGCCAAAGAGAACAGTGTTTATTCCCCTGCCTGTACTACCCCCAATTAAAACTACATTTCTCTTTTCTCCCCCTTCTTGAATGGCTCCCTGCAGCACAGCGCTGTGGTCAGTTTTCTCATCCTTCCTACAGCCCTCTGCTCTCATCCACACAGGGAGTAAAAATCTCAAACCTGTTAGACAAACTCAAGGGCTGAGTATCGTTCAGCACTACCTGTTGGATCCCTCTACCTGCCTCACTCATAGTCACACCCTCCTGTCCCTGACCACTGGTTAAACTTGAGGTTATTAATCTAAACAGTGTAACTTCCTCCTAAAACACAGTGTCTAGTTAATTCTCCCCCCTCCTGATGTGTCACAGTGTTTGAAATTCAGACTCCAGCTTATGAACTCTGATCTGGGGTCCCTCAAGCAACCAACACTTGCCACAGATGTGGTCACTATGAACCACAACGGGGTCCACCATCTCCCAAGTCATACAGTTATTACATATCACCTGGCCCTTCATCTTTATTTTAATTACTTAGCTCTTAGTTTGGTTTTAATAAACGTCATACTGTCTTTTAAATTTGTAGCCTGTAAATATTTCTTCTACTTACCTTCAATCTAAAAGTAACTTGTAATAGATCGCTGCTAGTTTACTATCACCAACCAATGAACTTATGGTTTACCTGTGATGTCGCTCTTTTTTTGCTGGACCCCAATTCTAGACTTCAATTTATCCTGTTAAAAAATTACAAATTATGACCCAAAAAAAGCAAGCAAAAAGCATGTCTTCCCCTCCGCACCGGATTCTCTCACTGCCTCTGAAGTGCCCAACCTGGATACTCACTTGGGCTGTGTTTCATTCCGGATGTGGTCTCTCCTTCCTGACCATGTGAAGTTTACTGATGTACATATACTCAGGGGAAGAAAACTAGCTGCAACAACTTGGCATAGATCCATGGGCTGCATGCATGGCCTTCTTTTGTTCTGGAATGACTGTTCTGGTCACCGCACTACCAGAAGGATGTGGATGCTTTGAAGAGGCTACAGAAAAGGTTTACCAGGATGTTACTTGATATGGGGGATTTTAGCTATGAAGTAAGGTTGGACAGTCAGAGTTTGTTTTCATTGGAACACAGGACGTTGCGGGATGACCTGATAGAAGTTTATAAGACTGTGAATGGCATGGATAGAGTGGAAAGTATGAGTTTTTTTCCCCAAGGTGGAGGCATCATTTACGAGGGGGCACACGTTCAAGGTGCAAGGCGGGATGTTTAAAAGAAATGTGCGTGGCATGTTTTTCACACAACAGGTGGTGAGTGCCTGGAGGGGCTAGAGGAGGTGGTGGAGCAGACACAATAGCAGCGTTCAAGGAGCATCTGGATGAATACATGAGTAGGAAGGGTTTGGAGGGATATGGATCCTTTAAATGAAGGCAGTTTTAATATGGAAGGCAAAAAGTATTGGCACAGGTTTGGAGGGCCCAAGGGCCGGTGCCTGTGCTGTATTGTTATTTGTGTCTCGTTCTTGTTCATTAACTCTGTAGCCTGAATTTTACTCAGCTTTTGGAAATAGGCTGGGTAGTGGAAGAACTCGTATAATGAACGTAAAAATGTCAAGAAGGAAACCCAACGTATTTTTGATACCACAAAATATTCCAAGAATTGGGAATCGCAATGGTGGAGCCCCTCACAAACCAGAGATGGACGGCCAATTAATTTAATTATCAGGTGAGGTCATGGCCACTTTCCTTCTTTGCTGGCATTTTACTGTTGTCTGGACAGGCCTTGCCAGTATAGGGACACTTTTAGGCACACTGAGGTGGTTTTGTGTGGGAGGCATTCCTTCCTGGACACTCCACAGTCTGTGGAGAGTGGTCTTCCTTACCAGTAGCGATGACCATTCCCATAGTTCTACAACACTCCTGAAGGTTTTACTCCTCCGATTGTCAGAGCCTGTCTCTTTGTCCCCTGACAATTGAAAAGAATTGTTAAATTACTTTTGCGGGTTCCTCAATATTAGGATGTCTGCTTTTTCTGTCTGAAGCCTCAGCATTGGCCACAGCTGTTGGTGGCACTGCTGTGCTGCTGCCTGTATGATTTTACTAGCAGCTCTGATATTCAAGCCACTAACCGTAATTGGATGACAGTCCCAATAGCAGTCTTTTAGTTGACCTTCAACATAAAATCACTCCTGGGATCATGTCATCTGCACATGTGAGTTTGTGATTTACTTCCATTCTCAATGGTGGGATCACCCTCTTTTCTGTAACATTCTGGCCAACAAATCTCTGACTGTATGGTCTGAATGCCTGATGTGCACATCCTTTTGGAAAGTAAGAACAGGAGGACGCCATTCAGACCGTCACACCTGCCCCACCATTCAATATACTCATGGATGATTGAATTCTTCAAAGCCTTTTACCCACCCTGCCCCCATCAGCCTGTACATCACTGGTATTAGAAACCTACTAATCTCTCTTAAACATACTCGAAGACTGAGCTTCCATGGCTCTCTGTCGTCGATAGTTCCTGTTGACCACAACCTTCTGAGTAAAAAGCTTTCTCCTAATATCTGACCTAAGTGGCATCACCTTAATTTTAAATGGTGTCCTCTGTTTCCAAATTCTGCAACCAGGGAAAGCATCTTAACTGTATCTACCCTGCCTACCCCTTCAAGCATTTTGTAAATTTCAATGACCTCTCATTATAGGACATACACATCTAATTCTGACAACAGTTCATCCTGTCAATCAATAGAGCAATATACTGACTCTTCAGTTTCCAAGGTTTCTTTCCCCGTCAAATAACACTTTGAATTTTCATTATGTAGGACAAGGAATAGCTTTGAAATTGATGAAGCTTGGACGACTAAGTGGTTATTGTCTATTGTATCACTTTATTTACTCCATTGTAACTCAATACTCAATTTCAGACCTCCAACATGAGAATTAGATAAAATCTTTGCTGATTTGGACGCGCAGGTTTGACTTAGTAGGAGATAAGTCTGGTGTACAGTCTCTTCTGTTTTAACAAGGATGTGTTGCGGTTTAAGTTTTTATCAGCATCATTCTCTGAAGGTGGTTATGGGTCAGATATGATAATATTATACTTGGTTCCTGCCATTGTTTCAAGTGATCAGAGCTGTTGAACCTATTGAATTTTCTCATTTATTCTAATATATTTAAATAGAACAGATGTTAGGGAAACAGTAAGAACCATGAAGGATCCTGAGGTGAATTGTAAATTCATCAAGTGCTCAAGACATTTTAAGTGACAGTTTTGTGCCATAATTAATTGGTAACTTATGTGCAAACATGTATGGCTTGTACTTCCCCTCACAAACCAGTATTGTAGAACAAATTCATCTCTAGTAAAGGACAATTTTACGCTGCAACCACATCTCCATGACAACTGTCAAGTAATATTCATTTATTTCTATTTGCTCCAGCAACTCATCTATCTTATTACAAATGCTTCATGTGTTCAGAAAAAGACCTGTGAACTTAGACTTTTTACCATTGGTAATCACTTTACTCACTCAAGTTCTAATTTGTACTGCACTCTGTGTGTATATTTGCTTCTATTCCTGTTACAGGAATCGCTGATTATCATTTACCTCTTTATGACCCTGCACTTCTTATTTCTTGTTGATTTTTCTCATCAACTGATACCATTACTAATTCACTTAAAGCCCTACCAACAATCCTAGTTCGATAATCTACTGGTCCCAGCATGGGCACTGGTCACTGCATGTTTCAAATGAAGCTCATCCTAATGGAACAACTTTCTTTTTTGTCCAGTATTGTTGCCAGTGTCACATGAATTGAACCCATTTTCCCCCTGTTAATTTTTGAACCATGTGATCACTTCTCTCATCTTATTTACCCAATGCCAATCTGCATGTGGCTCAGGTAGCAATCAGGTAGAAAATACAAGTGACAATAAATTACTATTCTATCCTAGCCTGGAGATTTTTACCTTTTGTGGTTCTACTTTTTAATTGATCCCTGAGCGGCTCATAATCTCTCAGCAGAACCTGTTTCGTAGTCCTACCTATGTCATTGGTCCCATGTGTTTCACAATAACTGAGTCCTTCTTCTCCAAGTTCTTCTGCAATCATGTCCAGAAGAGATGTCCTGAAATCTGATGCCAGGTAGGCGACACAGCCTATGGAATTCTCTGCCTTTGCTGCAGAGAACAGTATATATTCCTCAAACTATGCCATCCCGTCTTCTTTATTATTCATTCAGGGGATGTTAGCCCATCCGTTATTGCCCAGAGGCAGGTAAAAGTCAACCAAACTGCTGTGGGTCTGGAGTCACATGTAGGCCATACCAGGTAAAGATGACAGTGTCCTTCCCTAAAGGACATTATTGAACCAAATGGGTTTTTCCCAACCAATAATTGACAATTTTAAATTCACATTTTTGTTGAATTCAGATTCCACCATCTACCATGGCAGGATTTGAGCCCAGGCTTCTAGAGCATTACTTGGAGTCACTAGATTGACACACCAGTGATTATACCACTCGGCTATTTTTCTTTTGCTCCCCACTTGAATGAGGAAGATGGTGAAATGCTCTGTTGACAGGTTAAGTTGTTATATAACTTATATCCTCTGCAAATTTAGTTAATCTGGAACTCTATTGCTGTTATTCTAACATGTATCAAATTTGTTTATATATCAGCCCTCTGTTTACTGACCTACATTGCCTCCCAGTCTGGCAATACCTTGATTTTTTTAACCTCTAAAATTTTTTTTGGAAAATAGAACTTTGCCTGATCACTGTAGCCTCCTCCAATTCCAGAACCCTCTTGATTTCTGCAACTCTCTAATTCAGGTCTCTGTGTTATATCATCAAGTGCCTGGACCCTTTCTGGAATTCCTTTCTAAATCTGTCCACATTTATCTTTTAAGACATTCATTAACGTTATTCCACTGGCCAAGATTTTGCTCACCTGACATAAAACTGCTTTATGTGGCTTGGTATCAAATTATATTTGATGATGCTTTGATAAAGCACTTTGGATGTTTATTATGTTAGGTACGTTGTGTACATGCAGGTTCTTTTTGTTGTTGTTATTGTTACTGTATAAAATAAGGGCTGAGATAACTGGAGGAGAACAAATTGTTCATCCCAGATAGACTGTCCTCAAGGAAGTTGTGAATGAAATCTGCCATCTCCCCTAGGACAACCCAGAGCTTAAAGTGTGTCTGGAATTGGTGGCATTTCTTATGTTTAATTTTTAAACTGCTATTCAATTATGTTATCCTGTTTTACCAAGTTCTTCAAAGGCTGGAACAACTGATGCACAGTTATGGTAGAAATTAATTGTACTGAAGTAGAGGTGGTTTATGCTCTTGGAATGCACCTATCAGTCAGTGCTGATGTAACACACAGCAGAAAACAAATTAATGTGTGCCTCTAAATTAGGAAACTGTCTATCTTTGGAGCAAGATTTAGCTCTTTCTATGTAGCACATTGAACTACTAATATGCACAAAACAATTCCCGCTATTTTCCCGTTAACAAAAAGTAAATTACTGCAGGTGCTGGAAACGTGAAAACAAAATGCGAAAGAAAATACAGAAATACCAAGTTTGAGAAGGGATCATAGAACTGAACTGTTGACTATCACACTTTTGCATAGATGCTGCCTTCCCATTATTCCCCTTTTACTACTGGAGCTGTTGGGAAAGGATCAGACCACGTGTCATTTATTAATTTCAGAATCGACGTATAACATTAAAGTGGCATTCTTTGTGGCTACGTTCTTGCCTTCTGAAAATTACATTGTATCCATCTGTAAGGTGAAAAATAAATCCACTGTGTGCAAAGCAACAAATCTGATTGGAAAATAAACCATTTTATGACTTTATTGAGTCAAAAGATATGTCCAGAAACAGCTTTTTCATCTCAAAACTATCTTTAGAATTCTCTCTTGATATTGTGGTTTGGAATTCTAAGCTTCTATGTACAAATTTGCTTGCAATATTAACCATCAGTTGCTGAATCAGAGTTGCTTCGACATCAATTAGACTGAGATATTCATGACTTGCTACTTGACATCGCAGCTAAATTTTTTCAATGATTTTGTTCTGCTTACAATTGTCTTCATCTGCACCTCACTTTGTCACTGGAGACACACGCAAAAAAAAGCCCATGTCATTGAGGACAGCCCTTTCATGTTTTCTATTAGAAGTAAAGTTGCGAGCAATAGGTTAATTTGCTAATCTGTCTGTAGGCCAGATCTGTCTTACCCAATTATCATGGTGAAGTTGAATTTCTTCAGAAGATAATCAAGCAATCAACCCTTTGCAGTTTTTAAATTCCCCAACACATCGTGTTGATCTGTAGACTTTTAGGCTGTTCAATCAGTCTACTGCAGCAATCGGAATGGTGCAAATTTGTTTTTTCTCATGAGTTTGTTCAAGTCATGTGGAATCTTCAGACATTCCTCGTGAATAGGAGTAGTTAACCCATTTTACTTTATTGTTATTTCATCTCCTTGATAGTCTTTCACAAACTCAATGCATAAAACATGTCAACTTATCCATCTAACAAAATATACTGAATGACTACTTATCCATTTCAGCTGCCATGTAGTTATATTTCATTTTTATTGTTCTGCCTTTTATCATTGCATTTCCTTAAACAAAAAATAATAATTCTGCACTGATCTGTGGGGCCAAGCTTTGTTACCATTTCTCTGCACTATTGGGTCACTTTAATCTGATTTTTATATATTTAATCTAATTTTACATACCTTATATTTTTAATAATGACACAAGAAGTGTCAGAGCCTCCATAATTTACTTTTAGTAGTTTAAATGATGGCTTTAATTCAGATCTGTCATACCAGTAACAGAAAATATCAAATAATCTGACTTGTCAACATTTTAATTACACATTTTTTCCTTCCTGCCTCCCAGGCAATTTAACATCAGATTTCATTCCAACAGTTTGTCTACACTAATAGATCAATAACAGCTTCACCCACTTCATGAGTGGCTGCTTTATCATCGAGACATTTTACCTCATTGGCCAAAACTCTAGACTTTTTCTGGAGCTATAGTAATTTCGTTAACAGCAGCCAGTTCTCAGGCTGTCTTTATCCCTTGCACTTTTTACAAATCTTGTGTAACAACTTAATCACGCCTACCTCTAATTCGCACTGGATCATCTCTATAGACTAGATGGTGCAAGGATTTACAAATTTCATTGGCGGTCCTGCCTTGCATTAAAACTCAATTTTTGTTGCCAGTTACATTTCTTAAATGGATCAGGGTTGCCTTCCAAGATTGTATTAAGCTTGCAACATCAGATGTTAAGCTTTTTCTAGTATTTGACATACTAAGTTGTATTCCCAATTTGATAGCCAAATTCAAAGACAGGCACATTTTCAACTGTTATTTAGAATGGTGGGTGGACCAGGCTTTAATTTCAGGCCCAGTAAGAATGATCATCCATTATTTCTTGCCAGCAATGTAAGGAACTGACTTTAGGAAACTACTAACAACACTATAGGAATACTGTCAAGTTAGGTAGATTGCTTCCTCGCATTAGTTCTTTAATCACCTACTGTACATCTAGAGTGGTGGTTAAGATCTTTCAGATTTGGCTGTTCAATCAGTAGTGGGGCTATCAAACCAATTTTGATGGTGAACATTGAAATTATCCCGCCCACCTCCAAGTGTATTTTGGACTATTGGTTCTTTCAAGTATGTTCACAATGGAGGATCACTGCCTCATCATCTGAGGGAGGATGGTAGTTGGGAGTCAGCAGGAGATTTTCTTTTGTTCATATTGATCTGAAACCAAGGAATTTCATGGAGTCTGGAGTCAATGCTACACGATTCTCGTTCTGACTATGCAATTATTTTGAGATTATCTTGTCAATAGGACACATCATCACCAGCGATGGTGGCGAAAGAATCTCGGACAGTGTTTGGCAAGTGTGGTGCAGTGATTTTGATTATGTCAGGCTGTTACTTTAATAAACTGTCAGACAACTCTTTCAGTTTTTATACAAGTTAATGAGGACGATTTTACAGGGTCAACTGGATTGCGCTTGCATGCTTAGAATGATGCCAGATGATCCATCCAATTTTATTCATATTTAACTAATTCATAGTTGTGGGCATCATTAAAGACTTGGACATTTGGTACTGATAGACAGAATGTTTCCAAAGATCACCAACAATCTGTTCTGGTCCATTCACATTGACACGATGCTCAAGAAAGCACAGCAATGCCTCTACTTCCTCAGGAGGCTAAGGAAGTTTGGCATGTCCATAAAGACTTTTACAATTTTTTATAGATGCACCACAGAAAGCATCCTATCTGAATATATCACAGTGTGGTACGGCAACTGCGCTTCCTAAGACCAAAAGAACCTCCAGAGAGTTGTGAACAAAGCCCAGTCTATCAAGCAAACCAGCCTCCAATCTATTGACTTCATCTATACCTCTTGCTACATTGAGAAAGCAACCAACATAATCAAAGACCCCTCCCACCCAGTTCTATTCTCTTTCACCGTCTTTCATCAGGGATAAGATGTAAAAGTTTGTATACGTACAGGTACAGATTCAAGAACAGCTTCTTCCCCATTGTTATCAGACTTTTGAATGGACCTCTTTAATGTTAATGTTGACCTCTCTTTGCACATTCCCAGCAGCTGTAACATTGTATCCTGCACTCTGTTCTGTTACCCTGATGCACCTGTATAGTATGATCTGCCTATAAAGCACATAAGACAACACTTTTCACTGTACCTCTGTACACGTGACAGTAATAAATCAGATCATATCAAATCATATCTAAGTGTGGATGAACTGGCTAACAACCATTCCAGAATTCATTTCAATCGGGCGTTTAAGGTACAACAGTTATGCATTACCTGAATGTGGATTGCTTTGATGCTTAGATACTTCTTCATTATTTTTCTCATATGATAGCCTTGAGGAATGTTTAATTTGACGTCATGGGAGAGAAGACAAAACACTTTACAGATGACAGATTTGATGCTATTTATGATGATGCCCTTAAAGTCAAATTGCTGACTAACTTTGAGTGACTGGTAGAAACTTGGATTGAGATACACCTCATTGAAACACATGGAGGTAAAGATATAATTGTGTGGCTATTCCAATGGTTACAGAATCATAGAGCTGTGCAGTTACATATCTGGAATCCCAGATGCAGCAGACTCTGTGGGAGTTGCCCCCAGGAAAGTGAAGATTCCAGTGGGAAAGTCCTGTGTCTGCAACCATCTAAGAAAACCCTTAATGGAGATTGGATGGTTCTGCTTCTGTTAACTATTATCCAAGAATAGTCAGTTGATTAAAAATCTAATCTAACTTCTTTGTGAACATTAACCTGACCCTCCTACCCTCTGGCTTGTCACATACACTGCCAAGTAGCTCCATCCTCCAAGTAGACACCCAGACAAGCACAAATATCCTCTCTGACAACATCCCACTTTCTATCTGTCTCCATTGCCTGCCAACCATGACACCACAACCCCCTAACCCTCCTGTCACTGATCCCGAAATCCCTCATCTGCCCTGACAATAGACACCCCCACTTCACCCAGCTGCCTACATACCTCCTCTAGGTGGCACTGACATTCTCCTCCCCTACAGCTCTCTTGCCTGCTGGTGCTGACATTCCAAACCTCTCTGCCCCTCTTCCAGCAGCAGCTGACCCCAGCACACCCAACCACCTGAACCTACCCCAGCACTGCATCATTCACTTAGCACTTTGGCACCCTATCTACTTGTCACTCTACCAATCTGGTGCCCTATCCATTTGGAACCTTTCTTACCTGGCAGTCTGCTCATCCAGCAATCTACCTACCTGACACCATGGTATGCTACCCACCTGGTACCCTAATTTCTTAGCCAACAGCCACCTTACACAAGACTTCTTTTAAATACTTACCCTTTCACAACAGCTGTCTGTTTGTCTGGCTGTGCTGCTGGACTTTTAAATTTCATTACAGGGCCAAATGCCTGCTACAATAGATGGCATGATTTCACTTCCCTGATTGTTCTGTACTATGGAGGAGCTGTGTTGATGATTTCAAGCTATGGTCTATATTTCTGAAGCAGCTAGGATTGGAATTCCTGCCAAGAAGCATGGACCAGAATACTAACATAAAAAATATGACCCAAGTGGCAGTTTGACTGTAATGGCCAGCGTTTCAGACATTAGTCTGTAAAAGCATTAGAGGACTGCGTGTGGACTGAAGGAAACTGATGAATGTCATGCAGAATTATTTCCAAAAGTATAATTAGGATTGGATAAGCAATGTTTGAATTCACAAGGTCATTCATATAAAAAAGCACCAGTATGGACAAGACAACAAAGCTCTGTAGTTGCCTTAAGTTAATCGAAAATGAGTCAGAAATCGAGTCATCCATTTTCAAAATACACGAGTTGTTTGAGGGAAAATTAGATAGCAATGAATATAACTTCACTGAAAGACCATATGACAATAATCTGTTTAATCTTGTAAAGGGGTAGTCACATGCTATGGAAGACTTCAAGACAATGAATATGCAAAATTACCAGATGATTGGAGGGTGGTAAATGTCATTTCCTTGTTCAAGAAAGGGAATAGGGATAATCCTGGGAATTACAGACCGGTCAGTCTTACTTCTGTGGTGGGAAAATTATTGGAGAGGATCCTGAGATATAGTATTTATGATTGTTTGGAAAAGCACAGTTTGACTAGAAATAGTCAGCTTGGTTTTGTGAGGGACAGGTCATGCCTCATAAGTCTTATTGAATTCTTTGAGGATGTGATAGAACACATTGATGAAAGCAGAGCTGTCGGTGTGGTGTGTATGGATTTTAGCAAGGCATTTGATAAGGTTCCACATGTAGGCTCATTCAGAAAGTAAGGAGGCATGGGATTCAGGGAAATGTGGCTGACTGGATGCAAAACTGGCTGTCCAATAGAAGACAGAGGGTGGTAGTACACGGAAAGTATTCAGCCTGGAGCTCAGTGACCAGTGGTGTTCCACAGGGATCTGTGCTCTTTATGATCTTTATAAATGACTTGGATAAGGAAGTGGAAGGCTGGGTTAGTAAGTTTGCCGATGACATGAAGGTTGGTGGAGTTGTGGACAGCGTGGAGGGCTGTTGAAGTTTGCAACGGGACATTGACAGGATGCAGAGCTGGGCAAAGAAATGACAGATGGAATTCAACCCAGAAAAGTGTGAAGTGATTCATTTTGGATGGTCAAATTTGAATGCAGAATACAGGGTTAATGGCAGGATTCTTGGCAGTGTGGAGGAACAGAGGGATCTTGGGGTCCATGTCCATAGATTCCTCAAAGTTGCCACCCAAGTTGATAGGGTTGTAAAGAAGGCGTATGGTGTGTTGGCTTTCATTGGCAGGGGAATTGAGTTTAAGAGCTGTGAGGTTATGCTGCAGCTCTATAAAACTCTGGTTAGACCACACTTGGAATATTGTGTTCATTTCTGGTCGCCTCATTATAGGAAAGATGTGGAAACTTTAGAGAGGGTGCAGAGGAGATTTACCAGGATGCTGCCTGGACTGGAGGGCAAGTCTTATGAGAAAAGGTTGAGGGAGCTAGGGCTTTTTTCATTGGAGCGAAGAAGTAGAGAGGTGACTTGATAGAGGTTTACAAGATGATAAGAGGCATAGATGGAGTGGATAGCCAGAGACTTATTCCCAGGGCGCAAATGGCTATTACGAGGGGGCAGAATTTTAAGGTGATTGGAGGAAGGTATAGGGGAGATGACAGAGGTAGGTTCTTTACACAGAGAGTGATGGGCGTATGGTATGCGCTGCTGGCAGTGGTAGTGGAGTCAGATACTTTAGAGACTTTTAAGCAATTCATGACTAGGCACATGGAGGATAGTAAAATGTAGGGAATGCGTGGTAGTTTGATCTCAGTAGGATAATAGCTTGGCACAGCATCGTGGGCCAAAGGGCCTGTACTGTGCTGTACTGTTCTATGTTCTATGTTAAAATATTCAGGAGCCAAGCAAAACATCAACACGAATATCAATGGAATGAACATGCTGAAAACTTTGGGGCTGATGAGAATGAAGTAAATTGTAACAAGGTTAGGCACCTGAAGCCTTCTGTGCTATTTAGCAAGACCAACTCAGTTTTCCTGTTGCAGTCTCAAATCCTTTGGTTCCTTAGGCATTCAAAAATCTATTTATCTTGGCTTTGAATATACCAAGCAATTGAGTATCCACAGCAGTTCAAAATGGTGATCCTCTTTTCCTGGGACTCTGCCTCCTTGTTTTAGATTCCCCAGCTGGAAGAAACAAAGTGTCGTATTCTACGCTGTCAAGCTCTTTCAGATGTGGAGGTGCTGGTGTTGGACTGGTTTAGGGTGCCAAAACATCCATTGCGGTGAGGAATGTTCTTGGTTTGACTGCACTGTGGGTGCTGAGTTTCTCTAAGAAATCTGTAATGCCACAACAGAAGCTGGGGGTTCCTTGTGCAATGGGTTTCAAGATGCCCTTGACATAGCCAGAGAGGTTCTTGCACAGGGTCCCATTTCCTGATATGATGGGACATCTGGGTGTGTTTGCTTTGTGTATCTTTGGAAGGCAGTAGAAGACTCCTATGAAAGAAGTATGCGGGATGAGAGTGCATAGGATACCCTGAAGGTCTAGATCAAAAGTTTTGATCAGTCTATTGAATTGTGTTCTTTGGTCAGATTGGCAGTGTTCCTGGTTTTTCAATTGTCAGTATGCTTCTTTTAGTAGTATGTTCTATTCTGTATGATGATGGCTCCTCCTTCGTCTGCTGGTTTGATGACAAAGTTGTGCTTGGTCTTGAGAGCATGGATGATGTTATGTTGTGCTTGGGTGATGTTCTGCACTATTTTGTGAACATAGCTGATGAATTTAGTGGTAATGTATCTCCTGACAACTCAAGCATACATGTCAAGCCTAGGGCAGTGGCCTTCCGGAGGAGTCCAATTTGATTGACTGTTTCTTCTTTGGTCGCTGCTCTGCAGATCTCTCTGTCGACGGTTCTGGCTCATTGGTTGTCTCTATGGGCTAGCTGCTGACTTCTTGGGGTTTGTGGAAGAATTCCCAGAGCCTCATTTGCCTGATGAATTTCTGTGTGTCTGCCACAAGACCAATGGGGTCTGTTTGGTGGTGGGGCAGAAATTGAGGTCTCAGCTGAGAACTTTGATTTCGTCTGGTTAATGGGTGTGGTCAGACAAGTTGACAATGGATTTCACTGTGGTGGTTTGCGGAGGACTGGTTACTGCGGTGGTGATGCCAAGTTTTTCCAGTTTCCTGTGTACTATGATCAAACGTGGGAACACCACTCACCATGTACGTGGCAGATATTCATATGACTTGGCCAGTGTTGTCTGTCTCATGTGCTGCAGGAAAGGATGCCCCAAGGCATGATGAGACCATGCAGATGCTATGGCAATGGATGAATGGACACTGTGCAACAATTACCAGACAGGAATGTTCCCTCCCATTGGGTAACACTTCAGCGGTCAAGGACATTCAGCCTGTGATCTTCGGGTAAGCATCCTCCAAGGTGGACTTCGAGATACACGACAATGCAGAATCGCCGAGCGGAAACTTAGAGCCACATTTCATACGCATGAAGATGGCCTTAACTGTGATCTTAGGTTCATATTATGCTACATGTGACCCCACCATACTGTTCTGTATTTGTAAAATCTTCCTTACTGCCCTGTTTTGACACCATCACCCTGATAAACTAACCTTAGTTAGTTTGTACAGTTTTGGATTATTTATTACTTTGGTTAAACTTTCGGCATGCAACTTTTATACCTATCATGTTATTCCAGCCATTTAGTTTGTCTCCAGTACCATCTTATCTTTAATTTTTTGTAATTATCTTGCTGCCTCAATTGATCGGATCATAGGTCATCCCTTCACTCACCATCCAACTCGTGCACCCAGTCATCCCTGGTAACCCCAATGCAAATTTAATGGGATATCATGCCATCTAGAGCCCTGTATTGCTCATTGCAAACTCAATACCAGTTCAAGTTGTCTCATGCCAAGTCACCAACAACATTTAGCTTTTATACTCTCCATAACAACTCACCAAGTATCCATCATGGACAGAGTCATGTTGCAATGAAATAAAATAAAAGTGCAGAAATCTACAGATGCATTAGTAGTTTAAGAGCTGTGTACCTTTAAGAGCTTGATGTGCTAATGAGACAAGGATGTACCTTGTAACCAGAATGTAAGCTATGTGAATAAATGTGATGTGCAGTCCAACAAGAATCATTCTTGAAGAATGGTATGCTGCATTGTTTTTTGTGACTGCAAGTTGGTGTTTCAGCTGTTCATAAACCTGTTTGAACTTTTCAAGTACCTTGAGAAAAGGCTAGTCAGTCCGTGTTAATTACTGATAATGCAAGAAAACTTGACACAGTACGCAGTGATTTTTACAAAATAATAAGTAGTAGTACAAGCTTCAACAGGAGGAAGGTCTCTGACAAGACTTAAAGCAGTGCAGAAGTGACATGTACACCAGGACTCCAGTAAAAACAAAAATGCTACAGGAACAATGCGCGCTTAATTTGTAAGACAAAATCTTGAGCTGCAGTTTAAAACAGCGCAGGCTGCAGGGTTTAAATAAAAAACTACACCTAGACATCAATGGTATTTGCAAAAGATGGAGCACCAGAAAGATGATTACCAAATTTCCTCGCATGAGAAAGCCATAAACATCCAAGCCTAAATTAAGCAAAACATTTTTAAACAAATTGTAGAGCATTTAGATTTAGCTGTTACAAAACCATATAAGCCAGTCACCTATTAAAAACAAGGCGTTGTACAGTCAACATTTAGGCCTGTCTCAAGAGGACCAGTGAAATCCTGCTGAGTTATGAGGATTGCTGAAAAATCAGTTTTGTGTGACATTCAAATTTAGAATTCATCGTATAGAGCTGATGTCATACAGATAACAGCCACTGAAATCAATTGATCAATTTGTCAGTAAGTGGTTTGACAAAGATGAGGACTATAATTTTTCAGAGGCTGAGCTGTCTGAGTGAATAATGGAGCCGGTTATGGCTTAATTGCCAATTGGAGCTTTCCAAAAAGACCTCTTGCAGCAAAAGAAAGGTCAAAACATTGAAACATTGCTAAAAGAAGACGGAAAATATGAAGCCATTGTAGCCAGACTACAATATTGGAAAACCCCAGGTTGCAGTTACCAGTATTGGTGTAGTAACAAGGATACAGAAAGCAAACACGCTGTTTGGGAAGTACAATTTGTTTCAGCCACTGTGAAGACAACCTGTGTTCCATTTGCAAGTCATACATTGCAAAACAAAATGGGCTCATCTATGCAAGAAATCAGTTCTGCAGTTAGAACCAAGGGCTACAGTTGGACATAATCAACCAAAACAAAATGCACAATATTAGAAGCAACAACAGAGTGTTGCAGAGACCATTTTAAAAGCAAGCATGGGCATGAAGTTGGCAACAAGACTGACCAACCAGGACAAAGGTTCAGAGTGGAAGATAACTTCAATTAAAAGAAAAACAAACTTTCCCCATTGTAAACATGACACATTACATCAACAAAGTCAAAGAATGAGCAGGTTTTGCAGCTACTAACATTGTATGTGCAAAAAAAGATTGGCAAATGTGCACTCAGGACCAATGTCAATAGATGACTTAGTGCAAACATTCCACACATCAGAATCCTGCAGGATATGTACCTGAATTGTTGGAAGTCAATTATACAATCCACAAGAGCAAAGTTTATTAAATGTAATGGGACACACATCCCTTGCATTAGTACTTTTTTGATTCATACATGGGATGAGGGCATTACTGTTTAGGCCAGTATTTATTGCACATCCCAGAGGGAAGTTAAGAGTCAACCACATTGCTGTGGATCTCAAGTCACCTGCAGGACAGACCAGGTAAGGATGGCAATTTCCTTCCCTAAAGGACATTAGTGAATCAGATGATTTTTTCTGATAATCGACAACGGTTTCATGGTCATCATTAGACACTTTTATCAAGACGTTTTTATTGAATTCAAATTCTACCATCTGCCATTACAGGATTTGAATCCAGGTCCCCTGAATGTTACCTGGGTCTCTGGATTAACAGTACAGCCCACTAGTAATACATTGATCATGGAATGCAGCTATAGCAATTCAACATTGGAAACCACAAGTGATTTAGCTGGTGATGCAAGTGGGCCAGAAAAAGCAGGGTTACTATATATTGCTATATTGTGTGCTATATAAAGATAACTCAGTCTTTCTTAAAAACCTTGTTGTTAATTATTTATTGTTTACCTTTCCCAATCAATAAAGGCAAGTTGTTGTTACATCGTGTATCTGATATAGAATTGAAATTCAGCTTGTTTGTTGTGAGGCTAAAAATCTGTTATACAAATTGACTGCAATGCTCAATTTAGTTATTGTTTGTATCAACTAAAATACTTACTCTGTCAACTTCTTCCACCTAAATTCTTCTTTTAAATAAATTCACATTTAGCAGGTAAAAAAATTCATAAAAATGTAGTTTGTGCAGTGTCATCACCATGGCTTAATTTCAGGGCTTCAGTGTAATGTTGCCAATTAGATTATGGATTAATTGCAATTCCAATTAAAATTCATGTGTAGGAACTGGATCCTAAATTGTTCCTATAAATCAACAGATTTTTGGATTAAGTGGACTGCATATGAATGAACCAATGTACAGCCACTTTCCCCAAATGAATGTTCCTGTGAACAATCAGCCTGTCTGTTAACAACTGTGCACTATTATTGTTTTCTATTTATCAGCCAAAAGAATGTAATGATAAACATAAACCACAGGGTTTCGTGAAAGCAAGAAATATCCTCTTAAAAAATATTCAAGAAATAGAGAGGCTACACGATTGCCTGTGGTGTATGATTTATGTCGCAGGCAAAGTTCTCATTCAGCCTCCACTTGTGAATTATAATCATTGACAAATAAAATGAACTGAGACCATTCCAGATGGTTGTCTATCATGTGTTCTATTCATACTAAATGTTATGCAAGTAACATTAAAATGATAAATTATGTACAGTGATCATCTTAAATTCAAATTATACCATTTTGCAGTTGGTAAATTAGTTGGAGATGCCACTAAAATATCCTTTGTCTATCATGCAGTTTCCTCCGTTGTAACTGAGTCTGTGAAAAAACTATGGCCCTTCCGGCATACTCCAGCTGTGTCTTTGACATAAAATGAAATTAAGAGATGGGTAAAAATGGAAAGCCCTGTGTTAATATTTAAAATAATTTGACATGAACATAAGATGCATTGTTTATGACTTCCAGGCTAATATAGAACTGTTATAAAATTACACTATCCACCAAGATTTCGAGACATACAGACAAATCTACTCATGTATAAAGGATTGGAGCAATTTAGCACTATGAATACAAATATGACATGCATATTTTTTAACCAGAATGCTTTCAATTAATTACAAGCTACAGTGCATTACTAGGCTCCATCATGCTGCTATCATTGTACTCCAGGATCAAGCTTCAGGTTAAAAAATAGAGATAAATCAATTAAAGTTGTACAAATCAATATTGAAGAACTTTCATATGGATGCACTTTACTGCAATATTAAATACAAGACGAATAAAATAATGAAAACTAATGAGAATAAAATGGGGTGAATCTTTGCAGACCCAAAATCTGGAGACAATCACAATTTCTAACTAAGCTGCAGACATTGAGACACGATTCTCACTAGCAAGTGGCACAATGTCTATTAAAAGTGTATTAGTGTTCGTTATCACCTTCATTACTACCTACCCTTGCCTCATTAATATGCAGGCTTCTGTTCTCCCAACTGATGGATAGAAACTAGACAGTGAGAATTCTTGCCATGCAACACTGAGTGGGTACTTGGCGTCTACATCCATCTGCTTGCTCTCCCAGACATCCATCTTAGGGCACCCGGCACCAATTTCTCAGGGTACACACCATGGGCAGTGGCCACATGTGCCCCACTCATAGCAGTCTCATTGCATCATCATAGCTGAGCCCCAGTCCACCTACAGAATGCTTCTGTACATCAGTGCTGCACTTTAGAGTGCACCAGCACCACTCATTGTAATTCTGCTGCAACCTTGCCTTGCCTTGCCTTATGCTTTGTACCCTCAGCCAGACATAAAAACAAGCTTTGTCAGGTTGAGCAGTCAGTCAATGGGATCAATATGTTGCTGTACGGCGCTCTGCTTTGTTACTCTCATACCTACAGCATATGCCAGCAGCCTATGTGTCAGTCACAGTGCATGGATATCAACCAAACAGCCCTGTCTGCAAAGTCTAAGGGCAGTAGCCAAAGGGTGGGGTGGTTGTGTTTGGGGAGGGGGTGGTGTGGTCATTAATTAGGGGGCTACCAGCACATTAGTCAAGGACAATGGCCATGATCAGACGTTAAGGCTTGGGTACAATTAGTTATTTGATTGGGACAACCAAGGTCGGGGGCTTACTTCGGTCTGAAGAGTGGTCTACTGTTAGTCTCGCAGGTCCAATCCAAGCGCAGAAGGGATTTGTGACTCATCGGTCTGGGACCTGTACGGACAGCATTCGGGGTCCAGTCAATCATCAGTCAAGGCTATCCATCAAAGTTGGTCAGAGAGAACTTTGGGATTGGCGGTGGTGGCGGGGGAGCATGGAGAGGTATCAGGAGATACTGTTGTGGTAAGGAGGTAGCTGGGGATTGGAGGCAGCAACCTCGGATTCTGCCGAGGACGGTTAAGGGGGATTTTCAACATATGGTGGGGCACCGAGTTTGTAGATCATGGGAGGACCCAGAATCAGGTGGCCTGATGAAATTGTAGTGATGGGATTTAGTGGGTAAGGATGAGAGTAACAGTGAGAACCCCAGGTAGTGAGTGGGAGCATGTGAGCAGTCAATAGTGATGGGCAATCTAAAGAGTGCCAGGTAGAAAGGGACATTGAACAGGAGATTTGAAGGAATGGGTGGGAAAACACTTGCTGAATAGGCTGAGTTTGGGATTATGGTGCTGACTGTGACCTGCTTCCATGATTTCTCGATTCTTCAATGTGACCTAGAAGTGGAAAACTGTAGTGACTGTACCCAACATGGTAGAATCTGTGGTTTTGTTCTGCCTGAAACCTGGTCTACATTTGTGAACAATGGGAGGCCCTTCAAGAGCCAATTGCATCATCTGTTTGCTATGATCTGCCTGTACTGCTTGCAAAACAAAGCTTTTCACTGTACTTAGGTACATGTGACTACAATAAATCAAATCAATCATACACTTGCAGAGTGCAGGTTGCAGACATCTGCAATCATATCATCCTACATGTGAAATGCATGCAATGTACAAATTTATGGTATGTAAATGCTAGTTACAAGCAATCTTGATCGTGTCATTGGTCTTTGCCGATTAGGGATAGACATTGCTGTGAAGCAAAAGTAACCCCTGGTGACTTTAAAAGAGGCACACGTGGAAAGCAAAGTAGAAAGCTAATGCAAGATCTCGCAGGCTGCACAGGGATTCAGGCCTGATGGCCAATCAGCTTGAATTATAACATGTTCTTAGATGCAATAGTACCTTTTGTGGGTGATGGGCAGCTGGAATAAGAAGGGTTCAGTGTACATGTGACCTTACAATGTCCTCCTGCCTCTTTGCGACATGACTGGTAATGACTTCATTGAGTTCCATGTAGAGTTATTCAATGGCCCTCCTTGTTGGAGTGCTCCAGGTGCCACTGCATGGAGCAGCATGCAAATCTGCCATTGGTGACTGATGTGAACGCTGACTGGTGACATTACCAAAGAAAGACCTAGTCTGTTCCTTATGTATCTATGCACAGGTTCATTGGAGCGGTGACTGATGGATCCAGTAACACGGGTTGTTGTTGCTGTCGCTACAGTGTGGCAAAGGCACAGTAAAAAGGAGGAGGCTAAGGTGCACCTGCAAGGTCAGGACCAGCAGCAACCTGCAACAGATGCTGAGCAGTCTGCTCATGAAGGAGTAACCCCTTTAGTGTAACCCCCTGAACCCTCAGGATGTGCAGGACAGCTATAGTCTATCATCTTCAAATCTATGTCCTCTGGATGAATGAAGGACAGGCTAGAAGTGTTAAAGCAGCAGAAACATAGGCAGACCTGCAAATTCCCCTCCGAGCCAATCATCATCCTGACTTGGATCGCTATCGCTGCCATTCCTTCAGTGCTACAAGGTCACAGTTCTGGAATTGGCTTCCTAATGACATTGTGGTTTAGGGTTATAGTTGTAGGTTGACTTACAGTACATGAGCTGCAGTGATTCAAGAAGGTAACACACCACCTTCTCCAGGAAAACTAGAGATGGGCGGTAAATGTTGCCCAATCAGCTTTGGTGAGGTCCCATGAGTGGATAATTTTTAAAAAATGTGTCAGTGCAGACTGAGGATAAGCTGGGTCTCCGTCACAGAACTAAGCCAACTGCAGTTTATATACCAACTGTCGTGATTCCTGCAAATCAATGAAAAGGACCTGGAGAAGAGAGATTGAAGAACAGCAAGTCCTGACAAAGAAATGTATAGTCTCAGTGAACCCTGTGGACTGGGGCTGTTGAAATACTTTCCGTTTTTTTACCTCCATCCATATGACCAATGCTTTTCTGTTTGTCTCTGTCTGTGTGTGTGCAGGAGCATTTTAGAATGGGTTAGAGTTTTAACTGGTAGAGTGATATGTCACCAGTTCATAATTATTTACCAGTGGTTACAAGCTATTTATTTGAAAGAAAATTGTAGCTCTGCCAAGAGCAGAAAACTGGTATGTATTTTCTGTTAGCCCAGGTCTATCTGACAGGTAAATTGAGAATCTTGTGTACCTTGATAAAATTTGTAACTTTTGTGATAACTCCAAGTTTAGTGGACTTGATTTCCAGCATGCAATGATTTCTGATGAGATTTATTTTTCTCAATTATCTTCAAGCCTATCAAAAATACATTTTCTGGCTAATGGGTCATTGCTTGCCATGTTGGTAAATCTGGCAATAATCAATTTTGTTGGATCTCTGCCTAATGATCACAGTATTAGATATCATAACTGGTGTTTCAGTCCTGTCTAAGTGATCTCATGACACTGTTTCAAACTCTCAGTTGAAAAAAAAAGAAAATGCTTATGCCAATTAACAGCCTGATGTGTGATTCAATTCGAATGAGTCTGGGCTGTTCATGCAGTACGTTATCTGGAATTGGTACAAACGAAAACTGAATGTACTGAGCAACATTAAGCTAAGATAAAAGCTTTTTCACTAAAGTTGAATTTTTTAAAATGGCTTTTAAGAAATAATTCTTCTTCTTTCTTTCATTTTTTTATTCTGAGTTTAATTCACTTTTCTCCCCTCCCTTTTTTATTTACCATCAGAATATTCTAAAGATATTGTCAGAGACATTAGAGAGTGTTTCCAATTCTTTGCAAAGTCACGTGGATTGTTCATGTCACAAGTTTACTGTGGTACCTTCAAACCAAAGGTGATGCCAAGAAAGGAGTTTATGCCATTAAGGGTCCTTTGAGAAAGAATGAAGATTTCACCTTAGTCCTGCTGAACTTCCACTCTACACCATTGCAGAATGTTTCTTTGCCACATTCCAACATTTGATGGGCCATAGGCTATGAGCCTTATTTCCTTCCCTTTCTTATCCACGAACACCAAACGTAAAGGACCTTGAACCTTCAACTAGAAACACAGATAACAACCTGCCCACATTGGAAAGGGATGAAATAACAGTTATGAGAAGGTACCTTGAGACTGCAACCAACACGATCACACCTTGTGCAAACAGAAACTAGCATCCTCCAAAGAAACAGGACTATCTTGTTTTTTTTATTAAAATCAAGCCAGTAGGCAGATTGGTTGTATACCCAGATCCTCAGAAGGAAGCTATGACTACACATCAACAATAATAGATACAAAGAATGAAGACCCTCAGAGAATGAGTCAGGAGTAAACAAGTAATCAATAATCTCAAAAGCAAATGACAGAGATCATTTGTTTAAACTATACTTGGAGGCCGTGGCACCTGTTCAGCAGTTGCACTTTCTTCTGCAAGGAAGCATACAAGAAACATGCAGCAGGAGGGTGGCACTTACACAGGCAGTCATTCTATCTCCATTTCCTATTAGGCAAGCTATGGAGGTTTAAATATAATTAGAGGCAATCTCTTCTATTGGGCTTACTTTTTACTCACGCAGTTGTCATGGTCAAGTACTTTATGAATTTTCAGTTAATATTTCAAAATTTTAAACACAATCAGACTTGAAATAACCATGGCAAGCCTTTGGCTTTTTCAGCTCCTGATAGTCCCAGGTTCCCAGTAACCACCTAACTAATTTGGATATTCACAGCCATCCAGGGAATTCACATCCCCTTGTATTTAGGGATTGGCCATTAACAAGCAAACCAAAACATTCCAGCTGGCCCACCTTTCTGTTTCACCATGGGTGAAAAATACATCAAAATATCAATACATACTAGACACAAGAGAATGGATCCCATCCACCTCTGAGGGCACATTCCAAACCCATAATCTTTACCACTTAGAAGGACATGAGCAGAAGATGCATGGGGACACCATCCAGGTTTCCTTCCAAGCCACATACCTTACTCACTTGAAATTATGTCATTGTTCCTGTACCCTCAGCTGTTCTAAAGGAGGGCACCTCGGAGATCTCATTCAGAGACGCCCTATAGATAGGGCTCAGGAATAGAAAGGATGCAATCACTTTGACAGAGTTGTTCTACAGGCCTCCCAAAAGCCAGCAGGAGATAGAAGAACAGATATGTGGACAGATTATGGAAGAATGTAAAAACAACCGGGTTGTTGTGATGGGTGATTTTAACTTCCCCTATATTGTTTGGGACTTCCTTGGAGCCAGGAGCTTGGATGGGGAGGAATTTGTTAGCTGTGTCCAGGAGGATGGTTTGTAGCAATGTGTATGTAGGCTGACTAGGGGAAGGACTATAATAGACCTGGTACTGGGGAACGAGCCCAGCCAGATGATCAAAGTTTCAGTGGGGGAGCATTTTGGAAACAGTGACCATAATTCAATAAGTTTTGTGTAAGTTATACAAATTTTATCCTTATGGATAAGGAGAAGCATGGTCCTTGAGTGAAAGTACTAAATTGGAGGAAAGCTAACTATGACAATTTTAGGCAGGAACTGGGGAATATAGATTAAGGCAACTGTTTGAGGGTAAATCCACACCTGGCATGTGGGAATCTTTTAAAGGCCAGTTGGTTAGAGTTCAGGACCAGCATATTCCTGTGAAAATAAGGGATAAGGATGGCAAGATTCAAGAACCTCGGATGACAAGGGAAATTGTAAGCTTAGTCAAAAAAAGGAGGCATATTTAAAGTTTAGGAAACCGAAGACAGACAGAGGCCTTAAAGAATACGAAGAAGATAGGAAAAAACTTAAATAAGGAGTTAGGAGGGCTAAAAGGGGCCATGAAATGTCCTTAGCAAACAGGATTAAGGAAAATCCCAACATAGTTTATACATATCTATAAGGTGTAAGAGAGTAGCTCAGGAAAGGGTAAGTCCACTCAAGGACAAAAGAGGAAATTTATGCGCGGAGCCAGAGAAAGCGGTTGAGGCTGTTAATGAATATTTTGCATCAGTAATCATAAAAGAGAAGGACATGGTGGATAGTGAATCTAGAGATGGTTATATTGACATTCTAGCACAAATTGATACAGAAAAGGCATGTGTTGGAAGTTTTGAAAAGCATTAAAGTAGACGAGTAGACCTGTATTCTGGGATCTATCTATCCCAGGAGAAAATTGCTGAGTATGAAATATTTATACCTCCTCAGTCACAGGAGAGGTGCCAGAGGACTGGAGAATAGACAGTGTTGTTCTTTTGTTTAAGAAGGGGGGATAATCTGGGAAACTACAGGCCAGTAGGCCTTACATCAGTAATAGGGAAATTATTGGAGAAGATTCTTAGGGACAGGATTTGCTCGCATTTGGAAAGATAAGGACTGCTATATTGGCAGCATGGCTTTGTGCAGGGGAGGTCGTGTCTCGCAAACTTGATTGAGTTTTTTGAGGAATTGACAAAAATGATTGATTGATGGATATTGTCTACATGGACTTTAGCAAAGCATTTGACAAGGTCCCTGATCACAGACTGAGAGAGAAGATAAAGTCATGTGGGATCAATGGTGAGTTAGTAAGATAGATACAGAACTGGTTTGGTCAGTTGGACAGAGAGTAGCGATGGAAGGGTGTCTTTCTGACTTCAGATCTGTGACCAGTGGTGTTCAGCAAGGATCCGTGTTGGGACCCTGTTGTTTGTATTATATGTAAATGATTTGGAGATAAATGTAGGCTGCCTGATTAGTAAGTTTGCAGATGATGCAGTTTGGGGCGTTGCGGATAGCGAGGAGAGTTGCCAGAGGATACAGCAGAAAATATATAAGCTCGAGACTTGATTGGAGAAATGACAGATGGAATTTAATCCTGACAAATGCAAGGTGATGCATTTTGGATGATCTAATGCAAAAGGAAGTATACAGTAAATGGCAGAACCCTTGTAGGCGTTAATACACAGTGGGATCTAGGTGTTCAGGTCCAAAGTTCCCTGAAAAGTGGCACACAGGTGGATAAGGTAGTCAAGACATTGTATGACATGCTTGCCTTCATTGGCCAGGGCATTGTGTATAAAAATTAACAAATCATGTTACAGCTGTATAGAACTTTAGTTAGGCTACATTTGGAATATAGAATATAGTTCTGGTCACCACGCTACCAGAAGGATGTGGAGGCTTTGCAGAGGGTACAACAAAGGTTTACCAGGATGTTACCTGGTTTAGAGAGTATTAGATGTGAGGAGAGATTGGACAAACTTGGTTTGTTTTCACTTGAATATCAAGAGACTGAGGGGACGACCTGATAAAGTTCACAAATTTGAGAGGCTTGGTTAGAATGGACAATTGGAGTGTTTTTCCCAGGGTAGAAATGCCAGTTAGTAGGTAAAAGGGGATAAGTTTGATGGAGATATGAAAGGCAAATGTTTTACACAGAGGGTGATAAGTGCCTGGAATGTGCTGCCAGAGGACGTGGTAGCCCCATAGGGCTACTCTCTCATTAGAGAGAAATTATTTAACCTGAGGCCCACAACATTTAAGAGGCATCTTGACAGATACATGAATATGCAGAAAATAGAGGGATACTGACTGGGTACAGACAAAAGGTTTTTAGTTTATAAAAACGTCATGTGTCAGTGCAGGTTTGGTGGAGCATAAGGCCTGTTCCTGGCTACACATCTCTTTGCCCTTCATCATCACTGGATCAAAATTCCGGAACTGCCTTCATAATAGCACTGTGGGTGCACCTACACCACATGGACTGCAGTTGTTTAGTAAGTCAGCTTACCAGCATCTTCTAAAAGAGCAATCAGTGATGGGCAATGAATGTTAGCCTACCAGCGACACTCATGATCAGTGAATCTAACAGAAATATGTTTCCCCCATCTTAAGCTAAGCTAGATGCATCTCAGGGTGTCAGCATAATGTAACTTAAGATATACAATCTAGACACTGCTCTATTTTTGTGAAGAGTACTTTGAACTAATACAAGGCATAAGTTATTATACAGTACAGAAGAGGCCCTGTATTTGCCACTTTCCAGCATTTCACCCATAGCCTCAAATATTATGATATTTTAATTACTCATCCAAATACATTTTAAAGGTTACAAGGTTGCTTGCCTCAATTACCCTCTCAGGCAGTGCTTTCCAGATTCCCACCATCGCCAGAGGAAAAGGTTTTTCCTCAAATCACATCTAAACCTCTTGTTTTTCACCTTACAATTTTGCCCCCTTCTTATTGTCCATGGAACTTAGACAAACAGCTGCTTTCTATCCAACTACCTAGTGCCCCGATAATCTTCTCCACTTTAATCAAGTGCCCTCTCAGACTTTCCTGCTCTAAGGAAAACAACTAAAGCTTACCCAGCCTCTCTTCATTAGATGAAATGCTTAACTTCAGACAATATCCTGGTGAATCTTCCCTGCAACCGCTCCAATGCAATCACATGCTTCCTAAAGTGTAGTGACCAGAATTCTACACAGTACTCCAGTTGTGGCCTAAACAAAGTTCTGTACATCTCCAACGTAACCTCCCTGCTGCTATAATCCATGCCTTGACTGAAAAAGTACGTGTCCTCTATGCCTTCTTAGCTATCTCATTAACTTGTCCTGCCAACTTCACTGATCTATGGACAAATATCCCAAGATTCCTCTGTTCCTCTGAACTTCCTCTTGACCAGCCATTCATTGAGTACTTCCTTGTCTGGTTATTTCTTCCAAAGTGCACCACTTCACACTCATCAGGGGTAAATTCTATTTGCTAGTCATCTGCCCATCTGGCCAATCCACCTGTATCTTCCTGTAGCCTAAGATCTTCTTCTTCACTGTCAATCACCTGGCCAATCTTTGTGTCATCCACAAACTTATAATCTTCCCACACAGTTTCTTCTATATCATTTAAAATATCACAAATAATAGGCACCCAGAGGAAGATCGATAGGTTCTGCAGGTGCTTCATCACAAATGAACATTATTATGTTTAAACAAATAGCAGAAGTTGGCTCTGAACAAGGTCAGCACCTTGGAATTGGTTCCACCAAGTCTGGAAAAGACCTTATTTTCAAGCTGATGACAGATGGTGCGTGTTCACTGGGATCTTGTGGAGGAAGTGGGCAGACTGTCAGGGAGTGGTTAGAGTATGGGCTGTGATTTCTGTGAAAAGGGGTGTCTGTAGATGCTGCAGCATGAAGATTTGAAAGTTAATCTCCCATGAACAGCTGTTTGAAGCTCAGAGACTTGAAAACTAAGTTTTAAGTATTACTCTCTTTATCTGAGGGAACAGTAAAGGTGACCCTGATTGACGTCTTCAGGAAATCAACCAAAAAAAGTTATGTATACCTGTGGGACTACACATTGTGAAACTACTTAAGTAATCTGCCCAGTTTTGTTATCTTCTTTTTTTTAATCCCTTAACTGTGTATGTTTATCTCTCTGTCTTTCATGTGAATGGGGCTGAAAACAAAGGGTTTTTTTTTGCTTTAAGGCAAAGATCAATTAGATTACTTTATTCTGTAATTTTTGCTCTGCTACAAAGTTGCTTTGGATCAATGGTTCCCAAAGCCTTCCATCACTGAGGAGTTTCCTCCCCACGTATATCTTCAAGTATTTTCTGGAAATGAATTGCAATAGTTGAACACGATTAATGTTGTATCAAGTGATTATAACAGGATGGTAGCAATTGAAATAGATGGTCTTTGCCTCTCTTTGTTTAACAGTTTCCATCAGGCAGGAAGACAGGAGAGAGAGCAAGTTGGATACAGCATTTCTTACCTAAACTTTCTCATTTTCAGCATTAAATATTCCCAGGCTTCTCATATTTAAGTTACCTTGAACTGGGAGCCTCTTTGCTGCATATCTATGCTGTAGCACATTAACCAGATTGTATGCTGTATTCTAAATATTATTGTGTGCTTTGCACAGATTCATTATCACCTCCTGGGATTTGTACTCTGCCTCCATCCTTCTGTCTATACATTTTTCAACTGATTAGACACTCCTGTTGGTTTCAGTCATCAACACTCCCAGATTTCCTCTACTCGTCTTGTTTTGTAGCCCAGAGCCCAGTTTGTATTCTCACATTGACCGACTAGATAACTGGCTCAAGGCAATTTTTTGCCATTAATAGGTTAGGCTGTTAATGGAGCTATAAATCATTTTTGTTGCCCTCATCCGATGCAGTGCACTTTATTGCTACGGTTACATTAACTTGCCTTTTTTAATGTATAAAAAAAGTTGTTGTGGACATTCCTTTGATCTTTTCTGGAATGATCATCTTGCAGTCATGTACAGAGAGAAGTGTTCTGGGGTATTATGGTGAAGCCACGTAGAATGTGGTTTATGATATGATGGGAAGTGGTTGGTATGTGCTCACAAACTGTAGTAATTGGTTTCCAAACAGATGGTTCATCTACAAAAACAGAAGTTGCTGGAAAAACTCAGCAGGTCTGGCAGCATCTGTGAAGAAAAAATCAGAGATAACGTTTTGGGTCCGGTGACCCTTCCTCAGAACTGATGGTAGCTGGGGAAAAGTTGATTTATATGCAGAAAATAGGGAGGGGAATGGAGTAGGGAGTAAAGGATTGGATAGACCCCAAAGAGAGAGAAGAGCAGTTGGATAGACAAAGGAGTTGACAACGGTCTGGCATAGTTGTTAATGGGGCCTGTTAGTGACTAACCATTGTTAATGATAGGCTCTATCCTATCGTTTACTCCTTACTCTCTCCCTATTTTCTGCATATAAACCGACATTTTCCCAGCTACCATCAGTTCTGAGGAAGGGTCACTGGACCCGAAATGTTAACTCTGATTTTTTTCTTCACAGATGCTGCCAGACCTGCTGAGCTTTTCCAGTAACTTCTGTTTTGTTCCTGATTTACAGCATCCGCAGTTCTTTCGTTTTTTTATTTTGATGTATCATCTAACTCAGCTTATAGTTTTCGAGAAAACATTTAAGTAGGATAAAATGCATTAGAACGTCAAGGTGAGTTTCCGATTAAAGCCTTTTGGAAATAGATCAAAAATGACACAACACCAGGTTATAGTCCAACAGGTTTATTTAAAGACACAAGCTTTCGGAGTCTCTCTCCTTCTTCAGATGTCCATCCTAATCCAACACCCGCACCTCCACCTTTTGGAAATAGTTATCTATTTTTTGATCATAATTTACAGTTTGAAGACTTCTATTGACCAGATAATAAGTAAATTGCAGGTTAAATCTATTGCTGGAAGCATATGATTTTGCAGGAGCTACTTGAGCACCTTTTCCCCAGAAGTAACACAATTATTTGCTTGTTTTTGGACAGGTGCAATGCAATGGAAATGACAGAAATACGTCTCCTCAAATGCTTTCCATCATTTGAAACTGAACAACACTGGGGACATGGGATATCTGTTGGAATATGATAGCTATTGTTGCTATTGGTAGTGAGGGAGTCCTTTAAAATTTTAATCAGAAGAAAAGACTCAGCAGCAAAAAAACTCGGCAATTTGTCAAAAATGATTGATTGCATAGCCTATGGTAGAATTTAAAATATTATCTTTTGGCTAGTTTCCAAGGCAGCAGAGAGGCTGCCTGCCAGCCAGCCATGCTACCATGTACTGGGTCTCTGGGTCTCCTCTCCTCCACCTTTACTTCAAACCCCTACTAAAAACTGATGAAACCATCTACAAAATATGAATTACTGTAAGGCCTAAAACATAGCAGCAAATGAAAGCCTCATAAATGGCAATGTTGACCTCTGTTAAGGACAGAGATCCCATTACAACAGCTACATATAAATGACTTGGTTGCTTTATATGTATTAATTGTTAGCAATTTGTTTTCATTGAATAAATTTCAATTTGGGGTAAACTAAGTAATTCCAGTAATCTGCAGATGGCTCAGATCAAATTGTTTTTCATAAATTGCTGGAATAAGAAGTTGAAAGGAGTTTCACAGTGCCTTATGTTGCCTTAACTTCCCTTCCAAAATGCATGCTGAGATTTTAAACTAAGATTTAATCCTGAGCAGGAATAGGGTATTATAGCCAACTTCACCACAGAAGTGGAGCTCAGCTCCATTAATGTTTTAGCGCCTTGGAGCATCAAGAATAGCTCTGATTTCAAATTGGTCATTTTTAGAAACAGGGAGTGTGGAGACCACCAGGATATAATATCACCCTTAAGTTGCAGTCACCCAATATGATTTTGCAGTGAATAATAAAGTTTGCTATCCAATAGTGTCTGAGTACTTGGCAAGGACTACAATTAATTTGAGTGCTACAGAGGTGGAGAAAAGAGCTCTAGTTGGAACAGACATCACTAGGCCCAAAGGAGATCAATGCAGTGCAATATCAGAAGATCATTAAGACCATGAGCATGTCTCCCAACATTCAAGAACTGAAAGACTGAACAAATAACTTTGAAAAGGACAACACAGCCTCAAAAAAAAGCTAATTGCTCAACTGAAAAAGCAGCTCGGATTACAGACAGCATACTGAATAAATAGAGTGACAAGATTTTCAAAAGTCAAAACTGGGACACATTGAAAAACGCAGGGAAGATGGGACACCGAGATTATTGATTTATTGGGTGACCACTGGTAGGATTGTGGGGGAAGGGCAGACTAAGGTCATGTGATAACATCTAGAAAAAGTGCTGCCTGAGATAACAAACCTTTGAAAACCACTTTCTCATCTACCTACCAATACCGTATTGAAAAGCCTTTCTTTGGAAGTATATAATTCAGACTTTTCTCACAAGAACATCAGATTGATCATTTAATTTCACATATAGTACTTTATAAATTAACCTATAAATGGATGAACTAAGAACAGAAGTAGGCCATTCAGCCCTTTGATAACACAGTGTCGAGCTGGAGCAACACAGCAGGCCCTGGCAGCATTAGCGGAACAGTAAAGCTGACGTTTCAGGTCAGGACCCTACTTCAGAAGTGCTGCCTGGCCTCCTGTGTTCCTCTAGCTCCACACTTTGTTATCTCTGACTCTAGCATCTGCATTTCTTGATATTTCATTCAGCCCTTTAACCTGTTTGCCATTCAATTCAATCATAGCTGATCTTTTCTCCCTATGCCTGACAACCTTTGACTCCCTTGTTAGTTGAGAATCTATCCAACTGTGCCTTTACAGTATTCAATGACCCCCATCTCCACATCTCTCTGGGGAAGAAATCTCCACAGACTGAAAACTCCCAGAGAGAAAAGTTCCTCCTTATCTCCATTCTAAATGGGACGTCTCTGATTTTGAAACTATATTCCATTTTTCTGGTCTCTCCCACAAGGGGAAATATGCTTTCGGCATTTATTTTGTCAAGTCCTCTGACGATTTTATATGTTTCCAATAAGATCACCTCTCATTCTTCTATACATAAATAAATACAGTCCCATGCTTTCTGTCCTTTCCTCATAAGACAATTACCCCTATCCTTAGTATAATTTGAATGAACCTTTGTATATGTTATCGTTGTATTGACCTTCAGTACTTCTTAAAGCTGACAATTGTACTGCCTTTTGAATGGCAGATCAGGTTCGAGCAGCTGAGTGGCCCTCTTCTGTTCTAATTTCCCAATAGCCTTATCTGTATTGAATGCCTTGCTTTTACCTTATCTATTTAAAAATGGACTTCTATTCGCCAGCAATTTTAGGCTGTGATCTTGGAATTTCCACCAGAATTTGATTCAGATTTACAGCAGGAGACATTAGCGAATATATCATGAAATCATGCGATGATACCGAAAAGTCTACTTTTTTTGGAGAAAAGAAGTCTTGGAACTATGAATCAATCTATTGATTGATTGATTTATTGCCGTGTGTACGAATGCAGTGAAAAGCTTTGTTTATGAGCAGTACAGGCTGATCATAGTAAGCAAGGATGTACAGATCAAAGGTTGTAAAAGGACTTAGAGGCATACATGTTACATTGCACAGGGCATGGGCTAAACAAGATCAACTTTAGCAAGATCAACATAATTGGAGGCTAGACAGGCCATTCATCAATCAAATAACAGCCAGGAATAAGCTGTTTCTGAACCTGCTGATGCTTGTGTTCAAGCTTCTGTATTTTCTGCCTGATGGAAGGGGTTGTAGGAGGTCATTACCGGGCTGCAATGGGTCTTTGATGATGTTGGCAGCCTTTCTGCGGCAGTGAGCCATGTAAATAGAGTCCATGGATGGAAGGTTGTCTTCTGTGATGGCCTGGGCTGTGCAAAACACCTTCTAGTTTCTTACAGTCTTGGGCAGAGCAGATGCCATACCTGGCTGTTATGCTCCCAGACAGTATGCCTCTGGTTGTGCAAATGTAGAAGTTGGTGATGGTCCTTATGGACATGCCAAACTTCCTGAGCCACCTAAGGAAGAAGAAGTGGACATGGGTTCAATTTTCTTTTAAGTATTTGTGATCTTCATGTAAACTGCATGCTATAAAAGAAGATTGAAAGTTTCTTCATAAATAACTGACTTTGCAATCTGGTACTGGTATATTTTCCCCTCCTGCAGTCCTAGATCTTGCTGTCTCCTGGACTGCACAGAACTAAGTGACTCAATGCACAATTTATTATTACTGCAGCACATCCGAAAATTGAACAAATGAACAAATGAAAAAGTACCGCACAGGAACAGGCCCTTCAGCCCTCCAAACCTGTGCTGACCACCATGCTCTAACTAATCTAAAAACAAACCTGCCATTTTTCGATCCGTATCCCTCTATTCCCTCCCTATTCATGTACCCAGCAAGGTGCCTCTTAAATGTCTTCAATGTGTCCACTTCCACCACCTCTTCTGGTAGTGCATTCCAGGCTGCTACTGCTGTCTGTGTGAAAAACTTCCCTCGCACATGTCCCTTAAACTTTCCCCCTCTGACCTTGAATCTGTGCCTCCTTGTAATTGAAACTTCAACCCTGGGGAAAAAGCCTCTGACTATCCAACCTATCTGTGCCTCCTATAGTTTTGTAGACTTCTATCAGGTCTCCTCCCAGCCACTGTTTTTCCAGTGAAAACAATCCCAGTCTTTTTCAGAGATAATAGGTACTGCAGATGCTGGAGAATCCGAGATAACAAGGT
>JAHRHZ010000034.1:32355922-32370337 GCA_024137785.1 Ginglymostoma cirratum | reverse complement strand
ATGAAGGGTCCATGCCCGAAACGTCAAGCTTTCCTGCTCCTATGATGCTGCTTGGCCTGCTGTGTTCATCCAGCTCCATACCTTGTTATCTCCTAGTTTTTTTCACCTTTCCTTATAGTCAATGACCTGGAGACCAGACAACAACCTCTGTGAACCTTCTCTGTACTCTCTCCAAAGCTTCCACATCCTTCTGGTAGTGTGGTGACCATCAGTTATCTTATAGTAGAAAACATACATCAAAATTTTTACTTTGAATTAAGAATTATGTACTGATGAACTCCAGATGCTTGATTTAGTGCCAAAGAGAGAGGGGAATCCGGAAGAAGCCCAGTGACGGCCATAAAAATAAGATGTGAGGAATTTTACAACATTCAACACAGGGAGACCAGCATATTACTTAATAACTGCCAAGGCGAGGGAGACCCAGAGTAAGTTTAGTATTGCAAAGAAGGGTCACTGGACATTGTCTAATTTTTGCATTGCCCTGTCATCTGAGCTGTGCACTGTCATGTCCATTGCATCTGTATCACTTAAGTAGATCCCGTTTCAATGACAATAGATATTCAGCAACTAAAAGCTTGTGTGAAAACATTTCCAAATCTGTCCAATGACTGCGCTTTTCACACTTTTCGCCCTGGGTACTCTTAATAGTTCTGATTTATATATTCTCACCAGGAGGTTCAGAAGGGTTAGTTTACACCTGCAGGGTTGAAATGAAAAGCAGCAAAGGTTTGCAATTCTCAGTGAATTTATTTCAAAACAGGCTAGAAAAGCATGTTACAGTTGTTGGAGTCTTCATCTGCATGGTAAAATTCAACAATTTTCATTACAAGGTAGGAAATAATACTCAGTTGGACAGCACTCAACAAAACTGCAGTAAGCAAAGTATTAGAAAGTATTGAAAGACTTTTCAATATCACTTAGAGTATAGCCACACTCTCACCTCACGGTAAGTGCTAACACAAACCTTTGTTACTTAGGAGTGGTGAAACAAAATAAATGATGTGTTAATTGATACCTGTGCAAGGCAGTAATTTATTGAGGTTACAGTGACATGATAAATTACGAGATTGAATCTCAAGTGGGTTACTGAAGTCACTTGAACTTGTTATTTTGTATTCAAGCAACACTTGTGTAATAATCATTTTACATTTGTACCTATCACTGTTGTATAAAAGCCAATTTTTTTTTGCTCCAACAATACCACACAAATTCAAACATTGATTTTCATTTCTGGGTTGTGAAGGCAGAATTGGGAGAAATCCTGGCTCTGCAAACATGACCTTTAAACATAGCTACCTGCCCTTCAATTTTCACTCTGGTGGAGTGGGTGGGATTAGGGGCTGGGCCAGATGACCAATAAGGAGCCTAAGAATCTGCTGATTGCTGAGATGGACTGGGTGAAAAGCTTGGGGCTCCAGCACCATGTTAAAAGTTTAAAAATAAAGAATCAAACATCACTCCTGCTCTCACTCTCGATGTCCCACCAATGTCAACCTAAGCCTCTGTATCCCTCAATGATGACTCATACCCCTGTAGCAACCTGTTCCCCTGCAGCCACCTGCTATGGGTGCTATCATCACACCCCCATGCCATCCTATGCACATCGATACACTTCCTATATTGTAACTGTTGCCTTTTATAGGCCCTTCGCTAACTTAATGTCAATTGATACTGCCCACTCACTGCACTTTGCCATTCCTTGTCCATTCAACATAGAATCCCTACAGTGTGGAAACAGGCCCTTTGGCCCAACAAATCCACACTGACCCTTGGAGCATCCCACCCAGACCCATCCCCTTATAACCCACCTAAGCTACACATCCCTGAACACTACGGGCAATTTAGTATGGCCAATCAACCTAACCTGCACATCTTTGGAGGAAACTGGAGCATCCGAAGGAAACCCATGCAGACATGGGAAGAATGTGCAAACTCCACACGGACAGTCGCCCGGGGTGGAATTGAACCCAGGTCCCTGGCACTGTGAGGCAGCAGTGCTAACCACTGAACCACTGTGCCACCCCTTCTGATTTACCTATTATCCAAAATGGACATAACTCAGGTGGCATTCTGACATGATAAAATTATTATCAGCCTCTTTATGATGCCATGTTGTAAAAAAGGTTAATTCATACAAAAAAAATTGCTTCTATGAATCCCTTGTTAAACATTTCATTTGATTGTTCAATAACTTCAATTAACAAATACTTCACTGAAATGCTGGTCATGTGCAAACAAATATTTGACTTGAGCGCTTAATCCCTTATGTCAACACACGTTTTAGAATAACAAAAATTTGAAGCCACGATAAAACTCGTTTCCTCTTTTATTCATGGTTATACATTCTTCTGAACTAATTCACTCGCATTTTACTCCTAATCCTATGTATCAATAGTTGAATATTGATAATGCATGGTCTGCGGGGTTCATTTGAATGTAAACTTCCAATCAGTGTTTCAGAATCCCAGGACTGATTAACTCATCAACTAATGTAATTAATGGTTTCTCTTCTGGCACACATTGAAACATCCACATGTGTAGATGAGGAAATTTCAATTTATTATAAGGAAATTTCAGACAACTATGAAATGGCCTAGGATCAGGATAGTTTTGAGGACTGGTGTAAGCACTGTGAACAGAGTACAAAGAAAACAAATTATTAATACTGAAAATAAATGATTAAAAATTCTAAGCAAGTATCAGTTCTAGTATTCCAATTATGGCAATGCTGTGCTAGATAAAGTTTAATGACCGTTGTTATATTTCAGTACTGGGCAGGTCAGGTCCCTGAGTGAAGCTTGGCTTGTTCGATTCTAAATTTGTTTTTTTGTTATCGAGTGTACCTGCCAGTGTACTTTAAGACAAAGAATTAAATGCTTATTAAACAAAGAAATGGAAACAAAGAACTATATTGCAGAAGATGAAAAGATGCCTGTGGTTTAAAGACGCAGGATAGGTCATTTGAGACTGAGATGAGGGGAAGTTTCCTCACTTAGAGATATCCACTGGAGTTTAGAAAAATGAGAGGGATATCATTGAAACCTACAACATTCTAACAGGATGAGACAGGGTGACTGCTGCAAGAATGACCAGGGAAACCATATCCAGGGATCATAGTCTGAGGTAGATACCACTGACATCAGTGGTCGGGAAGTTATTGGGGAAGATTCTTAGGAACAGGATTTACTCATATTACAAAAGAATAGACTTATTAGGGTTAGTCAGTGTGGCTTTGTGCAGGGAATGTCTCATTTCACATGATGCTGCCAGATCTGCTGAGCTTTACCAGCAACTTCTCTTTTCCTTTCTTGTCTCACAAATTTGATTGAGGTTTTTGAGGAAGTAACGAAGAAGATCGGTGAGGGTAGGGCAGTGGATGTTGTCTATATGGACTTAAGTATTTGATAAGATCCCTCAGGCTAGGCTGAACCAGAAGATTAAGTCGCACAGGATCCATGGTAAGTTAGTAAGTTGGGTACCTAATTGGCTTGGTTATAGATTACAGAGGATGGTTGAGGAAGGATGTTTTCAGACAGTTATGAAATGACCTAGGATCAGGATAGTTTTCCCCGAGGATGGTGCTGGGATCTATGTTGGTTGTAACATATATAAAGGATTTGGATGAAAATACTGATTGTCTGATTGCAGAAAACAAGAAATTTGGTGGAGTTGTGGACAGTAATGAAGGTTGTCAAAGGATACAGCAACATATAGATGAGTTGGCAAGTTTGGCAGAGAAATAGCATTTGGAGTTTAATCTGGACAGTTGTGAGGTAATGCATTTTGTGAGGGAAAATGCAAGAGGATAACATACAGTAAATGGCCGGACCCCTAGGAGCATTGATACACAGACCTGCGGGTGTGAGTCCATTGTTCCCTGAAAGAGGCAACACAATTGGATAAGTTAGTAAAGAAGGCATATGGCAAGCTTGCCTTCATAGTTCAGGACACTGAGTATAAAAGTTGGCAAGTCATGTTGAAGATTTATAAAACTTTATTTCGCCACATTTGGAGTACTGTGTGCAGTTCTGGTCACCAAACTATAGGAAAGATGTGAAGACTTTGGAGATCCGGGTGCAAAAGACGTTGACAAGAATATTGTCTGGATTGGAGTGTATTAATCATAAGGAGAGGTTAAACAAACTTGGAATGTTTTGATGAGGAGGCTAAGGAGTGATCTGATAGAAGTATATAAAATTATAAGAAGCATGGATAAGGTGGATAGTCAGAGTCTTTTTCCCAGGGTGTAAATGTTAAATATTGTAGGGCATACTTTTAAAGTGAGAGGGGAATGTTTAAAGGAGATGTGTGAGGCAAATTTTTTTACACAGTGCGTGGTAGTTGCCTGAAATACACTGTCTGGGGAAGAGGTAGAATCAGATGCGATAGCAGTATTTAAGAGGTATTTAGACAGACAAGGAACAGGCAAGGAATAGAGGGAAACATATTATGTGCAGGTAGCTGGGATTAGCTTAGAGTGGTATCATAGTCTGCGTAGACATGGTGGGCCAAAGGGCCTGCTCCTGTGTTGCACTGTTCTATGTGCTATGGCTGCATTGCCTGCCTGGTGCTGGTGTTTGGAACATCGGCTCAGGACTGGAGAAGAGCTTACAGTTAAGGGGGAAAGATCCACTTATTATGGTCCACGTAGGTACTGATGACACGGACATGAGAAATATTGAGATTCTGTGTAATCAGTAGGAGGAGCTCGGCACCAAAGATGTAGAATCTCAAATGTCATATCTCTGGATTATTAACTGTTCCATGCATAACTTGTCAGAGAGCAAATCAGGTTAGGGAGATACATGTGTTCATCACATACTGTTGTGGGAGAGGTTACCTCCAGTTTGTGAGGCACCGTTACCAGCAGTGGGGAAAGCATGTCTGTACCATTGGGACCATCTCCACCTGAACTATGCCACAGAACATGTTTTTGTGAACTGCATAAACAGGAAATTGAGAGGATTTTACACTAAATTGTAGGGCAATTTTAGGAAGATGTTGTAAATCAAATAGTAGAGACGGGGGCAAAAGAGAAAGGTATTAACACAGAAGTGATAAACAGACCATGATAGGAAGGGCAAGAGAGGGCTCCTAATAATCACCACACAACAGGGGGAAGCATGAAGGAAAAAGTGATGGGAACTCATCAGAAAGGCTGAAGAATAATCTTGGGAGATTTTAATCTACATTTTGATTAGAAAAATCAGATGGTTAAAGGTAACTTAAATGAGGAGTTCATGAATTATTTTCTGGATAGTTTATTAGAACAACATTGCCTGGGATCAACTAGAGAGCAGAATATACTATACCAGGTATTGTGCGATGAGGAAAGACTAATTATTGATTTTATTGTAGAGGCACCCCTAGGTCGTGGTGACCATATTATGATAAAATAAACATAAAGAAAAAGCTATAATTGTGCAACGGCAGGTACCACATCAGAAGGTTAGACAGAACATACAAACAACAAAGAATGACTGAAACTAGTAGCTGGACTACATAACTGGCCATGCAAACACAGTGGCTACAAGACCAGGTCAGAGGCTTGGAATCCTGTGGCAAGTAACTCAGATCCGACCCCCCAAATCCTATCCATCTTCTCTTGATGAAAATACAGTGGGAATAATCTTTGAATATTTTTAAGATAGAGATAGACAGATTCTGTTTAAACAAAGATTTGAGGTTATAATCAGATTAGCCATGACCTTATTAAGTGGCAGAACAGGCTTGAGGGGCTGAATAGCCTGATCTGCTTCTTGTTTGAGTGCTTGTATAAAACAAGAGATCTCCCATGGTGGTTCCATTTTGCAGAGCTTGGAACTGAGAGACAAAGAGATTTTTCTCTAATGTTTTTTAACTCTTTTGATTCCACTTAAGCTATCCCTTTGTAGTTCCTTTGACTTCAATTTGTTTTTATCTGAAACCCTGAACATTTTGTTTACCCTCATCTTGATCATTCTGTTTTCATCAAACGTTTGTTTTCTGCGTCACGCCATTCAATTTTGCTACACATCTAAGTGCTACACGTTTATAAAGCTAAGACTCGGGATTGACTGAAATGGATTCTTATCTGTTAAGCCACAATCAAAAATCCAATCAGCTCCATGTGAATGAGTGAAAAGCAGTATGCTTCAGTTAGTGAACACCAAGAGTGGAATCAGAGAACAGACTGGACAATTTCTGGTTTTTGTTTTCTGTTTTGAAAATTACAAATCTCTAACTGACAGCAGATGCTGGCTAATCAAAGTCTTTCAAAACATTTCTTGCATAGGTTTGAGCCAGCATCTTATGAACAGGCATAAAGGAAGGTGGTAAAAATGCAGTGTTTTACATCCCTCTTGATTTTCTTTTCCATGGATTTCAACAGGTTGCCAATTTACTGTAAATGTGTTTCTTCAACTGGCTTTGACCAATTTTCCTCCATTTATCTTTTTAATTGACGAGTTGTGAGACGAATTGTAGAACACCCAGACCAGTCCTACTTGGTCCTAAACTGGAACATTCATGATAATATCCACTTGGATCACAGAATCCCTATAGTGCAGAAAGAGGCTATTCCACCCATCGAGTCTCCACCAACCCTCTGAAAACCCCAACCAGACCCAGCCTACCCCCATATTCACCACAGCTAATCCACCTAGCCTGCACATCCCTGGACACTACGGACAATTTAGCATGGCTAATCACCTAACCTACTCATCTTTGGACTCTGGGAGGAAACTGGAGCACCTGGATGATCCCTACACAGAAGCAAGAAGAATATGCAAACTCCACACAAACAGTTACCCAGGGCTGGAATCGAACCAGGGTTCCCAGTTTTGTAAGGCAGAAGCAAACCAGTGACCCCCATGGGTCTGGGACGTGATCCATCATTCCCAGAAGATGCGTCTGTTGAGTGTCTATCTGTCCCTTGATCAGGAAAAGACATCGACAGGGTGGATCATAAGTATCTGCTTGGGATATTGCAAGCTTTTGGGGACAGGACATATTTTTGTCTGATTCTGTTAACTATCTCAGAGTGTTTCATGAAGGTTAATGGGAACCTGACAATGCCCCTGCACTTCAGAAGGGTGAGTATGTCAGCGCTGCCCCTTTCCGGCCAGTTGTAGTCTCTCTGCCTGGAGCCATTCCTACACTTCTTGTGCAAGGGGGTATCAGTTTGGATCTGGGCATGCTGGGGCTGGTGGTGGTCCTTTCGGCATACACTGACAACGTGGTCCTCCAGAGTCAGCTGACCTATGAAGGATGTACGAGTGCCAGGAGGTCTACTCTGCAGCATCCTCACTGAGGATCAACTGGAGTAAATGTTTGGGACTTCTGGTCGGTCTGTGGCAGATGGACGCCCCCTGCTGGAACTGCTCCATTACTTCACATGGAGTACCACTCACCTCCCCGACTTGGGAGTCCAGCTTTACCCTGCCAAGGAATCTTGGATGGCAGTGTGCGGGCTCCAGTACGTAGGTTTTCCCTCTTTGTCTGCTCTTTTTTCTTTTTTCTTTCCCTTTCTTCTTTTCTCAGTTTTATTTCGTTTTCGTTCAAAGTTACCTGATAGAGAACTCTTCAGTAGGAAGGCAGCTTCGATGGGGTACGGCGGCAGTGTCTTCAGAGGCAGTGTGGCTACAGAGTCGGCCTGCCTGGGAAGCCTGGAATGGGACTCTCACTTCCGTGTGGAGTGAGCTGGTATAGCCTAGAGCAGGGACTCTGTTGGTGGCTTGGTATGGGCTGGTGGAACCCGGAACAGAGACTCTGGCAGCATGGTGTAGGCTGGTGTGGCCTGGAGTGGGGCCTCTGGTGGAAGGCATGGCACGGGCTGGTGAAACCTGGAGCAGGACTGTAGGAGCAGAAGGAGAAAAGTTGGACTCTCTTTAAGTTATCTTTCTTTTTTAAATTTTATTTTAAGTGAATGAGAATGGCCCCTATGCATGGTGACGGTACACACTTTTCACTGTATTTAGTATTGAGTACAAATCACAGTAAATGATTCAGTTCAGAGTTAGATCACCTTACCTTTGCCTTATCTGATTCACTTATCTATCACAGACTTTTGAGATCTTGATGGCTCAGGATTGAACCCTGCAGTGTGGCACTTACTGTTCAAATAACTCTTGCTTTTCTCTTATTTCATAACCTCTTTTCTTGCATCCTTCTTTGACTGGAAAGAGACTTGGGATGTGACCCAAGCCTTCTTCATCTCTGATTTAGTATTGTGCATTGAGAAGGGTCGTGAAATGGAATTGGCCAATTATCTTGTTATGACAGTTTCTTTAGGGAAAATTGACATGATAGAACTCTTCATTGGGATGGAAAGTGAAGTAGTCCAATGTGAAACTAATTCTAAATCTAAACAAAGGAACCTATGAAGGTACGAGCAGTGATTTGCTTGTGAGAGATTGGGTAACTTTATTAAAAGGCATGACAATGGATATGCAATGGCCTTATTTAGTTAATACATGCATTACAATAGTTACACACCCCTTTTGGCAAAAGAGAACAACAGTCTTTGTGTCTATTGGATCTGCTAGACATGCACTCCATTGTCTTATCCATTGTTTCAATTACCAACAACAAACAGGAAAGGTTACAGAGGACCTTGGCCTTACTTCAGTTGCCCCCTCACAAGGAGACCGGACCATGCCAGTGAGCACCCAGCCAGGGGAGAAACCACTCAAATGACCCTGTATTCTCCTCTCAGGGCACTCTACAGGTGGTTGGACTTCCTCCTTTACCCTGTCTGCCACCCTTGGACATGTGGGAATCTAAGCTGAAGCGGGTACACTTGCCTCTGGCAAGGATGCGCTCAATATGTTTGTGCCTACTATACACAAACACCCCCATCCAAAGTTCCAAGGCCAATGGATTCCACTGTATAGCAGACTCAGCTGTAGACTAGGGACTCCACTGAGACATAGTTGGGGGGGTGGGGAGAGAGAAAGAAGACCCTCTGAGCATCTTGGTGGCATGGGTGACACTTGCTTGTAAATAAAGTCCCACATCTGTAAATATATGATCACTCTGACTGTTATCTATTGGCCTGAATTGTCGTGTAGCCAAAAATGCAAACTTGAAGATACTGAAGCCACTGATCCTTGTTGCTAGACCATGTTCCCTAGACCCAGATGCAAAATGAGTAGCTGCTGCTCAAGTTGGTGATAGGTCAATTGCAGAGATCTGCGACTTTGGCAATTTAGTTCCATTCCTTCAGGGGCATCGCGGGCATCACTGACCAAAGTGTTAGCTTATTTGACATGGCCACCAGTGTTTAGGACAAAGACACAATAGGTTTATGTCTTGAGGGTCACAAGGAATGCTGAGCTCACAAGTATTTTATGGCTTCACTCTATGAGGGTGTGTTTCCTGTTGTTGCCCCATAAAGGTCCCACATAGGTATCACTTGCAAGACCCCCCCTCACAAATGGCAGCACTTACCCTGCCAATGCCAGATATGGTTGTAGCCATCTCCAATTCATTGCATTATTGTGATTTACAGGATGGTGGAAGGCAACAGTGACCACTTCTCAGACTTTGGGTTCCAGGCCCCATCTCATCATGGAACTGAGTCCCCAAACATCAAACTCCCTGACTGGTTGGTCCTCCTGTTAATGCTGAACTGACTTCAAGTCTCCACCCAACCCGTCTTTCTGAGTCTGTAATGACCAACATTTCCCCAGCCCAGCTACCGGGTATATGAAGTGAAAAAACCGGGTCTTGTAGTCCTTCACCTAGAGGGTGGTGAACTTATGGAATTCAGTACCATATAAACTATGCACATCAAGTCAATGATTATGTTTAAGAAAGAAGAAGATGGATTTTTTTTGAAGTTAAAGGTGTAGAGGAATATGGGGAGAGAGTGGGGATGTGCTGTTGAGATAGAAGATCAATCATGATCATGTTGAATTGAGGGGTAGGCTCAATGGACAAAACGGCATACTCCTGCTCCTGCTCTCTTTGGGTTGTGTAACAACATTAATGTATACATTTGGTTTACAATGGCTTTGCTCCGCAGTTATTGATCTTCAAGACAAAATTAAACTAACTTCAGAGTATTGTATCAATATGTTAGGGAATCAATTTAATTTGATTTAGTTGATTTAAATCGGGCATTATCATTTGATATTACCTTAGAATCATTTACTAGAAATTCAACTAAATCAGACATACAAATAATGTGGTTGCAAGCTCAAAATTCTGTGGTGTTCACCATCAGGGCATAAGTAAAGAGTGTAGAGGAATAATCTCCATTGCCAAGATGAGTGTAACTTCAACAACGTTCAAGAAGTTCAACATTATCCAGGAGAAAGCAGCTGACTTGATTAGCACAACATCAAACATCTTCAGCATTCACTCTGTCCACCATTGATGCACAGTGGTGTTATCATGTGGTTGGTTGTAGGAGAGAAGCCTAAAACCAAATGGAACTTGTGATCAGGTGTTAGTTATATGTTAATTCAGAGAAATTGAGTTAAAACTGAATGTATATATGTATTTTCTGAACTGAAATAAAACTTTGACTGGAAAAATATTTGCCTGAGTCACGTCTAAGTAAGCTTTTAACCTTTGGTGTTTAACAAGTGACAACAGTGTGCGCCATCCACAAATGCACTTCAGCAATTCAAAATCCTGATTAAGAGTATTTTCCAAGCCTGTGACCTCTACCATCAAGACAAGAAGAGCAGTAGATACTTGGGAACACCACCACCTGCAAGTTCTACTGTGAGACATACACCATCCTTCGAATGACATCAAAGATCATTCATTGTCACTGGGTCACAATCCTGAAGCTCCCTTATGTGCATTGTGGGTGTACATACACCAGATGTACTGCTGCAGATTAAGACGACAGCTCACCGCCAACTTCTCAAGGACAATAAATGACAATAACCGTGGGGTCCATCAGTATGCGAATGTCAGATGAATGAATAATAGTAAAAGAAATCTATGAAATTCCAGATCAATGGCGGCAACAAGACATGTGTTTTAACCATTATTGCAGTCCATGCACTATTTAAAGGGGACATTTGATTCACAATCTGACGTGCGAAGTGTATGTACTACTGGAACTTAATGTAATCGTATAGTACTGCCTGCTGGCTAAAGGAGTAACACTTCAAGTACCTAAGTGTGATTGTACGATATTTACAGTTGGGCTTCAACAACATTGGTGGCTCACCCCTGTGTATGTGGGACATGAACAACTCTGCAGGAAGCTGTGACATTAATTTCCAGTCCTATTTTCACACCAGTCCTGATGTAGACATCTAAAGCAACAGTGCAAATTCACACTCCTTCCACTGCAGATGGTTACTATGGCAATACTCTCTTTTTAACTTCTGTCAGCAGCTTCAATGTTGCAATCATATAACCACCTTACAGCAGGATGTAGCAACAGTTTTTTGGCTGCCAAAGCATTTAGTGGTGGTTGTTGCTTTTCTAAAATAATGTATATCTTTTCCTATTGTGTTATTCCATATATTGAATTAGAATTAACTTTATTGTCATATGTACTCAAATGAATACAGCACAAAGTTCACAAGTCATCTTAGGTACAAACGTAACTAGGTACAGACTCTTAAGAACAAATTCTTGGGAAAGTCAGACATGACCTCCTGTTGATGAAACCCCATGATGACTCAGCCCTACTTTACCATGCAATTCCAATATTCCACGTTCTCATGCTCAATAATGGATTCTAAAATATTACCAACAACTTAGATCAGACCAACAGGCCAATTGTTTCCTGTTTTCTGCCTCCCTCCCTCACTAAACAGGGGTGTTACATCAACCATGTTTTCAGTCCTATGGGGGCCTCCCTGACTCCAGTGATTCCTGAAAGATTACCACCACCTCTACAATCTTCTCAGCTATTTTCTTCAGAAATCTGAAGTGTAGCCCATCTGGTCTGGGTGATTTACCCATCTTCAGACTTTCCAGCTTCCCCAGCACCTTATCCTTAGTGATGGCTACTAAACTCAACTCCGCCCCCAACTCTCTGGTACTCTGTAGGTGTGTTCCACTGTGAAAATTGATGCAAAGTAACTACTAAGTTTCCCTGCTATTTCTTTGTTCCCCATTTCACATTACTTCTCCAGCCTCATTGTCCAGTAATCCAATGTCCACTCTTGCCTCTCTCTTATCTTTCAGATATCTAAAAAAAACTTGCAGTCTTCTTTTATATTACTAGCTAGCTTACTGTCATATTTCATCTTCTCTCCGCTACTGCTTTTTTAGTTATCATCTGCTGGTCTTTATCATCTGCTCTCTGTCTTCCCTCCAATTTTAAACATACTGTATGCTTTTCCTTTTGCTTTTACGTGGTTTCAGTCTTCCCTTGTCAACCATGGTTGCCTCGTCCTCCCCTTAGCATGTTTCTTTTTCCTTGGGATGAATTTCTGCTGTGCCTCCTAAATTAACCCCAGAAACTCCTGCCATTGCTGTTCCACCCTACTCAGCTCCCCTTCCAATCAATTGTGGCCAGCTCCTCCCTCATCTCTTTGTAGTTACCTTTACTCAGTTGTAATACCAATACATCTGGTTCCAGCTTCTCCCCCTAAAACTGCAGGATGAATTTGATCTTATTATGATTACTGCCCCCTCGGGATTCATTCAACTCAAGCTCCATGATTAAGTCTGCCTCACTACACATCACCAAATCCTCAATTGCCTGTTCTCTAGTGTGCTCTACTGCAAGCTGATCCAAAAAATAACACCTCGGAGATATTCCCTGAATTCCATTTCTTGAGAGCCATTGCCAACCTGATATTCCTAGTCTACCTGCATATTGAAATCCCCCATGATTTTTGTAATAGTAACTTTCTTACATTCCTTTTCTATCTCCTGATTTATTTTCATCCCTACATCCTGACAACTGCTAGAAGGCCTGTACACAATTCCCATCAGAGTCTTTTTTCCTTTGCGATTTCTAAACTTTACCTACAGACTCTATGCCTTCTGACTCTTTATCACTTTTTGCTATCGATTTAATTTCTCAGTAAAAAGACAACCCTCTTCCCATATGCCTGTATTTTTGAAAGGTTGTGAAACGTTAGATATTTCATTTCTAGCTGTAATCCCCTTGCAGCCACGTCTCTGTGATACAACATTGTAGCTGTCAATTTCAATCTGTGCTACAAACTCATTTACCTTATTTTGTATACACCATACATTTGAGTACAGCACCATCAGTCCAGTATTGAGTGCTTCTCTTTCATTCCCTGTGCCTGAAATTAGATTCCTGACCCTTTCCATTCTCTCCATCCTATTACTTGTTCTGGAACCTTGAAGAACCTCTGCTGAGTACTCTGCCCTTTAACATTGTCTAAAATTTTCCACGCAATTGAACCCACCACCCCCACCCATTCAGCTTAGAGACCTTTCCACAGCCCTAGTTATGTGATTCACCAGGACTATGGTCCCAACATGATTCAAGTGGAGCCCATTCCCTTGGCACAGCTCCCTCCTTCCCTAGTACCAGTGCCAATGTCCCATGAATTTGAGCTTGTTTCTCCGCCACCAACCTTTGAGCCATGTGTTTGCCTCTTGTTGATCCTGTGCCAATTTGCTTGTGGCTCAGGTAGTAATTGGAGATCATTACCCTATTGGCTCTGATTTTTAATTTAGCCCCTAGCTGCTCATATTACCTCTGCAGAACCTCTTTCCTGTTTCTATCTATATCGTTGGTCCCTATGTCCCCATATCATTTGTCCCAACAAGCCTCTGCATGCAGTAATTTCTCTTAAGCTCTTTTCATACTGTCTCAAGGACAATTTTAAATCAATGACCTCTTGTGACAGACAGTATAACATGGAAATTATCAGACTAGTTTTCCATAATACAGTCCATTTGATTGACTTCATTAAAAAGGAATGTCAGATAGGATGTATAATGGGAGATAAATTCAATGTCATCTGTTTTATGCTATTGCCCAAAGTTTAAATTAACCCCCTTGTCACTGAAATGTCTTGGGAGGTGATGGGCTATGCCTCACCTGTGTGTCACTTCTGGATTGAACATCATCTGTTACTTTGGTAACTTATTCTGATTTTTGAAATGGTGAGTATACCAAAATGTAAGTATTCCAAACCTGTTGGCGATCTGACTCATTCCTTTTAATAGTAAATTCCAGTTCTTATTATTTCTTGATGTTCTACAGTCTCCATATGTAATATGTGATTTTCTTACATGCTTGGTAGCGTTCTCATCTACAAGATAAAAATAGACCCACGGCAAATAAAAACCGAAAGAACTGCGGTTGCTGTAAATCCGGAACAAAAACAAAAGTTGCTAGAAAAGCTCAACAGGTCTGGCAGCATCTGTGAAGAAAAAATCAGAGTTAACGTTTCAGGTCCAGTGACCCTTCCTCAGAGGAACTGGACTCGAAACGTTAACTCTGATTTTTCTTCACAGATGCTGCCA
>JAHRHZ010000034.1:32334173-32355522 GCA_024137785.1 Ginglymostoma cirratum | reverse complement strand
TGGCAGCATCTGTGAAGAAAAATCAGAGTTAACGTTTCGAGTCCAGTTCCTCTGAGGAAGGGTCACTGGACCTGAAACGTTAACTCTGATTTTTTCTTCGCAGATGCTGCCAGACCTGCTGAGCTTTTCCAGCAACTTTTTGTCCCACAGCAAATAAAGTTTATTATTGTGCAGAATACATACATGTCCAACATGATACATGTTTGTCTGTTAATAGCCCGCGTATAGTTCCATTTAAAGGATGCTCATGATTGTATTTCAGATAACTGGCAAAACAAAAGCAGTAAGCCCTGGACAAACTCGGCAGGTCTGATAGTATCTGAGGAGACAGAAATAAAGTTACTGTTTTGATTCCAGCATCAGTCTAATTCAGAAATTGAACTTGAAAACTTAACTTTGTTTCTCTCTCCAACAGATGCCATCAGACTTGTTGAGTTTCTCCAGCACTTTCTCTTCTTATATCAGATTTTCAACATCTGCAGTTTTTTGCTTTTATTTTATAAACCTGGACTAACAGTCTGGCCTTAGCTTTTGTGAAGGCAGAGGAGGTCTCTGATTGTGACAAAATGGCGTCGAAGGTCAAATTTTGTAAGTTCAGCCCTGAACCCAGCACTCAGAATTATCACCAGGTGAGGATGGGAAGAAGCAGACAATGGAGAGAATTATCACCAGGTGAGGATGGGAAGAAGCAGACGATGGAGAGAAGTGGAGACAGTTTGTATGAGGTTTGTGAAGACAATCACACATGTTAAAGTTCAGGGGGTTTCATCCACGTCCAATTTTCACCCCTCGGATGATTCAGGAGAAGGTATAAGACTGCTGGTATTCTTTGAAGAGGCTAGATAACCTTATGGCTAGATCCAGGTGCACTTTTGGGAGGGATCAGCTGTCACTTGGTGGAGATGAAGTGGGCTTTGTTAGAGGTAACATAAAAATGAAAAATATAACTGTGGATGCTGGAAATCTGAAACAAAAACTGAATATGTTGGAGAAATTCAGCAGGGCCCAACAGCATCCATAGAGAGAAAAACAGAGTTAATGTTTTGAGTTCAATGATCCTTTGAAGTTCTGATGAAAGTTCACAGAACTTGAAAGATTAATCCTATTTTCCTGTCTAGAGATGCTGCCAGACCTGCTCAGTTTCTCCAGCATGTTTTGACTTTTTTTGGGAGAGGGAAAGTGCCTTTTAGACAACTCAAGTGCCTTTTGGGATTGTTAAAAAATAGACATTAATGTGCATAATTAGTGGATAAACTAATTGAAACTTTCAAGCTCATTGGAACTATGAAGCAGTCCAGTCGTTTAAATCACTTGTCCTTTAGCTTTTCAAGAAAACTACTGTTTAAGAGTCCTGCTATTTCACTTTGTCTTTTGACATAAACCAGAGGACTGTCATCAAAAAAATTGTTCTGCATGATGATTTCACAATCTATTATCATAGTGGGGTGCCCAACAGTTTCCAGTTTGATTGAGAGCTCCAAGTGCATATGAAGTCTTTGTAGTGGGGCTGTGAATATAAATGCTTGGATTAAGTTGTTGAAAGAAGTTCAATGTTGTGGATGGGGTTTTAATCAATGAGTGTTTTTTTTAAAATAAGCACACATGAAAAATGGAACTGTAATGAATTTTATCTGTCAGCTTGTGGCGAACGTTGAGAGAGTTGACATGGAAGGCTTATGAGCAATGGGTGGTTGTTGAGCTGGGATAGGTTGCCATGGAGGGTATGATGGTCCATGGGAATGGATTAGGCAGCATATGATTGTTTTGGCTGGTATGGATGTAGCATGGAGACTTTGTGAGGGAATGAGGGCTAGTTTTATTTAATTTCATTAATGGTCCCACAGCACAAAGGTGAGCCTTTCCCACAGCCTCCTTTGGCATTCAGCAGCCCTTGTGGCTGCCACCGAACTCTTTATAGGGACAGCATAGGAACAGACGTAGGCTATTCAGCCTGTTCAAGCATTCAATGAGATCATGGCTGATCAGTGGCCTAACTCCATATATCTGCCTTTGGCCATATCTCTTGGTACCTTGGCTTAACAAAACTGTAGGTATCTCAGATTTAAAAGTTAACACCTGATTCTGCATCAACTGTTGTTTTTGAAGACAGTTCCAAACATCTCCCACCCTTTGTGTGTAGAAGTGCTTCCTGACATCTCTCCTGAATGGTCTGGTCCTAATTCTCAGACTGTGTCCCCTAGCTCTAAAATTCCCAACCAAAAATGGTTTATCTACTATCTTTTTCTGTTAATGTCTTGAAAACTTTGATCAGATCATCCCTTCTAAATTATAGAGAATTCCTTCTCTTTACTATCGGTGTACAACAGTGTTATCATCTAGTAGATTTTAGGAGGGATTCCTAAGACCAAATGGATATAGTGATCAGGTATTTGTTGTATGTTATTTGGTTTTAGTTCCAACGACAGTCACTTTCATCTCCCCACAATGAAAAACTAACTCTCCGGCATGCTTCCTTCTCCTAAGTCAGGTTTCTGGAAATGGATATTTTCCCAACTCCGCAATCCTGACTGGGGAACAAAAACTCAAACTTTGGTGCAAGATTTTTATTGTGCATTCTATACCTAACCTCAGCCATGTTAACTCTCAGGCACATTTGCTAGAGTGGTACCTTTATTGCCTGTATTCTTGGAAGAATTTTACTTTTGTTACCTTATCATAAATTTACTATTGGGTTTGGTATCATATGTGCAGCAGATGTGTGATATAGATGTGCATAACACAAAGTTAACTGGAGTATTCAAAAGGGTCAAAACAAAGAAGGATTAGGAAAGTGTTGAAGATTGGAACAGGCATTAACTGTAGAAGATGGAAACCAAAAGAACTGCGAATGCTGTAAATCAGGAACAAAAACAAAGTTGCTGGAAAAGTTCAGTTGGTCTGGCAGCATCTGTGGAGGAGAAAACAGAGTTAACATTTTGGGTCCGGTGACCCTTCCTCAGAACTGTAGAAGATGGACTCAATATACTCAAATGTTGCACCCACTTTAATTATTCCTCTCATGCTATAGTGCTGGGGACTTTGGGGAGCTGGAAGGAGGAAGAAGCCTGCTGCTGCCACAAAAGGTCATGGTCAGGAATAGCTTTGGAGGCCAGCGTCAGGGTGTCGTGATATGATGTTAGATTCTATGCAGGAAGTAACAACCAGGCCAGGAGAGGTGAATACAGTTGCACTTCTATCTACTGCCTGTTACAAATATACCCCTAATTTGGTCATGCCCCACCTCACTCTATGTTGTCACACCTACTCCATCACAATGCTCTTCAAACCCACTTATCTTTCAAGTGAATCTATGCTTCTCTTTCTCTCTTATCTTTACACGCCCATTTGTCCATCCATCTTGTCACTCATGCAATTTGAGTGAACTCTTCCTGTCACCTTCACCATATGCATTCTAACCATGAGATGCACACACATCATTATGTCACTCATGGGTCTGCACTTTCACTTGTTGCAGGAGAAACAAGCACAAAATGTGAGGGAAATGGAACGAACTGTGCTGATTCTGCACAGTTATCAAATATAGAGATCATAAAAAATAAAGTGCAGAGGATCAGTGGTATTAATAACTCGCCAGGTCATATGAGAAGTGAGAATCCTGCAACTCGAAGTGACAGTAATATATATCATTGACCCACATGTCACCCAACACTCAGTCAGGTGACTTGATTTCAGCAGCAAGTAAGATATGATAATCTCCATAATCCCCTTTGATTAGTTCTTACTGTGCCAATACAAATTTGTTTCTTTTCTCTGTCTGGGCTTTTGCTTGTCCTGTTGTACTGTAACAGGAGGAGTGTGCTGGTTATCAAGCTCTAAAAATCCATGAGACATCCAAAAGTATAAATATCCAATTGATTCACTAAGGTGGTTAAATTACTGTCCTTCTTCTCTTATCTAGGCCAAAAAAGACTCCTACCATATTTATTATGAACAAACTTAGACTTTAACAAGTGGAACAAATCACTACTATAGTTGCATATTTAAACAATAACACCTTTTAATCTGAACACACACACACACACACACACACACACACATTCAAACAAAGACAGGATGCGATGGGACATACAGCTCTGCAGACTTACTATGGGTGAGAAAAAAAAGACTGTATCATGATTTCAAAAGTCAAAGGTCTAATGAGGTAATTTTCTCACAACTCGTTCATTTTTCACTGACAAGGTCACATTACTTTTAGTCTCAGAGTTGTGAAATCCCCAGTTCAGATTACCTGGCCGGGAAGCTAGTCAGTTAGACCAGGTGTGTTATTGAATTGAAAATTTAGTTTTCAGAGTCTATGAACGTTGCCTTTTACTCAAAGAGAGTGCGAGAGAGAGGGAGAGCTCTGCTTCCTTGTAAACCTCCACAAATGTAAGCGTGCTTTTACAGGAGAAAGAGAGATCTGTGTTTGCCATTGGCACTTTAGAAGTTTCTTTTCTATTGCACCCTGCACTGTGTGGAAAAACAGAAACTAACAGACTAAATGCTATTGCTAGACTACCCGCATCCCAATGCCGCTTCCCATGGTCTGCCTAGGAAAATTAACAATTCCATCTCATTTCTTTATGTCTAAGTAGCAATTCTTTTCCAAAGGTCATTTGACCTTTTGTAAACAATAAGTAAACATCTCAAGGCTAGTGAGTTGATATCACATGGCATCGCAAGTATGTCCTCTTCCAAGGCTAGAAAGGCCAACAAATGACAATCAATCATGACAATCAAATTAGTCTATGCAGGTCTTGAACATGGCCATGCAGAATCTTAGATGCCAGCATACGTGTTATCCTAAACACAAACAGGAAGTGGTGGAGAAACTCAGCATGTCTGGCAGCAACTGTGGAGAGAGAAGCAGAGTTAACGTTTCAAGTCTAGTAACCATTCATCAGAACTATAGGCCTTGTTGTGTCACTTGGCAAGCTGCTGTCCAGCAGACTGATGGAAGTGAAGTGTGATTGGGCCATGACAAGACAATGGTGAAAGGAGACTAGAATTGAGGGCTCCCAACAAAGTGCCCTCATGTCTCACCTGTTTCAGATCCAGGTCCGACAGCTTTTTGTTGGGGCCCTCACATGCTTCAAGTTCAGAAGCTATTAGCTAACATCATCACAGTGGTAAAAGCAGAAATGTAAGCAACCGTCTCTACCTCTGCTGAAACAATAGCTCTTATATTAGGCAAGGGAGGTGGAAAAAGTAAAATGTTGTAGTGGCACAGGGATATTCCCATCGGTGTTTGACCAAATAAAGATTTAATGTGTTTTAGTAAAATTGCATCAATTTATCACTTTGCATCACTTCCCATGTTGCCCTTTTTCATTTCCAGATGGCAAATAAACTTCTCAGTTGATGATTGGATGGTCTGAATTGGCAGGGGAATGCGCAATAAGTTGTTGTTTGGTGATAACTTGCTTTTAGCTCATGGGATTCGCAATGTGTTGATTGGCATGGAGAGTGGCAGTTGGATGTGCTTGTTATATTGGTCTAAAGTTAGTGGCTAATTGTGCTTTGTAGTCATAAAGGCAATAATCTCTCTCCCCTTCCTGTTTCTCTTGCTCTTTTTACTTTTCCTCTGCAGATAATGTGTGCTCAGTACCTCAGCGTGCATCACTTCTGCACAATGTTGTTTAGAATACAGCACTTGACAATTACTCTAGGGATTCTGCTAGTGTGTACAGACGGGCACTGCCCAGGCACTGAGACCAATCTTGATTATATTGAACTCTTGCTCAATGACACACCACTATTGGATTTGTAACTGCTTTCTTCCGTGAGGTCTGAGCTATCCTGCTGACTGTCAGTTTTATGCTTTTCTTCCTATCCCAGAGGCCTACAGCACAGAAGAAGTCCCTTCTTGAATCTACAATGGTCAAAAACAGCCACCTAACAATTCTAATCCCATTTTCCAGTACTTGGACCATAGTTTTGTATGCCTTGGCAATGCTAGTGTACATCTAAATACTTCTTAAATGTTATGAGGGTTTCCACCTCTGCCATCCTCATCGGGAGTGAGTTCCAGATTCTTACCAGCCTCTTGAGTGAAACAACAAATTCCTCACATCTACTGTAAACCTGCTGTCCCTTTCCAGAGATCTATGCCCTTGGTCATTGACCCATTCATCATGGGGAATAGTTCCTTCCTATATACCCTATCTGTGCCCCTCATAATTTTATACATCTCAATCATGTCCCCTCTCAGCCTCCTCTGTTCCAATGAAAATAATTCCAGTCTATCCAATCGCTCTTCATAACTGGAACTCCCCAGCCCAGGCAACATCTTGGTAAGTCTCCTCTGCACCCTCTCCAGTGCTGTCACATCTCTCCTATAATGTGGATTCCAGAACTGCATACATTAGTTCTGGCCCTAACCAACATTTTATACAGTTTAAGTATAACCTTCCTGCTGTTAAACTCTATACCTTGGCTAATAAAGGCAAATGTCCCAGTGGCCTGTAATCTAAAGTTATCCTCCTCACTATTCACCTCCACACCAGTTTTCACGTTATCCATGAACTTAATGATCAACCCTCCTATATTCCTAAAAATGTTTATATATGCTACAAACAACAAGGGCCCCAACACTGATTCTTATGGAACCCCACTGGACACAGACTTCAAATCACAAAAACACCCTTCAAATATTATCCCCTGCTTCATGCCATTCAGCCAATTCTGGGTCTAATGAGTCAAATTTCCTTGGATCCCCTTGGCTCTTAACTTTGCTATCAGTATCCTATGCAGAACTTTATCAAAAGTATTGCTGAAGTCCACGTAAACGATGGTGAGTGTATTCCCCTCATTTACTCATCTGTTCATCGCTTTGAAAATTCAATCAATTTGGTCAGACCTGAACTCCCCTTTATGAAAACTTGCTTACTATTCTTGGTTAATTTCTGCCTGTCCCAAGCACAAATTAATTCTGTCCCGCAGAATTTTTCCAATAGTTTCCCTGGCTGAGTTTAGACTGACTGGCCTGTAATTTCTTGGTTTATCACTTATTCCTGTATTACAATATGCGACCGGAATATTCCATGCATTCTGGAGTAAGCAAGTGAAATATCCCTCTCCTTTCCTTATGTGTTGGTATGCAACTAACATACTCAGTGCACCATCTCTGCAAATTATGTTCTATGATGTAGGCTCGACTAAGTTCAATCTTAGAAGGTGCAGATGTGGCCCAATTCATTACATGGTTCTGGTCCTAAATTAAGTACTTACGTAATTACATCAATATGCACTTCAATGGGTGTCGTGTAGTTATGATGTATTGGTTGGTAATTCGAATATAATTTTAATTCAGTCTTTCCATTCTTTTCCACCACTTCCTGTGCATCATTACCTGATTGAACTGTATTTTTAGCCTTCTCCAACACTTCTATTTCTTTTACAATCCCTAAATCTCATTGATTTTTTTTATTCATTAACGGGATGAGGGCGTCACTGGTTCGGCAGCATTTATTGCTCGTCCCTAATTGCCCAGAGGGCAGTTCAGAGTCAACCACATTGCTGTGGGTCTGGAGTCACATGTAATCCAGACCAGGTAAGGATGGCAGTTTCCTTCCCTAATGGACATTAGTGAACCAGATGGGTTTTTCTGACAATCGGTGATGGATTCAGGGTCATCATTAGATTCTTAATTCCAGATTTTTTTTTTATTGAGTCAAAATTCCACTATCTGCTGTGACGGATTTTGAACCCAGGTCCCCAGGACGTTATCTGGGTCTCTGTATTAACAGTCAGCAATTATACCACTAGGCCATCACCATGGAAATAGAAATTTAGTGTCTTTGTTCAGTAAGATCTCAGATGTCCCAACCCCTTATCATCTTGTTGTCACTTTACACTATTGTAAATTACGGTACAAAATATTTAATATTGAACTGTGCGGGACAATGTCAGACCAGCTGAGTACACTGCAGAATTGACGACGAGACCATAAGACGTAGAGGTAAAGCCTTCTCGAGTTTGCTCGACTTTCAGTGAGATCATAGCTGATCTGATAATCCTCAACTTTATTTTCCTGGCTTTTCCCCATAACCCTCGATTTTGTTACTGATTAAGAATCTGTTGATCTCAGCCTTGAATATTTAACAACCCAGTCTCTGTCGTCTGAAAACCTGAACTCACAATTCTACTACCACTATCTCTGTAGTCTGCTGTGTTAAAGAACACCATGGATTCACTACCCTTCTAGGAGAGCAAATTTCTGTCCTATTTGGGCAACCCCTTACTCTAAGTTTATGTCCTCTGGTCCCAGACAATGTTGCCTATAGGCTGTATGAGCTTGTGCATGTGCAGCCACTCCAGTTCTGTGCATGACGATCAGTATCAGCATGACAATCACGGCATTGACTTCGTTTCTGCAAGTTGCTGCTGCACAGAAGCCTCATGGGCCCACGCAGCCACAAAGAAAATTAAAAGGAATGCTGGTCCTAGACTCTCCCGATGTCCCAATCCATTGAGACTGGGGAATTGGAATCTAATAAATCATCCTTTGATAAAATGAGATTTTCATCAAAAAGGGTTTGCTTAGTGACTAATTATTGTTTTCTAGCAAGGATTGAATGACACTGTTTACCACTGAATGGATAAACTCTTTGACAGGAATGTGGAATTATTATCCTGAAGTAGTTTAGGATAGGCTTAGTATGATTCAGTGAATAATAGATTAAATAAATGCTTTGAAGGCTTGACATTCAATAAAATGACAGCTGAATTTACAGAGGTTTTGAAATGTGTTTTATTCCTTCCTGTGCAAAATAAAACTAAACTGCCTTCTTTCTGAGCAGATATATTTTAAATACAGTTTATGAACTAATATATATATTGATTTACTTTTTGTACTGGTGATTTGGAGGGCATTTTGAATGCCAAAATAATATTTGCAGAGCACAACTCATTTTACTGTCTGCTTCTTGTACTGGGTGAACCATTTTAATACTAACGTGCCTGCTTGAAACAGTAGGACTATATATGACACCTTTGTAGTTAATGCAGTACAACAATAATCAAGAATTTGTAAAAAGTATTTTTGTTACCCTTTCATGTAATAATTACAACATTGTAGGATTAGAACAGTATCAAGAACATCTTTTTTGTTGACGTACCCATCTGCCTGTTCAGTATAAAGTAGGAATGTTGCCATGTTACCATGCCATGATTCTTTTCTAATTTTTATAATAAGACTAATACTAAGCTGTTAAAAAAGTGACAATGCTGAAGTAACCAAAGAAGTCACCAAATCATTGCAAAAGATCAGATACATACATGGAAAACAAGACCTGAGACAGGGAATGAAAACAGAAATTGCTGGAAAAACTCAGTAGGTCTGGCAGCACCTGTAGAGAGAAATCAGAATTAACATTTCAAATCCAATGACTGTTTTTCAGAACAGAGATAGGGAGCTGTTTTTGAGACGATCTGAACAGAAGAGTATGGTTCAGCAGGAGGCATGCGTTAGCAGTAAGTGTTATGCGATTATGATCTCTTATGACTTTCAGTGCCAATTTGGTTATGACGATGGACTGCTTGAGGAGGATTCAGTATCTCCTTCTCCTCATAAACCTTTGCTTGTTATGAATATGGAAAGGAAAACTTTCTCAAAATATTTCCCATGTTGTGGCTTTAAATGGAGTCACTTTCTGTTATTGGTAAGGTTTCCTTCTGAAGACATGTTTGTTTAACTACAATAGGCTACAACACAATACAGTTGACACTGATATATCTGTAGCACAGCGAACTGTAAAAGTATTTCCAGGCATGTGGCATCAAAAACATCATGAAGAAGATCTGTTTGTATTTGTGACTTCTTCCGGCATAGACACGGGAAATCTATACAAAGAGTAAAATAGGTTGCAGTGAATTGTGAGGCTGGAAGTCAGACTAGTAGCTGTTATTGCTACATATCATAACAGTAAAGTAGGAACAGTTCATCATTCTTTTCAAAATCTGGAGATTACATTAGTCTTTGTTGTATCACTTCTCATTGTTAATATATGATAATTGTATATTTGTGACATTGTTTTATATTTTTAAAATCAATATAGCTGCATGGATATATTTTAGAATTTATATCAGGTGAAGGAGTTTATAGTGGCATTGAACATGAGCACGTACTCCATGGTACATGAAAACATCAACCCTGGCTGTCATTTGAACATTGCAATAGGATTAGACCAATAAGTCTCCTGTGATCTATATATTATTGTTCTCATTTATAAACACGGTTGTAAATTCTTTTGACGGTTCTTTTTTTTAAAAAAATCAGCATGGTGCAGTGCTGTCATTTGGACATGCTGTGCAAAGCAGGACTGGACAGTGCATCAATTTTATGATATAGGACTTGAAGGTTTATTGGATCTGTGACTTGGGGGCCCAGATCACCAACTTATTTTTCTGGTTTACTACAATAAGATTTTCTCCACTTACAGTCAGAATTTCAGATAACTAATGACAATTATTCGACATTTCACTTGTGAGAAACACAAGTGATCTCAGCATAAATTAGTTACGATTTAACAATCTTACGCATTATAAAGTTGAATGTGATAGATAATCTGGCCTGATTGGTTATTGATGCATAACTGGTTTAGAATTACCTGTTGGTACTTCTGATGGTGGCAAACAGACTATTGAGTTTAGGTATGAGGCAGTAAACCATCTGGTATACAATGGACTCCAATCAGCATATCTCTCCATACCTGGAACATTCACAAATTATTTGATGTCTTTTACTCACTTTTGTATTCATTAGCTTCTTCTTGAATGCTATCTATTTATATTTTAATGAAGTAGATGAATAACTTTTCAAATGCAGGGTCTAACTGCCGCTGACAGAAATAAAAAAGATGCAGATTGTAGTTGCAATGAAGGACCGAAAACCATGCAGACACAAAATTTAATTATAGAGGAGACAGAGTCATGTTGGAACAAATAATCTCTTTTTGTGAGTGGAAAACCCTCATAATCCATTACTAATAAATTACAAGTGTGTTAAGAAGATTTTACTCATAATGGAAATCAAGTTGCTATTTTATTCTCTGACCCTTTCCTACTAAACACAATAGAGCCAAACTCACCATTGAAATTAGCACTAAGCATCCCACATCACCTACCACTTCTTGGAGGAAAGGGTGAGAAGGTGACCTACCCATCTTGAAATGCACAGGAGGGTCCTACAATTTCTATCCTGTTTGTTCTAGGTCAGTGGCTGAGTGCCAACTGCCTGGAACACATTTGCGGTAGCAACAAAAAGTTGTCATTGGCTAAATTATCAGCTCATTTATGCTGGCTGCTGGTGGCTTATTGTCAACATCTTGTTAGGAACCCTTGGATAAACAGCTGGAGTTCCCCACCTTTTCAGGCAGAGGATGAGTTTGAACATGAAACCCAGGGTCCAACAGTATGAATGGAACCTCCAAATTTAATTGTAAGATACAAATATTTGGAATATATGCCATACACGGTACATCAACTTGTGGCCATGTTGAGAAGCAACCTAAGCTGTGGTCCTTAAAGTAGCTCAAAACCATCTTCTTTTACTGTTTTTGTGGGCCCTGTTTGAGGAATTTGTAAGTCTGATCCCACTTTCATTTCATGCACTGCAGCAATCTGGTATTGTAGTTATATAAATGCAAGAAGATCTTGATGAATTATCATATTAATGACTTCAGTAACACTGATAATGAGTTTCAAATATCAGATTAAACTTAGAAATCCTATAAGAAGGTGCTGTGATTCAAATATTGAAATTAATTACTCACTTGTGTTCTGACTCAGGTATTCTTATTTGTATTCAAATTGATTGGTCAGTTACAGGGTGATTACAACCCTTCCCACCTACTTATGATGATTAATAGTTTTATTTTTCTTCTAGGGGTGTTGTCAGAGTTGACATAAATTTACAAAACGTGGACATTGACCAATGTTCAACTGAAGGATGGTTTGGAGGAACACACAAATGCAGGCTCAACAGCACGAAGGTAAAACTAAATGTACTTGTTGAAATGGGTCTCCCTTTGACAGGATAGCTAGAGGATTTACTTTCATAGTCATGGACGGTTTTAGATGTCAAATCAGCACTGAAAATGAAATCAAATAAAGCAATCCGACCCCACCACCAAAAACATTTTTCCCTTCCCACCCTTATCTGCCTTCCGGAGGGACCATTCTCTCCGGGACTCCCTTGTCTGCTCCACACTCCCCTCCAGCCCCACCACATCCGGCACTTTTCCCTGCAACCGCAGGAAGTGCTACACCTGCCCCTACACCTCCCCCCTCACCCCCATCCCAGGCCCCAAAAAGACTTTCCACATCAAGCAGATGTTCACCTGCACATCTGCTAATGTGGTATACTGCATCCGCTGTCCCCACAGTGGTCTCCTCTACACCGGGGAAACCAAGCGGAGGGGTGGGGACCACTTTGCAGAACACCTACGCTTGGTTCGCACTAAACAACTGCACCTCCCAGTCACGAACCATTTCAACTCCCCCTCCCATTCCGCAGGCGACATGTCCATCCTGGGCCTCTTGCAGTGCCACAATGATGCTACCAGAAGGTTGCAGGAAGAGCAACTCATATTCTGCTTGGGAACCCTGCAGCCTAATGGTATCAATGTGGACGTCACAAGCTTCAAAATCTCCCCTCCCCCAACCGCATCCCAAAACCAGCCCAGGTCGTCCCTGCATCCCTAACCTGACCTTCCTCCCACCTATCCCCTCCTCCCACCTCAAGCCCCACCCCCATCTCCTACCTACTAACCTTATCCCGCCCCCTTGACCTGTCCATGCTTCCTGGACAGACCTATCGCCTCCCTACCTACACTCACCTTTACTGGCTCTATCCCTGCCTCTTTGACCGGTTTGTCTCCTCCCCACCTATCCTCTCCTCTATCCATTTTCTATCTGCCTCCCCCTCTCCCTATTTATTTCAGAACCCTCTTCCCCTCCCCCATTTCTGATGAAGGGTCTAGGCCCGAAACGTCAAGCTTTCCTGCTCCTCTGATGCTGCTTGGCCTGCCGTGTTCATCCAGCTCCACACCTTGTTATCTCAGATTCTCCAGCATCAGCAGTTCCTATTATCTCTGAAATCACTTTATTGTTGTCTTGGTTGAACTTTTGTACACTAAAGTGTATATGTGTTATTATTCTTTATTTCATATGTTTAAAACATTATGAAAGTTTGGACTTCTCTTACAAATCTAAAGAGCTGTTGCTGATGATGTATAAATCACGTAGGTTATCACATAAGAAATGCAATGTCTAATTCTGGCAATCATCCTTGTGGTTAAGCTTGGAAACTATTGATAGCCTTTGTTCAAATGTTGCCTCCAACAATAAGAGCACCATTTAAAGTTGGTCTGTACGATAAATTACATACTGTCATTACTGTTGGAGATTTCATTGGACATTAGATGGAGTGTATAAGTCATTCTTCTGTTGGGAATAAAGTTCAAACTTGCCACAAACAATAACAAATTGCTGCAGAAGATCAGCAGGTCTGGCAGCATCTGTGGAGAAAAAGCAGAGGGAAGGTTTCAGGTCAAGTGACTCTTTATCAGAGCAGATCTACTGTCTTGGAATTTAGAGGGAAGACATTCAGCCAGTTTTCTTTCTTATAACTGTGAAAGTGTCAAAGTGAACCTGTGGTGACATTAACAGTCTGAATTACTACCTTCTTGTCTGCCATAAATATTCCTCAGAAAAGACTGCCACAGGGATACAAAACTTACCTTGAAATATGCCTTTTTTTTGTTTATATGGGTAAACATGTGAAATGCAACCTGATGTGTACCGTGAAGAGTCAATGAACCTGTGGTGACCATAAACAATTTAAGTTCCCACTTCTTTTTGTCTGCCAGCTATACAGTATCATGAACTCCAAATGCTCAGATATGCTTTTCAACATGTCTGTATTGCGCAAATGGAAATTAAACTAGAAAAACAATATTGTTTTTGAGGAATGATCATTGAAAAAGCCTCAAAAGGAACAAAAGGGTGAGGCAGAATATCTTGACCTTTCACAAATCATTTTTCTCCTTCAATTCACTGCTTATTCAGATAAAAAAAATCTACTTCCTGAGTGGGAAAGATATGAGAATCAGTTTTTAGGATTAAATATTAGTTGTTATTCTTCATTGATTTTGAAGGATGTAGATCAAAATGTGTGTCTATTCGTTATTTATTAGATAACTTTAGGTCTCCACTGTCACAAGCAGGAAGGAAAAATATTGACAAATTGTGATGCAAATATGTCAGTACTTACTTCAAGGTTAAAATTATTGCTAAACAACTATGCATATTTGTTTATTCAGCAATGAAAGGTGCAAAGTAACATGATTAAAACTTAAGAACTGAGATTTTGGTAATCAGAAAATGACATATTATGAACACCTTTTAAAAATTTGGTCTATTGGACTGGAATGTTAGCGTATCACAAATGTGCATTTGAAACAAGAACACATGACTGTTCTGATCCACCATTATGAAGGCTTGGCAGGGCATCCAGTATCATGAATTTTTAAAGCTAACACTTTGTCTTACACTGGCATTAAGGAGGCATGAAATCAGATGTATTTAAGTCGGAGTCTTAAAGACACCAGGTATTGGGTAGAACAGGCTTGAAAGGGCAAGTCGTTCCTTCTCACTCTGGATTCTCTTCTGTTTTCATCAATAATAAAAAAGAAATAGAAAATTGTGTTAATATGAACCAGTAGGAAACTTCAGGCTTTGATGTTGAAGGTTTTGGATATGGGAGAAAGCCTGTAAGTGTGGTGGAAGGAGAGAAATCTACTACTTTTAAGTGAGCTTGCTGGTATTTACTAATTGATTTATCTTTAAACATTAATACACAAAGTCCCTATGTTATTTAACCAATTTTGCAACTAGGCCTAGCAATTGAAGCAATTTGTGTTGGAATTTCATATTTTTCAGGTTCTTTTCTTGCAGTCTGAGGGAATACGTTGTTTCAACAGCTCTCTGTGAATCTGATTCTTATTCAATGAATGTTTGTAAGAACAGTGTTGCAGGTTGAATTATTCATGAATTGTAGGAATTCTTGAATAACAAGACACATGGCCTGTGGAATTTGGACAAACTGTGTAATTAGTTACTATCTGAGGTGTTTTGTGTTCATTTCATGAGGCCAACCATTTCATGAGCTGTCCAATAGCTGTTAACAGTCATCTGCCAAAGGAACAAAATGAAAATTGTTCTTTTGGCAAAGATAATAGATTAATAAAAAAGGCTACTTCTTTCTTGGGTTGCTAACAAGGAGCTAAATCAGTATGATTTTTCAAATGATCTTTAAAAGCTAGTGAACAGTGTTTAAGCCTGTAATTCCACAACAAGGAAGGAGAATTTTCCATTTTTTTTATCATAGTCAAGAAAGGAGTTGTATGCTGATGCTTTGCAGTTGACAGGGTTACTTGTATTTGTCTGTAAATATGGCTATTGAGGTGTAAGCATGCATGAAAATTATCCATCTCCTGTTAGATAGAAGTCAATACTTGGTTAAATTAGTAATACTCACTGTGATGATGTCATGAACACTTAGTGAGAAAGTAAAATGGGGTCTTATGGGAAGCAAAGTGAAGACTAGGTCCTCCCAGTCTCTATAGCGAAGTCGAATCTGTTTTTATAATCTGCAAATAGTTACAGAAGTACAGTTAACCAAACCGTGTTTATGCTAGAAAACACTTCTTGTTAAACCAGAAGGTAGCCACACACACACACACCCACCCACCACAAACACTTAAAATTTACAGATGACAGCATACGCTGCATGGTGATTAGTACGCAATCTGGAGATCTAATTTAGTAGCATTACTGTCAAGGAGGCAATTGCACTGGTAAGTCAGAGGATTAAGGAAAACAGATACTGCTGATTGGTGGCTATGAACCCCCAAAAAGCTTATGGCAACACTCATCGCTGAAGGGTACATCAGAGAAAGACACAGGAAACATTTAAGATTTCATGAGAGATTCACTGGAATAGAGGAAATCTGCAGCTCCATGGCAGAGGTACAGGCTTCATTTCATAATGGTCATCAGGCAATCGAATAGGTACCAAGGTTGCATGAGTCAAAGCAATTAGTCCCAGTCCCTCCGTCTCCATTGCATCTGTTCTGATGAGGCCAACTTCAATGAGGTGGGCCTCCAAAATGTCCACCTTCTTCCTCAACCATGGATTCCCCAGCGCTACAGTTAACAGGGCCCTCAGCCAGTTCTGATCCATCTCTGGCATTTCAGCCATCACCCCCTCTCTTCACTCCCACAACAGCTTTAAGGTCCCCCTTGTTCTTACCTGCCACCCCACCAGCATCCACATCCAGAAGGTCATTAGCCACCATCTCCAGCAAGATGCCACCACTAGACACATATTCCACTTCCCTCCCTTGTCAGCCTTCCACAAGGCCCGTTCCCTCCACTCCTCCTTCACTTCCAACACCACCCCCAACCACACACATAGCCCCATGGAATCTTCCCTTGCAACTGCAGAAGGAGTAACACCTATCCATTTACTTCTGCTCTCCTCAGCATCCAAGGGCCCAAACACACCTTCCAGGTGAAGCAGTGCTTTACCTGCACGTCAGTCAATCTAGTTGACTCTATTCCCTGCTCAAAATGTGGTCTCCTCTACTCTGAGGAAACAAAGCATAGACTGAGTGACCACTTCACAGAACACCGATGTTCTGCCTGCAAAAATGACCTTGAGCCTCCAGTTGCCTGCCATTTCAATGCATGACCTTGTCCTCTGGCCAACATTTCTGTCTCAGGCTTGCTGCAGTGCTCCAGCAAGACTCAGCTCAAGCTGGAAGAACTTGGGAACTCTACAGCCTTCTGGACTCAATATGGAGTTCAACAATTTCAGGGCTTGAGGTACCTTCTCGCATGTCCTTACACCCATCTCCACATACTAGGCCTTGTAAACACATGCAATAAAAGCAGAAATTGCTGGAAAAGTTCAGCAAGTCTGGCAGCATCTGTAAAGAGAAATCAGAGTTAACATTTCAGGTCCAGTGACCTTTCCTCAGAACCTCAGCATGAAAACGTAACTGTTCTGAAGAAGGGTCACCAGACCCGAAACGTTAACTCTGAGTTCTCTTCCTAGACGCTGCCAGGCCTGTTGAACTTTTCCAGCAATTTCTGTCAGGCCGGGTTCTGAAGAAGGATCCTGACCCAAAACGTCAACTTTCCTTCTCTTCTGATGCTGCCTGGCCTGCTGTGTTCCTCCAGCTCCACATACAAACTATTGTTAGCCGCTTATTGTCCCCATCAACAGCTATTAATTCTCCTAGGTTGACTGTTGTCCATCTAACTGTTTTGCTCTCTCTTTGGGCTCTATCTCCACCTATCATTTATTCCTTCCGCCCCTCCCCCCACACCCTGTCTTCTGCATAAAAAAACAACTTTTTCCTAGCTACCATCAGTTCTGAAGAAGGGTCACTGTACTTGAAATGTTAACTCTGATTTCTCTTCATAGATGTTGCCAGACCTGCTGAGTTTTTCCAGCAATTTCTGTTTTGTTTCTAATTTCCAGCATCTGCAGTTCTTTTGGTTTTTGTTTTATAATTCTAAAGAAATCCATTCTGATGGTGTGTGAAGCAGCAGTCTTGAAATAAAACTGATTTAATCCTAAAATGTGAAGATTAAACTTGACACTGGAGATGTTTGGAATTCATTCTATTCTGAAAGGTACTGAACTACAAAAAGCACACATGATACCAATGCAGCAGATACAAAGACAACGGATACTAAAAGTCCTGAAGAAGAGTTAGACTTGAAATGTTGACTGCTCCTTTCCTCCAGATGCTGCTTGGCCTGCTGTGTTCTTCCAGCCTCCAGTTTGTCGATCTTGGATTCGAGCATCTGCAATTATTTTGTCTTATGTATTTAAATGCTGAAATGACTAGGAAGGGACACGTTCAAATATACTATCCAGCCTCCTTACCTTCCAACAAAATCATCCTCATCACACATTGTTAATACCTTACCATGCAAGAAGGAATCTTCAGGTAACAGAATTGGAGAAATGAAGAAGTTGGTTTCACCAATAATTCAAGTGCTGAGACAAAATATGAAAATCTAAAACAAGCAACAATTTGTAATAAAAGTATAGCTACTGCAGTACTAATCTACAGGCAAATTGAGAACAAAGATCCATTAACCACATGGACAACGGCATTGGAGAAGAGGGGAGTAAAGTCTAAAGATTCATGTGCTGTCAAGTGGTGCAGTGGTAGTGTCCCCATCCCTGGCCTGGGAGGCCCAGGTTTAAGTCTCAGGAGGTGTGTAATAACATTTTTGAACAATTTGAATGAGAAATTAGGTTAATTAAAAAAAAAAGAAATATGCGCTCATACAGTAAGGGAGGATGTCCTCCATAAAGGAAATGTCAAATTAAGAGTCTTTCTTTCAGAAGAGAATGTCAGATAGTTAGAAAGTTGTCCAACCCAAAAATCTTCTACTCGACAGACTAACGTTCCTCTAAGTCTGAAAATTTGGGAAGAATAATCAAACCTCTAGACCATCTGAATTTATAGAGTCAGAGACTTGGGGAGATGGGTAATGATAAGTGCAACCGTACAAACAAATGCATGACAGCAATTATTAACAGAGAAAATAAAAAACTTGGGGGAACATATTGTGTGTGAGTCTGAAGGGTTCTGAAACAGTTAATACTTGATTGATTGCATTAGCACCATTCACTTTGATAATATCCTGAGAGCTTGGTCAGAGAGTAAAATGGGGTCTCATGTGAGTCAGATGTAAGGTTAGGTCCTCCCAATAATCTCTGTAGTAGTGTGGAATATATTCTTGTAGCCCGTAAATAGTTGCAGAAATACAATGAGTTAGTTGTTCCCTCTACAAGATGCTTCTTGTTAGGACAGTAGGTGTATAGAACATAGAACATAGAACAAAGAACAAGTCCTTTGCTCCACCATGTCCGTGCTGGCTGTGAAGCCATTCCAAACTAATCACATCTGCCTCCACATGGTCCATATCTCTCAATTTTCTGCCTGTTCATGTGTCTGCCTGAATGCCTCTTGAATGTTACCATAGTATCAGCTTCTACCACTTCCTCTGGCAGTGTGTTTCAGGCACCTACCATCCTCTGTAATAAAAAACTGCCTGATACATCATCTATAAATCTTTCCCCTTTCACTTTAAACCTATGCCCCCTTGTATTTGACATTTACACCCTGGGAAAGAGACTCGAACTATCCACTGTATTAATGCCTCTCATAATATTATATACTTCCATCAGATTGCCCCTCAGCTTCTGACACTCCAAAGCAATCCAAGTGTGTCCCATCTATTCTTGTAACAAATATACTCCAATCAAGACAATATCCTGATAAAACCGCTTTCGCACCCTCTCCAAAGCCTCCACATTGCATCCTATAGTGCAGCGACTAGAACTGCATACAATATTACAAATGTAGTCTAACTAAAAGTTTTGTACACCTTGAAACATGACTTTCCAATTTTTACCCTCAGTACCTCGACCTGAGAGTGCAAGCATGCCATATGCTTTCTTTACCAGCTTATTTATTTGCGTTGCCACATTCATTGAGCTATTAAATTAGCTTGCCACTCCTTGGCCCATCTGATCAAGATCCCATTGGACTCGGAGGTAGCCTTCTTTGCTGTTCACTACACCTCCAATTCTGGTGTCATCTGCAAACTTAATAACCATACCTCCTATGTTCACATCCAAATTATTTATATAAAAAAAATGAAAAGCAGTGGACCCTTGTGGCACACCGGTTGTCCTAGACCCCCAGTCTGAAAAGTATTTAGTTAAGAACAACGCCAAAGGACACGAAGGCTTGAGCATAGATCATTGACTTGCTCTCCAGGCATGAGATGCTTAGCTAGGATGATTAAAGAGGACAATGGAGCAATAATAATAAATCAATTTCTATATTTCAGATTTATTAGTTCTTAAGGTTCTGAAGCTAACAAAGGTTAGTACTGTTAAAATTCCAGTTTTTGTGGGCAGTGTGGACAGTTTAGAATGCAAGTAGGCAGTTAAGCCATATTATGGTAAAGTTCATTGCATTGGAAATTACAACACCATTTTGTTTGAGAAGATCAGATTGGGTTCCTAGACAGAAACTATTTCCATTTCTTGGGAGAGCCTATGCCCAGTGAACATAATACAGAAATTAGAAACTGACCTTTGAGGAAGTTCAGAAATCTCTCCTGCAAACTACAATTGATACTAAAGCAATAGTTAATTTTAAAACTGGGATTATTTGATTTTTGCTATCCACAATGTACGAAGGGAAGTGGGGCGAAAGCAAGTATATGGAGGTAGCTATGTGCTCATTGATGAAATTGTGCTTGAAGGGGCTACGTGAGGTCACCTGGAATACTGTGAACAACTTTAGTTCTCTCGTCAAAGGAAAAATATGCTGGCATGGGAGGCAGTCCAAAGAGTATTCACTACATTAATCCTGCGAATGGTGGGATTTTCTTATGAAGGGACGTTGCGTAGGTCGGGCCTGTTCTCATTGGAGTTTAGAAGAATGAGATGTGACCTAATTGAAACAAACAAAATTCTTAGGGGGCTTGACATGACAGCAGCTAAGAGTTTATTTCCCCTCCTGAGAGAGTCTAGGACCCAGAGGGCATACTTTGAGAGAAAGGGGTTGCCCAGTTACAAAAGAGATGAAGAATTTCTGCTTTCAGAGGATAGTGAATTTGTGGTATTCTTTACTGTAGAAGGCTGTTAAGGCTGGGTTGTTAAGTGTATTCATTGCTGAGATAGATAGAATTTTAATCAATAAGGGAATTGAGGGATATGGGAAAAAGGCAGGAAAGTAGAGTTGGGGATTATCAGATCAGCCACGATCTCACCGAATGGTGGGGAAGACTGGATGAGCCACATAATTCTGCTCCTATGTCTTGATTCCTAAATCTTCAGAATACTTATGTATCTGTCGATCATCAGCAGAATTTCACACAGGCTACTAAATAGTCAATGCTCATTGAAGCGGATCTGGAGACAGTGGGATTTGAAAATAAAAGGAAAGCCTATTAGCTCAGATTCACGACATGATTATGTAAGAATCCAAGTGACTATGTAAATGGTTACCTGTCAAGCTATGGCAGAATTGGGATATCTCCTGAGTCCAGAGGCTCTCTTTGAAATGGTGGCAACCTACCAATGGCAAGCAAGGTACACATTGAAGTCAGAGGCTTTATCCCATGTTGAAGAGTCTGCTCCATCGGCTGATCACTGACACAGGGAGGAGGGCTCCCCCTCATGTCTTACAGCCCAGTGCCTTCTTGCCCTTATGTTCACTCATGTTATGGTCAGAACTAGAGG
>JAHRHZ010000034.1:32245972-32329173 GCA_024137785.1 Ginglymostoma cirratum | reverse complement strand
CCTGCTCCTCTGATGCTGCTTGGCCTGCTGTATTCATCCAGCTCTACACCTTGTTATCTCAGATTCTCCAGCATTGGCAGTTCCTACCATCTCTACTATGGTGCTATTCAGTAGATTATAGGCTTTACATTTATCTTAAGGTGTTAATTTCATTAGGCATGTAAATGCAATTGGGGAAGGAGGAAAGGGGAACAGAAAGAATCAGAAGGTTACAAGAGGAGTGAACATGGTGCTTGCCAAATATCTTTAGTCATATAAAAACCTGAAGGGGCATGACAGGGTAGATGCTGAAAGGAAGTTTCCTCTCATGGAGGTGCCTAAATCCAGGGGGCATAGTTTAAAAGACAGTTAGACATAGGAGCAGAAATGAATCCTTTAGCTCATTGAGTTTGCTCTGACATTCAATGTGATCATAACTGATGTGATAATCCTCAACTCCACATTCAGGTCTTTTTCCAATAACCCATGGTTCCCCTACTATAGAGTCATACAGTCTATGTCAGCTTTGAACATAATTAACAATCCAGTTTGTACAGCTCTCTGTGGCAAAGACTTCCATAGATTCACTACCTTCTGATGTAATTCTTCCTTATCTCTGTCTAAAATGGGTGGCTCTTTACGTAGAAGCACAGAAACATAGAAGATAGGAGCAGGAGGAGGCCATTCAGCCCTTCAAAGCCGGCTCTGCTATGCTTTACAATCATGGCTGATCGTCCAACTCAGTAGCCTAATCCTGCTTTCTCCCCATAACCTTTGATCCCGTTCTCCGAGTGCTACATCCAGTCACCTCTTGAATATATTCAATGTTTTGGCATCAACTACTTCCTGTGGTAATGAATTCCACAGGCTCACCACTCTTTGGGTGAAGAAATGTCTCCTCCCCTCTGTCCTAAATCATCTACCCCAAATCCTCATACTGTGACCCTTTGTTCTGGACACACCTACCATCAGGAACATCCTCCCTGCATCTACCCGGTCCAGTCCTTTTGGAATTTTATCAGTCTCCACGAGATGCCCCCTCATTTGACTGAACTCTGGCGAAAACAATCACAACCTCGTCAGTGTCTTCTCATACGTCAGACCCATCATCCCCGGAATCAGCCTGGTAAGCCTTCTCTGCACTCCCTCGAGAGCAAGAGCATCCTTCCTCAGAAAAGGAGACCAAAACTGCACACAATATTCCAGGTGTGGTCTCACCAAGGCTCTGTGCAACTGCAACAACATATCCCTGCTCCTGCACTTTAAACCTCTCACAATGAAGGCCAACATACCATTTGCCTTCTTTACCACCTGCTGCACCTGCATAATTCCTTTCAGTGACTGGTGCACCAGGACGCCCAGGTCCCACTGCACACTCCCCTCTCCCAATTTACAGCCATTCAGGTAGTAATCTTCCTCCTTGTTTTTGCTTCCGAGGTGAATAACCTCAAATTTATCCAAATTATACTGCATCTGCCATTGATTTGGACACTCACCCAAACTGTCGAGATCATGCTGAAGGATCTCTGCATTGTCATCACCGTTCACATTTCTACCCAACTTTGTATCATCTGTAAACTTAGAGATGTTCCATTTTGTTCCCTCATCTAAATCATTAATATATTTGCACATTCTCCCCACGTCTGTGTGGGTTTCCTCCGAGTGCTCCATTTTCTTCCCACAGTCCAAAGGTGTGCAGGCTAGGTGGATTGGCCATGCTAAATTACCCATAGCGTTCAGGGATGTGTAGATTAGGTGGGTTATAGGGGCATGGGTCTGGGTCTGATGCTCTGAGAGTCGGTTTGGACTTGTTGGGCTGAAGGGCCTGTTTCCACACTGTAGGGATTTTAAGATTCTAAGGTTCTAAGATATATGGTGAATAGCTGGGGTCCCAGCACCGATCCCTGCGGCACCCCACTTGTTACTGCCTGCCAATTTGAAAAGGACCCATTAATTCCTACTTTTGTTTCCTCTCTGCCATCCAGTTTCCTACACATCTCAATACACTTCAATATTCTGGAGATTATACCCTCTGGTTCTGGACTCTCTCAAAAAGGAGATCAACTTCTTTGTATCTAACCTGTCAAGCTCCTGAGAATCTTGTGTTTCAAAATAAGGGGTCTCCTTTTAAGACAATAAAGAGATTTTTTTTTTCTCTTCCCCATAGCATGTTGGAGGTTGGGTCACTGAATACTTTTAAGGTAAGGTCAGAAGTCACACAACACCAGTTTATAGTCCAACAGGTTTATTTGAAATCACAAGCTTGTTGGACTGTCATATAATCCCTATGGGGTGAAATCAGCCATTCAGCCCGTTGAGTCCACAACGACCCTCCAAACAGCATCTTACCCAGACCCATTCTCATCCCATACCTGTAACTCTGCATTTCCCATTGGCTAATCCACCTAACCTGAACACTATAGGCAATTTAGCATGGCCAATACACCTAACCTGCACATCTTCTGACTGTGGGAAGAAACTGGAGCACCAAAGGAAACCTATGCAGACATGGGGAGAGTGAGCAAACTCCATATAGACAGTTGCCTAAGGGTGGAATCAAACCCAGCATCCTGGTGCCATGAGGCAGCAGTGCTAACCACTGAGCACTATACCACCCTGTACACTATGACCTGGTGTTGTGTGACTTCTGACCTTGTCCACTCCAGTCCAACACCAGCACTACCACATCATGGCTACTTTTAAGGTAGAAATAGGTTGACAGTCAAAAATCTAACGGTGGAGTAGGGTTGAAGGGCTGAGCAGTCTCCTCCTGCTCTTGCCAGAGGAAGTGGTGGAGGCTGGTCAAATTGCAACATTTAAAAGACATCTGGATGGGTACATGAATAGGAAGGGTTTAGAGGGATATAGGTTAAATGCTGGCAAATGGGACTAGATTAATTTAGGATATCTGTTCAGCATGGACAAGTTGGACCAAAAGGTCTGTTCCCATGCTGTGCAGTTCCTTGACTCCATGATTCATACTTTTGTGTAGGTCACACATCTACCAACTCAACTGCAGGGACTATGTTGCCAGGAAGACTAAAGGGACTGAAGGGAAATAAGAAATAGAGATAAACAGGAAATAGGAATAAAGTTGTAACACTTCATTTATGTTTCCATTTCATTGTTCTTCTTGGATTGTATCTGCACCCCTCCTAATAATGTAATGAATTATTTGTTAAGTGTTAAGTCTTCTTTCCAGTTTTTCAGTCAGGAGCCATTGCCTGTATTATAAATCCTGGATGTCTTAATGATCCCTACACAAGACATGAATCAAAACAAGATAAAATTAGAGCTTTTGCTCTTGTTTTTCTGATGCTGGCATCCCGCCGAGATTTGTGTAACACTTTACCACAGAAGAGAGACATTGTGCTAACAACAATACAATGGTATCAATCAACCCCAATGCATGCACAACCGTTTCCTAGGAATTTCTAACAGAATTTGCTTACTCTGTCTTTACACTTCAGCAGAAACTAAGTTTACTCACAAAAACAGATGTTTACTAAAGTTATCCCTGTGGCTCAGTGCAAGCATTGAGAGAAATTCCAGGCCTTTATACCTGTCTTTGTGCTGAGAAGTTGGCAGTAACTTGGCTTTGATGGATCTTTTGGGAAATGAATAGAATTGGGTTTATAAATATTTAATCATTATGTCAGCTGTTTTAAAGCAATTCTGGGCATGATGTACAGGTTTTACTTTTGCTGCAAAAGGTGCTGTGATTTTTGTTTAGGGGATATGAATTTGGGACAAAAGTCAGATATGCCAGAATTATGGCTGTTCTAAAATACACTCTAAATTTTGGTAAAATTGGATTCTACCAGTAGATGTGCCCTTTACCAAGTGATGTGTGCTGTCAGTGACAAGATAATGAAGATGGAAGCTATAATTTCATTATTTACAGCAGGATTGCTCCTGACCTAAAGGGCAATAGAAAGGTTACCATGAATTGTCAAGCAAGAGAGTTCACAGGCTCTGAATGTTCTTTCTGCAACCAGGAAGAGATTCTGTAAAATACCTCTCAATTTTGTGTTGCTATGATGAGGTCATTAAACTTCTTCCTGTATTGCAAAGAAGTGCTGGAGTTCAAAGAGATAATAATCGCTTGTTACGGCAACCACTCTCTTCCATAGGGAGCATGAGAACTTTAATGTCTGATTTTCCAATTCAAAATAAACCAATCTATACATTCATTATAAAAGGACATGCAGTCAGGTTGCCACTTTTCTATTTGGCTGCAGCAATATATTTAGGCCTTGTTCCCATGTATTTTACAATCATGATTGTCTTCCTGCAGCAAGCTGTATTCACCATTACCCCAGTTCTGTTCTGTTCTGTTCTTCTACCGGGCAACTTCTGTCTCCTTCTTCTTTTCAGTTCTTGCTAATTTGGGCCAATACTTTACCAACAATTTTTTGTAGGTATTTTAGATATTGTTTTAATGTGACTTCCAAACCTCAGCCTCTCATCTATGCAGAACAGGTTTCCCAAATTAAACTAGTCTCATTTGCCTATGTTCGGCCATATCCGTCGAAACCTTTCCTATTCATGTACCCAACCAAATGAGTTTTAAATATTGTAACATACCTGCATGAACCACTTTGTTAGGCAGTTCATTGCATTTACGTACCACCTTCTGTGTGAGAAAGTTGCGGGTCAGGTCCCTTTTAAATCTTTCCCCTCTCACTTTAAATCTATGCCATCCAGTTTTGACCTCCCCGACCCTGGGTAAACGGCCTTTCCTATTCCCCCATCTATGATTTTATAAACATCTATAAGATCACCCCTCAATCTCCTAAACTCCAGGGAAAGGAGTCTGAGCCCTTCCAGACTCTCCTTATCATTCTCAGTAAATGTGCCTTATCTGAAATCAGTGGTTACAAATCATAAGTGGAAAATTAGCTGATATTTTCTTCCCAATCCCTGAGATGTTGAAGCTATTTGTAACACCTCACCATCTGGCTGTGCTGTTAGCTGATTCCAAACAAATCAGAATTGAACCTCAGAAGTTTCGGCCTTTATATAGAGTCTTTGAGAGAGTTAAGGATCTTGTACTTACACCTCTGCAAGCAGGTTGAAACTTGTTGGACCAAGGAGACAAGCTTTATCAATAGCTCTTAATTTCTTTGTAATTTAGCTTCTCAAGCATGCAGCAGGGAACATCCACTTTATCTCACAATCTGAACTACACCACTGCATTAAATAGGTGATCAGCACACCCATTACATGATCCCAATTGACCTCAACAGTCAATTTCTGAGAGCTCAGGAATTTGAAGATTGCTGGCTTCCCTCACAGCCAGGTATCACTGATTGTATAAAAACCAAAAGAACTGCGGATGCTGTAAATTAGGAACAAAAACAAAAGTTGCTGGAAAAGCTCAGCAGGTCTGGCAGCACCTGTGAAGGAGAAAACAGAGTTAAAAGTTTGGACCCGGTGACCCTTCCTCAGAACCCAAGTTCTGAGTTCTGAGGAAGGGTCACCGGACCCGAACTGTTAACTCTGTTTTCTCCTTCACAGATGCTGCCAGACCTGCCGAGCTTTTCCAGCAACTTTGTTTTTGATCATTGACTGTATGCATGTTTCCATCAGGGCACTAGTAAGCAGCATTTTTCAGCACAAAAGGCTGCAAGACACCAATATTGTTATTTTTACGCATATATTCAACAATAATTTATCACATTAGACACAAGAATCTAGAGAGAAGTCATGAGAGGAAACTTCGGATCCATGGTGTGCTCCTCTTGCGCAATGTGGGAAATTAGAAGTGTTTCCAGGATCCCTGACAGTTGTGGCTATGAGCTAACTGTTTTTTGGAGTTGGAGCTGCAGTGGACTTACTGCAGACCGTCCACAATGCTGAGAATGTCATGGATAGAAGTTAAGCAAGATGGTCACACTGCAGGTGAGGTAGAAAGGGAACGGGTGACCATCAGACAAAGTAAAAAGGCTCAGGAAGGAAGTGCAGAAGTACCCTGTGGTCATCCCCCTCTCAAACAGATACCACCTTAGATGTTGTTCTGAGGAGAAAGCAGCATCAGCCAAGATTATGATACCGCGTGTGGCTCTGCTGTATAGAAGGGGAGAAAAATAAACAGCAGGTCTATAATAATAGGGGATTCAATAGTGAGGGGTATAGACAGGTGCTTCTGTAGCTGCAGACATGAATCTAGGATGATATGTTGCCTCCCTGGTGCCAGGGTCAGGGATGTCATGGAAAAGCTGCAGGACATTCTGGGAGTGGGAAGGTGAACAGCCGGCGGTCGTGGTGCACATAGGCAACAATGACATAGGTAAATAAAGGGATTAGGACCTGAAAGCTGAATATAGAAGTTTAGGAGATAAAGTGCATGACCTTAAACATAATAATCTCAGGATTACACCCAGTGCCACGTGCTAGTGAAAGCAGGAATAAGATGATAGATTAGATGAATGTGTGGCTGGAGAAATGGTGTACTGGGGAGGTGTTCAGATTCTTGAGCAGGTTGGGTGCGTACTCATGGAGTTTAGAAGAATAAGAGACAAGCTTATCAAATCATCAACAATTCTTAGAGGGCTTGACAGTGTAAATGCTATGAGGTTGTTTCCCCTTGTGTGAGAATGCAGGATAACGGACATAATTTCAGAGTTAGCAGTTACCCAGCTAAAACAGAGATGAGAAGGAATCTCTTTTCTCAAAGGGTAGTAAATCTGTGAAATTCTTCACCCGAGGGAGCTGACAAGGATAGGTCATTATATATATATTCAAGGCTGAGATAGACAGATTTTTAACCAGTAAAGGGATCAAATGTTCTGGTGAAAAGTCAGGAAACTTGTGTAAAGGATTATTGGATCACCTATGATCTCATTAAATGGTGAAGCAGAGTAGATGGACTGGATTTTCTGATGAAGGGTCTAGGCCCGAAACGTCAAGCTTTCCTGCTCGGCCTGCTGTGTTCATCCAGCCCCACACCTTGTTATCTCGGATTCTCCAGCATCTGCAGTACCTTTTATCTTAGATGGACTGAATAGTCTGTTTCCTGCCACTTCATATTATGGTCTTGAAGGCAAAGATGTACATTATAAAGTGAAGAGATAACAAGCGTGGGGCTGGATGAACACAGCAGGTCAAGCAGCATCATAGGAGCAGGAAAACTTGACATTTCGCTCTCGTTATAAAGTGAAGAATGTTTGCTGGGAGGAGTTGGTGTTTGCGCAAGTGCGAGGATGTGAAGAAAGAATATTGTGATGGGAATAAAGTCAAGGAAACGAATGTGTTTGGAATTAAAAAGATGCAGAGCAAGATGTGTCTGTTCCACTGAGGATTATTCACCAGCTGCTGTACTGAAAGGCCGGTTCATTTAAATGCTCCTCCCAAGCCAGTGGGAGCAGGAGTGCTTTTTAACTCCACTGTTTACCAATCATGCGTTCCCCACCCCCCTGGTCCCCATAATTTGGGTGCAGGTAACATGGTGGAATATAAAATTAGGAATATTTTACAACAGTTGTATAGAGCCTTGGTGAGACCACATCTGAGGGTCTGAGTACATATTCTTTTCTCTATATTTACATAAGGAAATAAATGCATTCGAAGCTGTCCAGCAAGTTTCCCTTGACTGTTACCCATGATTGGATTGGTTATCTTAGAGGAACAGGTTGGACGGGTTGGGCCTGTATCCATTGCATTGTAGAAGCATGAGAGATGATGTTATTGGAACGTGTAAGATCGCAAAGAAACTTGACAGGGTGGATAACACAATGTGGAGCTGGAGGAACACAGCAGGCCAGGCAGCATCAGAGGAGCAGGAAAGTTTACGTTTTGGGTCAGGACCCTTCATCAGAGGAGCAGGAATGTTGATGTTTCGGATCGGGAGCCTTCTTCAGAAGGAGGGACCCGACCCAAAATGCCAACTTTCCTACTCCTCTGATGCTGCCTGGCCTGCAGTGTACCTCCAGCTCCACATTGTGTTATTTCTGACTGCAGCATAGGCAGTTCTTACTATTTTTGACAGGGTGGTTACCTGTGGCAGAAGGGACAACTAAGAGATATAGTCTAACAATAAGGGATCTCCAAGTTAAAATGGAGTTGAAGAGAATTTTTTTTTCTGAGAATCACAAGAGATCAGTGGAGGTAGAGCCATTGAAAATCTTTTGGCGCAGCAGATTGAATCCCTTGTTAGTGAAGAAACCTAAGGTTATGGAAAATAGTCAGTAAGATAGATTTGACATCACAATCAGCTCAACTATGATCTTATTGAATGGCGGAGCAGGTTAGAGGAGCCAAATGGTCTACCCCTGCTCCTGATTTGTGTTTTTATTTGTGTGGGGCTTTCACTTTAAATGGGATCAATGTAATTTCACTGCCCGACTGCGTTCTTCCCTTTTTTAAAAATTGGCCAGGTCCTATTACACTAGTGCTTTCCTCTGATTTGGAGCATTATTTTGGTGCTAAGTCTTGATGGATCCCAACTGAAAAGATTTTTGGGGAAATTATGGCCTAGCAGCCTTATTGCTAGACCTTTAGTCCAGAATTTTAATGCCCTGGAAACCTGGGTTCAAATCCTGCCATGGCTGGTGGTGGAATTTGAATTTAAAAAATAATTAGAATCAAGAGTCTAATGATCATGAAACTGTTGTTAATTGACAGGAAACACTCATCTGATTCACCAATGTTCTTTAGGGTCTAGCCTGCAACCACATCCTGTGAATGAATAAAAAGGGCTAAGAATCTGTTTAAAAGCCAGAAGTGTAAAGTGTTAGTGCATTGCAGGAGCCTGCACATACACAAGGACTGATGAAAAGTTCATTTAAATGAGTGATCTCATAAAGAAAATCAAATGTCAAGCAGCCTGTGGTATCTTCTGCAAAATGTTCTCTCAATCTAGTTGCCGAAAGGAGCCATTCTATCCTGAACCATTTGTTAGCTCAAAATCACCTCTAATTACAGCTAGTCAGCAAGCCAGTCAACGAAGACCTGTTGTCAGTGGAAATCCTGATCCTCTGAACTTTTTTGGCTCCTAGAATGCCATGGGAATCTGCTCTGCCAGTCGTATCTAAATATGTAAATTAGATGACCTTGTATTGTGGGTAGAGGTCAGTTTTTAGCTCCTAAATGCACCTGTGTCAGGATTGCTTAGTGTTTGCAGGCAGTGTAGCTTCATCCTAAATGGTCAAAAGCATCCGTTTCCCAAGGACTTGCTGAATGTCACACACTGCAGTGTGTTTGTCTAAGATCTAAAACTGCCTGTTTTTCCATTGTGTTGTCAATCCTGGAAGATTTGTAGATAACAGGGAGGAGGAGATACACATTACATTCTCCAGAAGTCTGGTTGCAGCTGAATAACTGATTTTAAAGGTAATTGCGTGCATTGCATTCAATTACAGGAACATCATATTGAAGTACAGTGAAGAGTATTACAGTCAGCAGAACTGTTAAAAAGATTGTTACCTTTTGCTTGACCTGAATAGCCTCACTTGCAAATCTAGGACAATTCATAAATGCAGCACCAAAACATATTGCGAGCCAGCTTTGCTTTCTTGCAATTATTGTATCTCATCACTGCGGCTTGATTCTCTTTATCCCTTACATCGTTTCCTGAATAAAAGCATGGGTTTGCTCACAGTCCACTTCTCATTGTTACCTTATTGATTCCAGTTAAGTGAGAGGAGTATGGGGAGATGTTCTCTCAGGTTTTTTTTCTCTCCCTCTCTGAGTTCCTAACAGTTTGGTCAGAATGAAACATTTCAACAGCAATGTGTGAGCCAATGAACTAGCTATTTATAGTCCCACTTGACTTGAACATTTTTGATATCAAGGGAGTAGGTTGACATCTGAAGGCGGAATAATAGGAAGAAGTGTTGAATGGCCAATGTGCATTTCAAAAATTGCAAAAGATTGTGATTATTATTGGGAAAAAGTTGACGTGTGCTTTTCATATGTAAAATGAATGCAATGCTGCTAATTCCAACAGTGGGGGAGGTGGGGGGCGGGGGTGCGGGTATTATATTTTAGGACATTTATCAGTACTATTTCTTAGGCATCCAAGTAGTTGGCTAAAATTGGCATTTCTCCTTTGTGTAGCAAGGGGCCTTGCGTCTAGTTAAGAACCCTTGTGGGAAATTTGAGAGCGAGCTGAGCATCACTGCCATCAAAAGCTAAGATTTCTTTTAAAATAATATTATTTAAATGTTCCTGTGGCGGCAGGAGGAGAAAAATGTTTCACCACTTTCCAAGTCAGAGCCCCAACCAGGATCTATCCTCGGTCCACTCCCAGCAAGGCAAATGGTTGGAAATCTGCTCACTTCAAACGTGCAAGTGCTTGTGAAGGAGCAGTAGAATTACCTAATCCCTATAGTGTAGGAGCAGGCCATTCAACTCATACCAACCTCTAAAGGGCCTTCCATCCAGACCCACACTCCGACGTATAATCCTGCATTTCCCATGATTGATGTACCTAGCCCGCACATCCCTGGACTCTATGGGCAATTTAGCATGGCCAATCCACCTAACCTGCGTATTGTTGGACTCTGGAAGGAAACCTAAACTGACATAGGGAGAATGTGCAAACTCTACACAGACAGTTGCCCGAAAGTGGAATTGATCCTGGGTTTGGTGAGGCAGCAGTGCTAACGACTGAGCCACCGTGCCATTCTGTCATATGCACAATGTTAACAAATCCTGCAAACCAAGTTCACAGCAGTTTGTGACCTGATGACTGGCGCATGTTCTACTGGAAAACTGCTGGCTATGGACATACAAAGGGACCAGAACCAACTTCTATAATTATTTCAATTGTGCTAACATGGATGACTGGTGAGTTATATTCCAATCATGAAATAATTGTGATCAAAAAATGAGTTTAAAATTCTAAGTACCACTTAACATTCAAATTCAGAAATTTAAATGTGCAGATTTTCCCAGTTTGCAATTGGGCTTTTGGATTGGTGGCAATAGAAGCTAAAGTGAGAGTTAAAATCGGTAATATCATTCTGACCGTTATGAAGCAGCATTGGAGGCAGATGAGAATTAGCATTCACTTGACTTCTTCCCAGCCAAAGAAGCGTGGTAGCAGGAGGCAGCAATGGCAGGCTAAATGGAAAAATGTACATAAATAAATAAATTATATTGATTTTTGTGTGTAAATGCTATCTACTGAAACTTGTACAGGAAAGTAATAGAACGATCTGTATGATAATGCACACCACACCTATAATGGACAATTTGGCTAGCTCCCAAGCGTTGGAATACAGAGAGATTCTGATGTATAACCATATCTCATCTCTTCCATAGGGTGTTCTCTCTGTAGGCTGTTAAATGTACTTTTGTATGATAGAATCTTCCAACATACGAGATGAAATATGTTTACATTGATAAACAAAAGATGCTCTGCAATTCATAAGTGGTTAAACAATTAAAGGCTTCTAAGGAAAAAAATTCAATATCAGCTATTGATGGTGCTGAAATTCCTTCATTTGGCATTGTAATTTTTTTGGCATATTCAAAACACTGTATATAGTGATATATAATACAATACCATGTTCTAAATTAAATCCCAATAGGGCTACAATTTCACTCTTCAGGGATTCAATAACTCAGTATATGATAACATCAAAAACTCAACTCACTGAAGTGGTATAAAGCATAATTATCCTTTCATATATAATCAGATCTATGAAAAATAAGCCAAAATAATTCTTCATGGCATTAAGGAAAAGCAAAGGAATTCAGATGTCAAGGCACATAAATATCAATATAAGTAAATTAATTGGTACAAAAAAAACAATCAAAAGGTTTATTGGAATGTTACCATTTTTCAAGGAAGCTGGAATGCAAGAAGGATTAATCTACAGCTTGGTCAAACTCCTTCTTGAGTACTGCATTCAGATTTGGGTACTGTACCTCAGGAATGATGTGTTGGTGTGCAGCTTCATCAGAATGCTGCTTAGATTTAAAGGGTTGGATTAAGGGCAATTTGCATTAACTAGATTTATATTGACACGTGTTTGGGATGTTGAAGGTGATCAAAAAGAGATGATCAAATGTAGAAGGAATTCAATAGGGTGGATGCAGAAAACCTGCTTCCTCAGATGCAGAATCTAGGACAAGAGTTTATAATCAGAAACTAGAGGCGACTATTTGGGAATGAAATAAAAAGCAGATTTTCACACAAAGCGTGGTGAAAATAAGTAAGTTACTCCCTTAAACTCTGTGGATGTTAGGTCAATTCACATTTTCAAGGCTGAGATTGCTTGATATTGGTACATAAAAGGTACTGAGGATATGGAGATTAATGTAGCTGATATGGGGTCTTGGCAGAATGGATAGGGCATAACTGTTTCCATTGAGCCAAAGTCCTAGAATTCCTTTGCTGAGGGCATTGTGGGTCAACCTACAGCAGATGGACTGCAATGGTTCAAGAAGGTGGCTCCCCACCACATTCTCAAGGGCAACTAGGGATGGGCAATAAGATGCCGGCCAGCCAGTGATGGTCCATGTCCCATGAGTGAATTCTTTAAAAATTAAAAATTGACAGGAGGCCTAAGTTCTAGTGGGCTCTGATTTATGTGATTGGTAAAAGAAGTGGAGGTGATTTGGCTAGAAACACATTTTATGCAGTGAATTGTTCAGATCTGGAATGCATTTCCCCTTGGTGCAATGGCAAAGGATTCAACGGTGGCTTTCAAGAGGAATAGATAATTGTTTAAAGAGAAACAATTTGCAGGCTATGGATAAAGGTAGGGTGTGTGATTAACTGAGTGGCCCTTACATTGAGCTGGCATAGATTCATTAGGCCAAATGGCCACCTCTGTACTAGCTATTCTACAATTGTATGATTAAAATTAGCACAAATCAGCAGTGATCTAATTGAGTAGGGGAACAAACTCATGGAGCTGAATGACTTGCACCTGCTCCTATCATCTTGTGTTACTTATGCTTCTCCCCCTCTTTCTCTAGTAGATGAATAGTTATAGAATTTACTTTAGATTTAGTGTTGTGTAATGAGGCTGGATTAATTATTACTTTTATGATAAAAAGCTTTCTGGGAAGAAAGCATTACTCATTTGTATGATTGCCAAAACATCTTTTCACTTGATGGCAGGACCCTGCTACTGCAGAAAACCACTCACTTCTGTGTTAAATACAAAGTAGCAATGTGGGATGACTAGCTTTACTTGTTCAAATGTGATATGAGTTGCAATGCTGATGCAATACCATGAATTTAGGATGTACATCTAATGACTGGTAGACAATATCAAACAGCATGTGTTTTGTAATATTTGAGTGGAGAGCCTGCTAAGTGTCCTCAACCAGCCCATGCCTGCAAACCTTATGAAATCATTTCACAGAGGCCGGTATCCCATTACCAAGTGCTGTTTTATTTACACATGTACAGTCCTTGTCTATGGTACTGCCTCATTCAGAGTCAGGTTTCAGGGTGTCAGTATCTCTGACACGCCCCTATTTATCTGTCAGCCATGGCTCCTCATGGAATCAGATTAATAGCCCCAAGCAGGGAACTCATATTCGGTGAGGTCCAGCTGGCTGATTGGGCACAATCATAACACCTTAGAACACCATATCCAATTAGATTTGATTCTGCTATTGGATAATTTTTGCTAAATAACCCTGACTTGCACTAATAATTGCACTGAAATCCACTTTAAGATTATCAGCCAGACTTTCAGTGTGAAGAATTTGCGTGTACTTAAAATTACATTTGTTCACACACTGGACCCTCTTCCACGTAGCCCGTGGGAATTCATCTATACATGCATCTTTTCATTTAGCAGCCTGCATTTTCAATGGTAACAGTGTGACCATTCAGAGTGTCCTTGTCTGGTCTATATTTTTCAGCTATGATTGACAGTTAACTATTCCAATTGCATCTCCATGCCAACCATGGTCCAACTTATCAGCTCCACCTTCTCCTGTAAATTAGTATTCTCTTTCCAAGTTTTCTTTCTTGTGTGTCAGTCCAGATGAGTGGAAGACAAAAAGCTTTGGCTTTCTTTCTTTTTAGCAATGTATATTCAGCAAGCCAGATTTTATCCCAGATAATGTCAATGTGGTTTTATGAACGTAAAACTGTTTAATGCATTTATTAGAGGTTTTTTGAGGATGTAACTAATAGGTAGATTTACTGTAGTTGGATTTCCCAAGAGACATTCAATGAGCAGCCACAAAATGTTAGGTGGGGGCTTATGGAGTTGGGATAATATCTCAGTATGGATAGAAAACCAGTTAAAGAATAGGAAGCAAAAATTAGGGATAAATGGAAATTTTCAGGTTGGCAGGCTGTAAGTAGTGGAATGACTCAAGAATCAGAGTTTGCCCTTCAGCTGTTTTATTCTCTGTCCCTGACTTGACAAAGTAATAGAGACAAATCTATGTTTAGTGAAGATACAAAGGTGAGCAGAAGTGCAAGCTATGTAATGCAAAGGGGTTACAAGGAGATACTGAGAGGTTAAGTGAGATGGGTAACAAGGTGGCTGATGGAGTACAGTATGGAGATATTCGTCTTGGGTCATAAGATAACAAAATCACTGCTTTTAAATGCAAATCACTTCTAAATATTGATGTTCAGAGAGACTTGAAGGGGAATCTTGGTAAAGCCAATTGGCTAGTAATCCAGAGGCCCAGGCTGATGCCCTAGGGACATGAGTTCAAATCCAATATGGCAGCTGGTGGAATATCAATTCCATTAATAAATCTGAAATTTTAAACCTAGTCTCCATAAATAGCAACTATCATTGATTGTTGTAAAAACCCATCTAGTCCACTAGTTTCCTTTAGAGAAGGAAATCCACTAACTTTAACAGGTCTACCAACCTTGGGACTTCAGCTCCACAGCAATGTGGTTGACTCTGAACTTCTGTCTGAAATGACATAGGAATCCCCTCAGTTCAAGGGCAATTAGACACAGGCAACAAATACTGGGCCAGCTAGTGAAGTCCACATCTCTTGAAAGAAAAAAGGATACCAAAAGAACGCAGTAAATCAGTGTGTCAGTATTGCAAGCCCCTCATGTCTTACAGCCCAATGCCTTCTTGCCCTTATGTTCACTCATGTTATGGTCAGAACTAGAGGTTCCCTCACTCTTTCTGATTTACTTCCATAGCACCAGCCTCTGGTGATGTGTATGGTTACTATTGGCTCTTCAGACTTAGGAACCTGCCCATTGTCGTTAAGCGGATAGAAATTCCAGAAGTGGTGCTTAATTGGCCGCTTCCACCAAAAGTGTAGTCAGGGCACTGCCTTTGGTATTTGTGGGTTCCTAAGCAATTTTTTATCGTGGACTGGAAATGGGAACTAAATTCCTGCCTTGCCATTGAATGCTAAGTGTTGTTCAGTTTATGGATATAATTACCTTGTGTAGCATTGTGTCAGATGAAGAAAATTAAGAAAGTAGTTCCCAGCAGGAAACAATTTGGATGTAAGTACGATGAAGCAATCCACCAGCATGAATCTCCTAGGTAATTGTTCATAATATCCCATAGCTTGTCTTTCCTTACATAACAAGAAGATTTATATGTGTGTTTGCTTCTGCAAATGACTTTCAAACACATCAACAATTGAAATTTGATGTATATTTTGATAGGAAAACCATTTTATACCCAAGACAGCTTTATTTTGTATTGACACTGTGACGCATTTCCTGAATGAAGGCAACGTAAATTCTGGAAAGGTCATTGACCTGAAACACTGAGCAGCATCTTCCCTTTTGCACTGGGTGTCTCACTCACTTACTGAAAACGTGGCAAGTCAGGTGCAACGGGAGACAGGGCTGGATGTTTGGAAGCAAAAGCAGGGAGTGGCTACTTTGTGCCAGCCCCTTGCTCTGCATCCAATTGGATAGGGAGTTGATGGCCTTGTGGTATTATTGCTGGACTGTTAGTTCAAAAACCTGGGCTATGTCCTGCAAGTCTGCACGCCAAAATTTTAATTATATAAATATCTGGAATTAACAGTGTAACGATGGATGTGAAACCACAGTTAATTGTCAGGGAGAAAACCTAACTCTTTAATCACCTTCACGGAAGGAGAACTGCCATCCTTATCTGGTCTGGCCAGATAAGGGTCTGTGACTCCCGACCCACAGCAATGTAGCTGACTCTGAACTGCCCTCTGAAATGGCCTACAAGTGACTCAGTTGTAACAATTACTGTGGAGTCTCAAAAACGAAATGAAACCAGACAGATGACTTGGCATTGACTTCCACTGGAAACGACAATGGCAAAAACAACAAAAAACCTGTAAAGTCCTGCTTACTAACATCCGCAGGCCAGTACCAAAATTGGGAGAGCTGTTTAACAGGCTAGTTAAGCAACAACCCAATGTAGTCATACTCAAGGAATTATACCTTACAGACAAAGACCCAGAGACAATGATCACTATCCCTGGATCTGTCCTGCCCCACTGGCACGATTGACTCAGCAGAGGTGGGCACAATGGGCATACTGTTGGGAGGGAGTTGCCCTTGATGTCCACAGCATTGAATCCAGATCCTGTGAACTCCCATGGCATCAGGCTGAACATGGGCAAGAAAATTTCCTGCTCATTACCACTTGTTATTCTCCCTTGGCTGCTGAATCAGTACTGCTCCATGTTGAACAACACCTGGGGGAAGCACTGAGGGGGCAAGGGTGCAGAATGGACTCTGGGTCGGGGATTTCAATGTCCAAAAGTGGCTCAGTAACAGTACTATGATCGAGCTGGTCGGGACCTAAAGGACATAGCTGCTAGACTGAGTCTGCGGTAGGTTGTGAGGGAACTTGCAACAAAGAGGGAAAAAAGTATTTGATGTCATGCCTGCCTATCTGCCTGCCACAGCACTCTAACTCATTACACACTTGGGCTGCTGTCTGTGTGGAGTTTGCACATTCTGCTCGTGTCTACCTGGGTTTCCTCCGGGTCTTCAGTTTCCTCACTCGGTCCAAAGATGTGCAGGTTAGGTGGATTGGCTGTGCTAAATTGCCCATCGCGTCCAGGGATGTATGGGCAAGGGGGATCATTCATGGGAAATGCAGGGTTACGGGGAGGGATAGGGTAGTGGGTGGTTCAAAGTAGGATGCTCTTCAGAGGGTCAGTGTAGACTTGATGGGCTGAATGGTCTGCTTTCACACTGTAGGGATTCTATGATTCTATGAATATCGTTAAGAGCGACCACCACACAGTCCTTGTGGGGGTGAAGTCCCATGTTCACATTGAGAACACCCTTCATTGCCAACAATGTTGGAAAGCAGGACATATCCAACCCAGCTAATTACCTCCCCATCAGTCTATTCTCAATCATCAGTAAAGTGATGGAAGGTCAAGCAGCACCTGGTTAGCAATAATCTGCTCAGTGATGCATGGTTTGGGTTCTACTAGAACCACTCAGTTCATGACCTCATTACAGCCTTGCTTCAAACATGAACAATAGAACTGAATTCCAGAAATGAGGTGAGTTAGCCAGCCCATCAAGGCCGTATTTGACTAAGTTTGGCATCTAGGAGCCCTAGCAAAACTGGAACCGATGGGTATCGGGGGGCAAAATCTCCAATAATTGGAGTCATACTTGTGATATTGGAAGATGGTCATGGTTGTTGGAGGTCAGCCATCTTAGCTCCAGGACATCTCTGCAGGAGCTTCTCAGGGTGGTGTCCTAGGTATAACCATCTTCAGCTGCTTCATCAAAGACCTTAACTCCATTGTAAGCTCAGAAGTGGGAATGTTCACCAATGATTGCACAATATTCAGCAGCATTCTTGACTCCTCAGACACTGAAGCAGTCCATGTTCAAATGCAACAAGATCTGGAGAATATTCATGGCTTGAGCTGACAAGTGTCATACAAATGCCGGGCAATGACCTTCTCCAACAAGAGAGGGTCTAACCATCACCCCTCGACATTCAATAGTGTTACGATCACTGAACCCTCCACAATCAACCTCCTGGGATTTACTATTGACCAGACACTGAACTGGACGAGCCATATTAATACAGTGTTTACAAGAGGAGGTCAGAGGCTATGAATACTGACATGACTAACTCACCTCCTGATTCCCCAAAGCCTGTACACAATCTTCAAGGCACAAGCCAGGAGAGTGATGGAATACTTTCTACCTTCCAGGATGAGGCCAGCTCCAACAACACTCAAGAAACTTGACACCACCCAGGACAAAGACCTCTTGATTGGCACCATATCCCATAAGCATCCACTCCCTCCATTACCAACATTCTGTAGTAGCAGAGTGCACTATTTACAAGATGCACCGCAGAAATTCGCCAAAGATCCTTTGCGTCATCAAAAAATGTACCTTCTAAACCTATGACCACATCCATCTAGGAGGACAAAGGCAGCAGATATATGGGAACTCCACCATCTTCAAGTTCCCCACCAAGCCACTCACCACCTTGACTTGGAAATATATCACCGTTCCTTCACTGTCGCTGAGTCAAAAATCCTGGGATTGCCTCCCTAAGGGTATTGTGGGTCAACCCATGGCACAGCAGCAGTTTAAGAAGCCAGCTTACCGCCACCTCCTCAAGGGAAATAAATGCTGGCCTGCCAACAATGCGCACATCTGACAAGTGAATAAAAGACCACTTAAGGGCCTTGATTGGCGACTGTGCAGCAGGTTGCCCAGAACATAATTTAGTTCAAGAATGGGGCAGGATTTATGAGCCTGTTTCCTCCCTAATTAAGTTGCCTTCCTGCCTCCAGGAAGGGGATGTTTCCAGCAGCTATCTCTGTTTCTTTCCACAGGTGGTGCCTGACCTGCTGAGTGTTTCCAGTATATTCTGTTCTCATTTCAGATTTTCCAGCAATATTTTGCTTTGCCACCCATTTCCTACTTGACAGGAACAGTTAAAAACCACCCTAAAAGAAAGTGGAAGACACGGCAACGGTAGGAGAGACCAAATGAGAAATAGGAGATGGAGAGAGTAAAGTAGTGGGAATTACTGAGAAAAACAGTGGAATTGTTCATTTTGTACTAGAATCACTACAGAGCAGACAGAGGCCATTCAGCCCATCAGTCTGCAGGAACCATCTGAAGATCATCCCACCCTATCCCTGTAACCCTGCATTTTCCATGGCTGATCCATCTAGCCTGTATATCTCTGGACAGCATGGCACAATTTAGCATGGCCAGTCCATCTAACCTGCACATCTTCAGATTGTGGGAGGAAACTGGAATATCCTACAGAAACCCACACAGACATCAGGAGAACATGCAAACTCCACACAGACAGTCATCCAAGACTGGAATCAAATCCAGGACCCCAGCACAGTGAGGCAGCAGTGCTAACTGCTGTGCCACCGTGCCACCCATTGGAAGTACTACATATTTAATGTTAGTACATTAGAAGTCAGTGTTTCCCAAACTATTCTCCAAACTGATCCTTTTTAAACATGTGAAAATTAACATCACCTCAGATTCCAATGAAACCAAAACTGAATAGCAGTCTTCACTATATAATTTCTTAAGTTTGAACATTATAGATCAACATATTTGTATCATCTACTTAAGAAAATCTGTGTTTTTAAGTGCTTTGTAAAATGGTATTCCATTCACTCCCAGTTTTTAGCCAAGCTCCACACACATATGTGGCATATGGATACGCATGCTCGTTTACTCCCTCACTCACTCACTCATTCATTGGTCCCTTATCAACAATCACCCTACATCCCCTGAACCTCCACAAATATTACACCTTTCCTATCCACAGTTTTGTCTAGTTCCTAGAAGAGCCCTTGAAAATTATTACAGCACCTGACTGTTGTTTACTTGTAGCATCCTTCTAAGAAAATTCTAAGTTCGTTAGCTAAACATTGTGATCAACCTACCTGTGAGCCATGTTACAAGAAGTTTTATAAAACAGGATGCTTATTAATTATAAAAAGTAATGATTGAACCTGCAATACCTCAGACTCCAAAATGTTAGGAATGTAAAAGATAAATTATATTCATTCCTCACTCATATTAACTGCAAGCTGTTTGCTTCTTACAGATTTTTGCAGATTGTCTTGTATGAGAGATGTTCCTTTTTTTAAGCAATTAGTTTTAACTGACTTGATCTCTGCTTTTTAACAAAAAATGAACTTTGTTGTCCGAACGAAAATGTAACATAAGCATACAAATACTGTCAGCAAATAAGATACATAATTTTCCCTCCCCATACACTAGTCATAACTTGCACAAAATTGCAAAGTTACTTAGAGAAGTCTCAGGTGAGCTTAGGCGATTATGCACTGGAGTTTCAAGAAAATGGATGCTACATGAACACAAAGTGTCAATGGTGCCCAATGCTGCTGAGATTTCTTCCAAAAGACCCTGTTAGTCCAATTGGAATTAGTAGCTGAAATGGCCATCAGGTGGATACTGGGGATCTCAGAACCTGGACGTCAGCTGATAAAAAAAAACTGATTGCAGGCAATGGGAGAAAAAGCTTTTACCTGAGCAATAATTTACAAGAAACAATAAATGTGAAAATTTATGCTCTATCAGCTTTGATGTTGATGATAATTTAAAGAGTAATTATTTTACAGAGAATTTTGCTTATTGAAGAACAGGTTCTGAACAAAACTTGCAACTTTCATATTCTCTTGTGTTTTGAGGTTTGGAACTAGTTTACTTTATACATTTATGGAACAAACATTCCCTTCTGCCCTTGAGATTCTTCAAGCTGATGAACACTGGCTCAGATACAAAGCAATTAGTTCTTGTCAGCTGTGTTGTTAGTTTATAGGTTTAGGCAGGCACTGTTATAACTGTGATTACAGGTTTCTGATGTTCCTTCTGATCCAAGGTCAGAAAGGAAAAATAAAATCCTGGTTGTGTCTCAGCTATTGAATGTGTATTTAGTACATAGGTAGACAGGGTTTGTTCAGTCCAAGAAATCAAATTTTGCCATTAACTTGACTTAATTTATGGTCTGGAGATTGAGAACTGCACTGTAATATGTATATAATAAACATCTGTTTTAAACTTCTGCTTTCTTTACAATTTTGCCATTCCTGGCACACTCACAAATGTCTTCTCCCAAGGTTCATTAATTCAGAGCAACTAGGTTGTTACAAATATATTGCCTAGAATTTGAAATAGTCATAGGAAATATTTCATTGGCATCACTTTCATATCAAACATGTGCCTCATTCGGTTGATAGTAACAAAATTGAGACATTAGTCAATCTTAATGGGAGCTGAGAACTAACAAACCGACTGGGAAAGTTGAACTATGTACTAGAACATTTTAAGAGTAAATAAAGGAGTATGGTAATATGCATCCAAATCGCAGAGAGGCAATAATTTCCATTGTTAGGGCAAACAGCCCTTACCTGTAGTAAGAGATAACAAGATGTAGAGCTGGATGAACACAGCAGGCAAAGCAGCATCAGAGGAGCAGGAAAGCTGACGTTTCAGGCCTAGACCCTTCTTCAGAAATCATTTCTGAAGACAAATGTAGGTGTTTTACATTCAAAACCAGGGTCATTTCTGAAGAAGGGTCTAAGCCCGAAACGTCGGCTTTCCTGCTCCTCTGATGCTGCTTGGCCTGCTGTGTTCATCCAGTTTTTTACCTTGTTATCTCAGATTTTCCAGCATCTGCAGTTCCTACCATCTCTGAAACAATTTTAGCCCTTACCTGTATCTGCTCAACCCACTCAATCATGAGATCCTGATTCCACCCCAAAGCGTAATTTCCTCCATGCACGCTATACCTTCCTTGACCTTACTTATCATTAGAATTTTCCGTCTTATTTTCCAACCCTTCCTCCCTTCAAAACTTTTATGACTTAGGGGAGAAGTGACCATAATATGATAGAATTCTTCATTAAGGTGGAGTAACATACTTGATTGTGAGACAAGTATCCTGAATCTAAATTAAGGGAACTACAAGGGTATGAGGCGCAAGCTGCGCTCTGATAAATTGGAAAATACTACAGAAAGGGATGATGGTGGACGGGAAATGGCAAATATTTAAGGAGTGCATGGATGAACTTCAACAATGGTTCATTCCTGAGAAAGGTTGCCCATCTATGGTTAGGGATAACAGAGAGTCCCCCGCTTGTGAATGGGTTCCATTCTGGAATCCGTTTGCGAGTCAATTTGAATGGAAGTTGGAGCACAATTCAGGATAATATAAAGGAGCTGTTTGTAAGTAGAGTTAATGTTCTGATGCTGGGTCCTTAAAATGACATCACTGTATGAGATCATGTTTGTAAGTGCAACCATTCCTAAATTTGACATTCATAAATCAGGAACTCCCTGTAGATCCAGGGAAGGGGTATATGAATTGGCTAAAATAGAAGTAGCAGACCTGAGGATTTGGAGCAGTTTAGATTTCAGCAAAGGTGGACAAAAGGATTGATTATGAGGAGGAAAATGGAGTATGAGAGTAAGCTTGCAGGGAACATACAAACTAATTGTAAAAGCTTCTACAGGTATGTGAAGAGAAAAAAAAGTGAAGACAAATGTAGGTGTTTTACATTCAAAACCAGGGTAAGTTACAATGGGCAACAAAGTGATGGCAGACCAATTACATATACAACACAGTGTGGAGCTGGAGGAACACAGCAGGCCAGGCAGCATCTGGGGAGCAGGAAAGCTGACATTTTGGGTCGGGACCCTTCTTCTGAAGAAAGATCCTGACCCGAAATATCAGCTTTCCTGCTCCTCTGATGCTGCCTGGGCTGTTGTATTCCTCCAGCTCCACACAGTGCTATCTCTGATTCCAGTATCGGCAGTTCTTACTATCTCCCAATTACATACATACTTTGGTTCTGTCATCACAAAGGAGGACTGATATAATGTCCCAAAAATGATGGAGAACAAGAAGGAACTGAAGGAAAGCATCATTTCATAAAATCATAGAATTTTACTGTACAGAAGGAAGCTGTTTGAACCATTGTGTCTGTACTGACTCCCAAAAGGCCTACCCAGATAGTCCCATTCTCCAGAGCTATCTCTGTAGTCCTCTAAATTCATCACTTTCAAATATATATCCAGTTCTCTTTTGAAACCTCCCATGGATTTTGTCTCCACCAGTCTCTCAGGCAGAACATTCCAAATTTTAACAACTCAGTAAGTAAAGAAGCTTCTCCTCATCTCACTCTTAGCTCCATTGTTAACAATCTTGAAATCGTATCCCCTAGTTACTGACATACCCAACGAATGGAAACAGAATATCCTTCTTTACGTTTTCAAACTTGTTCACAATTTTGAACTCCACAATAAGGACATCTCTTGATCTTCTCTGCTTTAAGGAATATAAGCCCAATTTCTCTCATCTTTCCTTGTATCTAAAGTCCTGCATTCCTGGTATCACTCTAGTAAATCTCCCTTTCCCTCTGTCCAGGGCTTTAATATCCTTCCTTAAATAAGGTGCCCAGCAGAGAACACAATACTCCAAATGTGGTCTGACCAATGATTTGTACAGTTAACATCAATACATTGTAATATCAATAGGGAATTTGTAAAGAAATGGTTTTGGGAAATTGATGGAATTAAATGCTATTAAATCTTCAGGGTCCAATTATGTACATTCCAGAGTATTTAAGGAAGTGGCCCCAGAAATAGTGAGTGCATTTATGGTCATCTTTCAAGAAGAACAAAGAACACAGAACCAAGAACAAAGAACAGTACAGCACAAGAACGAGCCCTTTGGCCCTCCAAGCATGCTCAGATACATTTTGCCCTTCCGTACTAAAACTATCTTCACTTATAGTATCCGTATCCCTCTATTTCCTTCCTATTCGTGTCAATTTCCATCGACTCTGGAACAGTTCCTATAGATTGGAGGGTTGTTAATGTAATCCCACCATTTAAAAAAATAGTTAGAGAAAAAGGCGGAAATTATAGATCGATTACTGAAAACAACAAATGCTAGAGATAACAGAGGGCCAGGCAGCATCCATGGAGAATGAGCAAGCTAAAGTTTTAAGTTTAGATGATTTTTCATCAGTGCTGATGTGTCTGGAGGGGACAGAATTATGCTATAGTTGTGGGGTGGGGTTGAAGTGCAAAGTGCTGAGGGAGAAAGGATGTTGATAGTTCAGATTAAATGATCAGAATGTGAGACTGGCAGAACAATGGTGTGTCTAACTGCCAGACTTGAAAGAACAGACACTCCCACTGGGCTGTGGGGAGGGGAGAGAGAACATGGTGACAGAGAATGTAACAAGTAAAGCTAAAAGAAAGGGAGGGAATGGGAGTTGGTTCACAGTTTGAAGGCGTTGAACTCAATATTAAGTCCAGAAGGTTGTAAAGTGTGTAGTTTCCTGCTCCTTGGATGCTGTCTGAACTGCTGTGCTTTTCCAGCTCCATATTTATTGACTTTAGCTTCCAGCATCTGCAGCCCATGCTGTCTCTATGAGATGTTGTTCCTCTAGATTGTGCTGTAATTCACTTAATCAGATCACTTAATATGGAATATCAGCATTCTTTCTCCCCCAGCACTCTAAAGTCTACTCCCCCCCAACTATAGCATTAATATTGCCTATCCACACTTCACATCAGCTCTGATGAAGAGTCATATAGAGGCAGAATTTTAGCTTGCTGTCTCTCCATGGATGCTGCCTGACCTGTTGCGATCTCCAGCATTTGTAGTTTCCAGTACAAATTCCAGCATCTGCAGTAATTTGCTCTTAAAGAGATTGGTTAGTCTGACATTGGTAGTGGGGAACATGTTAGAATGTTAGAAAATGTTAAGATTTAATAACAGAGCACTTGGAAAACAATGACAAGATCAGACAGAGTAAACATGGATTTATGAAAGGTAAATCATGTTTGGCAAATCTCCTTGAATTTTTTTAAAGTATGTATGGAGTAGAGTTGATATGGAGGAGCCAATGGATGTGGTTTACTTGGGCTTCAGAAGGCTTTCAATGAGGTCCCAAATAAAAATAAGGTCCCGCGTGTAAAATTAATGCACATGGATTGGGAGCAGTGTAATATCATAGACAGGGAACTGCTTAGTAGACAGGAAACAAAGCGTCAGAATGAACTGGTCTTTTACCGAGTGGTAGGCCTTGATTAGTGAGGTACCACAGTGATCAGTGCTTTGACCCTGGCTATTCACAATATATATTAATGACTTAGCTGAGGAAACTAAATGTAATATCCCCAGATTTGCAGATGACACAAAGCTGGATGGGAGAGTGAGCTGTGACGAGGATGCAGAGATGCTTCAGTGTGATTTGGGCAAGCTGAGTGTGTGGGAAAATGCATGGCAGATGAAGTATGATGTAGATAAATGGGAAGTTATCCACTTCAGTAGCAAAAAACAGGAAAGCAGGTTATTATCTGAAAAGCAATAAATTGGGAAAGAGGGACGTGCAAAGAGACTTGGGTGTCCATGTACATCAGATACTGAAAATAAACATGCAGATGCAACAGGCAGTGAAAAAGGCAAATGGCATGATGAGCTTCATAGCAAGAGATTTCAGGTACAGGGAAATCTTACTGCAATGTATAGAGCCTCAGTGAGACCACATCTGGAGTATTGTGTGCCATTTTGGTTTCCTTATCCGAGGAAGCATGTTCTGGCTATGGACGGAGTATCATAAAGATTTGCCAGATTGATTTCTGGAATGGCAGGACTGATGTATGAAGAGAGAATGGATTGGTTAGGACTATACTCATCGGAGTTTAGAAGAATAGTAAGGGTGTGGGATTTTATAGAAACCTATAAAATTCTAACAGGACTGGATTGGATAAATGCTGGAAGGATGTTCCTGATCACCAGGAAGTCCAGAACTAGGACTCACAGTCTAAGGATATGTGCTACACCATTTAGGATTGAGATGAGGAGAAATTTCTTCACTCAGCGAGTAGTGAGCCTTTTTGAATTCTCTGCCAAGGGAAGTGGTTCAGGCCAAAATATTGGATGGTTTCAAGAAGGAGTTTCAAGATATAGATCTTAGGACTAAAAGTATCAGAAGTTATGGGGAGAAAGCGGGAACAGGATACTGAATTAGCTGATCAGCCATGATCGTCTTGAATATTAGAGCAGGTTCGGGCCTAGACCCTTCAGCAGAAAAGTGATTTCTGATTGAAGGGTCTAGGCCCGAAACGTCAAGCTTTCCTGCTCCTATGATGCTGCTTGGCCTGCTGTGTTCATCCAGCCCCACACCTTGTTATCTCGGATTCTCCAGCATCTGCAGTACCTTTTATCTCTGATACAATTTTCACCCTGCTGAGATCACTTTGTTTCCTTCACAGTTAATCATGTATGAGATTTTTGAGTTCTTTGCATAAGTTTAAGTTGTTCCCCTAAATTCCAATATAAACTATTTATTTACTGAGAAGAAAGAACGAATTTAAATTTGACATTGTGTGTTTCGCAATTTAAAGGCATGTCAAAGTATTTTATGAATAATTAAGTGATTTTGTATTGCTACTACTTTGTAGTGCAGAATTTTTGTGCACAGTGTTTTTGTTTAAATGGAAGTGAGATGATTTGCCAAATAACCTGTTTTTAGGGATAGCAAATATTATGCAGAACAGTGGGAGGCTTCCAATCTTCAAATAGCACATGCAACCCTTCACATCTACTAAGAAGGCAGACAGGATCTCGATTTAACAGCTCACAGGAAAGTTAGAAATTCCATCTCTTCACACCAGTGCCTTATTTTTTATCAACAAGCCTCCTGTGCAATATTTTCTAACTACTTCTGAAAATCCAAATAACAGCATTCACTGTACTTGCTTCATTAATGTGCTCCATATTTCTTCAGAATAGTCCATTAAGTTTATCAAGCCTGATTCGCCCTTTTAAATATCCATAATGGATTAACATTTGTCATTCTAAATGAATAATAATTCTAATTTTATCCTCAGATATCATTTTTAGAAGCTGACCCACTACTAATCTAGGTTTAATAATCTATTCTTATTTTTGAATGGAATTGATACCCCTTCCAATGCATCCATTTGAATGTACATGTTCAACATTTCGGTTGCACTCTAGATTATAGAATAGAGACCATGAGGAATGGTGCCTTTTCTGCTTTTGGGTTCCAATTTTTTTTTTTTTGCTACTTCTTTACTTACTGTTAGCCTCACTAATTGGTCGACCTCAACCTCTCAATTCTGCCATTCCCATTATCATACATTTCTATGAAACTAAGGCAAAAACGCCTAATTGTTTTCACATTCCCTCATTCTACATTATGCAGTTTTTACCATCACTCGTTTGTTGTTCTTGTACCTTTTGTGTTATAAAGTATTGAAAAGTATTTGCAGCACAGAAATAGCTCATTTGGTTTATAACGCATACATGCCGAAATTTATGTTCTGCAGAATCTCTCTTTACCTAACGCCATGGCTTTGTCCCTTATATATTTTCTAGGTTTTCCTTAAATGAGTTAATGCTATTCACCTGAATCGGCCCTTGTAGCAGTAGGTTCCACATTCTAACTATTTATAGGGTAAAGAGGTTTCTCCTGAATTCCTTATTAGATTTATTAGTTGTTTCCTGCCCATTTTACTTCAAATGAGAAAGACCCCCACTGAATACAAGTGCTGTCTTTATAGTATACAGATTGATCTAAGATGACATATTTAAGACCCAACTAAAGTACCCAACCGGCTGAAAAATGTAGAATTTACCCGAGGAAGTAAATCCTGAAATAAAGCATGTTGAACAATAACAGTGGGGAAATAATGGATGATAATGAGGACTTTTGTGAGAATCTACTGAACTGTACCCCGGAAAGCTCCAATCTAGTGCATTACAGACTGTCTTGAGTTAAATCAATCTGAAGATGAAGCCTTATGATTGTATTTTGTTTCCATATTGATGTATTCTAAATCGCTTTAATGAGTTATAGAACTGCTAAATATTGTCTATGTAGTCAGGATCTGCAAGCAATTAAAAGCAATTTGCTGTGCTCATCAGATAGCTTAACTCATCCAAAGTTCTGTCTGAGGAATTATGACTAAGAAAATAACTCCCAAGTCATAAAAATTTTCAGATTGCCAAATCATTTTGAGTTCTGGAATTTGGTTATAACGAAGCATTCATAGAGCTTATCTGCATTGGACCACCTCAATGTAGTGAAATTGGAAAATTAACTTAAATTAATGGAATATTGAATAGATTTAGTTACAAGACTGTCCTGTGAACCACTTGATTTTTGAACATTTGCTGCACACAGGCAATGGATGGCGCCAGGACAGAGTCTGGAGAGGATATTCTGTTATAACTTAGATGCATCACATTTCCATTCCAATTGGCACACGTGCACTTCCAGTGGCATGAGAAAATATTCCAGTTCAGTCCACCTGACCAGCAATCATGGCTTCTGTTTATCAATTCATAGCATACATTTGTATGGAAATTATTGAAGAATACAATAATAGAATACAGCTAATTATTTTCTTTAGTCATTGTGATAGTTCAAAATTGTAGCAAATTAGTATTTGCTAAATTATTTTTAGTTTTATTTGACCATTTAATTTCAAATGTACATATTGATTATTTTGATCAATAAAAAAACTGATCTACATGTAGTATCAACCTATTTGTAAGAGATTAGAGTGTACCATTTGAGTATGTTCATGGAAATAAATTGAAACTACAACATCAACACAGTTTGACCAATCTCTTTTGCCATTCACCCTCCATTCAAAAAAACATAACTTGCATTTCCACTCTGTTTTCTTGAACTTTTTTGCATTCCTTTTTTGCAGAGTCAAGTGTACAAATGTCACTTTACTATTTAGGCCGTCCATACGCTTCTGCAGAGGCTTCAAGAATGAAAGAAGAGGATCCAATCCCCGATTGCATTGGGGATCATATTTATTATTTAAAACAAAGATCTAAATTTGTAAATTTTTATTTACATGGAATCAAGGGATGTGGAAGTTATCCAATAATTTGTTTGGAAAAGGCCTGTTGGAATTTTAAAGCTAATGCATCTGCAGTTGTTTTGTGATTGATGGGGCAAACCCTTGAATGTTGTGTTAAATTACTGAGTCTGACTCATATGTTCATTGCTTCCTTCAGAGAGTTTTGAGCGGAACAACAGAAAATTAGATTTCCCCAGAGAGAGAAAACATTGTGACAGGCTATTGTTGCATCACTGTACCATCAGAGGAAATGATATGAAGGTATCCTTTGGAAGGATTATAATCACAACATGTGAAAAATAGAATTGACTTGTTTCTTAAAAGTACAACACATGGCTGTTGGCTCAATTGTAACATTGCTGTATCACCATGCACAATCCAGTAAAAGAATAATCAACAATTTGATCTAATGAGAGGAATTCTTGGTTTGATCACAAGATGTGGCATCACTTGCAAATGCTTTAAGATATTTTGTAGAAAATGTCAACCTGTCCTTCAGAGATAATTGAAGTTAAGGCGTTACTTTCTCAATGAGATTCAGAGGCATTGTGCAGGAGGGAACATTACAATTTGCTTATAATCCTCAGCTCAGAAGATTTGTTTATATCCTTCAAAATAGGTTTGTATTCCTACACATTGGTTTCAGCAACAAAAGATGTTGTGACAGGAGGCTGGCTTCACATTTTAATGACATGTCCTGTCACCAAAGGTGCTACATCAGTTGCTAAGTCAGAAACATTTCTTGGGTTTGACATTACTGGTTGAATTGATTATGTCATCCATATAAGATAGAAGTCACAATACGTGACACTGTTGCCAGTGTTTTGGTGCTTTTCACCCCATTTCCACTCACTTAGGGCTTGACTCTCACCAAGTAACATCTTGATAATGTTAACCTGGGCATTATGAGCATGCGCCAGATGTATACAGTACAGGCAGATTGTGACATCAATGCTGGCTGTGCTATTTTTGATTTCTCTGTGCTAGCTAATACATTATTGATTATTGCTGAATAAAAATACATTTTGTTGAAGTTTTTCATCTGGCATTCTTCAGAACAATTCTCATGAAATAGTAAAGTAAGGAGAAAGCAACATTTATTTTGTATGAAACAAAAGTGCAGTTTGCTGGGTTGACAAGATGGTTCTGATTGGGAGAGACAATGACATGAAGAATGCACCAGTCAGTGATGACCTACAGTTAACTGCCAAGTTTTGTTTTAATATTTTTACTTGTTTTGGCAAGACATTGCCCTGAGAAATTAGTCAGAGAATTGCAGTCATCTATTTTGTTGAGTTGAAACAGGTGCAATAAGTGTCAATGTTCTTTCTGTCAACAACTCATAACACAATTTCCAAAATTAGATGTAATTCTGCAAATGAACATCATTTCCTGAATGATATGAGTATATATAAAGAATTCCTCTGACAACCAGTTCAGTATTATTAGTCATGCGCACAGTCTAATACATTTAAATAATTTGAAAAAGTCTTTTTTTAATCATTTTTTTCCATGGAATATGAGCTTTGCTGCCTAGCCCAGCATTTATTGCCCATCCCTAGTTAAGCTTGAAAGGGTGATGGTGAGGTTCCTCTTGACCGATGCTATCCTTGGGGGTAAGGTATAGCTATAGTGGTATTAAGAAAGTAGTTCATGGATTTTGACCCAGTGATGGTGAAGGAATGGCGGCGAAATGGTTCCAAGTCAGGATGGTGTGTGATTTTGACAAAACTTGCAAGTGGATGTGCACCCATGCATCTACTGCCCTTTTCCTTCTAGTTGTTAGAGGTCACAGGTTTTGAAGGCACTGCTGTAGGAGTTTTGGTTGGACACAGCCAATTATCAGCATTCGCCTGACTGTTGTCCACATCTTGCCACACATGGATATGGCCAGTTTCAGTATGTGGTGAGTCATGAACGGTGCTGAACATTGTGTAATCATCAGTGCACATCCCCACTTCTCACCTAATTATGGAAGAAGGATCATTGATGAAGCAGCTGAAGATGGTTGGGCCTGTTATGTTACCCTGAGGACCTCATGCACTGATATCCAAGGACTGAGATGTTTGACTTCCAACAACCAGAACCATCTTACCTTTGAGCAAAGTATGATTCTGGCCTTTGGGATAGTTTTCCCTTGATTCCCATTGACTCCATTTTTGCTAACATTCCTTGATGCCAGTTTTGGTCAAATACTGCCTTGATGTCAAAGACCTTCACCTCACCTCCGGAGTTTAATGCAACAATTCTCCAATAATCAATATATTAAAGAAGTTCAACCAATCACCTTTGTGTCTTTCCTTAGTTCCATATTGTCTGTTCTGTTGCCCCTACCCTGGGCTATCTCAATGATTGCGTTGTGCTCTAGAGTTAAGAATGCTCCAGAAGGTCACAGCCACTCCCGCTGCTGTGATCGTAATGGTCCAATAATCAAGTTGTAGGGCAGATTACTGGACCTTGCAAACCACAGCAAGGATGTCTGGCATCTGAACCTGCGTGGCATCAAGCTGAGCTCAATTTGGCAAAAAGTGGCTTCTGCTTATGCTGCAAAGGGAGCAGAACTATTGAAAACTGCATTATGGCTTGGATTTGCAAGTTCTCCTGTGGAGTTGGACACCATTTCCAAACTGGAAACACTAGGAACAAACCTCTGCTCAGAGCTCTGTCAATTTGGAGTCTGACACCTCAATACTCCTTGACCATGCAGTCAACCTTTTCTGGCAAGCGTTATCAATATACCAGGCATTTCACCATGTGTACCCATCAGCATTTCCTTGTATGCCGTCTCATGAGCATAACTTTTTTCTGATGTTGAAAGAATGTTACAAATGGTGTTCTGCCTAGTCCAGATTCAATACTGGCCAAATGTAAAAGAAAATCAAAATTAAAAATGTACCTATGCATTTTTTCATTTTTAAGCCTACAAGTTACTGTGGTTGATAGCAATAGGGAGAAGTTGTTTTTCCCAATATTATTTACTGGGATGCAGCATTTGTTGCCTATCCTTCTTAGCCCATTTAAGGGCAGTTAAAAAAAACGACCATGTTGTAATAGGTTTATTGTCATGTACAGGCCAGACCAGGTAAGGACAGCAGATTTAATTATTTTAAGGACATTAGTGAACTGAATGGTTTTTATGATAACTGATGACAATTTCAAGGTCATTATTACTGAGATAGCTTTTAGCTCCAGATCTTATTGATTTGAATTCAAATTCCATGAGCTGCCACGGTGGGATTTGAACTCATGTCCCCAGAATATTAGCCTGCAGAGCCTCTGGGTCAGTGAAAGACATTTGTATGACATTTCTCTGCCTACCATTGTAATGCCGACATTAACCCTTTAAAATTTGATTTTAGACATTTGAGGACAGCAGAGTGCTGTTATACGAGTGTGTTAAACAATGACTTGCCATTGTTGTCAGCAGTAGCTCCCAGGCTGTGCTGGAGTGTGAGTGATTGTTGTATACCATGAGGTTATTTACAAGGAATTGTCATCAATAACAAAATATTGCAGTGCCTTGCAGTGGGTCACCTCAACAATTCTAATGAAAGTGTCCCTGCCCACATACTGCTCTGTGAAATTGTATATTTTGAAACTGTGATCATATATTTCATTTCAGATACTCCATCATACGGACAGGCAATGTGACAGCAGCAGAGGTTAGAAAACTTGCAAAGACTGTTTCCAACTGGGTTATAATTCAACAGCCTGTTGCATGTTGCATGCTGGGGTGTCGCAACCATTTCAAACCTTAATCTTATTCGTCTCTCTGTTACAGCTAAAGGCTGGGTTTCTGTTCCTGCTGCTAGAGTTGCATGTGAGACAATCTATTTTTCTGAATTTGTCTTTGCCAAGGGTGTGTTTATGGATGTTGCTATACTGGAACAGCTGATAGATAGTATTAATAATATACATATTATTTTGTTAAGCATTTCGATAGAATTACAGTTAAGCCAATTCTTTTGTTTTATTTTTATTTTATCTGTGTTTTAACTGTAGTGTAAAAATAAGGTGTGTTTTGCTTAAAGTTGAAAAGTTTGACCAAGCGAATTGCATCTGGAATGCAACACTTTACACTTATCTTTAAAATAAGAAAAAGATTAGTATCTTCTTAACATATTTTTAAGGGGGTTTGATCTAGTCCATATCACTTCCACATCATCATGAGGTCAGAAATGGGGATGTTTGTGAATGATCTGCACAATGTTCAGTGCCATTTACCAGTCCACAAGTACTGAAGCAGTCCATGTCCAAATGCGACAAATCCTGTTTTGCATCCAGGTTTGGATGGTTAAGTGGCAAGTAATATTCAGTTTCTGGTCAATGGTAGCACTAAGGATGTTCCTAGTCGGGTATTCAGTGATGGTAATGCCATTGAATGTCAAGCTGGATTAACCCTTATTGGAGATATCACCTGGCATTTGTGTGGCATGAATGTTAATTGCCACTTGTCAGCTCAAGCCTGGATATTGTCCAGGTCTTATTGCATTTGGACATGAATTGTAAAACATGAACTTCAGTATCTGCGGTATCACAAATGGTACAAACATCGACAAACATCTGTACTCTGACCTTATGATGGACGAAAAGTCATTGATTTTAACAGTTGCAGATAGTTGGACCTGGGACACATCAAACATATCTGCAAACCAGCACAGGGACATCCTTCCGAAAAGCTTTTAGTACGTACAATGCAGGACTGGATACACCATCACACCAGACCAGATAGGAGTGGCATTATTCCTTTTTTGGAGGATATTAGTGAACAAGTTGGATTTTTACAGCAATTCAGCTGTTTTAATGCTCAGTATTTACTGCCAGATAATAAATTACCAAATTAATTGAATTCAGTCTTCTGGATTAGCAGTCCAATGCTATAAACACAAAGCTGTCAAATCTAGGATAAGATGGACATCAAAACAGCATTTTAATACTTGATAACCAATGTAGAATTACCATTGACTGAGAACAAACTTTGGGCTCTTCAAATCTATTTCCAGCTGTTGTTTTGAATTAGTCTTAGGTCTGTTATGAATGAATCCTCAATCACATGTTTTAATTTCAGTGCAGACATTGAAGTAAATGGAACAGAAATCAAATAAAATTGTGCTTTGAAACTCCAAAATTCTGATAACATTTCCTGAATTTGTAGAGAATAACCAGGACATCTCCTGGCACACAGTTACATGCTGGTGTAATGGGATATATATATATATGTATTTGTCAGAGCTATTGACAGCTTTTGAAACTAGATAAAGAAAAACATAAATTGAAAAGTGCCCGACTCCAAGGATTAAGAATTGCCAACTATTCATGGTAAAGAAGGGAGCCTGGCTAGGGGAATAAGAACTAAATAATAGGTCAGAATAAAGGATATTGAACAATGAGATCGATCATGTGTAGTTCAGAAAACATTAAGATGTAAGGTAAAGGGGATGTATCAAAAGTTAAGGCTGTATGGATCAATGAGTTTAATGCAACTGAGATTTTTAAAAAAACTGTTTGTAAGAAGCATTACAACAGCCACTGGAATATAATTTGAAGAGCATTGTGTATTACAAAAAGAATAGAATGGCTGAGCAAATATAAAACAAAATGTAGCTCAGGGTATGATGGAAATCTGCAACTCACTGCCTGCAAATGTGATAGAGACAGAGTCCCTCGTAAAATTTAACATGTATACTTGCAATGCCAAGGCATTCCTTTTGCTTGAGTATCCCAGGATAGAATGTCCAACTGACGGGAACCACTGGCTCTAGGCTGCTGCTTATATAACTTCCAGCTGGACTCCCAAGGTGGAGCAGCTATCAGACAAAGCTGTGAAAGCTCGTGTTTTCAAATAAACCTGTTGGACTATAACCTGGCGTCATGTGATTTCTGACCTTGTCCACCCCAGTCCAACACGGGCACCTCCACATCATAATTACTGCTAGTTCACCGATAACGTCAACAGTTTAGCAAGGTTGATTCTAAAGGGCAGACAGTTAAGTCTCTTTTAAGGCTGAGGAGAGTAGAAACTGATCTTTTATAGTGGGTGAGGCTGCTGTTGCTTGGACGTTTAATCCGTACTAAGAGTGAATCTTTGAAGGTAATTATTCATAAAGGAATATCTATCAACAATGTTGATTAGACTGATTGTGGTCAGATCGCCAGATCTGGATAGTTGATGTCTTTATTTAAGAAAAGACATATTGGCATTGGAGGCAATTCAAAAGAGATTTACTTGGCTCATTGCCTGAATGAAGGAGATAACTTATAAAGAATGGGTAGGCCTTTAATCATTGGCGTTTAAAGAAATGAGGGCTCATTTTATAGAAACCCGAAAGATTTTGAAGGGGCTTGACAGTGCAGATGTTGAAAATATTCTTTCAATAGTAGGAGAATGTTGAACTAGGGGACATACTTACAGAATAAAGTGGCACTTATTTAAAATTGAGATACAAATGAATTTCTTCTCTCAGAGGGTAAGTAAATGTCTGAAATTCTCTAGCCCAGAGAGTTGTGGAAGCTTAATCACTGAAGGTATTTAGAAAGGTGGTAGATGGAATTTTGAAAGATCAGGGAGTTGAGGGCTGTTTGAAGCTGGTGTATAAGAGGAGTTGATGCCTGGGGTAGATCAGCCACGATATTGTTGAATGATGGGACAGGTTTGAGGCTGTATGGCACCTGCTCCTATTTCTTATGTTCTACAATACTGAAGCAAGTTGTAGGGACATGCAGCAACATTTTCCATAACAGCCTGCCAGCAGAAATGAACCAAATGACCAAATGCACAAAATGTGGTACATATGATGGATAAATCTCAAGACCTGAGGTGTTCTGTGTCTATTTTAGTTTGACAATGTATGAATTTGAAATTAAAACAGGAAATACCTCTGTAGGATTGAGATTACTTTTCAACAATTCATTTTAGTTTTATTATGCGAAATGACCAGCTAAGTGATGTATTGATATTATATTCTGTTTGATTGTGGTCAGTGTAGGACATTTTCTGTTATAAGTGAGAATGGCCATATGGACCAGGTCAAAAATAAGGTTTATGATTTTATTATTGCTTTTATGGACCCTGGCTAAAATAAACTGTAAAACGACTTTGAAGCGAAATAGCCTTAGGTGAAGCCACATAGTTCTATGACTTGGTTTGTAAATTAAAACGCATTAAGGAGAAATGGTCTCTTTGAAAGTATGTAATAGGCCTATATATATGCATACATAATGATGTAATTGACTTCTATAATGCTTTTATATTATGATTTCTTACAAGTCAACCTAGATTCTATAGATTTACTACAGTGGTCAGATCTGATGCCTGGTAATGCGGTGTGGTCTAATGAGAATTCTTGTAACCTTATTTCTTTGGACAACAAAGAAAGTTGCTTTATAGTCAATTTGCTTCAGGTACCAGTCATTGTGAGGTCACTCAGTAAATTTTTTTTTTAAATAGGCTCTGGAACTCTCCAAAACATATACTTATGTCAATTTGACAGAAGCAACCCTGCATATTATTTTATGGGGTCTGATTATCTTAGGGAAAAGCTATAAATTTAGTAAACCAACAGAGAAAAGCTGTAAAGAAAGGGATGGTACAAGAGGTGACTGATGCCTTCGAGAACCGACCCAAAGATAAGAGGAAGTGATATCCCAGAAGTACACACGAGTGAAAAACAAAAGCATCCTGGTCATGCTGGTCCTCTATTTTGAATTATGCAGATGCATCAGACCAGTATGTATCATTTGCACGTTTTACAGATTTTTCCTTCTGGGGTCGGTAGGATGATTATCACCCTTGAGAAACCAATCAGAAACACATTGTTGAATCAACCTGGGGGTGATTGTGTACTGTTCATGCTTTGGTGAGCCAATCAGATCTCCAGGATGCCATTGACCATGCACTGACCTGGTGGTTAATAAGTAGAACTTTGAACAATTGTAAAGAAGAGAAAACAGAAAAAGAAGAACTCAAGCTAACAGAACAGAACCAGAAACATGCGCCTTGTCAGGCATAAGTTGTGAGGTAGTTTCCCAATGTGGACAGACTAATCTACTGCCTACATTAAGAATTTTGTTTTAATTGTTGTAATAAACCTAACAAATTCTTTGAAAATTATGAAAATATACTTGTTCCCCTGATGTGGTCTTATAAATAGTCCCAATTAGAAGACCTATTAGATTGTCTCACTCAACTGAATCTATAACTGTAATTGACTTAAGTCTTGCAATTAAAATTCCATGAAACATTTCGGGCATTTCAGGACAGGGAGACCGGTAGACACGGTGAGATGAAACATGAAAGGGATTGACATAGCAAGCCCAGGAAGAAGACATCCACCCGTTTCAGCAGTTTGCAAGTTGAACTACAACACAGCTCTCACTACATTCATGATGCTCCTTTAGTAGGTCAGGTGCTCTTCCTCCCTTTGGCCATCTTTCTGGCAAACTGAAGGAAAATGAATGGAGGTAAAATACAGAACACTCAGTAGGTGATGGACAGTGGTATTATTGCTTGTCAGTCAATCAAGAGCCCCAAGCAATGTTCTGGGAACCTGGTTCTGAATCCCACTAAGGCAGATTGTGAAATTTTAGTTTAAGAAATTTTTTTATTTACTTGCTCGACATGGGCATCTCTGGCTGGCCAGCTTTTGTTTCCTATCCCTAGTTTCTTTGAGAAGGTGGTGGTGAGCTGCCTTCTTGAACTGCTGCAGTTCATGTACTGTAAATTGACTCACAATGGTCTTAGGGAGAGATTGCCAGGATGTTGACTGAGCAACAGTGAAGTAATGGTGATTAATTTCCAAGTCAGGACGGTGCATGGATTAGAGGGTAACTTGAAGGTGGTAGTATTCCCAAGTATCTGTTGCCCTTGTCCGTCTAGATGGAAGTTGTTGTGGGTGTGGAAGGTGCTGTCTAAGAATCTATGGTGAATTTCTGTGCATTTTGTAGGAAGTACATACTGCTGCTGCTGAGTGTTAGTGGTGGATGGAGTGAATGCTTGCAAATACAGTGCCAATCAAGCGTGCTGCTTTGTTCTGTCTGGTGTCATGCTTCAGGCAAGTGGGGTGTATCCTATCACAGTCCTGTCTTGTGCCTTGTAGATGGTGGACAGACTTTGGGGAGTCAGGAGGTGATTTACTCACTGTAATATGCCTAGCCTGTGACCTGCTCTTGTAACCAATGTATTTGTATGGTGAGTCCAGTTGAGTTTCTGATCAATGGTAATCTGAAGAATGCTGATATAGGGATTCAGCAGTGGTAACACCATTGAATATCAAGTGTTGGTGGTTAGATCGTCTCTTATTGGAGATGATCATTGCCTAGCATTTTTGTGGCATGAATGTTACTTGCCACTTGTCAGCCCAAGCCTGGATATTGTCCCAATCTTGTTGCATTTGAACAGGGACTGCTTCAGTATCTGAGGAATCGTGAATGGTGGTGACCATTGCACAATTATCGCTGGACATCCCCACTTCTGACCATGTGTTGGGAGATAGTCATTGATAAAGCAGCTAAAGATGGTTGGGCCTAGAACACTACCCTGAGGAACTCCTGCAGAGATGCCCTGGTGCTGAGATGATTGCCTCTAGCAACCACAACCATCATCCAATGTGCCAGGTATGACTCCAACCAGCAGACAGTTTGCCTCCTGATACCTATGGATTCCTGTTTTGCGAGGTCTCTTTCATGCTACACTTGGTCAATTGCAGCCTTGGTGTCAAGGGTTGTCACATTCACCTCACCACTGGAGTTCGCTTTTTTGTCCATGTTTGAACCAAGGCTGTAATGAGGTCAGCAGCTGAGTGGCTCTGGCAGAACCCAAACTGGAGATCACTGAGCAGGTTATTGCTGAGTGAGTACTGATTGATAGCACTGTTGATGACATTTTCCATCACTTTACTGATGATTGAGAGTTGTCTGATGTGGCAGTAATTGGCCGGGTTTTTGTGTACAGGACATACTTGGACAATTTTCTACATTGTTGTGTAAATGCCAATGTTGTGACTGTACTGGAAGAGCTTGGCTAGGGGAGCGGCAAGTTTTGAAGCACAAGTCTTCAGTACTATTGCTGGAATTTGGAATTGAGAGTCTAACGATGATCATGAAACCATTGACGAATGTCCCAAAAAACTCATTTAGTTCACTACTGTCCTTTAGGGGTGGAAACTGCCATCCTTACTTGGTCAGGCCTACTTGTGACTCCAGACACACAGCAATGTGGTTGACTATCAATTGACTATCAATTAATTAGAGATGGGCAAAAATTGTGGCCTAGCCAGTGATACCCAAATTCCATGAGTGAATTAAAAGAAACTCCCCTTTATTTTAACTGGGGATATGTTTGGTCTACTTCTGTTTGTTTACAGCTTTATCAAATTTCCTCTTGGAAAAGTCCAATTACTTGGGCAAGATAAAGGAACAACTAGAAATCCAGTAAAAGTGATTAGTGTGAGTACTTCCTGAAAGACAAATGTTCCCTGATGTAAGCACAAGAAGTTCCTAGACCCTGTCATAACAGGATGAAGTTAGTCAACCTGAAAGAAAATATAACCCAATCAGCAATGATATGGAAGATAATATGGAATTTTTTTAAAGAAATCATCAGTTATACAGACAAAAAAGGATGCAGCAGATGTTTGGTATATGGATTTTCCAAAGGTATTTGAAAAGGTATCAAATAAGAACTTTTTTTTCATAAGTTACAGGAAGCTTCGAGAAGGGGAACATGGATCTGCTACGGATAGAGAGGAGGTGATTTATTGTGCACTTCAGGGATCTGTGTTGGAACCTCTTTTTCTTTATATAAGTGATTTAGTTTAAACACAAGAAAAATGATATTGAAGTTGGTCAATGTTACCCAATTAGAGGCCATGATGAACAGTGAAGAAGAACATAAGAGATTGCAAGATATCTTGAATAAGTTAGTGTCATGAGAAGATAGATGGTTGAAGCAGTTCAAATGTGAAATTTCAAAAAGAAAAATCATGAAGGGAATATATATGGTATGGTAAGATTTTCAACAACTAAACAACATGAAACGCAGGCCGTTAAAGCTTGAAGTGAAAATAGAAAATGCCATAAAAAGGCAATTGATTTACTGGATTTATACACAAGAACATGAAGTATACAGTTTGGAAGGGATTCAGAATTCATTGTAACCATTTTCTTAGGTCACATGTGGAATATTGTATTAGAGAATATGGAATACTGTACTGCAAATTGATTTGGTTACAGAGATAATGACACTGTTTCAAAAAAGGATTTAGGTCAGTAGTTGAATAGTAACATTAAAGGGCATGAGGAAAGAACAAAGAAATGCAGTAAGGGAGAATGGCTGCAAAAATCATTTGCACAGTGTCAGTATTTTCACATGTAATGCTGATTTGATGTTAGTGATGTCAGTTTTAATGTAATTGCTTCAAATACTGTCATTTCTTAACGCTGTACAGCTGAACCTGCATTCAGTACCGTGAAGAGCTCCTACTAATGGAATGAGCAACTCCTTGCAAGCTTGTTGTCTTCTATTAATTGCTGGTGTTTGTAAAGTTGGATTTTCTATTGCTACTTAAATTTGATGAGATCCACAGTGGGCGGTGTAGCATGTAGGTGCAAGCCTTTGTTCACTTGAAGGGTTTTGCTGATAACACTTGCCCCCAGTATTGAGGCTGCAATATCTGTCCTGTTTGATCTGCAGCATAACAAGGACAGTGAAGATGACAAGCTGCTGGAAAGGAAAAAGACAGAGAAAGAATGGGCTTTTGGGAAGAGGCCAAATTCACCAGTGTCTTCAGGGAGCTGTCTTTCTACCAGAACCTCAATGAGGAACAGAGATACCTCCATTTCACAAAAACAGCTATCTGCTGCAGACAGTCCTGCATTTTCCAAATACTGTTAGTTGTGAAGGTGACCATGTCCCTATATTCCCATATGTGGGATTTTCCCAGGCTTGATCTCATGGTTTGATGCCCACTGTTGTGTATGGGAGGTGACTGATGCTTAATATACAAAGAGAACAGGATGCATCGTTTTCTCTTTTCAGTGAGAAGCATGTGGAGCAAGCTGCTCTTTCATCACCATTGGAAGCCTCCTCATTTTGCAGAGTGCCATTGACTGCATGCACATTGCTTTTCGGGCATGCCATGTAAATTCAGCGATGTACCACAACCTCAAAAAGGATTCCCTCCCTCAATGTGCAGAAATTAATAAGCACAATTAATGCAGCCAATGCCTGATATCCTGGCAGGAGCCACGATGCCTCAAATCTAAAGCTGCCTTGCACAGCTTGAGTATTTCAGCTACTACATCAAACCAGAGGATGAATATTGGGTGACAAGGTCTATACAATAACCACCAGAATCCAGAGGGGCTGCCAAATATTGCTGCATGGTGTTCCTTTAAAAGTGACTTTTGCTACGTCAAAGACGCAACATAAAAACACCAAGCTGTTGCTGTAATGGTTCAATTTATTTAAACAGAGAGTTCGTTTTTGACTTTGAATGGTTCAGAGTTCTAATTGTAGAAATCATGGTTACTCCCAGGATATATAAAAAAAGGTTTGTTAAACCTCAGGCATTTGGTAACTCCCATGAGCAGAATCAGTTTGAAGCCTCATAGAAGAAATCAGTCAGTACCAGGCAGTTTGATGTTCCTTAGAGATATCAGAAGCAATGCATGTATTTAAGCACTATTTACAATTTATGAGCTTGGTTCCTGGGGTTACAATCTCTCAATTGTTATTTTCCTCTTGAGCCAGTTTAAAAGATTTTGATGGTGAATTATGTAAGTGCGTTCTATGTCAGTTTTCATTACTTGCTTTTCATTTTTAAAATAACAATTTGATAGTTAGACAACTGCGGAAACAGCCCTGTTAACCTTGCCAAGTCCTCCTCACTAACATTTGGGGTTTAGTACGAAAATTGGGAGAGCTATCTCACAGCCTAGTTAAGCAACAGCTTGACATAGTTTTACTCACAGAATTATACCTTACAGACAATGACCCAGACACCACCATCACCATCCCTGGATATGTCCTGTCCCATCGGCAGGATGGCAAGGGCACAAAATGTACTCTGGGTGGGGGATTTCAATGTCCACCACCAAGTGTGGCTCAGCTGCAGCACTACTGATTGACCTGGTAGGGTCCTAAAGGGCATAGCTGTGAGACTGGGTCTGCAGCAGATGGTGAAGAAACCAGCAAGAGGGAAAAACATACTTGACCTTATTCTTACCAATCTGCCAGCTGCAGTTGCATCTGTCCATTACAGTATTGGTAAGAGTGACCATCGCGTAGTCCTTGTGGAGAATACATTGAGAATAGCTTCCATCGTGTTGTATGGCACTATCACCATGCTAAATGGGACAGACTTTGCACAGATCTAGCAACTCAAGACTGGGCATCCATGACGCACTGTAGGCCATCAGCAGCAGCAGAATTGTAGTCCAGCACAATCTGTAACCTCGTGGCCTGGCATATCCTCCACTCAACCAATACCATCAAGCCAGGGGATCAACCCTGGTTCAATGGAGCGTGCAGGAGGGCATGCCAAGAGCTGCACCAGGCATACCTGAAGGTGAGGTGTCAACCTGGTGAAGCCACCAAATGGGACTACTTGCATGCCAGACAGCAAAATCAGCAAGTGAAAGACAGAGCTAAGTGATCCCACAACCAACAGATCAGATCTAAGCTCTGCAGTCCTGTCACATCCAGTTGTGAATGGTGGTGGACAATTAAACAACTCACTGGAGGAGGGTCCACAAATATCTCCATCCTCAATGATGGAAGAGCCCAGCACGGTAGTGCAGAAAATAAGGCTGAAGCTTTCACAGCAATATTCAGCCAGAAATGCCGAGTAGATGATCCAGCTTGCCTCCTCATGTGGTCCCCAACATTACAGATACTTGTCTTCAGCCAATTTGATTCCCTCCACGTGATATCAAGAAATTGTTGGAGATACTGGAAACTACAAAGGCTATAGGCCCTGAAAACATTCAATAGTTACTGAAGACTTGTGCTCCCTTAGACAAGCTGTTCCAGGACAGTTACAACACTGGTATCTACCTGAAAATGTGGAAAATTGCCCAAGTATGTCTTGTACACAAAAAGCAAGACAAATTCAATCCAGCCAATTACCATCCTATCTAAAGACTCTTGATCATCAGTAAAATGATGGAAGGTGTCATCAACAGTGCTATCAAGCAGCACCTGCTCAGAAATAAGCTGCTCAGTGATATCCAGTTTGGGTTCTGCCAGGGCCACTCAGATCCTGATCTCATTACAGGCTTGGTTCAGAGATGGACAAAAGAACTGAATTCCAGAGTTGAGGTGAGAGTGACAGCCCTTGTCACCAAGGCTGCATTCAACCGAGTGTGGCATCAAGGAGCCCTAGCAAAACTGGAATCAATGGATATCAGGGGACAAACCCTCCGGTTGGTGGAATCGTATCTGACACATAGGAAGATGGTCGTGGTTGTTGGAGGTCAATTATCTCATCTCCAGGGCATCTCTGCAGGAGTTCCTCAGCGTAGTGTCCTTGGCCCAACCATCATCAGCTGCTTCATCAATGACCTTCCCTCCGTCGTAAAGTCAGAAGAGGGATGGTTCATCCATGATTGCACAATATTCAGCACCACTCATGACTCCTCAGATTCTGAAGCAGTCCATGTTCAAATGCAACAAGATCTGGACAATGAGAGATAATAGGTACTGCAGATGCTGGAGAATCCGAGATAACAAGGTGTGGGGCTGGATGAACACAGCAGGCCAAGCAGCATCATAGGAGCAAGAAAGCTTTTTTGTGATGTTTCGGGCCTAGACCCTTCATCAGAAATGGGGGAGGGGAAGAGGGTTCTGAAATAAATAGGGAGAGAGGGGGAGGCGGATAGAAGGTGGATAGAGGAGAGGATAGGTGGAGAGGAGGCAGACAAGTCGAAGAGGCGGGGATGGAGCCAGTAAAGGCGAGTGTAGGTGGGGGGGTAGGGAGGAGATAGGTCAGTCCAAGGAGGACGGACAGGTCAAGGGGGTGGGATGAGGTTAGTAGATAGGAGATGGGGGTGTGGCTTGAGGTGGGAGGAGGAGATAGGTGAGAGGAAGGACAGGTTAGGGAGGCGGAGATGAGCTGGGCTGGTTTTGGGATGCGGTTGGGGGAGGGGAGATTTTGAAGCTTGTGAAATCCACATTGATACCATTGGGCTGCAGGGTTCCCAGGCTGAATATGATCTGCTGTTCCTGCAGCCTTCGGATGGCATCACTGTGGCATTGCAGGAGGCCCAGGATGGACATGTCATCTGAGGAATGGGAGGAGGAGTTGAAATGGTTCGCTACTGGGAGGTGCCGTTGTTTGTTGCGAACTGATTTTTTAATGACGTTTCCTGCTCCTATGATGCTGCTTGGCCTGCTGTGTTCATCCAGCCCCACACCTTGTTATCTAAGATCTGGATAATATCCAGGCTTGGGTTGACAAGTGGCAAGTGACATTTATGCCACACAAATGCCAGGCTATGATCATCACCAATAAGAGACAATCTGAACACCGCCCTTGACATTCAATGGTGTTACCATCACTGAATCCCCCACTTTCAACATCCAGGGGATTATCATTGACCAGAAACTGAACTGTACTCACCACATAGTCATAGTTTCTATAAAAGCAGGTCAGAAGCTAGGAATACTGCGATAAGTAACTCACCTCCTGACTCCTCAAAGCCTGTCCACCATCTATAAGACACAAGTCAGGAGTGTGATAGAATACTCCCCACTTGCCTGGATGAATGCAGCCCCAACAACACAAGAAGCTTGACATCATCTAGGACAAAGCAGCCTGCTTGATTGGCATTATATCCACAAGCATCCACTCTCTCCATCACTGACGCTCAGTAGCATCAGTGTGTACTACCTACAAGATGCACTGCAGAAATTCACCAAAGATCCTCAGACAGCACCTTCCAAACTGACTACTGCTTCCATCTAGAAGGACAAGGGCAACAAATATATGGGAACACCACCACTTTTAAGTTCCCCTCCAAGCCGCTCACCATCCTGATTTGGAAATATATCGCAGTTCTTTCACTGTCACTGGGTCAAAATCCTGGAATTCCCTCCCTCATGACATTATGGGCCAACCTGCATTATACAGACTGCAGCAGTTCAAGGAGGCAGCTCACCGCCACCTTCTGAAGGGCAACTTGGGTTGGGTAAGAAATGCTGGCCAGACAGTGACGCCCACATCCCACAAATGAATAGAAAATAAGTTTTAACTTTTCACGAGTGAGATCTCTGTGATGAAGCAAACATGATAACAAAGGTGCTCAAGGAGTGTATCCAATCATAGTCTAAGGCATACAAGGTGGCAAAAACTATCAGTAGGCCAGAGGGTGGGAATATTCTAGGAAGCAGCACCAGATGACTCTAATACCAATAAAAATGGAGAAAGTTGACTTATAGAAGTAAATTGGTGAGGAACATAAAAAGAAACAGCAAGAGCTTCTACAGGTGCATAAATAATACAGTACCTAAACTGAGTGTAGAATCTTTGGAAGACGTGACTGGGTATTTGGGAACAGGGAAATGGCAAGATAATTAACCCAATTTTTTGCATCGATCTTCGTGGTGAAGGACAGTGTAAACATCTCAAAGATATAAGATCAGCAAGATGCTAATGGGAAGAAACTGTCTCTATCACAAGGGACAAAGTATTTGAAAAATTATTAGCACTGAAGAATGATAAGTTGCCAGGATCTGATAGGCTGCATTCAAGCATTTTAAAAGAAGTGGCCGCAGAGTTAGAAGAGGCATTGATCAAAATATACCGGAACTCACAGGATTCCCAAAAGCTTCCAGCAGATTGGAAAACTGCTCATGTGACACCTCTACTCATGAAAGGAGGGAGACAGAAGGGAGAAAATCATAATCCAGTTGGCCTAACATTTGTTGTTGGAAAAGTGCCAGAGTCTATAATTATGGAAGAATTAGTAGGACAATTGGAAAAGTTCAATACAATCAAACAAATTCAACATGGTTTTGTGAAAGGGAAACATGTTTGGCAAAATTTGCTCGAGTTTATTGTAAGTAGATAAAGGGGAACTGGTAGATATAGTGTATTTGGATTTCCACAATGCATTTGATGAGGTGCCACATAACTTTTATATTTTACCAGATATAAACTCATGGTATTGTGTATAGTTTATTAGCTTGGATTGAGGATTGCTCAACACATAGAAGACAGAATGCCCTACTTCTCCTCTTACTGTGGTCAATTTTGGTCCCTTTACTTGAGGAAGGATGTATTTTATTGGAGGCAGTTCAGAGGCAGTTCACTAGAATGATCCCATAGATGAGGGATTTGTCTCATGAAGAGAGATTGAGTAGTTTAGGTCTATACTCTCAAGTTTAGAAGAGTGAGAGGAAATCTAATTAAGGTATATAAGATGCTAAAGGAGACTGACAAAATGAATATAGAAAAGATGTTTCCCAATGTGGGTAATCCAGAACAAGAAGTTAGAGTAGTACGGTAAGGGGTAGCATATTTAAAACAGAGATGAGGAAAAATTACTTCTCTCCAAGGGTGGTGAATCTTAGAATTCACTACACCAAAGTGTGGTAGATACTGGCACATTGAGTAAAATTAGGAAGGAGATAAGCAGATTATTAATTAGTAATGCGTTGAAGGGATATGGAGAGCAGGTAAGAAAATGGAGTTGAGGCCGAGATGAGATCAGTCATGATTATATCGAATGGTGGAGCAGGTTTAAAGGGTTGAATTGCATAGTTTTTGTGTTCTCATTTCATATATTCTTATATTCAATCAGCACTTCCTTCTCTTGAAGTGTTGAAAGGTTGTTTTTCCTTGACATTGGTATCTCTTGTACATTGTTCTGATGAATGCAAGACATAAATCTATGACAGAATGAGTCTTTCTTAGCAGCATTCAAACTCTATACTGTGAATTGACTATGAAGTAATGCTTCATTCACAAACCAATTAACAAAAGTTTATTTAGGACTCAAGACATTTTCAATAAGTTGTAACTTAGGACAGATTGAGGCTGGCCTAAGATACAAGACCTGAGGCATTCCAGGGGTAACAAGGATAGTAAAGATCCAAAGAGATAGCCATGTGGCAGACAGACGTCTTTGTTAGCACATTTGTTCAAGTGGAAATAGGCCAAAGCTAATTTCTACCAAAGAAATGTAGCAGATGTTAGGAAATCTTTTACACACTGTGAAATAATTCCTTGTAATTAAGACTGATTGTGCTGCCTAAACACAAATTTATTACTCAAGACACCAATCATGTAATAACTATTTCAAGTATATAATAGATTCATCCAATCTGGCTTCTTGTAGACCCAAAGAAATCAAATTTGGTCTCTCTAGATGTTTGACTACCAACTGTTCTGTGTGTTCTGCGCTTAGCTGACTGTTTCTGATAGATCATACAACCTCTCTTGTGAGTTTCTACTTTACACATGAAACCTCGAATGTATATTGAACCAAGTTCCTACTCGATCAACCACCAGCTTTGATGTCATGGCTGTCTTGATGGTTTAACATGAGGTAGACGATCCCAAATTGTTGAATAGTACTTCTTGGATTTTCCCATTATTGTGGCCGGTACTCGATTTTCACATCCTGACATGGGATGTGACCAATATGTCTGATAGTTTCGACTTCTGTTCTTCAGGCAAATAATTATGTTAACACAAATTCAAATTCTGGTCATCAGATTGAGACGTGATTAACTGTAGGAGTCAGGCAAATTTTAACAATAGAGCTTTTGGATCTCCTTTTACCTAAATGTATCTTGCTGCTGTGCCAAGGGCCAGGTTACAGATTGTCTATCTCACTAAATTGGGAAGTTTATTTTAAGGTCAGTTTTGTGCACAGGCGACAAGTAGGTTATAGAATGGTCCAAGTTTACTTCTGTGATAAACAAATCATTCAATTTGAAAAGTGCTGTGCTGAAGTTTACTGTATAAATAGTAATAGATGTAACTGACATAATGAGACAGTATTCAGCTGATTCATTGCTGAATCCCTGTGCTCAATATTGAGTGGTGATCTAGAAGCTGACACTCAATGGTGTTAGCATGCTAGTTAGTGGTATTAAGCTGCTTATTTTTTGATGAATTGAATGTTAGTTGGTGCTGTAGTGCAGAATTCCCTGATGGCATATGCAGAATCTTTTCTATACTGAGGAATCAAGAATCAGAGCAAATTAATCTGATGGCTTTTCAGTGTAGTAAAATAACAGTGGTCAACCCATTTCATTTTCGCTTGTTTATTAACCTTTGTGGGTCAGAAATCTGATCACTAAGGAGACCATTTGTTGAGGACACATACAACCAAAGCTACATTGCTTTCGCCTTCCTGTGATAACACCCAGCACAGCAGTTTTCAATTAGCGTCCTTGCGTCCATGACATGAGTTTAATGAGAGAGAGTGATAAAATCTCTGATCTGCACTAGTGTATAATTTTGGTGAGATTGATTGATTGTTTAGTGATTTGTTTTAAAGACCTATTGTAGAATTTGACGTCCGTGTTTCTCTGCCTTAAAAATTTTGTATTGAGTAAAAGATGTGTTTAAATAGCTTGTGTGGGAGTCAGTAATAAATCCAATAGGGAATGCCAGAGAGTGCCAGAATTCAACTATGAGCAGTAATAGAGATGGATAGCAGAGATGCATTTAAGGTGAAGCTAGACAAATGCACAAAATAAAAAAAGGAAAAGAAACCTATACTGTTAAGGTTAGAATAAAGAGTGCGCGAAGAGCCTGGAATGAAGCAAAACTAATGGCACAGACCATTTGGGATGAATGGACCTTATATGTGTTGAGGGTTCTGTCTAATCCAGTGCAAGATGAGATTTGGGCAGCTGTTTTGAGAGATGGATACAGCAATACTTTTAATGCAAGCAAACATCATGGCATTTCCTTTCAAGCACAATGAAACAGTTTGAATCCTGGCCAAGAAATTTGTTGACAATCATACATCTGGCCCTGCAGTTTCTCCACATTTACACTCAGATGAACCCATGATCCGACACAAACAATTGAGTACCTTTAAAGTTCATGGAGGCTTAAGCGACTGTAGTTGAGCCACACACGTAAACGTGGTAAGCCCATGTTACTTCAACCTCTTGCATTTGCCTTTCTATCCACCCATAAAACTCTCAAATGTAAATATCCTCTAATTCTTCTTATTTGGTGGAATGTCTGTCAACATTCCAACCAGATTTTCAGGAACAGCAAGAAATAATCATTTTCTGGCCTTTAACTTTTGACCCTCACTGAGATCTTCTCTATTTTCTGTTTTCTTGAATTGCATTTTTACAACATAACTAAAAATTTCCTGATTATTTTGTAGTTGGTTGGCTTGCCGAGCTGTTTTGTTGTTTCATAGACGTTTCATGACCCTGCTGGGTAAAATCATCAGTGCACACAAACCCACATCAACTTTACACCAACTGCTAACCCAAACTAAAGACCCGCTATCCACTATGTTCAGGGCCAATATCATATACAAAATTCCCTGCAAGGACTGCGACAAACATTACATTGGACAGACAGGAAGGAAATTAGCCACAAGAGTACACGAACATCAACTGGCAACAAAAAGACACGACCAATACTCACTCATCTCCATCCACGTGAATAAGGATAACCACCAGTTCAATTGGGACAACAACAGGATCCTGGGACAGGCGAAGCAGAGACAAGCTTGGGAATTCCTAGAAGCCTGGTTCTCCACTAAGAAAGCCATCAATAAGTACATAGAACTAGACCCCATATACACTTCATTGCGAAGGAAAACCAGAAGTGAGGTAAACCAGCTCAAAGGACACCAGAGTTTAAATACCAGGTGGGAAAACGCCACAGTGCTTCATGGGAGGCTGCACTGATGATGTTACCCAGGAGAGTAATGAAACGTCTGCAGAACAACGAATCAGCTCGGTGAGCCAACCAACCACAACATCCACAACCCCAGCTACAAATCTACACTAAAACCTTAGAGAATTTCCTGATTAAAAGTTCTTAAATGTGCTTTATCTGAAGGTGATAGATGATAGTTAACTGAGGTGAAATTTAAATTTTAAAGAGTGTAAGAAGAAATATCTGGCTTTTGGGTTCACTGTTTCTGATTGTTGCTGAAATCAGCAAAAGCAAACATGCGGTTTCAAGTGTAATTTCAGATGCAATGTCTAGGTTGTTCCATTGTGGAAACTTTAGGTCAAGTTTTGGTGGAAAATTGTGTTGGTGACTTTAAACTTTGATCTTTTGTAGGTGCTTGTGCTTATGTTTTTAATGTTAGATGTCATTACAGTATCAACTTAATATTTGTGAGAGATCAAAACTGAAGCTTATCGCTTTTACTTGGCTAGTGTGGAGCCAATCCCAAAAGGAACAAGAGTTGGAGAATCAACAGATGGTGATATAAAACCTTTTTGCTGATTAATGATCCTGAGAGCATAGGCTCCCTATTGGGAGCTTTGAATCAGTGATTTTACACTCAAGTGGCTGAATGAATTTACCCTCAGGACTGACGAATTTATTCCGGTGCCTCCCTCAGTCAGTTACTGTGCATCTGTTCTTATTAACCAATAAGTCAGTTACTGCATAAGTATAAATCAGTCACTCTGTGCCTGGTGTAAGTAAGTAAACGTGTCTTGAGAAGGAAGATCCATGGGTAGTAGGGCCTGACAAGCCAAAAACATCATCTCAGCAAACTGTATGGAGGGAACATTGAGCTATCTTCCCAGTGTTTCCCTTTGCCCACGAAACCCATGTTTTTTGTTCATGTCTATCCGGATGTGCATATTGTGGGAGTCTTACAAGGTGGTTAAAGTTTTAACTGGTAGTGATGTATTTGTAATTAGTACAGAAAGTCTACACTTTCAATTAAAAGACGGGAGATTCGGGAATTTTGTAGATGTTTACAAATCTTTAACTTTTGTGACAATTCTGACAATAGCGGGACTTGATTTCCCACCTAATCCCAATGAGGCAGAACAATGGTATTCCCCTGAAAGTTGATAGGTGAGATTCAATGATGGTAATGCTGTTGAATGTCAAGAGGTGAAGGTTAGATTTTTCTCTTGTTGGAGATTTTCGCTACCTGGCATTTAGGTGTTGTAAAAGTTACTTGCCATTTATCCCTCAGCTTGGATATTGTTCATGTCTTGCTGCATACGGGCATGACTGCTTCAGTAACTGAGGAATTGCGAATGTTGTAGAACATTATGCAATCGTCAGCAAGCATCTCTACTTGTGACCTCATATTGAAAGGAAGGTCATTGATGAAGCAGCTGAGTACTTTTGGGCCTTAGACACCATGCTGAGGAACTCCTGTAGTGATGTCCAAGCGCTGAGATAATTGATCTCCAACAACCTCAATATTTCATTGTGATAGATCTAACTCATCCCAGTGGAGTGTTTTCTCTCTGATTCCCATTGACTTCAGTTTTGCTGGAACTCCTTAATGTGATACTCTGTTAAATGATGCATGGTGTCTCATGTAGTCACTCTCCCTTTGTCTCTGGAGTTCAGCTCCTTTTGACCATATTTAGACCAAGGGTGTAAAGATGTTGGGTGCCAGTGGCTGTGGAGGATTCCAAATGAGGCATTTGTGGGCAAGTTATTTCTTTGCAAGTGCCACATGCTGATAATGTTGAAAACCCCTTCCATCATTTTGCTGATGATTGTGAGTAGACTGATAAGATGTTAGAAGAACAGGCTGTTCTGAAGAAAGGTCCCTGGACCGAAACATTAGCTCTGCTTTCCCTCCATAGATGCTGGCAGACGTGCTGAGTTTTCAGCAATTTGTGGTTTTGTTTCTGATAGGATGTTAATTGGCTGAGGTTGGGCTTGTGCACAGGACATACCTGGGTAATTTACCACATTGTTGTAGATGCCAATGTTGTAGCTGTACTGAAACAACCTGGCTAGGACCACTAGCTCCCAGTTATGGGTGCTTTAGTTTCCAATTTTCTCAGCCAGCAGGATGACCAGGAGAATGACTAGAGATGACACAGAGGAGGAAATGCTATGAATATTGGTGGTGAAAAGAAGGAAAATAATGACCTTTTGAGAGGATTTAATGATTAACTTGACATTACTTTTTCAGCCATGATTGTTTTAAACCAATACGAGAAATGGAGTCCCTAGGATGATCAGAGGATTTATTTTGCATTGGGAGAGTTTTGTGTAGGCAGACTAAACACTGAGGAGCATTAGCTTCTTTTCAATGTTGAAGGATGAGGAATTTTTTTCAGGAGAGTAAACACCATAGCTTGAAGAGCTTTTGTTTATAGTTCGCAAAAGTCCTGGTTGAAGTTAGATGTATATTTCTCCTAGAGAAGGTCAGAAATCATATGATACCAGGTTATAGTCCAACAAATTTACTTGAAAATATTTTTGGAGCTTCACTCCTTCTTCAGGTGTTAGTGAGAGAGGTAGGATCAGACACAGAATTTATAAGTAAAAGATCGAAAGTTCACACCATCGATGATGATGTATTAAACAAAACTAAGATACTATTAAATCTTTAGTCAGTTAGAAGGTTTTAATTGATTAATATGGATTTGACTTTGCTGCCAGTACATGGCAAATAAGCAGTCTCGATTTTCTCCCTTCATACGGGGATCTTCTTGTACAAAGTGAGGAGACAAATGTCTGCCACCACCCCATTGCCCATGCTTGTCCCCATGACCCTGTTGTGGGCCATTTTCTCCTGCAATGAAACAAACAGGGAGATTGAGGGAGATGAAAGTGCCTGGTGCAGAAAAGATGGTGGGGCATCCTGACTGAGTGAGTTGGAAGAGCAGAAGGGAAAAATGCTTACTGAGGTAGGAGAATGGGGCAGATGTGGGAGCCATTGAGGGAAGATGTTGCATGCAATCATGAGAGTGGGAGACCCTGAGCCTTGGTATGAACTTATGCATTGGTAGAGGCAGGGAATAACATGTTTGAAAGTGGCTCCAGGAAGTCACTAAGATATACGTTTTCTTCAGGAGGATCTTCCATTGAAAAGATATCAACATGCAACAGATAACTCATGGAATTAACAGTTATCATTGTCTTGATAGTAACAGAAGTCAATTACAATGGTAGTGAAGAAGCCAATTTATCAAAAGAACATGCAAATAACCCCCATTCACTCTCCATTGTTGTGGCAATGACTTGTAACATCGAAACAGTTGTGTGAATGAGGGGAGTATTGATTTCTGCAGTCACATGATGGGCTGGAGTTCAGAACTTAGTGTGCCACAAACAACACTGAGAAGGCAATCTGGGACAAAAAGCTTAGATCAATGACATCCTGTCCAGAAAGAGAAAGAACCCAGCCTCAGAAAGTCACCCAGGCAGAAAAGTGCATTTTTTAAAAAATACCTGCAAAGGTATATTTTTACCTAGAGATACAACTTTTACTGGAAAAGCCAGCCACTTGCCAATTCTTGGAATACTGTTGTGAATTTATCATTAGAGACCTTCAACCTCCATTGTTCCCTCAGTGAACTGAAAAGAAGGTTTTTAGATGTGCAATATTTCTGACTATCTTCTTGGTGCAATAGAGTACGAGCAACTCTCAGGACTTTATTATCTAAGTTCATGTTAAACATTAGAGGCATCATTTCTGTGTGTCTGTGCATATCGTGTGTAGATGAGGAATGGGTGTTTGTTGCAATCGCATTCAGACGCTGTGCAAATTAACGTTCATCCTTTGTATTGATTCAAATGTACAGAAAAGCCTGTTTTGTGTTGATTCGTTAAAGCCACAACACTTAAGTGGTTAAAACTCTTCCTAAAATACATCTTGTTGTGATCAGTAAAGAGGCAGGTAAAAGGGGGATATTAACCAAAATATTTCAGTCCATTGACCTGATAGGATATACAAACACAGCCTTCAATATGACAATATTGGTCTGACAATTCGTCTCACAAAAAGATGGCTATCTTCTATCCGGATTCAGAATAATTATACCCAAGTAACGCAAAAAGAACTTCTCAGGATGGTATATGACGGTTGTTGATAATAACTTAGAGCCAGATCTCCCATGCATTGGATAGGCATCTACAAAGACATTGAAATTCTGGTGTCGAAACGCAATATGTTTCAGAAACAAAAAATGCCAAGTGATGATAGCTACTGAAATGCCACCCATACTGTGACATAGTATGGGTGCCAATTTATGCACACAGCCAAGTATGCTATTTCAAAGTTTTAGAATACTAACTTGACTTTCCCTTTTATCTGAAAACTGAAAGATTTGAAAGCTACAACAACAGTTTCTCCAGTATGAGTTCAGTTTGTTGAAAGAGCAATGTGTGACAATAGAACCCAATCCACCTCCAGAGAATTTATGGGATTTGCTGCAGTGTGAATTTAACTTCATCCTCATCACCATATTGCCAAGAAGGATATGGGTTTATACAAAGGTACATCACGACATTCAAGGGAAACCTCACAAAATGCCAAGAGACAAAGAAAGATCAAAATATTGACTTATTTTCACTTCAACCTGCACCCTTCCAAGATGATATGAAATTGCCTGCAAAGCTGTTGTTAAGAAGAAAGTACAAGACAATTCTACCAAACAGGTAACTCAAATGTCCAGGAAGAATTATGACAACAGACCACTGATGCACAGGTAGAAGGAGGTCAACACACATTAATAATGTAAAGTGACTGCATAAGGGCAAAATGTACACTTACAAGATCCAATCATGAAAACCTGGAACTTGGCAGAATTTGTTAGTGGAATTAAGACAGGTCACACGTCGCTGAGGCTGAGACTGGCAAGCAAGTGATAAGGACAGAATTCATTTTCAACCTACACCTGGGTTGGGAAAGCAAAAATGATCATCAAACATATCAGCAAGTAATACAACATTGGTAAACTCAGGCAAGTTTCCAATAATACCAGAACCAATGCAATAACATTGGATGTGCAGTATGCCAACTTACTATTTAAGAGTACCGAATGCCAGATTTATAAGATAGAGGCAGAACACCCTAAGCCCTGAGTGATACTGTGAATAATATTTTCAGAAAAGAAAGAAATCTACATCCGGTGTTTGGTTTATTTATGAGGATCAATTGCTAATCTCCAAAAATTTAGAAACAACAAATTAAAGTTTAGAGATAGTAAGAACTGCAGATGCTGGAGTCAGCTATAATACAGTGTGGAGCTGAAAGAACACAGCAGGCCAAGCAGCATCAGAGGAGCAGGAAAGCTGATGTTTCTGAAGAAGGGTCCTGAAAGGGGAGGGAGGAGGGAGCTCAGAAATAAATAGAGGGTGGAGGGTTGGGGCTGGGTAAGGTGGGTGCGATGGTGATAGGTGAGTGCAGTTTGGCAGTGGTGGGGATTGGTCAGTGAGGTGGATGGAGCGGATAGGTGGGAGAGAAGACGGACAGGTTGTGTCAGGTCAGGGAGGCGGGGATGAGAGGGAGAGCTAGTCATGGGATGAGGCTGGGGATGGGGAGATTTTGAAACTGGCAATATTAGTATGACATTATATATTTTCATTAAAGAAAGAGGGTTTTTTTAACATTGTATTATTCACTAAGAGCTAGAAACTGATATTTACTATCACAATGCGTTTATGTACCAAACATTAATATATCACCTTAAATTTCTTACAAACCGTACTTTGTATTGAGATGATTTTATGCATTTGTTAAATTGAAACACTTGGTTAAAGTTTTAAAAGACTTAACAATGGCATTGCAATGACTCAAAACAGGTTAAAGCAACTTCTAATATGGATGAACATTACTACACTTGTGTCCTGTAAATTACACACTCGAAGTAACCAATCTAGATGGTCTGAAGAACCTATGATAGTCAATCATCCAAAAGGAATAAGCAATTTAAAATGATATGTAAATGAAGCAAGAGTGATATGAGAACTAAAAACTTTTTCATAATAAGTAGTTAGGGCATGGAATGTCCTGCCTGGAATTCTGGCAGAGGCAGGCTCAATTAAGGCAGTCATGAGGGCTTTGGATGATTATTTTGTAAGAAGTGGTGTGAAGGGATATCGGGGAAAAGGCAGCAGATTGGAACCAGGGGACAGAACTACAGGCATGATGGAGTGAGTGGCCTCATTCTTCTGTGCCATAACAATCCTGTGGTTCTGTGAGGAATGTAAATTGACCAGCTTCTGACTTATTCACAGAAGATCTAGGCAACCCTACCTAGGTATTAAACTTGGTGTGGAATGAGCCATTAGATACAATCATTTTAGACAATGGACTCTGGCTGCGAAGTGATTTCTACCAGCCACAATTTAATCAGGCCTAAGCTATAGACCTGGAATCAATTTGCTATGACCATGTGTGTGTAATTGGTCAGTTGGTGACAAAAAGATATGTGGGAGCTAGCTAAGTCTCTTTGTATAGTTTCAAAAACTGCTTTGTCTACAAGACACAGGACAGGAGAAGTGTCAGTAAAGAAACAGGACTCAGTAGATACACTCATGATCTCTTCCTCTGCCCTGTGAGGTTAAGCCCTACCTGTTCTTCGACCAACCACATCCCACAATGCTTTAAGAATTGAACCATTAGCTGCTGTCTCCAGAAGAACTGTTGTAAATTATATATCAACCTCTTTAAATCATCTCAATGCAGATTCCAGAAAGACTATTGACTATTAGGACACCAAATAGGTGGAAACATAAGATGCATTGAGAAAAACAAAATTTACAAACGGATATGGACAGATTAGGTGCATAGGCCGAAATCTGGCAGATGAATTTTAACGTGGATAAGTGTGAGGTTATCCCTTTTCGTCAGAGGAATAGAAAGGCAACTTATTATCTAAATAGTAAGAAATTTCAGAGTGCTTTGGTGCAGAGGGGTCTGGGTATCCTCACGCATGAATCGTACAAAGCTAGTATGCAGGAATAGCAGGTGACAATTAAGGCAAATTGAATTTTACAATGTATTGCTGAAAGAATAGAGTATAAATCGTGGAAGTTGGTGCTGCAACTGTACAAGACATTACTGAGATCACAACTGGAACATTAAATATAATTTTGTTCCCCGTACTTGAGGAGGGATGTAGCTGCATTTGGAGGAGATTCATTAGATTGATTCCAGAGGTGAAGGGTTTGTTTTATGAAGAGAGATTCAACAGTTTGGGCCTATACTGTCTGGAGTTTGATTGAGATTGAATTGATGTAAAATGCTAAAGAGAGTTGACAAAGTAGACATAGAAAGGATGTTTCCTCATATCAGGCAATCTAGAATGAGATGCATAGTTTGAGGATAAGGGGTTGCAGATTTAAAACTGTGACGAGGAGAGATTATTTTCTCTCAAAGGGATGTGAATCTGTGGTGGATGATGGAACATTGAATAAGTTTAAGGAAGACAGACAAATTTTTATTTGGCAATGGACTGAAGGTTAATAGAGAGTAGGCAGAAAAGTGGAGTTGAGGCCAAGATGAATTCAGCCATGATAGTTTCAAATGACACAGCAGGCTCGAGGGGCTGAATTGCCTACTCCTGCCCCTAGTTCTTATGTTCTTATGAGTCTAGTGTAAAACCATCCAAATCAATCAATCTAGGAGATAGAAAGGACTGCAGATGCTGGAAGTCAGAGTCGATAAAATGTGGAGCTGGAGAAACACAGCAGGTTAGACAGCATCGGAAGAGCCGGAAAGTTGATGTTTCGCGTCTGGACCCTTCATGAAGACTGGGGAGGAGGAAGGGAACTCTGAAATAAATGGTGGGTGTGGGGCTGGGGGAAAGGTAGGTGGGTTGGTGATAGGTGGATGTGGGTAGGGGCTTGGAGAGAGTGAGGGGATGGAGCAGGTAGGTAAAAGAAAGATGGAGAGGTTGTGTCAGGTCAAGGAAGTGGGATGAGGGGGAGGGCTTCACATAGGATGAGGCTGGGGGTGGGGAAATTTTGAAGCTGGTGATCTGTATGTTGAGGTCATTGGGCTGTAGGCCCCTGAGGTGGAATATCAGGTGTTGTTCATCCAGCTTACATGTTGCCTAATTTTGACAGTGGAGGAGGCACAGGATAGACGTGTCACCAAGGGAGTGGGAGGGGGAGTTGAAATGGCTGGCAACCAGAAGATGGTATTGATTGGAGTGTACAGAATGCAGATGCTCTGCGAATCAGTCACTGAGTCTGCACTTGGTTTCTCCAATATAGAGGAGACCACATCGGGAGCAACGGATGCAATAGACCAGGTTAGAAGACGTACAGGTGAGTCTCTGCTGGATTTGGAATGTTTGTTTAGGGCCTTGAATGGAGGTGAGAAGGGAGGTGTACAGGCAAGTGTCTCACTTCCTGCAGTTCCAGGGAAAGGTGCCGGGTGTGGTGGAAAGGTTGGTGGGAAGTGTGGAGCTAATGAGGAAGGCACAAAGTGAGCAGTCCCTAGTGAAAGCAGATTGGGGTGGGGAAGGAAACATCTTTTTGGTGGTGGGGTCTGATTGCAGGTGGCAAAAATAGTAGTGAATGATGTGTTGGATTAGGAGATTGATGGAGTGGTATATGATGACCAGGGGAACTCTATCCTCATTGTTGTTTGGGGGGAAGGGGTGTTTGAGGGCAGAAGTGCGGAAACTGCAGGAAATGTGGTTGGGGGAATTATGAACCACGGGAGAGGGAAATTACAGTCCTTGAAGTTGGAAGACATCAAGGATATCGGGAATGGAAAGCTTCATTCTGGGAGCAGATGTGGCAGAGGCAGAGGAATTGTGAGTATGAGATTGCATTTTTGCAGGAGAGCAGGTGAGAGGAGGTATAGTCAAAGTAGCTATGGGAGTCCGTTGGTTTGAAATGAATGTCGGTGCTAAGCTTGTTGTCGGAGATGGAGACAGACAGGTTCAGGAAGGGGAGGGAGGTGTTATAGATGGTCCACGTGAATTTGAGGTTGGGGTAAAAGGTGTTGATGAAGTGGATGAACTGTTCAAACTCCTTGTGGGAGCACAAGGCAGCACCGATACAGAGGGATGGTGCTGGTGTAGTTGTGGATGAGGGACTGTTCCACATACTCTACGAAGAGGCAGGCATAGCTCAGACATTTAGGGGTGCCCAGAGCCCCCACTTTGGTTTGTAGGAAGTGGGAGGAAAAATTGTTGACGGTGAGGACTAGTTCTGCCAAGGGAATGAGAGTGTCAGTGATGTGGAACTGGTTGGGCTTGTGGGAGAGGAAGAAATGGAGGACTTTTAGACCCTCTGAATGGGGGATACAGGTGTAGAAAGACTGAATGTCCATGGTGAAGATGAGGTGTTGGGGGCTGGGGAGTTGAAAGTCTTGGAGAAGGTGGAGGGCATGGGTAATGTCCCGAATGTAGGTGGGGAGTTCCTGCACCAGAGAGGAAATAATGGCGTCGAAGTAGGAGGACATGAGTTCAGTGGGGCAGGAGCAGGCAGAGACAATGGGTCGACCGGGGCAGTCAGGTTTATGGATTTTGAGTAGGAGATAGAATGTGCGAGGTTGGGGATCTATCATGGTGGAGGCTGTGGACTCGAGATATCATGAGGTGATGAGGTTATTGATGGTCTGGGAGCTGATGGTTTGGTGATCGGGGTGGAGTCATAATCGAGGGGATGGTAGGAGGATGTGTCGGAGAGTTGACATCTGGCCACAGTGATGTAACAGTCAGTACGCCACACTACTACTGTGCCCAAACCCCTTGTCAACAGAAGCCCTCTTTGTTGATGAATTCCACTGTGTTATGTATGTTGAGATTTACAGCTAAGAGAGATTTGTTCTGTCATGTTTCTCTTGAAGAGGGACGTTGAAAACCTCATGCTGAGGTGACTGCTCCATGGAAAGCAGATGAAGTAACTTTGGGTTTATTTTAGGCAAAAGAAGCATGAATGGGTGGAGTCAGGCTCACATAGACCCAGGTTTTAGTTTTAGTTTTCTTTTGTTGAAGTTGGGATTTTTGGAGTTGAAGCTGCTACATACAACTCTCTCTCTACTGTTGCAAGAGGCCTGAGTTTTCTCTCTGAGCTGCTAGATTCATTCTTTCGATTTTTCCTTTCTCCTGGACTGGAGGAGATAACAAGAGAAGGAAATCTGTTTTGCTGATTCTGCCTTCATCAAGGGTGTATTTATGGAATGCTGCTATATCGGAACAGTTGATGAGTGATAGTTAAGTAAAATGTTATTTTATTAAGTATTTCAATAGGGTAGAGTTGTGTAAATTGTTTTTTGAACTTTAACTGTGGTTAAAGAATAAAGTGTATTTTGCTTAAAGCCTCGTAGTTTGACCAATCATATCATATCTGGAAAGCAGAGCCTTATACTTGCCTGTAATTAAGATAAAAGTTAGGGTCTAAGCTATCTCCTTGAAATTGTTACAAGTGATATAGCCCTCTCAGTGCCACATGTGTGGAGTCGTTGGCATCGTGCGCCGGGGCAATGACTGCCATGTTCCTGTTTCATACCATACAGGCTGCAGCACTAACCTCATCATGGGGGGGATCAAAATGAACCAGAATGATCTTGCACAGATGGCATTGGTCACTGTCTTGAAGCATTTGTAAGAGCACAACTGAGAGACCACATGGATCACCTGTCACTCCCTGAAAGAAGCCAGTCGCATAGTAATTCAGTGCAACAGCCACCTTCACAGCCACTGGGAGAGGATGGTCTCCCAGTCCTACAGCCCTCAGTTCTAACGCCAGTTTTCAGCACAGATGCATCACAGTAGCTTCACATACAGAGCCTGTGTCAGCACTGCACCTCATTTATCCCAGCAAAAGGAGTCAGGCTGGAAACCTGTGGGCCTTCTGCACATCCCACTCATTATGAGGGGCCCTATGGTAGCAGCTTTGTCCTCTGTAGGTGGGGGAGTACTGCTCCTGGGCTTTTTTTTGGCTTTATTCATTCACGGGATTAAGGCATTGCTGGCCAGGCCTGCGTTTATTGCCCATCCCAGAGGGCAGTTAACAGTCAACCACATTGCTGTGGACCTGGAGTCACATGTAGACCAGACCAGACCTGGTAAGGATGGCAGATTCCTTCCCTAAAGGACATCCACCATCTGCTGTGGTGGGATTTGGACCTGGGTCCCAGCACATTACCTGGGTCTCTGGATTAACAGTCCAGTGATAATACCACTAGACCATCACCTCCCCTGCTGCTTCTAGACTCATCTCCTCCCAGTTAGGCAGCCACAGAGACCAACATGCCGCCAGGGGCAGGGCCTGCTGTTCTTGATGTACAGGACCCGAACTGGGTGCAGAAAGATTGAAAGAGTTTCTTAGAACTCAGAACAATCATTGATGTACAGCCACTGGTGCCTGTTGATCGTGTCCTGAGATGATATTGCACATTTTTCAACAAGGAGATCACTCAGAGCAAGCAGTGAGCTGAATCTGCCAAGTATATATCCAGGTTTCCCTGCAGAGTTTTCTCAAGATCGAGCTCTTCTTGCCTGTCTTGCAAGATGAGGTGAGTTATGGCATTAACAAGGTGTTTAACAAGTGCTATTCCCTACCAATTGGCATCTTGCTGCTGCCATGCCACTTGTGAAAAGCATAAAAGATGACAACGTGTTGAAATTGGTGTCGTGATGGGTCTCACCAAACTTCTCATTCGATTCTGCCACACATCTCACTACAGTCCACATTGCTCAGACCCCTTTAAGATGTCACCTAATGTTCTTAATTTCTTTACCTTGTACTATTTCTGGAAGATTGTATCCCTGTCCTGGTGAGGCGTTGTGGTATATAAAAAAACTTAAACGTGAATTTGACTAGTTGTCGGCTTTTGAAAATGAATGATTGACTTTGACTGACTGTAGTCTCTGTTTCCCCTAATGATCACTACGGACAAGTCTTTTCCAATCTTAGCTGGATATTTGAGTGAAGAGCAAGGCTTCCACATATTGCTTCATGGTGCTTGACCTTTTCTCCCCCTGCTGTATGTTAGATGCTTACTTGGGGATTCCTTTGTTAAAATTAACTCATAGAGTTTTATCCTGTCCTCTTGAAACTGCTGGCAAAATGTCAGATGCTGTACAAAGCACCGGTTGCCAGGCCCCAGAACTGCAGAAGGTCAAATCAGTGGTTTTTTTTGAATGATTCTAGACTGTGAATGTTGTCAGATTGCTTGACATTTGAAACATTCAGAAACGGGCCTGTTCTCACTCATGTCCACAGTATATCAAATTGTAGAGGTAGTTACTGGTTTGTGCTGGAAAATTATCATCTCTTACTCTGATGCCGATAACAGGTATTGGATTACCTTCTCAAATGAGATGAGTGAACTCAGCACCCTCTGGGGTTTGTACCTGGGCCTTTCTTATCCAAATGGTTATTTGCTCTACATCAGGCTGTGTGAAGAGAGTTATTGGGGGATTAAGTATTATTTGAGGTGCCAGCTTTCACATTGAAAAAAAAGCTTTCATTAAAGTCAGCTTGTCTACAATTCATTGCCTTCACTTCAGTCAAGATCAGAAGTAGTGAGATAACAAGGTGTAGAGTTGGATGAACACAGCAGGCCAAGCAGCATCAGAGGAGCAGGAAGGCTGACATTTTGGGCCTAGTCACTTCTTCAGAAATGGGGGAAGGGAAAGGGGTTCTGAAATAAATAGGGAGAGAGGGGGAGGCAGATAGAAGATGGATAGAGGAGAAGATAGGTGGAGAGGAGGCAGACCGGTCAAAGAGGCAGGGCTGGACCCAGTAAAGGTGAGTGTAGGTGGGGAGATAGGGAGGGGATAGGTCAGTCCAGGGAGGACGGACAGGTCAAGGGATCAGGATGAGGCTAGTAGGTAGGAGATGGGGGTGGAGCTTGAAGTGGGAGGAGGGGATAGGTAGGAGGAAGGACAGGTTAGGGAGGTGGGGACAAGCTCGGCTGGTTTTGGGATGCGGTAGGGGGAAGGGAGATTTAGAAGCTTGTGAAATCCACATTGATGCCATTGGGCTGCAGGGTTCCCAAGCGGAATTTGAGGTGCTGTTCCTGCAACCTTCGGGTGGCAAATCGTTGTGGCACTGCAGGAGGCCCAGGATGGACATGTCGTCTGAGGAATGGAAGGGGGAGTTGAAATGGTTAGCGACTGGGAGGTGCAGTTGTTTAGTGCGAGCTGAGCGCAGGTGTTCTGCAAAGCGGTCCTCAAGCCTCCGCTTGGTTTCCCTGATGTAGAGGAGGCTACAACGGGAACAGCGGATACAGTATACCACATTATCAGATGTGCAGGTGAACATCTGCTTGATGTGGAAAGTCTTCTTGGGGCCCGCGGTAGGGGTGAGGGTGGGTGGTATAGGGGCAGGTGTAGCACTTCCTGCAGTTGCAGGGAAAAGTGCCGGGCATGGTGGGGCTGGAGGGGAGTGTGGAGCAAACAAAGGAGTCACGGAGAGAGCGGTCCCTCTGGAAAGCAGATAAGGGTGGGGAGGGAAAAATGTCTTTGGTGTTGGGGTCGGATTGCAGATGGCAGAAGTGTCAGTGGATGATGTGTTGGATCCGGAAGTTGGTGGGGTGGTACATGAGGACGAGGGGGATTCTGTTTTAGTTGTTATTTGCGGGGAGGGGGTGTGAGGGATGAGTTGCAGGAAATGCGGGAGTCACGGTCGAGGGTGTTCTCGACGACTGAGGGGGGCAAGTTGCGGTCCTTGAAAAACGAGGACATCTGGGATGTCTGGGAGTGGAATGCCTCATCTTGGGAGCAGATGCGGCGGAGGCGAAGGAATTGGGAATAGGGGATGGCATTTTTGCAGGAAGGTGGATGGGAGGAGGTGTATTCTAGAACTACCTACACTCACCTTTACTGCCTCCATCCCTGCCTCTTTGATCTGTCTGCCTCCTCTCCACCTATCTTCTCCTCTATCCATCTTCTATCCTCCTCCCCCTCTCTCCCTATTTATTTCAGAACCCCCTTCCTCTCCCCCATTTCTGAAGAAGAGTCTGGGCCCGAAACGTCAGCTTTCCTGCTCCGATGATGCTGCTTGGCCTGCTGTATTCATCCAGCTCTACACCTTGTTATCTCAGATTCTCCAGCATCTGCAGCTCCTACTATCTCATCAGAAGGAGTGTTCCTTTATACTTCTAAGAACCGACTGAAGGAATGTCTAAAGGTTTACTGCTCATTATCTGAAGCTTGCATGTCTTTCAAATTGTTTGCCTGTTCTTAAGCTCCTATCTTCATTAGCACTATGAATTCAATTTTTGGTGTCATTTTAATTATTAGCAAATTGTGAGAGTTATTTGGACAGCCCTTCCTAGCTGGCATCTGGAAATAAGCTCAATGTCATAATTGATGTAATGTTTGAACTGTAGGCTAATGGCAAGAGTTCACTGCATTCAGGCAGTCAGGTTTGAGGAGACCGCATTGAAATGCACAAGGGTAATAATGAATCACTTGTGCTTATGTCGTGAGATGCTGTTTGAGTAGAGACTGACAGCAAAAGGATCTGTCAGGTGTCCTTTTTTTAAAATCCATAGACCTCCATTTCATCAGCTTCAATGACCATTTTGCTTTTTAGTTGCTATGCAGTGGCCTTCAAAATTTCCACTTGCACAGAGTAAGTGAAACATTTCCAAAGTCTTCGAACCAGAGTACTCGTTCAATTCATCTCACCCTCTAGTCAAGTGCAGGCAAGCTCTACAGCATCACATTCAATAATAATACAAACCACAGCGGTCTGTGATTATTTTCCATCGCATTGGCTACAAAAACTAAATAACACAAGATTATAATTTCGGCTAATTCATTTCTTGAGGTTTTAAAATGGAATCATTGGACAATTAGATCTTGTAGATTGGTTTTCATTTCTGTGCCATTCAAGTGCCACTTCCATGAACTGTGACACCAAATGCAAATGTGGTATTGGAAGTTAGAGTCATGCTTTTAGGGCTATGGGCCTTCTCCAGTTTTGACAAATTTGAGAAAGAATTGCTTCTTGCCGTAAAAAGACATGAAATTATCATATAGTTTTTTTAGAATTCTTACTGGTTCTTATTCTATGGGCAAATCTTGTACCCTCGCACATGGCAAGTTTGGCTGTCAGGGGCATTTAATTAGATGGGATGGGTGTGCGCCTGGATTCTGACACGTTCCCGCATCCACTCCAATTAAGTTCATGTCAGGAAATTGAGAGGGTGGCCTTCTCACTCCACCTTCACCTGAGCCCTTGAGGGAGAAAGTGTTGCTCACTGGGTCTCACCCCATTGCTGCTACTAATAATCCACCAGCAAATGGGAGGTGGGAGGGCTCACAATGCTAGAAGCAGAATGACAAGGAAACCCTGACTTTTTTTTTTGATGGGAAAGTGTCTATCATTGAAATGTACTCTTAATCAATTGCTTAATCAAGAAAATTAGCGCTGAGAGGAGCTGGGTGGGACAGCGCTGAATGCCAATCCCTTTATCCCTTGCTGCTAACCTCCTATCCCATAATGCCAATAGTTACAGCAAAGGTGAAAGTCAAACCCCTTCTGGTAGATAAACCGAAACACAAACTCCAACATGTTATGGCGGGCAAAGAGGTTCCCTTTTAATAATTAGACCCGAAACACCCAGAGAAGCTCACCTGCCCTTTATAATCTGTTAAAAGATTAGTTAAATGAAAGAAAATCCCTCGTATCCCCTTTATAAGTAACAAATAACAATTTATTTATTTAACTCAACAGTGAACAAGTTGACAGACTGAGTAACAAACCAAACAATTCCCCCCTAGACTACTAACTACTCCCCAGCTGGCCTAACTTCTACTGGAATGCTGTTCAAATAAACACAAGTGCCATTTATATAAATCCAATTAAAAGGCAACAATAAATTAAAACTTAATCTCTCCAAATTCACACAGACTGTGCCTTTGCCGTTACACCACAACTGCCTTTCATCCGCTGATTCCACTGTCAGGGATGTTTTTCTCTGTAATTTGTTCTGTGAGGACTTTGAGCTAAAATGCTGTGGTACCTTTTTTGGATAGATGGTGCTTTCTTCAAGAGCTTAGCGATTTTTTTGTGAGAGCTCGGGGCTTATTTCTCAGATGGCGGGCTTGCTTTCCCCTCAGATGACAGTTGGCTCTCACCCCGATTTTCAAAACCCTCATCTTATAAACCCCCCGAAGACACATCAATTTCTTATAATATGATTGGTTTCAGGTTGTCAGAACCATCATTTTAAATTCATTTGGTTTTCTGTATCTGGGTGTTTGGTTCAAATTAATTGGCTAAATTCAAACTTGTCTCAATATCAAAACATAACTACAGTTTTGCTTGCCAACTGTAAGGCCTTTTGATACACTTGTTTCAATTTTAAGGCTCTCTGGACAGTTCTTGTAAACTTCCAAGCGCAGACAAAGCACAATCTCTTAAAGGGACCACACACTGCTTTTCCCCACTGTCATTTCTACAAACAAATTCTAACTTCCTACCTTTCAATTCATGAATACTGCGCACAACTTTGTAACACCACCGATGACTCCTGTTTGACAGCCACTTATCCAGGGCCTGGGAACCGAAAATGGTCATAAATCACAGGTGGGTATTGAATCGGCAGCAGCCAACGTCTCCCCTGTGGTGCTGCCGTTCAGTAGAATTGCTGGCCTTTTTTGTCAAGTTGCACATAACCCCTGGGCCCTTGATAGCCTGGGAAGGTGCACCTCTGCAGAGTTAAGAACCTGAGTGGGACTTAACATGTTAGCCTTCCCTTAAAGAGGGATTGGGGATGCTGTCTAATGAGTTGGAGAGACCCGTATGATCTCCATTAAATATCACTCAGTGACTTAATCGAAGTATATTGATAACATATTCAGGAGGAGTACAAGCATAGAAAAGGGCTCCCTCCTATTTAACAGTCATATGTGCATACGGTTGCTGCAACTTAATTCCATTAAGGTGATCAGGAATGGTTCCCAATGCCTTGCTTTGCAATGAAATGTTGACCCTGATTTTAACTTCCCTTGGATAGTAGATACTGGGTAGTAAAAATGAGGGCAGTCACTTATCCACTCTGCTGCTGTTAGCTACCCACTTTATCACAATTTTAACCTATTCTTTTGAGCAGGCAAACAGGAAGACAGCAAGGTGCTCTTTAATGTAAAGGGTGTTGTCATCAGGGCCTGATCTGTAATTTTAGTTACAGGCCTAACAACTCCAAGGTGGCAAGAAACACAGGCAGTTAAATACCTGTATTTAATTTCCAGAGACCTGCATTTAATTTTTCCTTATTATTGAGCAGACCTTTAGTGGCTCCCAGAAGGAAAGAATCAGTAATACTTGGAACTGGATGTACTGGAGCTCCATTTTGAATATGCAGGGTGAGTTGGACCAGTATGTCTCATTTGGCAGTTTTACTGGTTATCCCTTCTGAGCTGCGATAAAGAGTGGTCATAATTTTCTTTAAAAAGCAAGCATTTTGCGGAGCCAGAGGAGCAAGTGTTTGTGTGTCTGCTGTTGCATGGAGAAGTCTGGAAATAAACTCAACCCAAAAGGTCCCCACTTTCCCCCTCTCTCATGTGTCTTTGAACAATTTCAATGAGGTCATCTTGACTGCATTTTAGAAAGTATTCAAAATGTTGTAGTTATGACCACTGACAGAGATAATAACCAGTGTCATGTTCTGAAATGTCATTTTGACTCTGGGGTTTTTCTTTTGAGAAACATGTGAAGCATAAATTTACCAGAAGCAAAATAAGACGTCAGGCATCTATTAACATGCCTCTCAGTTTCCAGAAACTTCAATGAGGTTGCAGAATTAGGGGATGCAGACTGACTTCAGTTGACATCGAAGAGTTACATGAATGAATCCTGTGCTGCAAGGGAGAATTTGTACGTTGGATTCTCTTAGAATTGAACTAATGAGCTCTCTCTTTTATTTAGTGCATTTTAATGCTGAGCAGCTGTCATCTGCCTGCAAATTTAAATTAAAAGCCCACACACGTGTTTTTATATTTATAACTGGGGGTGGGATTGTCAAGTTCATGATGCCTTCTAGTTTTACAATAAAGCCAATTACAGCAGTGGTATGCAAGCTATGCAGGTACAGTATAGCTAAAGATACATTTACCCAGATTGGACTGATAAATATTCATATCAGCTTGCTGTGTTGAAAACTGGTGATGTGCATTACTTCATCCTGCAACAAAATGCTTTCAAATAATAATTCAGAAAGTAATCCTTTGTGTCAATGGGCCCAGCTTTTGTTGTCAAATCAATGATGATGCTAATAGTTCTTGCTGTTATTTATGGGTCAACAGTTCGGCAACTTGAAGTGCAGGCAGATGTGTAGATTAATGCAAATATCCAAACATTGACTTGTTCTGTTCCAACATTATCCTTGTGAAAACAACTCACTGTTGTCCTCACCAATGACATGAATTGAATAGTGCGAAGATCCTGCATTTGTGTGATAAAGGAACCTCATGTGAGAGAAAGCTAAGGCTGGCCATCGCAAGTGTGAATATCCTGCTAATGTTTTGACAAGTGTTAGTGACTGTCAATCAATTCCTTTGGTACTGAAAATTGAACCTTGTTATTGCAGACTCTCGTTCTTTCAGGCTTTAAAAATTGTCAGAGATTATAAAAGGTCAAGTTTTTAAAAAGCATACCTTACCTTTATTTTCTGTCCTTTCTTTTTCTCTACAGAATATTACATTTTGAATTCATTGTGGAAGTGAGTTGGACAATGTGTACTTTTCAGTAATGGGACATTCACACTTATTAATATGCAATTTAAGAGTTTATGATGTTGATGAAGTATATATGAATCCAACTATGAAGTGTATTGCTGCGATGGAGTGTTCCATTCTCATACTACTCTCAATTCTTTATTAATACTTTTGGTGTCAATTTGATGTTGATGGCCTCTAGTTTTGCCTTTCCCCCTGAGGGGAACATCTTTTCTGTATCTTTGTACATTTTCCCTGTACTTTATGTAACCCATCCTCAATTTTGTGGATGTCTAGTGGGTCATCCCCCAGCCTTCTTTTCTTCAAGTAAGAAGGTCAGAAGTCACATGACACCAGGTTATAGTCCAATAGGTTTATTTGAAATTACACAAACTTTCAGAGTGCAGCTGCAGCTGACAAAGGGACTGTGCTCTGAAAGATTGTGTGATTTTGAATAAACCTGTTAGACTATAATCTTGTGTCATGTGACTTCTGACTTTGTTCATCCCAGTCCAACACCTGCACTTCCACATCAAGAAAAGAGAAACCCAATCTGTCAATATTTTCCTGCTTAACATACAGGTGCACATTAACCCAATCTTCCATCATTCTATGGAGTGTTCTGAACTTTTGACTGACTTCCTCACCTCTCCAATGCTACTGTTCCCGCCAGATTCCTGTCTGTCTGCTGTCCAATTGGATCCTACTTCCTATAATCTTGCATGTGACTTGGCCTTCTGTTTGCTTGTACCAAGACCTGAATTCCTCTCAGTCTGATGCTCAACCTGAACCTGTCTTCTGTCATTTACTGAATGCAATGTCAATCTGCAGCCCAGTCTAACCTCTTGGCAACATGCACCCTGACGCTTCTCAGTCACATCAATATTTAACATCATCTGTCAGTTGATAAGATGAAGTATGACACTAACATCTGTTTCTTGTATAAATGAATTTCAATGTTGCATTTGATTAACAGACAATCTTTAATGTTGTTTTGTCCTTTTAAAAAAAGGCTTAAAAACATCAAGAGTTAATCTTTCTTGTTAAAGGATACAATCAAAACTGTGATTAATGTGTGCACACTTCTAGTGTTGGGGCTCATCATCATGAAAGTTGGAGATAGAAGATGTTGGTGGAACAGAATTTTACTTTTCCGAGCTGGCACAATGAGAGGAAAACTGGCCTCTGTGTTTGACGACTGTTTACTCTCAGGGCAGAGAGCAACCATAAGTTGACATTTTTTTGGAAGTGAATTCTTTTTAGTCGTAAGGCTTTACCCATCTGCAGTTCAGTGTGAAGAGCAGTAAAGAGAGTTGCCTTGGGAACTTGCTAAAGCTGCATTGGAAGAGCTGACTGACACACAGATGCTCATTCTTCTTGCCATTCTTTGAACCTGGTTGAAGAAACCCTCAATGCCTCTTTATTGCCTCTTTAACTCTTGCAAGATATCTCTACTAGAAATAAAATTACATTTTGAGAGGCTCTGGAGAGGATGTGATTCAAAGTTGATTCAGAAATCTATCAGTGGAAGAAATGTCAGGATCATGATTTGAAATGGGGGATTGTGGAGATGTGAAGGTAGTATGAGAGATTTGCACTTTATTGGGAATGGTTTTGCAATTATAAATATTAAATTTATGTTAATGCAAAGTTTCAAAAGCCTTGTCTTTGTAAATATTTATGTTTTTAATATCTAAATCTGAATTTTATTTTGAAATATGCTCCTGCAGGTAAGCCTAGGAATTATCAACTACATTCATTTGGAAAATTTGTGCTCTCTTTAGTCAGGGTAGTAACAAATTCAGGGAGTAGCTACAGGGAAGGTTCGGCTTTATCTGAAAGTATGCAATAGAATTTGACTATGCTCAGCACAAATCATGGTATCGAAAATGTCAATCCCTAGGTAATTTGTTGCTGCTTTTCCTGGCTTGTACTGATATTGTTTGCTAAGGTTACAAGTAGAAAAGTTTGTAGTTGTCACTAATAACACGTGAAGACTCAGAGGACGTGCAGTAATCCAGGATTACTGAATTAGTGGAAATTGGATTAATGAGGTCACCCTACTTGCGCTACATGTAACCATTGCTCCACTCCTAATGCTTAGTTTTGTTTTTACTTCTACCACATGCCTTTGTAGAAAGCAAGAGCTTTATATTCCCTTCAGAAACCAATGTTAGATTGTATTGCTACAAGCGCTATGGTTCACAGTGTTAAGATTGAAGAGGAATATAGTACAGGAGATGAATTAGAAGATCCGGTGAAGAAATTCAGGGTATAGATTATCCTGATGTGCAGAATTTGAAAAAGATACCTCAGCTGGGGTTATTTCACACAACATCAAATCTGCGTGCTTTTTTTGACTATAGGAATATAGCTGTAGGATGTTCAGCACCCAATTCCTGCTCTACCATTTAATAATTTAATTGGGCGGTGCGGTGGCTCAGTGGTTAGCACTGCTACCTCACAGCACCAGGGACCCGGGTTCAATTCCAGCCTCGGGCATCTGTCTGTGTGGAGTTTGCACATTCTCCCTGTGTCTGCGTGGGTTTCCTCCAGGTGCTCCGGTTTCCTCCCACAGTCCAAAGATGTGCAGGTTAGGTGGATTGGCCATGCTAAATTGCCTGTAGTGTTCAGGGAGGTGTAGGTTAGGTGGGTTGTTGGGGGGGTGGGTCTGGGTGGGATGCTCTGAGGTTCGGTGTGGACTTGTTGGGCCAAAGGGCCTGTTTCTACACTGTGAGGGATTCTATTCTATGAGGTCATGGCTGGTATGATCATAGCCTCAGCATTCTCCTTAACCTTTGCCTCCCTTGTTTATCAAAACCTAATGTATCCTTGGATATGTTCAATGATCTAGGATCCACTGCCTGTTGGGGTAAAGAATTCCAAAGTTTAATGAAAGGAGAACGCTGCAGCAACTCAGCAGGTCTGGAATCTCCACACATGCTGCTAGACCTGCTGAGCCTTTCCAATATTGGCTGCTTTTATTTTAGATTTCCAGCATCTGCAGTATTTTGCTGTTATCCAAAGTTTAATATCATTTTAAGAGAAAAAAATCCTTTTATTTCTATTTTAATTTGAGACCCCATCCACTAAAACTGTGTATTCTAGATCTCCCACTTGAAGAAACAACCTGCCAGCATCCACCTGTCATGCTCATCCTTCTCAATATTGTATGTTTCAATAAAATTGTACCTCATTCGTCTAAACTCCAATAAATACAGGTGTTATCTGTTCAATATTTCCTCATAAGACAAGCCCATCATCATAGGAGTCAATCTAGGGAACCTTCTTTGAATTGTGTCCAATACAAGTAATGTATATCCCTCCCTCAGTAAGGAGCCCAAAATTGCATATAGACTCAAGGGTCAGAATCCTGGAAACAGCAGAAATCAAGATAAGCAGAAAGAGAAATGTCAAATTAGTGACAGGATGAAAATAGGGAATGAATATTGAGGTGAATTAAAGGTGGATTGATTGCAGATAGCAGGACATACTGTTAATGTAATAGCATGTAATAAATACCCATTAAGACACAATTTCACCAGATTAAATATACTTTTGCAATTAAATCTGCAGCCTGCCTTTAATCAGTCACAGCTGAGGCGTATGTTTTGCACTCGCTGCACAAAGTGAGATAATCTTCCTGGTGGATTTTGCTTGGTTGGGTAGAAACGGCTTTTCTTTCATCAGGAACTTTGTTCCCTAACAGGAGAGGAGTCATTATTGCACTGTTGTATTGAGATTGGGTAATGGTAGTGCATGAGGGATTGGGACATGGCTGACTGAGGCAGTACGGGTGGGTTCTGGCTATGCATGACAGATTGAGGCAACAATGACCAAGTGAGGGAGGTTGTTGGCTGTGCATGGGGATTCAGGAAATGGTTGAGAGAGGAAGAGTGGGTTATTGCGGGACTTCAAAAATTCATGGCAGTCCAACGGTGAAAGCTGTGTTATACATTGACCATTGACATCTATTAACGGGAAATAACATTTCCCCTTCTTGCTTGTTACTTCCTCAAAGAACTCTAAAAAATTATTTAAACACGTTGGCTCTCCCTAATCTCATTATGATTTAGGCATCCTTCCTACAACCTTTGTAAAAATAAATCCCTGCAATGAATGTTGTTGGCAATTATTTTGCCAATGCACTTCTGAGCACATGTTAGGTACAATGTCTTTCTCACAGCTAAAGTGGAAAGTATCCCATGGTGTTTATGAGCCCTAGATTTGGTTCCCCCCACCCTATTGTCTATTCATTAAACCCTGTAAAAAATTTTCAGGACCTTTCTCAGTCTGCTACTCAGCCTTTTATGACCGCTCTGAGCAGTTCTTCCTTTCTTATTGTCAAAGGGCCAGTTCTTATATTAATTTGAAAAGGGCAGTGAATGAAATGAACTAAGCTCTAGTAACATTCTGCAATACTAGACTCATTTGAACTATTTACATGTTGTACTGCATCTGCCCTATATAAGTAACTGATTTATGACTTAACACCAGAACAGCTTATTAAATCAGCAAGTGAAGTGATGGATTGTAAATTATCACTTAGCTTGGATAACATGGTGAGGCGTGTGTATTTATTTTTCATTTGTATGTGGTGCAGGAAGAAGGAGAAACGGGGATATAATGTTTCATTTCTTCATTAATATCTATGCAATCTATGATTCCAATTATTAAACCCCTGCTGAGTGTATAGTCATACTAATGAATCAGTGCAGCATTTTCACCTTAATTTACTTTTTGTTGATTTTACTGTTTTTTCAACATACTAAAGGTTAAGAGTTTGACTTTTCTTAAAGAACTCCCTAAAGTTTTAAACAAAACTTTCATTTACCTAGAATTGGGGAGGAAATGGCCTATTGGTATTATCCCTGGACTGTTAATCCAGGGAGCCAGGTAATGTTCTGGGGACCTGGGTCCAAATGCCTCCACAGCAGATGGTGGAATTTGAATTCAATACAATATCTGGAATTAAGAATCTAACAATGATCATGAATCCACTGTCGATAGTCGGAAAAACCCATCTGGTTCACTAAAGCCCTTTAAGGAAGAAACTGCCATCCTTACCTGGTCTGACCTACATATGACCCACAGCAATGTGGTTGACTCGTAACAGCCCTCTGGGCAATAAATGCTGGCCTAGCCAGTGACACCCTCCCCCTGTGAATGAATAAAGAAAGAAAAAGTTATGCCTGGTTTTCTGACCCAGTATTCCATAGTTTACCAAATGAAAATTTGTCTTCAACAACAATGTAGAGCATTTCCAAAATGGGAAGCATCCTAAGGCATTTTATAGAAGGGAAAAGAAAATACAATAAAATAGGCAAGGGAGCAGAGACTCCACAATGTTGGGAGGAAAAACAACTGAAAATGTGTTCATAAAGGATATAGTTTCAAAATGTTATATGATGTGGGAGTGAAATTAAGATATGGTGGGTTTTGAGAAGGAGTTCAGGACTTTAGATAAGTTAACTGAAGGTTCTTTCATTAATCATGAGACAAAGGAAAGGCAAACTGTAACAAGGGCCAAACACAAATGACTCAAGGTTATAGGAGGATTCAAAGAGTTGCAGAGATCACAGAATTGTGACAATGCAGAACGGAGCCATTTGTCCATTGTTTCTGCACTGGCTGTCTGGGAATTTTAACTTAGTGCTAATTTCCTGCCTTTTCCCTGTAACACTGCAATTTTTTTCTCTTTAAGTAATCATCCAAAGCTCTCTTGAATGCCTCAGTTGAATCATTTCCCCCATGCTTCTGACAGTACATTCGAGATTCTACCCAGTGTGAGAAAAGTTCTCTTACATCTCGATTTTACTTCTTTTGTAAAGTACTTTGAAATTAACCCTCTTTGTTATCAATCCAAGTGGGAACAATTTCTCCCTATCTACTCTGATCAGTCCCTCATGATTTTGAAGACTTCATTCAAACCTCCTCGAAGTCAACACAGCCTTATCTTGTCCAATGTTCCCTCATAAATGAAAAGTTTCCTCCCCAGAACCATTACTGTAAACCTCTTTTACATTCTCTCCAACGCATTCACATCCTTCCTCTAGTGTGGCTCCCAGAACTGTACACTGTAGGCAGAGGACATGAAGTGATTTCAAACTAGAGATGAGGATTTAAGTTCAAAATGTTGAGGGCAGGGAGCCCAGTATTTCATGAAGGAGAGGGTTGATCTATGAGCTGGACTGAGGGATAAAACATAGTGAATGAGTTTTAGCATTTGTGAAGGAAGTAAGAGACCAGGGATATACTGGAGAAAATCACTCTAGAGATAACTAAAGAGTTGTTAAATTTTCATTGATGGCCGAACTACAGCCAGGTGGTGTCCACAGATATTACATTGCAACGTACGAGCGGATCATTCAAGGAGCCTAAAGATTGAGGAGATATTGCAAATAAACTTCTGAACGTCAGCAAATGTGGAATAATGAAAATGCATGTTTATAATTGAAAAAAATGTGAAAGATGAAAGTGAGTGATTTTATTGCAAAATAGGGGAGTGAGCCTGTTAAAGAGGCTCAGCAAGTGCCTTGTCACTGGTGTAATATTTTACCCATGGCAAAGAAGGTAGAGGATAGTAAATAGAGCCACTTATGGATAATTAAGAGCCTTTGGAACCCATGGAATGGAATCCCTCCAGTATGGAAACAGGCCCATTGGCCCAACATTCCACACTGACCTTCAGAGCATCCCACCCAGAAACATTCCCCTATAACCCACCTAATCTACACATCCCTGAACACTAGGGGCAATTTAGCATAGCCAATCCACCTGGCCTGCACATCTTTGGACTGTGGGAGGAAACCAGAGCACCCAGAGGAAACCATGCAGACACAGGGACAGCGTGCAAACTCCACACAGACAGTCACCCAAGGGTGGAATCAAACCCAGGTCCCTGGTGCTGTGAGGCAGCAGTGCTAACCACTGAGCCACTGTGCCACCTACTGCTTTTTTGACAGAAGTGGTAGATCCACCTCACATGCTTGGTGAAGATTCTCTCCTTTTTGGGCATTGTGTCACCTAAATAAAGGTCTCCAGTGGCAATGGCTATCTCCTACTCCTCACCAACCACTACTTCTCTAAGGTAAGGCCAGACCCAACTTATCAGTTCTCATGGCATCTTCTGTGCTATGTATAGACCTAACAGTGGCCATCATTCCCTTTGGTATTGCTGAGACTGAACAGTTTTAAACCCTTAGATTCCCTTCAAGTCTTTCAAGTAGGTGTGTGTGTCTTAAAGTGATGGAAGGCAGGGCCCCTGTCACACCAAGAATATTCCACCCTATGCGTGTCTACTTGTGTATTTTCCTGATCAGAGAACGCAATTATATTTGTCCATAAATATGCCAGATAATGCATCAAATAATTCCTTTTAAAAGAACAGTATTTGGGGGATGAATATAAGAAGTTTAAGGCCTCTTTAACGATTTATGGCATTTTTTTATTCATTCAAAGGACATAAGCTGGCCAGCGTTTATTGCCCATCTCTAGTTGCCCTTAAGAAGGTGGTGGTGAGCTGCCTTCTTCAAATACTGCAGTCCATATGCTTTGGGAGAATATAGTACACACTATAATGAATAGAATATGGAATGGTGAGGCTCAGCATGAATAGTTGTCTGCCAACACTGGCCTCTAACATTCTACTACTTATCATCCCAATCTAGAATGCTGCTGCCATTGCTGTTGGCTTCCTTTCTACCCTCACCCCATTGCAGCAACTTTCTGATGCATTGCCACCCTATTGACACTTAGGGAGGAAAATACAGCAAAAGGAAGGTTTGGGAGGATTGTGGCAGGAGGAATTAATTTAAATGAAGGAAATATAGGTAGCTGGCCATCTCTCTCTCACACTTTCACTTCCTCTCTCTCTCTAGCCACAAACCTGGGTCAGGGTCATGGCTGAAGTCAAACTGTGAACAAAATTTCTGCTCTAACTCACTTCCAGAAGTGGTCTTGTCCCCAAGGTCAATCCGCTCTGTAAATTCTTGTATTTTCAGTAATACTGTCAGTAGATGGGTCTGTATTGATTTTTCAAAGTAGGGGAACAAATGCCAGCTGGTTGAAATATGAAACATTAAGCCTTTTATTTATTATTAAAGCTAAGTATATTTAAAGTGCTTGCAATGCAAAGCATCATGGAATTACAATGATCGTATGTAATTTAAAAGGGAAAATAATAGATTTACATCAGCACTATATTGTGTTTGAAAGGCTGAATGACATCAGGAATCAGCTTGGATGAAGAGTGGGAGAAAAACTGCACAGGAAAGAAAAGCATGAGGAAAATAAAAGAAGTGTAGAACCTCAAAATAGTGATTTACTGCATACAGGAATATGACTGCATTTTTGCAGATGTTTGCTTTGGCTAAAGAAGTTGAATGGCATGCTAGAAATACAAGCCTCTTTGTTGAAAAGGTACTTATGCTTTGAAGTGCCAGGGCAAGTGTCAGTGCTAAGATTCTGCAGCAGTTTACTTCATATTTACTGTGAAAATGCATCAATCTTTTGAAGTCCATGAGGAGGTCGATGCCAAGCTGCCATTTTTGTGAAGCTAACCGCAGAGTTGCATAAATGACCCAGTAATATGTGCCATTTCACAATTCAGTGCATATCACTTCCTTGTCACAAACTGATGAATGATTTAACACTAATGACATTGTGCACATTAAACTTGCCATTATTTTCCCAGCAAATTCAGGGTCATTAAAACTAGTCTACTATTGCAGGCAGCCTCTGGAGTTTGACTTATTTCAACCATTGCCCTTTTCAAATTAATGGAATAACTGCCCTCCAGTCAACATTGGGGAGGAACTGCTCAAAGTGGTACAATTAGCTTGTTGATTTTTTAATGTATCGCCTGATAGAATGATCCACTGGTGAGGCTATTGCAATTTGTGTCTATTGTTCAGAGGTTATGCATAATAAGATTTAAATGTCAGTTTAAAATGGGGAAAAATATTAAAATGCTAAAAAATCAACACTTCAGCTGAAAACTCCCAATGCACAGATACTGCTAACACGTATTTTGCAGCAGGTATTGTTAACATTGTAATAGCTATCAGGTAATGAGATTTATTTGCATAGTGTATGCAGCATTACCATTTCATTTAGTCACATAATGAATGTATAAATGATATGCTGTGCTATTTATATAAATACAGTGCAGTTTAACTCATTGTAACTGGCTTCTTTTAACACAAGAGTGTGGATTGGGAAAGTCCTTTTAAAGCAAAACTGAAAAATAGGTGGATAGGCTTTGCTGGGTAGTTCTTGTATGTCATCTCAAAACAAACTTCCAAGTGACTTTGCACTCCCTTTGTACAAGGGCATGTTGGGAAGAATCCCAGAAAGAGTGAGGAGAAGATATCAGAAGAGTAGCAACAGAACATGGAAACCTATCCCCTAGATGGTTCAATTGTGACCAAAAGCTCATGGAAAGATCAGAGGAATTTCTAGACGTAAATGTATAGAGGTTCTTTATTGAGGCAAATTAAGAGACCAGTTAAAAGAGTCAATTGCATTGCTGTGGGCCTGGAATCATAGGTAGCCAGACTAGGTAAGGATGGCAGGCTTCCCTCCCTAAACCTTACTGGTGAATCAGATGAGTTTTTACAATTGCACTAGACTGGTTTAGTTGTCATGGTCAAAATGACCAATACTGGCTGTCTATTCCAGATTTTCTTCACTGAATTTCAATTCCACAAGCTGCCATGTTGCAATTTGAACCTGTGTTCCACAGCACTAGCCTGGTCCATGGGATTACTAGTCTAATGACATTCCCACTACTCCACCATCTCCCTGTGTCCCTGTGACCAATAAAGCAATGCAGATAAGTTGAACTGATACCTTATATATTATTCACTGTACAGTATAAAAAAATTTCCAGAAATAAGTGTGAAAGAAAAGGTGAAAAGGAGGAGGAGATCTTAAAATTAATTACAGTCACCAGGGAAAGGGGACAGAGAAAGTTTTTCAAACTAAAAGTTAACAATTTTCCTGATTGATTTCATTCTAGTCTATTAAAAGAAGTGACTGCTGAAAGAGGCAATACATTAGTTTGAATTTTCGAAAATTCCTTAGATTCTGGAAACATCACATCACACTGACAAGTAGTGAATGTAACTCCTGTATTCAAGAAAGGAGAGAGATAGAAAGTAGAAAACTACAGGCTAGTTAGCTTACCTCACTACTTGGTAGGAGAATGCAGGAAACTATGATTAAGGAGATTAAAGCAGGGCACTTAGAAAATCTCCATGCAATCAGGTACCATCAATATAGTTTTGTGAAAGGCAAGTTGTGTTTGACTAATTTACTAGAGTTCTTTGAGGAAGTAACAAACAACATAGATAAAGATGAACCTGTGGATGTGGTCCATTTGTCAACTGCTTTCTGGAAATCCAGGATGTCACATTAAAGCTTACCACACAAGATAACAGTTTCATGATGTTGAGTGTAATATATTAAGATGGATAGAACATTGGTTAGCTGGCACAAAATATACAGGAGGCATAAATGTGTCTTTTTTTAAAAGTTTAGTCCATGTAACAAACAGTTCCCATAGATTGGAGGGTAGCTAATGTAATCCCATCACTTATAAAAGGAGACAGACAGAAAACGGAATTATAGACCAGCTATTCTTACATCAAAAGTGGGGAAAATACTGGAATCCATGATAAAAGATTTATTGGAAAGGACCTTGGAAAACAGTGATAGGAGCAGATAAAGTCAGCATGGATTTATAAAACATAAATCATGCTTTACAAATCTAATGGAAATTTTTGAGCATGTAGCTAGTAGGAATGATAAGGGAGAGCCAGTGGATTTGGATAATATGGACTTATGACTTCCCAAGACATAGCTTTCCCTTTAGTGTGTAATATAACCTATTTGATAATTTTATGTTGTGTACATGTCATGCTGGAACATAGCAGCAGCAAAGGTTTAGAGAAATGGATTAGTGCAAAGTTTCTTTTGACATATCGTCAGGGGAAATTTCACATGAGTTGACACTGGTGACAGTCTATATTGGCATCTTCTGTATTCGCTCATGGTATGTGGGCATTGCTGGCTGGCCGACATTTATTGGCCATTCCTAGTTGCCCTTGAGAAGGTGATGGTGAGCTAACTTCTTGAATTGCTGCAGTCCACCTGCTGTAGGTAGACTCACAATGCCATTAGGGAGGAAATTACAGGATTGTGACCCAATGACACTAAGGGAACAATGAACACTGAAGCCTTCTCTGCATGGAGTGGAGGAGGCTAATGGGACAACAGTGAGGCAGATAATTCAATTTCATCTGGTCCTATGAGAATCTCTAACCAAATTTGAATTAAATATTTTGCTGAGCAGTTTACACTAGTTCCATTAAGTGAACAAGAATAAGATAGTAACTATTCCTCCATGATCTTTGTGCCATTGCTATCCCACTCCTATTTAACAGCAACCTTTCGAACAGAGGTTTAACTTTGAATCTTGGTGTTTCCTTTCTGCTGGTGATTTGTTGATCATTGCACATTTATTTTCTGTGTGAGAAGTGAGTGGTAAGAATAGTTCTTTTGCACAATATGAGCACATGTCTCACCGTGATGAAATCTGGGGATGCAATCTTTTGAAATCAACTGTCCATCAAAGCTACAGTACCCTTGTGGCATTAAAACATGTTCAAAAAATAGACTTGAATCAGTGATTTTCTGCTTCTGGAAGTTTTCTTTTACATCATTAGTAAGTTTCCCTGGAGTGATGTAGAAGCAGCACAAAAGCTACAGAAGTCAGTGAAGGCTGTGTCAGTGGTGCAATGGGTACAATGTCCTGACTAACTTTGACCACCCTTGTAAGATCATTAAGTTTCCTCTTGAGCTGTGTAGCAGTTCTTGCAATGGTAGAATCTGTTGACAACTTCAGCAGCCTCCCTCTAAAATGTCTGAATCAGCTGTGATATACTAAGAGGGGGAAAGCCTTATTTGAAGCTAATCGTGTGGCAATTCATGTGGCATTGTCTGTTACTTTTCAGTTTAACCAGAACCAGTAAGTAACTTGTGATTATTTAAAATGCAAGGAATGGTTGCTCGTATCTGTAGCATTTTAAAAATACAGGAATGTAATGTATATTAGGATTTAGTCACACATGTTACTTTGTGCAGAATGCAAATTGTGTCTTTTTTCATGGAATGTGGTCTTCTTGGTGCCTCTTTGAGATTTGATGCACATTTAGATAGCTTGGAAGCACATTTACTTGATTATATCCATATTTTGTTAAATAATATCACAAATGGTTCTACCTCCATTATTCAAATGAATATTGTGTTAGGCACAAGGGTAGACTTCCTTTCCTTTAATCATTAATGGGATGACGGAGTCACTGGCTAGGCAGCATTTATTACCCAGAGGGCAGTTAAGAGTCAACCACATTGCTGTGAGTCTGGAGTCATATGTAGGCCAGATGAGGTAAGGATGGTAGTTTACCTTCCCTAAAGGGAAATAGTGAACGACATGCATTTTTCAAACAATCAACAATGGATTCATGGTCATTATTAGATTCCTAATTCCAGATATTTAATAATTTCAAATTCCACCATTTGCCATGGCAGAATTCAAACCCGGGTCTCCAGAATGATATCTGTGTCTCTGAATTAACAGTCGAGCAATAATACCACTAGGCTATCGCCTCCCCTGATAAGTTGTCATAATTTTCTTTTAACTGTACTAGATTACAACTTCAGTACTAGTTTACAAATAACACGTCAGAATATCAAGAAAATAAAGAAGTCTGAAGAGTAACTGATAAGTACCATGTGCCATGTCATTCTGAGTCTCATAAAGAGATCCAAATTTGTCAATTAAGATTAATAAACAATATTAACATTGGTCTACTTAATGTTGTTATCACTTTGTTTGCTGAGTAGCTACACCATCAGTGTATGATATCAGTCTTTAATTGGTGTCTTGTTCACATCTCATTGAACACATACTTTGCAAAAAGGTTTCAAAACAACTTGAGCATTTTTCTTGTATTTTTCTGATTAGATTCCCACTGTTCCCAGTAAACATCACAGATTTGCTGACATCAAACAGAGTGAGATTGTGAAGGCTGCACATTTTTTAGTTCCTATCATTGACTGATGAAGGGAATTATCCCACAAAGACATTGCTCCTTTTCTCAATGTTTTTTTCCTACAGGAACATCCTTGTTCTTGTCTCTTATGACATAAGTGAACATTGAAAAATTTGCCTTCCTACTTAACCATTACCATTGCGGAAACCACCCCAATGGCATTAGTATAAATGCAGAATGTAAATCTTATCGCAGCTTTGGTTTTGTTTCCCTTTTTGCTGGATTTTACATCTCTGTCACCTGTTACTTGGGAAGTCAGCCCAAAGCAACAACCATTTGCATTTCTGGAATGCCTCTGATCTGCTTTGAGTCCCAGTTTTACTGTCAAGATGAAGAGATTGCTGAGCAGTAAACTATAGGTGACAGACTGAAGACTGACTTACCATTTAGGGTGCCAATGTTGCAGAGCCACATCTGCCAAAAGGCCCATAGTTTCACTTGCTTTAGAAACAAACATTTGAAAATCAATAACGTCAGGGTAAGAACATTAAAAGAAACCCCACAAAACCATAAGCGTAGAGAACACTTTTCCAGTTGTCAAATCTTAGATTCCACCAAATGCGTTGAATTTAAGGAAGAACATTATCCTATAAAAACCAGAGGGCGTAGATTTAAGGTGAAAGGGGAAAGATTTAAAAAGGACCCGCGGGGTAACTTTTTTACACAGAGGGTGGTGTATATATGAAACAAGCTGCCAGAGGAAGCGGTGGAGGCAGGTACAATTACAATATTTAAAAGGGATCTGTTGGGTATATGAATAGGATCTAGGCTAGATGCTGGCAAATGGGACCAGATCAGATTAGGATGTCTGGTGGCTACAAATGAGTTGGATTGAAGGGTCTACTTCCATGAAACAAGACTCAATGACTGAACACTAGAATATTAAAAATTAGCCAGCCATAAAATGCAACCACAGAATGGTAACAGCATCAAAGAAGGCCATTCAGCCTAACATGACTATGTAGTTCTCTATAAGAACAACTCAGCTAGTCCCAGTCTGCATATTTTTCTCTGTAACATCACAAATTGTCTCACCCTAAATTATTGAAATATGTGATATTTTCAGGTGTTTGTTTGTCAGTAGCAGTGAGGCAGGCATTTTACAGGATAATGTTCTCATGTCCTCTTTTTGCTGTCCTGATTTCCCTCTTAAGTATACTCCTACAGCCCTTGTACTTCTCAAGGGATTCACTCGATCACAGCTGTTTATATCTGATATATGCCTCCTTCTTTTTCTTGATCAGAGCCTCAATTTGTCTTGTCATCCAACATTCTGTACACCTACCAGCCTTGCCCTTCACACTAACTGGCAGATACTGTCTCTGAACTCTTGTTATCTCATTCTTATAGGCATCCCACTTCCAAACCATCCTGTGAATAGCCTGCTCCAATCAACTTTTGAAAGTTTCTGCGATAGGGTTAGGGTTAGGGTTAAGTTCAAGTATTGCTCCTTCTCTAGTAGGTACGTTCACAAATTGAATAAGAAACCTTTCTTGTACACACTTAACAAATTCCTCCCCATTAAAGTCCTTAACACTATGACAGTCCCATTCTATGTTTGGAAAGTTAAATCCCCTACCATTACATCAGAGATAAAAAGGTACTGCAGATGCTGGAGAATCCGAGATAACAAGCATGGGGCTGGATGAACACAGCAGGTCAAGCAGCATCATAGGAGCAGGAAAACTTGACGTTTCGGGCCCAAACCCTTCATCAGAAAGGG
>JAHRHZ010000034.1:32225698-32245572 GCA_024137785.1 Ginglymostoma cirratum | reverse complement strand
AAACCCTTCATCAGAAAGGGTTTGGGCCCGAAACGTCAAGTTTTCCTGCTCCTATGATGCTGCTTGACCTGCTGTGTTCATCCAGCCCCATGCTTGTTATCCCCTACCATTACACCCTATTTTTCTTACAGATAGCTGAGATTTCCTTACATATTTACTTCTCAATTTCCCACTGACTACTAGGGGGCCTATAATACAATCCCAACAAGGTGATCATCATCCCTTTCTTATTTTTAAGTTCCATCCATTTAACTTCACTGGATGATCTCCCAAGAACATCTTCCCTAAGTCCAGCTGTAATGTTATTCCTAACCAAGAACATCACTTTCCCCTCCGCTGTTGCCCCTCTCTCTATCCTTCCTATAGTATCTATAACCTAGAACACTAGGCCAGCAATACTGTCCATCCCTGGGCCACTTTTCTGTTATTGTCATGATATCCCAGTTCTATGTTCCCGACCATGCCCTAAGTTCATCTGCCTTACCTGTCAGGCCTCTTGCATTGAAGTAAATGCAGTTTAATTTATCAGCCCTACCTTGTTCTCTGCCAAGCTGTCATCTGCCTTGATTTACTCCCCTTACCTGCTGTACCAGCCTCAGCCTTTTGTCTTTTCTCACGATTAATTTGGATCCCAAATTTGACTACTCTCACTAGCATTTGACATCAGCAGTAGTCCAGATATTACTGCCCTTGAAGACCGACCTTTTAACTTCCTGCCTAGTTTCCTATATTCTCTCTGCAGAACCTCATCCTGTTCCCTAACTATGTCATTGGTACCAATGTGCACAACGGCGTCCTGCAGGTCATTCTCCCCTTTCAGAATATTGTACACCCATTCCAAGACATCCTTGACTGAGGCACCAAGGAGGCAACACGCCATTCTGATGTTTCACTAACAGCTGCAGAAACATCTATCTGTGGCCCAGACTAGAGAGTAGCCTGTTACAATCAATCGCTTGGAACCTGACATATACCTCATTATGGTAGGGCCATCTTGGATAGTGTGAGCACTAGACAGAAAATGCACTGCTTATTCTAAATCAAGAGTTTACAACTAGTAATAAGCTTCCATACTAGAGATTGGGGTGTATTGTTTTCAAGGCAACTTATTTTTGAAAAGATAAAGAAAAACAAACTTAAGTTCATTCTGCGACCTCAAGCCAAACTCAAGTACTGTAATACCATGAGGTACTTTTTGAAATGTGGTCACTGTTGTAATGTAGGAAAAGTAGCAGCCAGTTTGCACAGAGCAAACTCTGCCACATGCAGCAATGTGATAATAACCAGGAAATCTACTCTCCTGATATTGTTGGAGGGATAAATATTGCCTGAGCTCACTGGGATAACTCCTCTATGGTGTCCCTTACATCCAATGAAGAGACCAGATAGGGTTTTGTTTTAACCCCTTTTCTGAAAGACATAATCAATTAGAATAAAAGCTGAGGTGATTAGCTGCAACAAAAAGTACAGTTTTTGGGTATAGTCTTTGCTGAGAAACAGCACAGTGGCTGCCTTTGTAGCTGTTCTGATCAGTATTGTAACTCGTTGCACTGCATGATGTACATCCCACATTGTATTTGTTGATCAGGAGAATGGGTGTTGCCATGTCTTTCAGACTGGTTACAGTGGGTGGAATGATTTGTTTTCGAGCTCCTAAACTCTCTTATCATCACCACTACCTTCTATTTGTGCAACTATTTTAAAACAATTGCTGTTCATCCAGTAGATTTTCAATTATTCTGACATTTATTTTTAGTAATAACGTTATATTGATTCTTGCATTTATTCTGCTGGATCTTTCTCCTGTATATATAAATACAGAAATGTTTATATCAATTTGATTTTTAAAAACTGTAAATGTTTATTTTTCCCTTGTTTATGTTTAATTAATTTACACAACTCAAAATTTTATTTCCCAAGTTTCATTATGCTATCAGTTCTTTGCCTCGGCCTGGCTTCTCTTAGATATTTCTATTCTAATTCCCAACCACTTTTCACTTGTTCCTTTTAGTTTATGTCACTGTGCTCATCATTAAAATATTAATCCACTCTTTCACAAATTCTGGACCTGTTGTCATCACTAACCTCCCCTGCTTTCCCTGTACCTCCTGTGCACCATCTCTGCTCCATTCTGCATCAAGTCTACTTTCCGGTCCCCTTAGCTCATTGGCAGCAAATTAAAGATACCATTGGGTTTACAATAGGATTGGTGAGTCTTAGAGCAGCACGAGACATCTCTGTAGAAGTTCTTCAGGGTGGAGTCCTACACCTAACCATCATCAGCTACTTCATCAATGACGTCATTGAATGGTAAAGCAAACTCCTTGGACTGAATGGCCTATTTTTGCTCTTATGTCTAGTAGTCTTATGGAACTTACCTCCAATATATGGTCAGAAGTGGGGATTTATTACACAATGTTCAACATCATTCGTGACTTCTTGGACATTGAAGCAGTCCATGTTCAAATGCAATGAGATCTGAAGAATCTCCAGACTTGGGCTGAAAAGTGGCAAGTAACAGTTGCACTACACAAATGTCAGGCAATGACTATCTCCAACAAGGGAGAATCTATCCATTGTTCCTTGCCATTCAGTGACAATTCCATCACTAAATTTACTACTATAGCATTCTGGGGTTACTATTGACCAGGAACTAAACTGGATTAGCCAATTATATGCTGTGACTACAAAAACAGGTTAGTGGCTAGGAATACTGCAGCGAATAACTTACCTCCTGACTCCCCATAGCCTGTACTCTGCCTAGAAGGCACAAGTCATGAGTGTAATGGAATATTCCCCAGCTTTATTTTTATTCATTTGTGGGATGTGGGCCTCTCTGGCTGGTCAGCATTTCTTGCCCATCCTTGGTTGCCCTTGAGAAGGTGGTGGTGAGCTGCCTCTTGGACTGCAGCAGACCTCCTGCTGTGGGTTGACCCACAATGCCATCAGGGAGGGAATTCCAGCATTTTGACCCAGTTACAGTGAAGAAACGGTGATATATTTCCAAGACAAGATGGTGTGTGGTTTGGAGGGGAACTTGAAGGTGGTGGTGCTCCCATATGTCTGCAGCCCTTCTTCTTCTAGATAGAAGTGATCGTGGGTTTGGAAAGTGCTGTCTGAGGATCCTTGGTGAATTACGGCAGCGCATCTTGTAGATAGTACACACTGCTGTTCCTGAGTGTTAGTGATGGAGGGTCTGGATGCTTGTGGATGTAATGCCAAATAAACGGGCTGCTTTGTCCTGGTTGGTGTCAAGTTTTTGAGTGTTGTTGGGGCTGCATTCATCCAGGCAAATGGGGAGTATTCCATCACACTCCTGACTTGTGCCTTGTAGATGGTGGTCAGGCTTTGAGGAGTCAGGAGATGAGTTACTTATCACAGTATTCCTAGCTTCTGGCCTGCTCTTGTAGCCACTGTGTTTATGTGGTGAGTCCAGTTGAGTTTCTCATCAATGATAACCCCCAGGATGTTGATAGTGGGGGATTCAATGATGATAACACCATTAATATAAAGGCTGATGGTTAGATTGTCTTTTATTGGTGATGATCATAGCCTGGCAATTGTGTGGCGTGAATGTCACTTGCCACTTGCCAGCCAAAGCCTGGATATTGTCCAGATCTTGTTGCATTTGAACATGGACTGCTTCAGTATCTAAGGAGTTGCAAATGGTGCCGACCATTGTGCAATCATCAGCGAACATCCCCACTTCTGACCTTATGATGGAGGGAAGGTCATTGATGAAGCAGCTGAAGATGTTTGGGCTGAGAACACGCCTGTGAGGAACTCCTGGAGATCTCCTGGAGCTAAGATGATTGACCTCCAACAACCACAACCATCTTCCTGTGTGTCAGGTATGACTCCAACCACCGGAGAGTCTGCTCCCTTATACCTATTTTTTGCTAGGGCTCCTAGATGCCACACTCGGTTGAATGCTGCCTTGAAGTTAAGGGCTGTCACTCTCACCTCACCTGTAGAATTCAGCTCTTTTGTCCATGTTTGAATCAAGTCTGTAATGAGGTCAGGATCTGAATGGTCCTGGCAGAACCCAAACTGAGCGTCACTGAGCAGGTTATTACTAAGCAGGTGCTGCTGTGTAAGACTGTTGATGATACCTTCCATCACTTTACTGATGATCGAAAGTAGACTGATGGTGCAGTAATTTGTTGGGTTTGATTTGTCCTGCTTTTTGCGTACAGGACATTTTGGGCAATTTTCCCCATTGCTGGGTAGATACCAGTATTGTAACTGTACTGGAACAGCTTTGCTAGGGCAGTGGTAAATTCTGGATCACAAGTCTTCAATACTATTGCCGAAAAACTGTCAGTCTTTGCAGTATCCAGTGTCTCCAACCGTTTCTTGATATCACGTGGAGTGAATCAAATTGGCTGAAGACTGGTTTCTGTAATGCTGGGGACCACTGGTGGAGGCCGAGATGGATCATCCAATTGGCACATCTGGCTGAAGATAGCTGCAAATACTCCAGCCTTATCTTTTCCACTGATGTGCTGAGAATGGGGATATTTGTGGAGCCTCCTCCTCCAGTGAGTTGTTTAATTGTCCACCATCATGTACGATCGGATGTGGCAGGACTGCAGAGCTTAGATCTGATCCGTTGGTTGTGGGATCACTTAGCTCTGTCTATCACTTGCTGCTTATGCTGTTTGGCGGGCAAGTGCTTTGATAAGTGCAGCTCCAACACTCCAAGAAGCTTAACGTATTCCAGAAGAAAGCAGACCACTTGATTGATACCATATCCACAAACATCCACTCGATTCACAACTGACATTCATTAGCAGCAGTAGCAGAAATACATATCATCTACAAGATGCACTTGTTAGAACACTCACTGATTTTTCATTATCTTTTATTTATATTATTTTATAAGTTTGGGTTTGGAGTTGTGAACTGGGAATTGTGAACTGGAAGTAACTTGTGTACTTTGGGATAGCTTGTCGCAAAAGGATAAAGAACAGACTGGGACCTGACTCAAAACATCAGCTTTCCTGCTCCTCTGATGCTGCCTGGCCTGCGGTAATTTCCCCCAGCTCCACACTGTTTTATCTCTGACTCCAACATCGGCAGTTCTTGCTATCTCAGACCAAACAGGCTTTGTCTGTTTGTGAGGCCAAGCTTGGAGGTTAATTTCACACTGATTTTTTATTAAGAAGGTTCTAACAGACATAGCGACCCTGGAAAGTACATGTGTATGAACAGAAAGCAGAAGTTGGCTAATAATGAGGTCAGTCTCTGGGAATTGGTTCTGGCAAATTTGGAAGAGATGTTGAATGGTAATTGAGGTCTTAGGAAAAAGTCTATCAGGACGGAACCAGAGATGAAGTTTTTCTGAGGAGATGAGCTTGGCTGCTGACAACGCAGCATGAAGGTTTGAAAGCTCCCTGCCTAATCTCCCACACCAGCTTCCAGAAGCATAAAGAGTAACAAGCTGAGTTCAAAGTGTTTTTGCCTTTACCTGGGTCAATTGATAAGGCGACCCTAATCAGTGGTTCCACAAAAGTAACCAAGGAGTCTGCATCTGTGCCTGTGAAACGCATTGAGAAAGACATTGAAGTAATTTGGGCAGTTTTGCTATTCCTTTTATTTATCCTTTAACTGTGTTTATTTGTCTGTCTTTTGTGTAAATAGGAGCTGAAAATAAATGTTTTGAGTTTGAAGCGTAGACGTTAAGTAGATTACCACGTTGTTTAATTTTCTCTCTGCTAAAGTCATTGTATATTAAAATAATTGTTAAGCATCTTGTTTAAGATCCAAAACTGGTGTGTGGAAATTAGTTATTTGCAAAGTCTGGGATTGGCAATTCAAAAATCTGGTTAATTGGAGTAACAATTAGGGGTCTTTGATGGCTTAATGTTACTGCATCGTGAATACAGAGGTAGAAAGGTCTGATTAGTTTGGCTGTCAGTCTTCATGTTGCCACAAATTGCAGAGTCCGCCTCCACCACTCACCCAGGCAATTTCCAAATCCTAACAACTCTCTGAGTAAAGAAGATTCTCCTCTTCTTGCTCCTGGTTCTCTTGCTGACAAGAGAAGGTATTTTATTAGCAAACTCTGCTGAAGTTATAAAAAGAATAGGAGGTACATAAGTGAAGAGCTACATGCAACAAATGAAAAACTTGAAATGGTTGACCTCAAAGTGAATAATATTGCCCTCAATTTCATTAGACCAGAAATGTTAAAGAATGAGATAACAGCAGCAATAAATGAGATAAAAATTGGAAAAGTGGCTGAAATAAATCAAAAACACAGGAAAGAAAGCAACATCAATGTTTACTAGGCTGTGCAAAGATATTTACTTCACAGGAAATTGGTCAGAGGACATCAAGCATGCAATAATAATGACCATAGAAAGAATGTAAAAGAGTGTGACATTAGGAACCTCGAAAGATATGAACAGAGGAGCAGGAGTAGGCCATTCTACATATTTAATTTGCTTCACCATTCAGTTAGATCATGATGATCAGCTTACCTTAATGCCACTTTCCCACACTCACTCCATATCTCTTGATATCAGAAATCTATCCATTTCTATCTTAAATGTATTCAACAATTGAACATCCACAACGTCCTAAGGTAAAGAATTCCAAAGATTAACCATCCTCTGAGTGATGAAATTTCTCCTCACGACAATTTTAAATGGCCTACCCCTCATCCTGAGATTATGTCTTAGGTTCTAAACTCACCAGTGAGGGGAAATGTCTCATCCACATCCAATCTGTTAAATCATGTAAAAAATTTGTAAATTTCAATGAGATCACCTCCCATTCTTAGAGAATGAAAACCAAGTTTTCTCGAACACTGCACATAAAATTATGATTAGTCTGGTGAATCTCTGTTATGCTCCCTCTATAGCAAATATACTCTTCCTTAGATAAGTTTACCAAGACTGTATATATAGTGGTCCAAGTGTGGTGTCACCAAGATTGTATATAATTGTAGCAAGACATGTTTAATCCTGTACTGAAATGTCCTTGCGATGAAGGCCAATGTACTATTTTCCTTGCTTATTGATTGTGGTACCTGCATGTTAGCTTACAGCAACTCATCAATAAGGACACACCCTTTGGTCATCAGCACTTCCAAACCTCTCACCATTTTCTTTCTTTTTTTTCTACAACTCCACACTTAATCATATTATATTCCATCTTGTATATTCTTGCCCATTCACTTAGACCTCAAAGTCCACTTGAAGCCACATTGCATCTTTCTCACTACTTATCTTCCCACCTAATTTAATGTCATGAACAAATTTGTAAATATTTCAACTCATGACCACATACAAATTATTTATATTGATTATGAACAGCAATATCACTAATGCTGACTCTTGCTGAAACTTACTGGTAACTACCAGCCATCCTGAGAGTGACCTTTTTTTTCCCCTATTCTTTGCTTCCTGTCTGTTCAGTGACTCTCAGTCCAGAATAGTATATTAGCCTGAATTCCATGTACTCTAACTTACCGCATGGGAACTTATCAAACTTATTTTGGAAGTCTAAGTATACTAAAAATTCACTAGCTCTCCTTCACTTATGCTAAAAATAATACCATCAAAAATTACTCCGACAGGTTTGTCAAACATGGTTACCTTTCATAAATCCATCCAATGTTAGCGTTGCACCCAGTTACCACATCTTTTGTAATAGATTCTAACATATTCCCTACTACTAACTTCAAAATATAGTTCACTGTTCTCCCTCTCTTCTTGAATTGAATGTTTATCTATGCTACTGTCTAGTCTGCAGGGAATTTTCCCTATGTATAGCGTTTTAAAAGATAATCACCAATACAGGGGATTTATCAACTATCCATCCGGTTAACTTTTCAAATGCTACCTTTTTACTCATACTACTCATTCTTGCAGTTCTATGATTTATCAAGCACTGGTTTGCCTTAGGGAGATTGTATGTATCTCTGTCTGTGAATACAGACACAGATCCCTGAATCTTCAATCTTACTTTTTTAGCGAGTGTCACTTTTGTCAAGTTTCATGGAGAGTTTCTCTCTGTGAGATCTAGCGAGTTTCCTCACTCCATTATCCCAAAGTTACCTCATTAATGATTGATCCTTCCCCTGTGGCACCCTTCTTGTCCAATACTAGCCACCTGTTACATTTGGAAGAACTTGCCACTGCTAGGATAGTCCAGAATAGCTCAGCGTTCCCATCCACTGGCACCATCTTTGAAAAGGGCATTATGCACCTGACAAGCACCAAGAGTCTGGAGTTACCCTGGATGGTTCATGACATTTACCCTGAACATGGCAAATTTAGCAAATTTGGTGTCTCACTTTGTGGACAGGCATCTGGAGATTCTTGTGAGTGGGGTGGTGCAGGGGAAGGCTGTTCTCTTCTTCCAGGACTGGCAGGGGAGACTATGATGTTAGACCCTGCCAGCCTGTTTCTAGGTTGCCAGCCTGGTTAGTGCTGTCTCAGCTGTCAGGAAGAATGCTCAGCAGTGTATGAAAAAGATACACGTCTTCTTGGATCTGCTAGTGTAAATGCCATTAGCTACTCTCTGCTGCTTCACACTCACTGTATCTCTGCTACTGCAGCCAGCTCCGGCTGAGGCTGATACTCTACTCATGTAACGTCTTCCCTCACTTGCTCTCGCCCACTCTAACACCCCGCACGACTAACCCTGCATGTCGTCTGTACTGTCATTTGTTCGGGATATCTCACCACATTTCTTCCACCTGTACCAGCACTAACAGCTGTACTAGTCACTTTCATGTCTGTTAGTGCCTCTCTTTGTCTCATTACAGTAGAAAATGGCCCCACAATAAGGCGAAAGGAGCCAAGACAGGTCATGAGCTGCCCAACATTCGGCCCCTCACACCTTATGTAGAGGTTTTACTGACCCTGACCACTTGAGGTAGCTGACTAATCATGCCCAATCCCCTGGACCAGTAAAGGAGGCTGTCTCCCTTGACTTGATTGAGCACTGCTGACAACTATGACAAGCTCTCTGTTTTTGTGTCTGCACTAAATGGCAAGGCAAGGAAGGATTACGATGAACTTAGTAGTTCTGGCTGATGGGAAAAGTGCAAAACAGCAAGACATGGGTGCTGTGGGCATTCAGGTAGGCTGAAATTGAGGGAGCACTAAGTCAGCAGGTAAACAGCCCTGGAATGCAGCCTGGTTCAATCCGTTTGCTGGATGCCTGTCCCTGCATGTAACGTGTTCTTGCAACAGCATTGTAATGACAAGTGTTGGTGCATTCCAAGGTACATCTCTAAAGTATAGAAATATACTGTAAATAGATTGGAGATGCTCCAAGGTGCAGAGACACTGGCAAGTTTCTGATGCCAATGCCTGTGAACATGTGGTGCAAGCAGATACTCCCTATGGCCTGAGATATTGATGCCAGGTGTCCAAGATCGAGAGGAGCAAGCCAAGCTAGAGTCACCAGATGCCTGCTTAGACTAGTGTATAGTTTCCCAACAGAGTAGGATAGAATGCTGCATATTAATAAGGTGAGATCTGCATTGAAATAGGGTGATCAGAAAACAATAATCCCACTTAACAGGCATCTCACTGCTGTCTCAGAAGAATCTTGTTTTTCCCAAGCCACTGAATTCCTTTTCATATACTTAAAGAATCTCTTCCAAACCGATAAACAGAAATTGCTGGAATAGCTCAGCAGGTCTGGCAGCAACTGGTTCTGAGGAAGAGTCACTGGACCCGTAACATTAACTCTGATTTCTCTTCACAGATGCTGCCAGACCTGCTGAGCCTTTACAGCAACTTCTGCTTTTGTTTCTGATTTACAGCATCCGCAGTTATTTTGCTTTTCTTATAGACCTGCTTTGAGTTTCTTGTTACATTGTATTTATATTCACTTTTCACTTTCTTTTACCAGTTTCTTGGTCATCCTTTGCTGATTTCTAAATTGCTCCCAGTCGTCAGCCTTATCACTAATTTCAAACATCCTTGAAAGCCACTTCCTTTAATGCAATCTGTTTCTGCTACCTATTGTTGCTTCACCTTTCTCAGTGAATATTTGAACCAAAAAGGAAAGTATATTATAATAGAAGAATGTACATTGAGATATTTCCAAGTTTGCAGAGGACACAAAATTTGTTCACTTGCCATTCTGATTTGGAAAACAAATGGAGGGGATATGAATTATGAGGAGTATGTAAAGATACTTCAAGGGGATTTTGACAGGTTGAGTGAATGAACAAGAGGATGACAGATGGAACATAATGTGGCTAAATGAGAATGACATTTGCAATAAATATATATGTCGTAATTGTATAGGTGTGAGCAACAAAGTCTAGAGATGAGAGTATAAGACATAAGGACAGTTACAGTCTATGCTGGACAAACACATCCTAAATGTTGCTGATTATGGTGGCTTCCAATTAAAGGTTAAAAAATGAAAGTTCAGTTTCACTTTTTAAATTGTTTCACCTAATGAAATCAAGCTGATATTTAATACAAATACTCAAAGTTCAAAGAAAGTACACCCACCTTAATTTACATTGCTCTATTTATCACTCACCTTACTCATCCACATTGATCAGTATTACTCGACTGTCCCAGCACTCTGATTCCAGCTCCACATCCAAAAGCTTCCAGCTGCATCACCAGTCTGCTCATAACATGACCTCCCCCTTTACCAAAGGAACTTAACTGGTCACCTAAGTGTTTGTACTGAACCCCTTATATTGTTTGGGCCCTTTCTTCCTTGATAGAGCATGTATGACTTTGTGGAAGTGCAGTTCCTTAAAAAAAAAGAAATTCAAAGTTCTGCAAAAGCTAGAATGATTGCTCCCAGATTAAACTTCAATCTGTATTCAAAGCATATCTGAAATAATATTGCTGTGGGGGAGGTTGCAAGAGGGGGTGCAATTCTGCTAAATGAGTGTGAGAATCCCAGATTTGGAGCTTGATTGATTTCATCAGAATTGTTATCCCTGCTCAGCATCTCACTTCAGTGAGCTGTTGTCTGCCTAGTCATCGGTTTTACTTTGCGCCTGAAAGCTTTTGCTAATGAAAATGAAAATTGCTCGTATCAGTTGAGGCCAGCAGCAACACTTTATTTTTGCTCTGTTAAAACAATTACATTTGAGAGCTGAAAATAGAGAGAGAGTCAGGTTTTAGACTTGCGCGCTGAGCCAGTGTGTTTGATTGCAGACGTTTCGTCACCCTGCTAGGTAACATCGTCAGTGCACCTCTGGTGAAGCGTTGGTGTTCTGTCCCACTTGTAATTTATATGCCTCGGTTTGCTGAGACCACAAACACATGGACAAAGAAGGACACGAATTCAACTGGGACAACACATCCATAATTGCACAAGCCACACAGAGACATGCCAGGGAATTCCTGGAGGCCTGGCATTCCAACCGGAACTCCATTAACAAACACATTGAACTGGACCCGATATACAATTCACTGAAAAACAGAACCGGAAGTGATGCCAACCACTCCAGCAAACCAAGGCATATAAATAACAAATGGGACAGAACACTAACGCTTCACCAGAGGTGCACTGACCATGTTACCTAGCAGGGTGCCGAAATGTCTGCAATCAATCACACTGGCTCAGCGAGCAAGTCTACAACCTTATCCACAACCTGAGTGACAAATCTTCTCAAAAAACTTTAGAGAGGGAGTTCTAGAGTTCAGACGCATTGTGTTATGATCCACATGAGCAGAATTACCCTTGTCTTCAAGACTCCTGACAAGCTGAACCAAAATACACAAGCATTTTGCTGTTCCTGTAATTAAACAAACAGATTTTGATAAATTAGCATCCAGAGACTGAAAGTTGTCATTGCGGTATTTTTAAGCAGATGTCAAATCGGAATGAAGTGGTCTCATGCTACCTCTGAGGACTGCTTTATTGATATTCCAATGTCAACAAGTCTGCCATTTTGAATGGAGCAGCAGTGGCCTTGTAAATTTCATTGCCTTCTTTAAACATGCCAAAAAATAGGAGTGATTTCATTTCACAGTGTTACATAAGACAGTGTTGAGAGAAGATGCGAGGAAAAATTTTGAATGAAAGGATGAAATTAATATTAAGAAGGATTGACACACCAAGGAGAAGGAATTGTAATTAACACCCAGCATTTAGAACAGACCCTCATTTGCAGGTAAAGGACACAATAACATTTTACTCAATGAGATTTGAAATAAAAAATATTTTGTTGTTCTGAAGAAGGATCCAGAAATGTTAAGAGATAACAAGGTGTAGAGCTGGATGAATACAGCAGGCCAAGCAGCATCACAGGAGCAGGAAAGCTGACGTTTCGGGCCTAGACCCTTCTTCAGAAATGGGGAAGGGGAAGGGGATTCTGAAATAAATAGGGAGAGAGGGGGAGGCGGATAGAAGATGGATAGAAGAATAGATAGGTTTAGAGGAGACAGACAGATCAAAGAGGCGGGGATGGAGCCAGTAAAGGTGAGTGTAGGTGGGGAGTTAGGGAGGGGATAGGTCAGTCCAGGGAGGACGGACAGGTCAAGGGGGCGGAATGAGGCTAGTAGGTAGGAGATGGGGGTGGGGCCTGAGGTGGGAGGAGGGGATAAGTGGGAGGAAGAAGAGGTTAGGGAGGCGGGGAAAAGCTGGGCTGCTTTTGGGATGTGGTAGGGGGAGGGGAGATTTTGAAGCTTGTGACGTCCACATTGATACCATTGGGCTGCAGGGTTCCCAAGCAGAATATGAGTTGCTCTTCCTGCAACCTTCCGGTAGCATCATTGTGGCACTGCAGGAGGCCCAGGATGGACATGTCGTCTGCGGAATGGGAGGGGGAGTTGAAATGGTTCGCGACTGGGAGGTACAGTTGTTTAGTGCGAACCGAGCAGAGGTGTTCTGCAAAGCGGTCCTCAAGCCTCCGCTTGGTTTCCCTGATGTAGAGGAGGCCACAATGGGAACAGTGGATGCAGTATACCACATTATCAGATGTGCAGGTGAACATCTGCTTGATGTGAAAAGTCTTCTTGGGGCCTGGGATGGGGGTGAGGGGGGAGGTGTAGGGGCAGGTGTAGCACTTCCTGTGGTTGCAGGGAAAAGTGCCAGGTGTGGTGGGGCTGGAGGGGAGTGTGGAGCGGACAAGGGAGTCACGGAGAGAGTGGTTCCTCCGGAAAGCAGATAAGGGTGGGGAGGGAAAAATGTCTTTGGTGGTGGGGTCAGATTGCAGATGGTGGAAGTGTCGGAGGATGATATGTTGGATCCGGAGGTTGGTAGGGTGGCGCGTAAGGACGAGCGGCATTCTGTTTTGGTTGTTATTGCGGGGAGGGGGTGTGAGGGATGAGTTGCGGGAAATGCAGGAGACATGGTCGAGGGCAATGAGGGGGCGATGTTGTGGTCCTTGAAAAACGAGGACATCTGAGATGTTCGGGAGTGGAATGCCTCATCCTGGGAGCAGATGTGGCGGAGGCGAAGGAATTAGGAATAGTGGATGGCATAACAACCAAAACAGAATCCCCCTCATCCTCACATACCACCCCACCAACCTCCGGATCCAATGCATCATCCTCCAACACTTCCGCCATCTGCAATCTGACAATATACAAATGTATTTGACCAGGATAGTTAATGCTGCAGTAATTAATGATCACTTGAAACATCCAGGAAATCTATTAAGGTGGCTGTTCATCCTCTGAGATTGCTCTATCATTCCATGAGATCACGGATGTCTAATTCTGTTTTGAATTTCACATTCCCATCTACACCTGATCATCTTTAATTCCGTCATACAAGAATATTGCATCATAAAAAAAGGAAGGGATAGACCAGGAAGTTATAGGCCAGTCAGTCTAACCTCAGTTATTAGAAAGAATTCTGAGGGACAGAATATACATGCGCTTGGTGAGATACAGACAAACCAGAACGGTGGCAAATGGGATTCAACCTGGAAGAGTGTGAGGTAATGCACTTGGTGAGGATCAATAAGGCAAGGGATTATACAATGACTTGTAGGATCCTGGAAGGCACTGACGGTAGCAGGATCTTGATGAACATATCCACAGATCCTTGAAGGTAAAAGGTAACTATCTAAGGTGGTTAAGAAGGGATATGGGATACCTGCCTTTATTAGCTGAGAAAAAGAACACAAAAATAGCTAGGAGGGGAGGGGAGTTAGGGAGAATGATTTTCACTCAGACAGTTGGGACACTGGAACTCATTTCCTGATGGGGTGGTTGAGTAAGAAACTTTAATGATGTTTAAGAAGTATTTAGATATTCACTTGTATTACCATAGCCCTGATGGCAAGACCTGAAAAATGGAATTAATGTAAATTTTTGTTGACTTATGCAGACACAGTGGGCTGAATAGTCTCCTTCTGAGATGTAAACATCTATGAGTATCTATTTCTTGCCTAAAAATATTCAATGACCCTGCCTCCACTGGTTTCTGAGACAGTGACATCCAAACTTGCACATACTCAGAAATATTCTTATCATCTTGTCCTAAAAGGGTGTACCTTAATTTTTAAACAGTCTTTAGTTCCAGAGTTCCCCACAAGAGAAAATATCCTTTCTATGTCTACTTTGTGAGGATTGAGTCTTACATACTTCAATCAAGTCAATTCTCACTCTATTAATCCATAGCAGAAACAAACCTGGCCTGTCCACCTTTCCTGCTTAAGACAATTCTTTTATGTCAGGTATCAATCTGAGGAACCTCTTCTGAAACACCTTAACATCCTTTCTTAAATGAGAAAACCAAAATTGCAACAGTATTCAAGAAATGGTCTCACTAATGCCCTAAATAACTGAAACACAGCATCCTTACTTTTATGTTCTATGTTAAAGGAATATAATCCTTTATTGCTTGCGTACTGCGTGCCAACATTTTATGACTCAAGGACTGGAACACCTAACCCCTCGTATCTCAGAATTGTGGAGTCATTCTGCATTTAGGCAAATTTTTAATTCTTCCTGCCAAAGTGAACAACCTCATATTTTACCATATTATATTCTACTTGCCAGATTTTTGCCCACTTACTCAATCTTTTTACATCCATCTACATCCTCTTTGTGTCCTCTTCGCAACATACCGTCCTACCTATCTGTGTATCATCTGTAAATTTAGCCACCAGATCTTCAATTACTTCAAATAGGTTTTTGGAATAAAGTGTAAAAAGCTGAGGTTCCGTCATAGACCCCTGAGGTTCTATACCCTACACACCTGCCAATCAGACGAAGACCTATTTGTACTTATTCATTGTTTTTACCAGCTAGCTAATCCTCTGTCCATGTTAATGTATTACCCTACATCATGAGCTCCTACATAGCAGCACCTGATTGAATGCCTTCTGAAAATCCAAATGCAGTATGTCCACAGGCTCTCTTTACCCACAGTAGGTATTACTTATGGAAACCAATAAATTGGTTAACCATAATTTCCCTTTCACAAAGCCATGTCCTCCACCTAGAGTTTTTCATTACAGCACAAATATGCTAATCCTGTATATCCTGAAATATCTCTTTAAATTTCTGCCATTGCTTTTCTTTGGTCTGTCCCTGAGCCTAGAATGCCAATTCATAGTTGTCCTTATTTCAGTTTATAAGTCTTAGCCCCACTCTATTTATTCTGGCCCTTCTTATCATTCTCTGACTTTCATTCCCCATGTCACTATTTTGCTTTCCACAAACTAGAACCCACTTCTCCTAGAGCATTCTTTCAGTCACCAATTCATTTCACTAATTTTATGTGCCCTCCACCAATTAGCATGTAGTTCAGGTAGTAGTCTGGAGATTCTGCTCTTCAGTGTGCTGCCAAGCTCCTCGTACTGTCAGAGCAGAACCTTGTTCTGTGTCTTGCCTGTGTTGTTTGTATCTACATGAATCATGAAAACTGATCGTTCCCCCTGCCAATGCACAACCCTGTCCAGCCCTGAGCATGTGTCTTGAGCCCTGACACTGGGTAGGCAATGCAGCTGTCCAGATTACTGCTCTTGGTTGCACAGAACAGTGTCTATCCCACTCACTATTCTATCCCTATTACAGTTACATTCTTTTTAGCGACCCCCTCTGTAATGGTTTCTTATACTACATTATCATGGTCAGTTATGCTGAGCCAGCCCCCTTATCCAAACAAGCAGTGAGAGCCTTCAGTGAGACGACTGAAAAGGCTGAGGTTCCCTTAACTGCCTCTGTCACATTCACACAATCCTTTCCTTGAACACTGACTGAATCCGACATCCCGCTCCTAAGAGATGTGACTGCTTCCTCGAACAACATTTCCAAAACTTTTCCGCTCCATGACACCTTGCAATGTCAGTAGTTCAGCTCAAAAACTGAGCCAAACCTGCTTGACACTCAAACAGTTTTCTTTAATTCATTCATTCGGTTGTGGGAATCATTACATGGACTACCATTTATTGCCTGTATTTAGTTGCTCTTATGAAGGTGGTGAGCTGCGTTCTTGGACCATTGCAGTCCATGTGTTGTAGATAGATCCAGAATGCCATTTGGGAGGGAATTCCAAGAGTTTGACACAAAGACAACAAAGAAACAGCGATGTATTTCCAAGTCAAGATAATGACTGGCTTGGAGAGGAATTTGAAGGTGGTGGTGTTCTCATTGTATCTGCTGTCCTTACCCTTCAGTATGTTAGTGACATGGATTTGAAGGATACTGTCAAAGAAGCTGTGCAGAGCTTTTGTAGAGAATGATATGGGTAAGCCAACAACCGAATTGGAGGGAGCTGATGTTTGTGAAGTGCTTCATCCTGGATTGTGTCAGCTTCTTGAGTGCTGTTGAAGTTGCACTCATCCAAGCAAGTGGGGAATATTCCATCACAATCCTGACTTGTGCCTCATCAATGGTGAACAGGCTTTGGGGAAATAGGTGTTAATTTACTTGCTGCTAAATTTCTAGCCTCTGACTTTCTTTTGTGACAGAATATGACTAGTCCAGTTAAATTTCTGGTCACCTCCTGGATGTTGTTAAGGGGATTTGAGCAATGATAGTGGTGCTCCCCATCTACAACCTTCAATGTACATTCACTTCACCACCAGCACACAGTGGCAGCCGTATGTACCATCTACAAGATGCATTTCAATAACTCACTAAGGCTCCTTCAATAGCACCTTCCAAAGCCACAGCCTTGACCATCCCAAAGGGCAAGTGCAGCAGAAGCATGGGAACATCAATCCCTGCAATGCCGCTCCAAGCGACAGACCATCCTGACTTGGAACAATACCACTGTTCCCTTGCTGTCAATGGATCAAAATCTGGGAACTCTCTTCCTAACAGCACTGTGAGTGTATCTACATCCCAAAAACTACAGCGGTTCAAGAAATAACTCACCACCACTTTTAACAGGGCAATTAGGATTGGGCAATTTATCTCCCAACGTCAGCCCTGAAGTATGCAATTGAACCTTTCCTGCAGGTCTCTGGCCTCCTGCCACTTGTCTGTAGTACAAGCTATCAACCATCAATATGACTGGCTATCAGGCTGAGAATCTTCATCAGATCATTTAAATGAAGCTATGTCATTCAGATTGGATTTACTAATGTACTACCCCCCTCTTATTTATCTAGACATGCAATGGTAATGACATTACCCATAACATAGGGAATACTAAGTCCATTTAGAGATGAAATTAGTATTATGGAACACAAGGGTGTATCTCCTCCAGATGAATAAATCAGTTAACGTTATCCTGTGACATTCTACATCTGTGTGTAAAAGCTCCCATGGTCAATGTACAAACAGGAGCTCACCCTGACTAGGAAAGTTATGCAGTTATTTAATATTAGGCAAGGATAGGCATGGATTTCTATCCTAATGGGTAGTACTTGTTACCAGCTTTGGCTTTTGCAAGTAAATAGGATACCATTCACTTAAGCAAATCTGTCTGCAGATAAATGAGCATAATATAATTTAGATTATCTGTAAATCAGTATCAGCAAAAACCACGAGAAAAGAATGTGGCTCAAGAAAGGAAAACTCCTAGTCGTAAAGAATTTATACAAACAAAGTCAAGCACATAACCATGAGTAAGATAAATGGAAGTGGAAAACTCGTATATATCAAAGAAAAATTGATACAAATGGGGAACAAAAAGTTCTTCATTGCGGAAAGCTAAAGAAATGAAAATGGAAGTTAAAAAATTGCTAATTAAAACCTGGAGGAGAGGTTGAAGGAAAGAAGGAGGAAAGAATATCAGAAAATGTGTGAGTTATATATATCTTATTATTTCTAGAGTTTGGATTTTGAAATAGTGGCAAATAGTTGTTAGTTACTTCAGTGAAGGATTTTAAAAACAACTAAAAAATTGGGTTAGACAGTTCTTCTGGAGCAGTGACCTAATTCAGTTTGTGCGAGAAAGCAGGGAACCCCAGAATGATTTTACTGAGGTGGTTTATGGCCCGTGAAATAAACTTTGTTTTTGGTTCATTATAATCAAGGATTGATTTTGGTTTAGAAAACCTAGAGATTGAAAGATTTTTAGGCCAGTTCAGAGGAGGTCTGACTGGAAAGTCAGAAACAAGTATAGTGTCTCTACAAGAAAAGATTGTTTTAGTGTAGGCAAGGGGATAAATTACCTCATTAGAAAAGATTAGTTTGTGTACCTTCTAGACCAGAGTATTTGGTTAGAAATCTGCATGTTATCAGAAGCTGAGAAGATCTAAACTCTCTGTTTTGTGAGTATTCATGCAAGAAGACTCCACAGTTCACAGGATAGAATATGGAGAGAATCAGTTAAGGTGAGCTTAAAGATTTGATATAGATGTATAATTTCCCTACGTTTGAATCACTATAAAGGGACAGTGTTAGGAAATAGGTTGAAAATTTGCTTTTCTGGATATTTGAAGACTTTTCTAACTGTGTTCTGTACCTAGATAGCTTGCTTCTTTTTTGTTTTCATCTTTTATGTCATAAACTTCTATTTTGTTATTAAAGAAGCCCTGTTGCCTCATGAGACTCTGTTTCAGTGAATAATCACCCTGTTAACTAACAGAAAAGAAGTATGATCTGTCAGGACTGATTTCATTCTGGGATCTAACTTGCCCAGACATACCATCAACTGGGATCATAACAAATGTTAAAAATATTAGACTGCAAAAATACACTAGGGAACAACACAGCAAGCACACTTCAGCAAAAAAAAAAGAAATATTCTCCAATATCATACTCGCAATAGAATGGCTTGGAGTAAATTAGATCTTTAAAAGATGAAAGTGTCTGTATAAATGAAGGAAATATAGCTGAGATAATTAGAGGTTGTCTTTTTTAGAAATGTTCATTTGGGAAGGAAGTACATAGTTTCTATTTAATTATTGTGGTTCAATTAATGTTATAAAAACAGTTGAAGTTTAGAAGGAGAGAACCCTTTAGCTTAGAAATGGGATTCTACCTGAGTATCAGCATGTCTCAATGCAAGGGCACATGGAAGTGTCCTAAAGCCTTGACACTGAAATTTTCTTGAGCAGATGAGTTTAGTGCCACTCTGTCTTTGCCTGGCTTCAGTGTTCAGGGAGATCTTAAGTTATGCTCGTCCTATTTTGGAGGGTGATTCAGCAGGTCCTTTGACAATTGCTTGTTCACTTTGGAGCATCCAAGAAAACTAACCGGAGCTTGTGCCAGTTATTCTCCAAATTATAAGAATGGTTTGAAAATTGCAATATGTAAGCGATTTGCCCGAGCTGTGAGTCTCACTCCATTTTAGGCATTTCCCAAATAACTACAGGCCATCCTAACTTTAAGGCATATACACTTTTAGTGGTGACTAAGTACATACATGCAACATACCATTTTGTCTTCTCCTGGACCTGTATTTCACCCAAAAAGTGGGATGTGCCTCATTGATAAGAGATAAAAGGTACTGCAGATGCTGGAGAATCCGAGATAACAAGCATGGGGCTGGATGAACACAGCAGGTCAAGCAGCATC
>JAHRHZ010000034.1:32157603-32225298 GCA_024137785.1 Ginglymostoma cirratum | reverse complement strand
GATGCTGCTTGACCTGCTGTGTTCATCCAGCCCCATGCTTGTTATCTATGTGCCTCATTGAGTTTCTAGGCTGTCAGATATTTAAAGGCTTATAGAAGTTTATAAAATCATGAGGGTCATGGAAAAGGTGAATAGATAAGGTATTTTCTCATTGGTAGGTTTGTCCAAAACTAAAGGCTGTAGGTTTAGAGTGGGAGGGGAAAGATTTAAAAGGTACCTAAGGGACAATGTTTTCACACAGAAGGTGGTGCATGTATGGAATAAACTGCCAGAGATGCTGTCAGAGGCTGGTGCAATTACAATATTTAAAGGGCACCTTGATGGGTATATGAATAGGAAGAGTTTAAAGGGATATGGGCTAAATGCTGACAAATGGGACTAGATTAATTTAGGATATCTGGACGACATGGACAAGTTGGACCGAAGGGTCTGTTTCTGTGCTGTACATCTTTATGATTCTATGACTGAATAGTAGCTAATTCCCAGGGTCAAATGGTATGTGCCTATAGGTGCTGAAAATGAAGGAAACTTGGCTGGTGCTAGTTATAACAACAAATGATTATTTGGTCGGTAAAAAGCTTCTGCAAGAAAGGAAATGGGTACATACATTGTCTAAATTTTTAAAAAAAGCCAATGAATTGCATGTTAGTAACAAATGGAAAATGGAACCATTCTAAGGAGTAGGTTGAAGAAGTAATAGCTTCACTTTAATAGTCAATAGGAATTCAGGATGGGAAGCCCTCTTTTAGCATATTTTTGGGTTCCTTAAGACTTCACAATTTAATTTCGATAGGATGGAAATAAGTCAAAAAGGAATAATTTCATGTCTACAGCTCATATGTTCTAAGGAGAAATTAGAGAAGCTGAAGAAGGTTAAATGACCAGCTCATTCCATACTATAATATAACAAATAGTGTACGTAATGATAATGAGGTGTAGTACTTTTAAGCTTGGCCAAGACAAGCCAACATAAATTTCAATTAGTCAAATATAATTAATAATGTAGAAGGACTTCTTTTAGTCAGATGATAACCACTTTTTGGATTATACAGGATAGTAGAATCCTAAATATCAAGAGAGCCTTAACTCACACTGTCTTCTAATTTGAAGACTTAAGTTCAAAAATCAAAGCAGACACTCTCGTGCAGCCCTAATAGAGGACTACACCACGAAGGTGCCATCCTTTCATAATATTCAACCTGAGATCCCATCGACCCTCCCAGATGCATGTAAAAGATCCCATAATACTATTTTGAAGAAGAGAAATACGGATTTGCCATTTCCCAGATACTATTTATGACTAAATCAACATCACTAAACTACCTTGTCAGGTCATTATCAGACTTGCCTACTCCTGCTCCTAAGCCCTCTAGTCCTATATTGTTTGTGTGAGCATGCTGTGTACAAATTTGTGAATGAACTTCTTACATAAAAAGAGCACTGCGAAGGACTTCATCTGCTCTAAAATATTTTGAACACCCCGTGGTTGTGAAAGATGCCATTTAAATGAAAGCAGGCTTTCTTTTTTGTGTTTCTATGTGCACTATGGGCTTGACTGTAGAAAAGAAAGTGTTACATGGTAGATACATTCATTGGTTGTGAATTAAAGATGCCATAAATTCTCATCCAGGAAAGTTCACAGAAACGTAGTAATTGGGGACTGTTATGCATTATTCATGTCATTTTTGTTATTTATTACTGGAACCAGGAATGTATATTCACCATTTAATTCATGTCCTGCCATTCCACAGCTCAGTACTCGTGCTAATTTAGAGTATGCTGTACTTTATTACAGTGTGCAAAATTAAGGGCATTTATTTAAGGTTTTCTATGAATCCTGCTGACTTAACAACTCTAAACTGTAGAGGTGATAAAATCTAGTTAAAATTATCTACTTTAACTTAAGTGTACGTTTCTTCTGACAAATTCGCAAACACTAATTGGATATTGTTTTGACATTTAACTAGACTTCTGTTGGAAATGCTGAATCTTATAGTTTTGTAATTAACACCATTTTACACTAGCATTGCATCCTGTAAACTTAGAACCACATATGTTACAAAAAACATTTTCTTGGGAGTTTTAAACTCTTTCTTCTCCTTTTTTCTTTTGCGGGGAATTGGGTAAATCCATCTATGATTTTTTTCACTTTACACCCTAGTCTTGTGTTGCTCTCCCTGCATTGATTTCCTTTTGTCCCTATCAAGTTTTCATCCTCACTTACTCCTAAGCTTATGACTCTCTCGAACTGTTTTGTTTCTCCTTCATCTCTGTCCTGTGCTGTCAGGATGTGTAGTCATTTGTGGAGAAACTGGAGTGGACAGGAACATAGATTGGGGTTGGGGAGGTGTTAGATCAGATAGGACAGCTGCCTGGCAGCGAGAAGAGCCTGAGACCTGGTTGTGTTTGATAATAGGGAATACAATGGATTCGGTTTGGACTGAAATAACTGAAGTCAGGTGCCAATGCTTGGATTTTGGTAAACATCCATCTGTGGTAGTGTCCCTATCTCTGAGCCAGGCGGCCTGGGTTCAGGTCCCATCTGCTCCAGGGATGTGCAGTTAAACTGCTGAGCAGGATGATTGGTAAACATCTATTTATTATGACTGAGCAATTATTGGCTTAGTGTTACATAATTTTATTAGAGTCATAGAGTTATATTGCACAGAAACAGACCCTTTGGTCTAACTCATCCATGCCAACCAGATATCCTGAGCCAATCTAGTCTCATTTGCCAGCATTTGGCCCACATCCCTATAAACTCTTCCTGTTCATGTACTCATCCAGATGCCTTTTAAATGTTGTAATTGTACCCACCTGCACCACTTCCTCTGGCAGCTCATTCCATACACGTACCACCCTCTGTGTGAAAACACTGCTCCTCAGGTCCTGTTTATACCTTTCCCTTCTCATCTTAAACCTTTGTCATCTAGTTTTGGACTCCCTTACTTTGGATGTTTCCCTCTTAATGAAGCCAAAAATGATTTAAAACATAATTAATTTTATATCTGTAGCTAGTGACCATTGAGTCAGTGTGCTTTGAATGTGTGTACTAAAGAAGCAATTTTAAAACTTCAGTATGTGAAAAAATATAGAGTTCTGGACATTTTCTGTTACTTTGAACCTGGGCGGAAGTTTGTTGTCTTTGGATATGGTACATTGGTGAGTTGAAGTGACAACAAGCTAGAAAGAACAATAAATTTTAAATGTAAGAGCCAGGAGTTGGAGAAAGATTTTCATCAGACGTATAAGGATGATGGCAGTCGGCTATAGTGAGACAGAGATGGATGGGAATCTTGATAACTTTCTTTCCTTTATTCATAAGTCAGATGTGTGGTCCCCAGCAAGATTCACAGAGACATACAGTGTGGAAAAGCCTATCGAGTCTGCACTGACATAGCTACCATTGAAGGTGCACTAATCCTGTTTTCCTGAACTTGCCCCATATCCTTGAATATTATGATATTTGAAAAAAACTAATTCAAATATCTTCTAAAGGTTGTAAAATTTCCAGCCTCCACTACCTTCCCAGGCAGTGCGTTCTAGATTCTCACCATCCTCTTAGTGAAAAAGATTTTTTTCCCAAATCCCTTCTGAACCTCCTGCCCCTTACCCTAAAACTATGCCCTCTTGTGATTGACCTCTCAACCAAGGGGAAAAGCTGCTCACTATCGACTCTGTCCATTCCCCATAATCTTATACACCTCAATCATGCTCCCCCTCAGTCTTCTGTGTTCAAAAGAAAAGTTTCTCCTCATTGTTCAATTTCTCCATCCCAGGCAACATCCTGGTGAACCTCCTCTGCATCCCCTCTAGTGCAATCAAATCCTTCCTGTAGTGAGATGATGAGAAATGCACACAATACTCTTGCTGTGAACTCGCCAATGCTAAATACAACTCCAGTATTACCTCCTCACTCTTAAACTCTATACCATGACTAATGAAAGCAAATATCTATATGCCTTCTTATGCAAGGGCAGTATTTGTTATCCATGCCGAAATGCCTTTGACCTGAATGGCTTGTTTGACCATTTCAGGGCCAATCAAGAGTGAAACACTTGATCTGGAGTCACAAGTAAATCAGAACAGGCAAGCATTGCAAATAAAAACTGAAAGAACTGTGGCTGCTGTAAATCAGGAACAAAAATAAAGTTGCAAGAAAAGCTCAGCAGGTTTGGCAGCATCTGTGAACGAAAAAACAGAGTTAAAGTTTCAGGTCCAGTGACCCTTCCTCAGAACTGCATTGCAGATTTCTGGCCCTAAAGGACTATAGTGACCCAGATAGGTTTTTACAACAATTTATGATAGTTCCCATGGTCACCGTGACTGAGACTGCTTTATAGCCCAGATTTACTCATTGAAACTACATCTCACTAGTTTTCCCTAGGTTAGCCTTGACCCCAGATTACTACTACACTGGCATTACCAGCGTCTCCCACAGTAATAGATATTATAATTATATAAACCAGAAAGATACAACTGAATTTAAAATCCATTTTATTTTAAAGATTATTCAATGAAACATACAAAACTTCTATGAGATGTTGGCGGTTCTGCAATCAACAAAACCTACCTTCTCAAAATTTCCTTCCTAAATACTTCAGGCTTCGCACTGTCATTTCTTGCATTCATAAATCTCTTCAAGCCTCTGCTTTGAACTTACCCCAACATTTTGCATTTGTTCCCAGAGTGGTATCCATAGTTATTCCAACACCTTTTATTGAGGATGTCTTCCTCTATGCGAGGAGTACTGTAGAACCACAGGCAGCTGAATAGTTCAATCTAATCTAATTGTATTAATCTCAAAGATTTCAGAATGATCATTACTGAAATAAGTCACAAAGCCTGAATGAAGTTTTGGTTTTCTTTCAATCATGTGAACCCCATTTCTTGAATTTAAGCATAAAATTAATTTCTCATTTTCATAAGGGCTTTTCATTTATCTTCTTAGAACGTTCTTAGAAACGTTAGCACCAAATAATGTCGTCAAAATGCATTGTTTGGGCAACAGGTTGTACGTTAATTGATTAAATATGGAAAACCGGTGTAATCTTAATTCGTAAATATTGGCAGATAAGAATGTGTTATTTCACACCTTTGAAATGTGCTAACAATGTTGTTGTGGAGGTGGCTAAGATACCTTGCTCGCACGCTGGTAAATTTGCAATGCATTCATAAACGATAAACCAATAACATTGTGGCATTCCCAGCTTGAGTAATGAATGCCAATAACGCAACTGAAGCACAGGCAGAGGACAGGACTGACTTTGTAGGAGGTCCCACTAAAGAATTACATGTTTGTCTATGTTATTTAATGGCAAGACAAGCAAAGTTCAATATTAATTTGTACAAGGTCAGTAAACACAAGACAAAATACATAGGCCAGTACTATTTTGATGGGAAGATTCTGGATGTTTTTCCACAAATAGAAAAATTTGGAGGGAAATTACGTAAGTTGCTCTTGCATACCACCTGCTGGCTGATTTCAGAGTGGTATCAACAGGCTTTGAAAACAGACAACAAGGTGTGGGGCTGGATGAACACAGCAGGCTAAGCAACAACGTAGGAGCAGGAAAGCTTGATGTTTCGGGCCCAGACCCTCTAAAAACAGACCTGCTTTCTCAGTTAAAATGGACCTTGTTAACCATGACCATGACTGTAAAATAAGGTAAAATGTTACCACTTGGCTCATTGTGTGTGTAGTAGTCAGAAATGATCTATCAAGACAAATTCCATTTTCCAGACCGTGATGCATAGATGAATAAGTTGCAGTACTTCATTTTCATGTTAAAGTTTTTTTTAAATGAGGGTTTTTAATGGTTCAGGTAATGTGTTCCAGACCCGCATCATCCTTTGGTTGTGGAAAATTCCCAGAGGATTGGAAAACTGCCAAAGTCATTTCCTTTTTCAAAAATTGAAGGAGACAGAAAATGGGTAACTGTAGGCCATCTGTCATTTGGGAAAATGTTAGAGTATTATAAAACAAAGCATTTGAAAATGTGCAAATAGTCTTGTGGAGGCAGCATGGATTCATGAAGGGAAATCATGCCAGACAAATTTATTAAAATTTTTTGAGGAAGCAACCAACAGGATAGAAAAGGGGAACCAGCAGATGTAATATATTTGGATTTCCAGAAGTCATTTGATATGGTAGCACACATTAGACTACTTAATAAGGTAAAAACTTATGCTGTTGGGGCTAGAATATTAGCATGGATTGAGTATTGGTTAACTAATAGAAGATGGAGGATTGGATAAGGGGCTGTTTTCAGGATGGCAATCTCTAATGAGTGGAGTGCCACAGGGATCAGTGTTCAGGCCATAATTATTAACTATGTGTGTTAATCATTTTGAGGAAAATGAAACTCCTATCACCAGGTTGAGGGATGACATAGAAATAGGGGAAAAGGCAAGTGGTGAAAATAACACAAGAAGATCACAGAGGGATATAAGCAGGAAAGTGAGGTGTGACAAAGACACAAGGAGCGTACAAGGGGATGTAGATAGATTAGATAAGTGGGAAAATATCTGATAAATGGAGTGAAACATGGGAAAGTGTGAAAATGTCAATTTTTGGCAGAAAGAATAGTGAGAGGTTTCAGAACTCTGAGATTTAGAGAGTTGTGGGTTCTCTAGCACTTGAATCACAGAAGATTAGTTTGCAGGTACAGCAGGTACCACCTTACAAGAGTCAGCTGGCAAAAGGGAATGCTTGATAACAAGTATTTCGTTAGGAGCATTTTAGTCTGGATAAGGAGACAATGGGGAGGCCAGCAGAACAGCACTGACAGCTGCAGAGAAGGAGGGACAGGAGGTGGAGGTGAATTTGCTTTCCACTACCATGTGGCAGTCAGACCAATCCACACTTTCAGTAGAAGTGGGTGTGGGGAGCACATGTATGGCTGCTCTGTGAAAATTGTATCTAATCAGTACTTGAGTGCTAAACTGGCACATGTCTAATTTAAGTTTTCCAGGTAAATTCAAGTTAATGTTATCATGGATTAAAGCCAGATTTATGCAGTCAATCCAGAACTCTGAGCAAGCTAGCCTCAACAGCAACGCTATATTTGGTGCTTGTTTTCACTTTTTGGCCAAACTAAATCCTAAAGAGGTGGCAAGTGGGCATCAAGCTGTAAGTTCTTGGAAATGATCTTCATTACATAGCTGTCTGGTTCCTGCTGAGCAGGTGGGTTGAAGCTCTGCACCACCTCCAAGTCATCCCACTTAATATGCAAAATAATAGATAATCTCTAGAGTAACAACCCAAGCTTTTACCATTGAACCTTTATAAGCGTTAAGGGAGGTTTTCACTTCTAAAGAAACATAGGGAATGTCACTGCTGTTTGATTTCAAACCTCCTTACCATCTGCTAATCCAGCAAAGAGATGTTATTTTTATCAGAAACTTTTCTCAGGTACAAAGTTAAACTGGAGGTGGTTTCCAATTAACACAAATATATGGTTTCCTGAGGGTTTTGTTAATTAATGCATCTACAGCAAACACAAGCAACAGAAATTAAAGCAGGAAGTATTTGGACAGAACTGACCCACCCTTTGGCAAATTATACTTCATTTCCCTGATTAAATATTGCTGAGGTCAAGACCATGAGGGAGACTAGAATGTTACCAGGGCTGGAGAATTGTAGCTACGAGCAGAGCTTGGAAAGTTTGGGTTGTTTTCATTGGAACAGAGGGTTGAGGCATGACATGACTGAGGTATACAAAATTGTGAGGGGTAGAGATAGAGAGGACAGGAGGAACCTGTTTCTCTTGGCAGATAGTTTAAAAACCAAGGATCATAGATTCAAAGTAAGTGGCACTAGGATTAGAGGGGACACAAAGAAAAGCGTTTTTACGCAGAGATTGGTGAATATCAGGAATTCACTGCCTGAGTTGGTAATGAAGGCAGAAAGCCTAACTTCTTTTAAAAAGTACCTGGATCTCAAGTTCTGTAAGCACAGGGCTATGGGCCAAGTGCAGGAAGATGGATTTAAAAAGGGCATCTGGGTGTCTTTGTGTTGACATGGACAAGAAGGGACAAATGGGCCCCTTTTGTGCTGTATCATTCCTATAGTTTGTATGGAGACATACTGTAGTTGCTAAATAGATAACCAGTAGATATTTTGTCTTGTCTTGTCTTGTGTTGTGTGATTTTTTATTTGCCCAGTTTGACATTTTTTTTTACCTTAAAGGACAAAAATCAGTATTAACCGTGCTGTTGCAAAGCGAATCTCTGTACAACACAGCTAAGCTCCAACGGAGCAAAACATGTGTGTATTCTCCTGATACTGGCCTAATACCTTTCTTGGCAATGTATTTGTATGACAGACTAACAGAATCCTTGAAATTATGATCTCCTGTCCACACCCCACTTTGTCCTCCTCACCAGTGGCAACTGTGCCTTTAGACATGTCTACCCATAGCTCTGGAATTTCCTCCCTAAACCCCCACACTTCTGTTTCCTCCATTAAGGTACACTTTAAAACTTTAGTACTTCCCAAACCTTTCCAAATCGTGATTCCATTTTGAGGCATGAAAGTTGTCATTTACTGTAAAGTAAGAACTGCGAGGGGAGAAGGAGACCTCTGAGAAGCAAGCAAGCTCCACCATAATTGGGGATCCATTTGGTAGTGTGGAGGGATGGGGGCAGTATGCAGTTATTGTAACTCAGCCAGAGCTCCAGGGTGGACATTACTGCCTTGATTCTCACAAGCCTACAATTTCAGCTCATTGCTCCACTTGGAGTCTCAATCCACACTTTGGAAAGCCTTGCTTTAAAATGGTGGACTGAATCTTACCATGAATTGCATAAGTGTCAATGTTGGTGAATTTCAGGGAGTGTTTCCCTCTGTGAGCTCCAGCGAATTTTCCCAATTGTATCTTTCCAAACTCACCTCATTCCCTATGCATGCCCCGATAGTATCCATTTGTTGTATTCTCCCACTCACAACGGATAGTGATATTGACCGAAGCTGGGATTCCTGATACTGGCACCATCTTTAAAGCACAGCAACGCAATCAGTCAAATGCTGGCAGCCCCACAGCTGCCCTGCATGGTTTGTTTAATTTGCTCAAACAAGTTAGATGGAGGGCAGTTGGCATCCTGCTTTGCCAATGGGCACCTAGAGATCCTACTGGAGGGGGGTCACATTTGGTTGCTGTCTGTAAAGGTTTTGGTGACTGGTGGAGGCCTGGAAGAGCATGCAGTGAATTAGAGTCACCAGGCAACCACCCTGACATTCGTGCCAGGAATCATCACCATCTGGTTTCTATCCAGCGGGTAAGAAAATGGAAACTGCAATCAATCAGGTGAGATGAAGTAATAGTGGGGATTGCTTGTGAATAGACCTCTCCATGCTCACCAGTGAGGATCTCGTTCTTGCCTGTTCAACACTTTGTTGGAAAATGGGATTTCTTTGCTCCTGAAAGCAGAACGCTTTTCACCATTAATCTTAAGTGATTCTCTCAACTTTGTCACCAATTCCCTCATCATTCAAGGCCTGGGCATCCCTAGTGCTGCTACTGCCGCAAGCCTGAGCTCAGTGTCACTGCACCCCTGAACTGAGCACAGCTGCCCTGCCCCCTCACACACTTTGAGCCCTGATGAGAAGACCCTGTTTGGACCCTGTTCACAGGATGTGAATCTTGCTTGCAAGGGTACAATTTGTTACCCATCCCTAGTTGTTCTTGAGAAGGTGATGTGCCAATATGTTTGAACTACTGCTCTCCATGTGACGTAGCTGCAAACGCAGAGATTCTATGATGTTGAACCAGTGATGGTGAAGGGACAGTGATATATTTCCATGTCAGGATGGTGTGTGGCTCAGAGGGGAACTTTCAGGTGGTAGCGTTTCCATGTATCTGCTGCTGTTGTCTTTCTGAGTGGTAGAGGTCACAGGTTTGGAAGGTGCTGTTAAACGAGCAGTGGTGCATGGCAAGAGTGCATCTTGAAGATTATACACATTGCTGCTGCTGTGCCTCACTGATGGAGGCAGTGAATGTTGAAACTGGTGGATGGGGTGCCAGTCAAGTGGGTTGCTTCATCTTGGTTTGTTTTTAATTCTTTGAGTGTTGACGGACCTGCACTCATTCGGCAAGCACCAGTCCTTGGAACATTGCTCATACAAACAAAATGAAAAATGCTATATATTTGCTTTTGAGACCCAGGAAGAGTAATAATAGAAATTCAACAGCTAAACCCAGAACGTAATGACGCTGTTCCCTATACTGTATGGATCAATTTAGGGTTAATCTGCCAGCAGCAATTACATGTGGTAACTTGCCGAGAAAGAAGGTCAAATGGTAATGAACATTTTAAAACCCTGTATGTGGAAATCGAATGCTAAATTTTAGATAGACAATAGCACTATTAAATGCCTGAAATGAAATTACCTTGAGCTGCCTGGTAATATTCTGCCATTTGTTGCTTAATTGAAACAGCATGTAAAGATACTGCATTTCTTGAGTTTTCAAATGCATTTGTGAGGCAGGCTGATTTGCCATTAACTCTATAGCCCAATCCTGCTGCGCCAGGCACAGCTGTAAATATGCTATTTTTCTGGTGCCTGGGATGCCTGTGACATTGTGATAAACTCTTTTAGATAAAAGCCATCAGTCTGCCACAAACTCCTGCAACTTCACTGACAACCAGTCAAACAGAAAATGAATGTGTCACAATAAATGAATGACAATTCCTTCTGTTGATATGATGAAGAATTACAGACTGTGCTCAATTTATGGGGCTTTGGCTGGCGGTGGTAACAGTGTGACTCAGGATGAGTAACGAGCTTAGCAGTAGTGTGGCAGTGGCATTTCCTCGAGTATTTCGGAACCACTCCCTTACATTCGAGCAGATCCACAAATACAAAGTCAAATAACTGTGGTACTGGATAACTGTTCTGTTGCTTTCAAAGTTATTAAAAATCTCTTATTTCAAACACACTTTTTCCTTCCTTTTCTTTTTCTTATGGGTCACAAGAAAGATGGAAAGAGAAAAGGGAATTCTATGTAGCACACAACACATTGGACTGGATTTCTGAACTTTTGTAAAAATCATACCAGTCTCTAAAAGTGAACTCTGATTGTTTTTTCACAGATGCTGCCAGACATGCTGAGTGTCTCCAGCATTCTTAATTAGGGCTGAATTTTACATTTTTTTTTATTTATTCATGGGATGAGGGCGTCACTTGCTAACCAGTGTTTATTGCTCTTCCATAGTTGCCCTTGAGAAGGTGGTAGTGTGCTGCCTTCTTGAACTGGTGCAGTCTATGTGCTGTGGGTTGACCCACAATGACATTAGGGAGGGAATTCTAGGATTTTGATCCAGCGACAGTAAAGGAATGTCAATATATTTCCAAGTCAGGGTGATGAATGGCATGGAGGGGAACTTGGAGGTGATGGTATTCCCATGTATCTGCAGCCCTTGTCCTTCTAGATGGAAGTGGTCATAGGTTTGAAAGGTGCTGTCTCACAATCACGGGTAAATTTCTGCAGTGCATCTTCCAGATGGTGCACACTGCTGCTGCTGCTGCTGAGCATTGGTGCTGGATTTAGTGCCAATCAACTGGGTTGTTTTGCCCTGGATGGTGCCAAGCTTTATGAGTGTGGTTGGAGCGGCACTCTTCGAGGCAAGTGAGGAGTATTCCTTCACACTCCTGACTTGTGCCTTGTAGATGGTGGACAGGCTTTGAGGAGTCAGGAGGTGAGTTACTCGCTGCAGTATTCCGAGCCTCTGACCTGCTTTTGTAGCACTGTGTTTTTATAGTGAGTCCAGCTGAGTTTCTGGTCATAGCAATCCCCATGATGTTAATACTGGGTGATTCAGTGATAGTAGCGCTTACTGAACGTCATGAGATTAAATTATTTCTTATTGGAGAAAGTCATTGCCTGGCATTTGTGTGACACAAATGTTGCTTGGCTAATTAGTTCGAGGCAGAACATCTGCCCCCCTCCCCCCCCGGGATTACAAGTTCCACTTCTGAGAACTGGTAGCTCATCAATATCCAGCGTACGCTTAGCTTCACCATCATAGGAATATGTTGTCCCTGCACTCTCACTATTACCCTTTTGAATGTCTCCCACTGGTATGGATTTTTCTGCAAGTTGCTGCTTCCATTCTGCTTTGGCCAGATCCTGTCTTATCTCATTAATATTAGCCTTCCCCCAATTCGGACCCTTTATTTCTGGTCCATCTTTTTCTTTTCCATATAACCTTAAATCTTACTGTGTTATGGTTTGTTGGTTAGAAGAGTGGTAAGATTGTCAGAAGAATGGGGAGGGATGGCTTTTGATACCCCCACACACTTTTCTGATTCCAAGTCCCTTGATCAGAATATTGACTAAGTGCCTTTGAGTGAGGAAGTGAAACAAAAGTTCACCAGATTAATCCCTGAGATAATGGGATTGGTTTATGAGAGAAATTGTGGAAACTGGGTCTTTATTACTTTGAGTTTCTAAAATAATGGGTTACCCTATTGAAACATGTACAATTCTCTTAAGGCACAACCAGCTGAATTTTGATAAGATATTCCCCTGACTGTTGAATCTAAAGCCCTTCAGGATAGAGAATGAGCCATTTAAGAATGAGGTGAGGAATAATTTCTTCACCCAGGGGTGACAAACCTTTGGAATTCTCTTTCCTAAGTGCTGTGGAAGCTTAATCGTTGAGCATGCTCAAGTCAGATATTGTTAAAGTTCTTTGCATTAATGACATGGGACATGGAGACAGTGCAGAAAAATGGCATCGATGAGATGAATAACCATGATCTAAATAAGTGGTGAAGAAGGTTCAATGGGCTGAATGGCTTACACTATTCCTATAGCACTGACTTACTTATGAAGTCAGCCACTTAAATACACAAATAAAATAAAGAACAATGTGATTATTTTCCATTAAAGATATTCTTAAGTGAAACAGCAACCAATGATGGCTTGAGTTTCATGCCCGTGTCTGATAAATTGAACACCTGAAGCAATATTCCCTTTTCACATTTTGTGTAATTAAATTGTAAGTGTACTCTTTATATGTGATTCATGATTTTGATGCATATATCCAGTTTGCCCTGTGGTAAACTTTGCCATGGATTACTGAAATGTGAAGCTTTGTGTATTGCAGACTACAGCTTTAAAGATTGGGATATTGCACATAGGGTGCAGGGAGATGCTAAAATATCCTGGAAGAGCTTCTATTGTAAAAAGAGTCTAACTTTAAAAAATCCATAAACTAATCATTTAGCAGTGTACTATGAATATAAAAGTATCTTTTTAGGGTTAGTTCTTTTGCTCTTGAAATGCTATTAATTGCTATCAAAAAACGTTAACTCTGATTTCTCTCCATAGAGTTTTCTCTCCATACACCTGCTGAGTTTTCCAGCAATTTCTATTTTTGTATCTGATATACAGCATCTGCAGTTCTTTCAGTTTTATTAAGGCTAGTTGCACCTAACTAGACCAAATGTAACTTTTTAAGGGATCTTAAGCATTGATGCAGGAATGGCAATATTGATGTTCTCACTGATTCCAGGACTTGCTGGTTTTAATATAGGCTGGGTGGCAGGGGGTGCTAATCTGCATATGTCTGACATCCTGAAGTTTGGATGATGATCTGAAGGTTCTTCATCAACACTTTCTCCCTACCCTCTGTGGAACCCAGCCCATTAATATCTGTGTAATACGGCATACGCAGTTTTGTGTGATTTAATTCTGCAATGCCTAATTATTTTTTCTTAACTGCACTCCATTAACCATGCTGAAATTTATTTTGATTTTAAATATGATTTACTTCCACGGATTTATGTATTTGTTTCTAGATATTTTCTAATCAACCTATTCAGAGATCTCATTCCACAGCCCTGGAGCAGGTGGATCTTCAACCCGGGCCTTTAAGAGACTTTATCTTTATCTTTATCTTTAAGAGACACGTGATGACTGAGCCCAACTGTGCTGGAAAGAATTTGGCTGTTAATCTCACCATGATTAGACATTTAATAATACATCTTCTAGGAAGCTGGGGTTTGAGCCTGGTCTTTCTGGCCTAGTCTTAGAAACACTTCCATGACACCACAACAATCTAAAGTCAAATGTAACTTTAGAGGCTTTTAGCAGATCACTGCTGAACATGTTCCTACAATATACCTGTCTCTGCTCTTTTACTGGAAGTATTACCAATTCATAATAAATATATTTGGTATCAGCAATAAGATAAAAGCAGACGAATACCAATTGAATATGTTCAGTAGTCTAGATATTTTTATTCAACCCGTTCAAAGGATAATACACTTGTGGAGCAGTTAACACTTAAACCCAAGCCTCTTACTCAGAAATAGGGACACTACCAATGTGCCACAAGAGTCTGGTGTTTAGCAGTCTACTAATGATATAAATGTGATGTGGAGGTGCCGGTGTTGGACTGGGGTGGACAAGGTCAGAAATCACACAACACCAGGTTATAGTCCAACAGGTTTATTTGAAAACACAAGCTTTTGGCGCCTCAGTAACACCTGAAGAAGGACTGAGACTCTGAAAGCTTGTGTTTTCAAATAAACCTGTTGGACTATAACCTGGTGTCATGTCATTTCTGACCTGATATCAATGACGTTAGGTTTTAGGCTTTTTTGAGTATTATAGATGAATTGACATTTGGAATTAATTTATATTGAATTGGCTATTTAATCACTCCTGATTTTCTAATATGTAAACAGTCACTTTGCTCACTTACTTCAATCAGGAAAAAAATCGCCTAATGCTGCAAGGGCTTCCCACAAGAATAATTAATGTTTAATTGTATTATTTACCAATTTATTTAGGAAAAGAATGTCATGGCATCTGGATGGTCTAAATAAGTAATTGCTAAATGACAAAGCGAAAAGGATCGGAAAAGAGAATCTCTTTGGTCATTTGGTTAATTTTTCAGGCTTGGGCAGTAATAAAAATGATTTTGCCCGGTTGAGTCTCATGACCTTGGTGAATCCGAGGATATGTAAAATAATTGAAGCTACTTTATTATTTGTGTAATAACCGACAGAATATCCAGAAAGTAGATAATATAAATACCTTATTTCCATCTTGTTCTGGAGTATAATCCCACATGTGCAGGCCATTCAGCCCATCGAGTTTATTCTGCTATTTAATACAATCATGGCTGATCAAACACTTCAGTGTCTTTGCCACCCTATTCTCATAACCTTGTATGCCATTGGCAATCAGAAATATATTAATCTCTACCTTAAACATGCTTGAGAACTGAACTTCCAAAGACCTCTGTAATAGAGATTCCAAAGATTCATAATCCTCGAAGTAAAATGATTTCTCTTCATCTTCGGCTTATGTGGATCCTCTAATTTTTAAATTGTGCCTCCTGGATCCACCCTTACCAACCAGTTGAAACGTCTTAATTGCATCTATGCTGTCTGTCCCTATTAGCATTTTGTAATTTTCCAATGAGATCACCTCTCATTTTTCAAAATTCCAGTAAATACAGGCACAGTTTGCCCAAACTGTCTTCAGAGGACAGTACCACCATTCTTGGAATAAACCTGGCAAACGTTCATTGAACTCTCATTAAGGCAATAATATCCTTCCTGAAGTAAGGAGACCAAAACAGGACACAGTACCTCGGGTGCAATCTAACCAATTCCTATACAGTTGAAGCAAGGCATCACTACTCCTATACTCAAATCCTCTTGCAATAAATATTGATGTTCCATTAGCCTTTCTAATGTCTAATGCAACTGCATGGTAGCCTTCAATAACTTGTACAAGTACACCCAGGTTCTTTTGTACATCTACACTTTCTGACATGTCACCATTTAAGAAATACTCCATACATCTATTACTCCTGCCATTGTAAATAATTTCACATTCTTCCAATTTGTTTTCCATCTACCATAGTTTTGGCCACTCAATAAGCCTATCCAAAGTCTCCTGTAGCTGCTTTACATCTTCACAACACATATTCCCACTTAGCTTTGTATAATCCACAAAACTGGAAATATTGCATTTGGACCCTACATCCAAATAATATATATAGTGAACGGCTGGAGCCAAGGGACTGATCCTTGTGGCGCTCCACTAGTCACATCCTGCCAATGCAAGAATGACTGCTATATTTCTAGTCTCTGTTTTCTGGTTATTTCTCAATCATTAATCGATACTTGCACATTACCTACCAGTCTATCTGCTTTAATTTTGCTACCCATCCTCCTGCTTTCTATTTCCAATTACAAATTCTCCAGACTCTGTCTGGAATGGACCCACATTCATTTTTGTCATGCATTTTCTTCATAATGTATATACAGCAGCATTTTCAGTCAGTTTTTCTGTCTTTTTCTAGATTGCATCCCTTTTCTAGTCATCCTTTTCTTAACAGTTTATTGGCCCTCTTTGCTGTATTCTGAAAGGCTCCCAATTCTTAGATTTATTGCGGTTTCAAGCAACTTAATAGGGCTTTTGTTTTAAACTCATACAATCTTGAATATCTTTGGTTAGCCACAGCTCACCTTTCCTGGAGTTTTTGTACCTCGAAGGAATATATATTTGCTGTAAGTTATGTAATTTTTCTGTAAAAATTGTCAATTGCCTACAGTTAATGTATTTTTCCAATCTACCTCAGCCAATTCGTACCTTATGCCTTCATAATTTCTGTAATTCAAATTTAACACCCTTTTGTCAGATTGAACAACTTTACTTTCAAACATAATGTAAAATTCTATCATATTGTGGTCGTCAATCTTTAAAGGTTCTTTCCAAACAAGATGTTTTCATGGGGATTGTGCTATTGCGCCAAATTCATCTCATTAACTACCGACACTGTGGCACCTTCCTCATACGATGCTAGTCTGATTCTATAACTTGCTGCACCCGGAAGAACTCGCCACTTGCAGGACATCCCAGAACAAAGCACCATCCCTGGCACAGGCACCACCTTTATGAGGCCATATTGCACCTGGGAAGTGGTGTCAGCCTGGAGCTGCTCTGCACATTCCTGACTTACCTCGGTCTTGGCAGAGAAAGGGAAACTGAGCCCCCACTTTGTGGGCAGGGATCGGAAGGTCATTCTTGATGGCTTGGTGTAAAGGAGGAGATCTCTTTGCTCAGCACTAGCAGTGGAGGGCACAACACCAGAACACGCAGGAGTTCTTTGAGGCTGTCACCTGGGTCAGTGCAGTCTCAGCCGCCTGCAGCAATGCCCAGCAGTGCCAGAGAAAGGTCAATGAACTTCTTTGTGCCAGCAAGGTACGTGCACCACATTCTCTCTCTGTCTCTGTCACTGCGCCCACCAAGGCGCCTGCTTTACCACTCTCTCTGATTCATACAATACCATCCCTAGGATGGTAGGATTCTCCTCCCCTGGGAAAAAGACCTTGGCTATTCACCCTTTCCGTGACCCTCATGATTTAAAAGCCTCTATAAGGGCACCCCTCAGCCTCCAACACTCCAGGGTGTGGTTGCAAGAGTTGTTGCTCTTTCAGTAAATATTTGCTTAGTGGCAACCTGTTCCAAGAACAGCAGATGGATAGCATCAGATATGAGTGACACCAGAGGGACAGGCTCAATAGTTAACGAACAAAAACAGAAGTTGCTGGAAAGCTCAGCAGGTCTGGCAGCATCTGTGAAGAAAAAAATTCAGAGTTAATGTGAGATAACAAGGCATGGGGCTGGATGAACACAGCAGGCCAAGCAGCATCATAGGAGCAGGAAAACTTGACGTTTCGGGCCTCGACCCTTCATCAGAAATGGGGGAGGGGAAGAGGGTTCTGAAATAAATAGGGAGAGAGGGGGAGGCGGATAGAGGATGGATAGAGGAGAGGATAGGTGGAGAGGAGGCAGACAAGTCGAAGAGGCGGGGATGGAGCCAGTAAAGGTGAGTCAGAGTTAATGTTTCTGCTCCAGTGACCCTTCCTCAGTTTCTGATTTACAGCATCTGCTGTTCTTTTGGTTTTTATTCAGTAGTTAATGAGGTGAGTTTGGCAATATATGGCAAGAGATCTCACTGTGCTCCAGGCAAGAATCCCTCAAAAGGTTCAGCACAACTCTCAAAAAAGTGAAATACAGACCAGAAAGTTTGATTATTTTGAAGGCAGATGCATATGAATTTTTGATAAGCAATGGAGTGAAACGTTATAAGGAATAAACAAGAATGTGGGTGATCAAATCAGTCATGATCTCATTGAGTAGGCCTCAGGGGCTGAGTGGCCTACTCCAATTCCTAATTCTAATGTATGTTTGTTTTCAAAATGTGATGGAAGTTTAGAATTCTTCCATTAACAGTGACAGATGCCAGATCAGCAATGGAGATTTTTCCTGATCAAAGATATTAAGAGACAAGCGATAGGGTCATGTGTCCCGAGTTAGGTCACAAATCAGCCATCAACCCGTGAAACGGTAGTACTTGCTCGGGGGGGTTATATGGTGTACCCCTGTTACTATGTTACCAAGAAACAAAAGACTGCAGTAAAGCATTCGACTTGTATCAATGTGAAGGGCAGGGAGCACACTATTTCTCATCTTACATATTGCCACTTAGAGAAGGCAGAATATTGCCTCTTATTGGAGGTAATGCCTTGTTATTGTTACAATAAATCTCAACCAAGAATGAAAACAAACCTGAAACTGTATCACAGTTTTCACTGGTTTAGATTGTATCCAAACTGTTTACTAAATGCTTCTTTTTTTTGTAGGCAACATTGCAAACAAAATGTGCTCAGCAGCAGTCCGCAACAAGAAAGACAACTGAGCAGACACTCCTTGGTAGAGATAGTGAGAACTGCCGATGCTGGAGTCAGAGATAACACAGTGTGAAGCTGGATGAACACAGCAGGCCAGGCAGCATTTAAGGAGCAGGAAAGCCGCGTTTCGGGTCAGGACCCTTCTTCAGAAATGGGGGAGGGGGAAGGGAGCTCAGAAATAAATAGATAGAGAAGGAGTGGGACTGGAGAAGGTAGGTGGGACGGTGATAGGTGAGTGCAGGTCGGGAGTGAGGTGGGAGAAGCGGATAGGTGGCAGTGAGGTGGGAGGAGGCCTGTCCACCTTCTGTCCCACTATCTGCTCCTCACTGAACTGAAGCAGCTGGTCAGTAGGTATAGAGACTGGGGAAGAACTTGAGTCTAAGGCAAATATAGCTGAGAGGAAGATCAGTCAGGGAGAGGTTTCTGAGGTCAGTAGAACTGGAGGCTTGGACTGTATTTGCTTCAATACAAGAAGTATAACAGGTAAGACAGATGAACTTAGAGCCTAGGCTAATGCATGCAATTATGATGTGGATGCTGTCACAGAGACATAGTTGAAAGAGGAACAGCTTAACATTCCAGGATATCAAAATTTTAGACAAGGCAGAGGGATAAGCCAAAGAAGTGGGGGAGTTGCATTATTGGTTAGGGAACATATCACAGCTATGTTGAGGGAGGACACTGCGGAGGAATCTTGCAGCAGTGGAGTTCAGGGATAGAAAAGGTGTAATCACAATACTGGGATTGTGCTACAGATCTCCCATGTGCCAGCGGGAGATAGAGGAAGAGATATGTGGTCAGATTCTGCAAAAATAATAGAGTTGTTGCGGTGGGTGATTTTAACTTCTCCCCAGAATGACTGGACCTCCCTTAGTGTTAGGGGTTTGAATGGGAAGCAATTTGTTAGGTATGTGCAGGAGTTTTTTTTTAAAAATAGTATGTGGATATTCCAATGAGGGAAGGGGTCATACTGGACCTGACATGGTGATCAAAGTTCCAATTGGGGAGCATTTTGGGAATAGTGACCATAATTCTGTAAAGTTTCAGATACTTATGGATAAGGACAAGAGAGGACCTCAGATGCAGGTGTTAAATTGGGGAAAGGTCAACGATAACAGAATTGGACAATGTGGATTGGGAGCAGCTGTTTGAGAGTAAATCCATATCTGACAGGTGGGAGTCTTTTAAAGACAAGTTGATTAGAGTGTAGGTCTGGTATGTTCCTGTGAAAATGAAAGACAGGAATGGTAGGATTTGGGAACCTTGGATGACAGGTGAAATTATCAGTTTAGTCAAAAAAATGGAAGCATACCCCTGAGGTCTAGGCAACTAAAAACAGCTGAAGTCCTTGAAGTATATACAGGGGGTTAGGAGGACTAAAAGGGGCCATGAAATGTCCTTGGCCAGCAAGGTTAAGGATAATCCCAATGCATTTTGTACATGGATTAGCAGCAAGAGGGTAGCTAGGGAAAGAGTATGCGCAGTCAAGGATAAAGGAGGGATGTTATGTGTGGAGCCAGGGGAACTGGGTAAGAATCTGTTGTGATTGTAATGACGTCAGCCAAGTGGCCATCATAGGATATGAATTCCCTGACTGGGTCTGTTAATTTGGTCCAATCAGGGAGCCCTGGCTGACAGATAAGAACAGGACTATCAGACATACTGTTCATTCTGTGAGCGGGCTGTGAGGGAGCTTGGTCAGTGTCAAGGACTATCCACATGTAAAGAAAGGATGACTGGGTGGCGGGTGACCAGCCTCTGTGGAGTTATTTCACAAATGTCATGTACAGATGCAAAAATATATCCAGATCCAAAAAAGATATCCAGACTCCTATACTCAATGCACTGATTAATGAAAGCAAGCATGCCAAATGCCTTCTTCACTATCCTGTCTACCTGTGACTCCACTTTCAAGGAACTATGCACCAGCACCCCTCGGTCTCTTTATTCAGCAACAGTCCCCAGGGGTCTAGCATTAACCGTATAAATCCTGCCTTAATTTGCCTTCCCAAAATGCAACACCTCACATTTATCTAAATTAAACTCCACCTGCCACTCCTTAGCCCATCGGCCTATCTGATCAAGGCCCAGTTGTACTCTGAGATAACCTTGCTCACTGTCCAATTTTAGTGTCATCTGCAAACTTACTAACCATTCCTCCTGTATTCACATCCAAATCATTTATATAAATGACAAAAAGCAGTGGACCCAGCATTGATCCTTGCAGCACACTGCTGGTCACAGGCCTCCAGTCCAAAAAGTAACCGTCCACCACCACCCTCTGTCACCAACCTTGAATTTTGTCTCCAATTGGCTATCTCCCCCGAATTATAATATAACATAATTATTCTGCTAGTACTCAAAGAGTTCTGCATTATTCAAGGTGAACTTCTTCAGGTGACAGGTTAAATCATGTCCCTAACCTAATGCCATTCTTTAAAGAGGAACAATGAGTTTTCCCTGTGACTTGGCAAAATTCCTACATCCAATAAGGACAGATGAGGTGGTCATTCCTATGTACTATTTCCTATGTGCTATTTCCTATGTACAGTTTGGCAATTCCGTTTCCAAAAATAAGTTATGGTAGGTCAAAAAACCCCATTGAAAACAAAGTATTTGGTTATGTTCTTTTTGCTTTTATTGTAAATCAGTACGAAACCCTCCATATTTTTGCATTTCTCCAGATCTTCTTTTATTTAGACCGTACATGTATATTTTTTGTGTCAGTTTGAACATGTCCAAGATTGGCCATGCCTAATGACCTAATTTTTGACAATTTATTATTTGACATGCAAAATGGTCTTTGCACTTAAATTTTAGCCTGCCAAAATCTCATTGGGTAACATTGCTAATGTGCCTAAAATGAGCTGTGGGGTTGGGGAGGGGAGGGTGGGCTTAGGTGGTAAATAGTCAGGCAAGCCACCAGGTAAATTAAGTTTTCAGAATGATCATTCAGCCAGGATTCTAGCTGTCTTCTCTGAAGGATGGAAAAGATCCACGGCACTATTTATAAGATGAGATTGGAAGTTATCCATAGTGTCCTAGCCACCGATTTATTCCACAATCAATGTCCCAAGAAAACAAATAGCAGACCGTTATCACACTCATGCTTGTGAGAGTTTGCTGTGTCAACATTCATTGCTGATTTTCCTGCATTGCAACAGTTTTACAGTTCAAAAGTATCCATTCCTATAAAGGTCTTTGAAAGGTCTGATGAACAAGAAAGGTGTTATGCAAATACAAGCTTTTCTTTTTCTCTGCATTTAACATGATTCTGCCAAATTTAGAGTTTAGAATGGGTACAGCAATGACAAGTTTAACAATGAAAAGCCCTGTACTTAATCTGGTTGGGAGTTCAGAGGGCTGGCAATTTGACAAGGTCTCTTTTTAGGCAGCCCTGCTGACAACCTACAATGGGGAGAGACTGTAATTAAACGTGGAAATGATGTTCCAGTGGTGTCTCAGTGTATCCTGAAACTGACATCAGTTTGGGATCCTGCCCTCTTCTGGGTTTCGCTCCCAGGCAAGAGAGAGAATTGCTCCACGCAGCTATTGGATAAGTGATTTAGATATTGTAATAAGCACTTGGGGTTTGTTTTACTGAAGAATTGTTGATGTAACAGGCTGCTGCAGACCTAGCTGTTAAACTCACCAAGGATTTCTTTGTGAAATTGACAGGCCCCAAGCCTTTTCAACCTTGGTGTTTTTGCGGAGTTTGAAGGAGCAGGTGTACTCTTTTTGCTCTCAGAAAAAATCCAGCAGGTCAGCAGAATCTGTGGAGAGAGAAACAGAGTTAATATTTTGTGTCCAATGACTCTTCTTCAGAACAGTTTATTTCGGATCACCTGTAAATAGTTTGTTTTCATCCACCAAACATTATCACTTCTTTATATAGTCCATGAACTAGTGTCATTTGGATTAATTTGGCTTGTTAGCCACATTCTGAATGTAACTACCCTAGGCAACATGTTGTGGAATTGAGATTCAAACCAGAAGCTTGTTGTTTTGAGGAAGGGACTCTAATCAGTGTGCCGCCAGAGTACCTCGAAGTACTGTATACCTTCGACTTTTTCCCCATGCTGGATGTGAGATATTGATAATCTCAGAATAATACAGCGCAGGAGGAAGCTATTCAGCCTGTCATGCCTGGGCTGTCTCATTGATGTAGCTATCCAAATAAACTTATCCTTCTCCTCATGTCCTCAGCCCTGTATTTATTTTTTCCTTACGCAACAGAACACACCAATCTGGCTTTGCCAGAATGGCATCCTAGTATCCTGAATTCAGAAATGGAGTTAAATATAAGGCAATGACATAAATATAAGTCAAGTTTTCCAGTTCAAGTTAGATGTCGTCAAAGTGGTTTGTGTAAGTGTCATGCAGAGGCGTCTTCCTCAAGATTATTTTTTCTTGTGCCCTCATGGAGTTCCTTGGAATATTTTTCTATTCTAAGATGCTATATAAATACAGGTTGTTGTGATCCAACACAACAAAAAGGTTCTGGTGGCTATTTAGGTCAAGGGATAATGAAATTCTATTGTCTATTGACATGATAATGTCAATGTTAACATTGTTAAGCCGGCATTTATCCTTCAACACCAAAACGGATTAGCTGGTCATTTATCTCTGTTTTGCTTACGTGCTAAACAGGAGAGATTATATTTCAAAAGTAGTTCACTGGCTGTGAGACACTTTGGGAAATTTTTATGATATGAACGATGCTATATTAAGGTAAATTCCTTCTTTTTTTAACCATATGACATTGAGAAAATAGTTTTCTATTGCACAAAGCACGGATGTGAACATAATTTTCACAGAATCCCTACAGTGTGGAAACAGACCATTTGGCCCAACAAGTCCACACTGCCCCTCTGAAGACCATCCCACCCAGAGCCATCCCCCTAATTTCCCTTGTCTAAACCTACCTAACCTAAACATTCCTGAACACTACAGGCAATTTAGCATGGCCAATCCACCTAGCCTGCACACCTTTGGACTGTGGAATGAAACCAAAGCACCTGGAGGAAACCCATGCAGACACAGAAAGAATGTACAAACTCCACACAGACGGTCACCCAAGCCTGGAATTGAACCTGGGTCCCTGGTGCTGTGAGGCAGCAGTGCTAGCCACTGAGCCACTGTGCAGATTGCCCAAACCTAAATCATTGCATCGTGTTCAGAGAAAATGCTGCCCACTTCCACTTAAGGCAAGTTTCCAGCTGGACTGGCTATGCAAGGATCTTCTAAGCAGAAGCAGTCCAAGCAAACCATGCAAACAATAGTGAGGTGGATTGTCACTGAAACCAGGCCCCCTTGCCAAGGCAATAGTTGCCTTATTCCATGTTTGAAAGTTTCAAAAGTATTTCGATAGCTCCTGAGAAAAGGTGTGTAAGGCATGTAGGGGTGTAACATGGCAGGCGGATGGCGAGAGTGTTTGGAGCGTGCCAGATAGTTAAGCGATACAGGTACCAGGTGGGTGGGAGGACTGGGTGGAAGATATGTGTAGGTGAGATGAGTGAAGTGTCACAGGGGTGTGAGAATGGCTGGGGTGGACTTCTGGGTTGTTCAACTGGATCCTTGAAGGAAGCAGGGTATTGATTGGTGGCTGTAGTGAAAGTTAATAGGAATGGAATGTATATGGGGGAGGTGTCAAGGGGCATGTGTTTGTCGCTGGAGAGGTTGTCTGTAGGAGGTATGGGGAGGGGACTTGATCAGATGTTCATGATGAGAAGGAGGTTGGAAGTCCAAGGTGGATTGGGTGGTGAGACGTCTCAGTGGGAGTGATTACAGGGTCAGTTTTAAAGTTAGTTCAAATTAGATTGAGATTTAATCTCTCTAATTTTTCTTGACTAGCTATTAAGCTAAGTATGTTGAAACCCTCCAAAGTCTCCAACTCTGACTTCAGATAGTTGCAAACTGGAAGATTTAGACAATTTTGAGCAGTGACTAGAATGCAAAGGAGTAGAATATAATATTTTAAAGTCTAATTGTGCAACTAGTCAGGTTTAACTAGTTCAACAACTCATTGAATTAGTGATAACCATCTTATGACCTGCTGAAGCTAGTAATTAAATTTTGCACTTCCAATGTAAATAACCAGACCACCCCCACACCCCCACCCCACCCCTGCCACCTCACAAAAAGCTGGATCTGTACAGGTCAGTATATCAGGTTAAGTAAATTGGACAAAAGCTGACTGTTGTACTGCCAGTAACACTGCTTTCTGCCATAGAGCTAACCTCACAGCGACCTTATTGGAATTGTACCAGATCAGGACGTGACATCTTCATAATTCACTGAGGAGATCACAGATAGAACATTCTGTCCCCTTTTGCTTGACTTTCCTTCAAAAAGACATGGAAACTTTATAAAAAAGACAAAGAAGGTTGACTGGAATTCCAAGATACAAAATACCTCAGGAAAGATTTTGTGAGGCTCCAACTGGCAAATCAAATTGTTGCTATCAGCAGGAATATGACGTGAAATCAGGCATGAGACTGGTTCTCTCTGTGCAGATTTTGTGATTTGAGACTTTGGTGAAAACAGACTGTGCTTCAAGAAAGTGGAGGCAGAATTTAAGTGGAATAATTATGTTAAGTAGTCCCCTTGTCAGGTTTTCTAAGCATTTGGCAACCTTCAACTCCCAGCACACCATTTGCTGAAATGCTTGAAGTTTGAAATAAAAACAGGAGATCCTGCAGCATTTCAGCATGTCTCTGTTGGGTTTTCAATGTCTGCATTGTTACAAAATTGACTTTGCTACTGCCAAAAACATTCTGCACTCTTTTCATTTGCCCCTGCATTACAATGCTAGTTAACACTTCTACAGATAGAAATCCATTTGACTGTTCCATATGTGCTGCAGGAGTTGAATAAGGAGACAACAAGTCCTCATGATGTGTACACAACAGGGAAAGGTTTAAAAAGTTTGTTGATCTGTGCATATGGCTGTCAAGGCCCCAAATTGTAGATTTCCCTCCCCAAATGTTTCTGCCTAACTATCTCTCTTTCACCTTTTTTAAGAAATAATGTTCTTCCCCAGAAAGGCTGTCTGCTCATTTCTCCATGCCTGTAATCCTGCCATTTGGCCATAGAAACATTCCATTTTCTGTTTCAAGTTATCTCACATTGTCATTTTCTTTTTCCCTCTTGGTCTACATCCTTCTGATCTTCCTTGGCTGCTACGAGGTAAAGTGGGATCTATTCTGATGGGACTGTTTCCTGCTATGGTTGGTGTTCTTGCCAACTACTTAACAAGAGAAGTAGAAAGCTTTTAAACTAAATAGTGGAGACAATGGGTCATATTTGGGAATTGAGCGAATTGAGTCAAAGTCAAAGAGAAGGATATTATTACAGGAAATTATAAACATATCATGACAGGAAGACAGTCTAAGCCTTTACCAACAGATCAGATTCAAGTTTACAAATAGAGTAAGAGGATAAAGCTAAAGATAAAGCTAAAGTCTCTGAATTTGAATGCAAGTAGCATTCGAAATGAAATGGATGAATTGTGAGTGCAAATAGAAATGAATAGAAAGAATAGATCTGGTTACCATTACAAAGGCTTTGTTGTAGAGGAAGTGAATTGTGGCCTGAATTGTGAAGGGTGCAGAAGATTTAGGAGTGACAGAAACGAAAGATAAGGTGGAGGGGTGGCTCTGTTAGTTAATGTTAGAACAATGGACAGAGATGACGTGAATTCAGGAAATCAAGATGTGGAAATATTTGGAGTAAAAATAGGGAATGATGAAAGTAGGAAATCACCTGTATTCAGGCTCCCTAGCAGAGGGAAGAATTAATGGGAAGAATTAATGTGAGCTTCTCAGAAAGGCACTGATATTTCAGAATGTACAGAATAGATAAATTCAAAGGAATAAGAAAAAGTTCCAAGGGATGGAATGACAGACATTCAAGAAAATAGAGCAAACTTTTTACTAACAGGCACCTATGGGACCAGGAGTGTACCAATTGATCAAATATTCCAGATAATTAAAAGAATAGACACTAAGTAATAGAAACATAATGCAGGAGGTATACACATTGCTTGCACTTCGTTTACAGCATAAATCACGGAATTAATAACTTAAATAAAACTTACCAGCAGAGAGCCTTCTCACTCGCACCCTCGTCCGATGACTCAGACACACCTTTTCTGAGAAAGGATGCTCTTGCTCTCGAGGGAGTACAGCGAAGGTGTACCAGGCTGATTCCGAGGATGGCGGGTTTGATGTATTAGGAGAGATTGACTAGGTTGGGACTGTTTTCACTGGAGTTCAGATGAAAGGGGGGGATCTCATAGAGACAAATAAACTTCTAATAGGGCTGGATAGTGTAGATGCAGGGAGGATGTTCCCGATGGTGGGTGTGTCCAGAACCAGGGGTCACAGTATGACGATTTGGGGTAGACGAGTTAGAATGGAGATGAGGAGACATTTCTTCATCCAAAGAGTGGTGAGCCTGTGGAATTCATTACCAGAGGAAGTAATTGATGCCAGAACATTGAATGTATTCAAGAGGTGACTAGATATAGCACTTGGGGTGAATGGGATCAAAGATTATGGAGAGAAAGCAGGATCAAGCTATTGAGTTGGACGATCAGCCATGATTGTGAAGAATGGCGGAGCAGGCTCAAAGGGCCGAATGGCCTCCTCCTGCTCCTATCTTCTATGTTTCTGTATTGTGGCAATTGCAATAATACAGTAAACTGCCTGTATTCCAGGCATATAATTTTTGCTGGGTTATCAAGAATGCTGGTTCATTGGGTGCCAGTGAAAACAAAGTTTGCTGTAGTTTATGAGCCACAGCAAAGCTATATCCCAATGAAGGAGGACTCTAGGAAGGGGAATAAATAACCATAATTACCAAAGGAAGTTAGGATAGTATCAAATTGAAAGATAAAACATACAATGTAGCACAGGTTAATGGTGAACTAGATGATTGGAAAATGTTTAAAAGCCAAAAAAGATGACTGAAAAATGAGGGAGAAAATAAACTATATGGACAAACTAGCAAGTAATATAGAAATGTACAATAAAAGCTTCTTCAGATGAATAAAAATGAAGAGAGACCAAAATGAACATAGGCCTCTTAAAGAACAAGACTGAGCAGATAATAATGGGGCACGAGGAAATGGCATTGGATTTAATAAATATTTTGGGAATAAATAGTCTTCATGGTAGAGGTCACGAATAACATTCCAAAAATACCAAATAATCATGGAATAAAGAGAGAATGAAGTAAACGCACAAGAGTTATTATTAGAGAAAAGGTACTAAGGAAGCAGATGGGCCTGAAAGTTGATAAGTCCCAAGACTAGATGAGTTGTATTCTCGGATTTTAAAAGAAGCAGCAATAAAGAGAGTGGCTGCACTGGTAATAATCTTCCAGAAAATATTTAGATCCTGGAAAAGTTTCAGAGAAATGAAAAACTGCAAATGTAATACTATTAATCAAAAATGGAAGAAGAGAAAAAAGGTAACTATAGGCCAATTAGCTTAACAACTGGCACTGGGAAAATGTTAAGGTCTGCTATAAATGATGTAATATGAGAGCATTTAGAAATATATTCTATAATCAAGCAAATTCAGCATGACTTCTATATTGCCTGCCAAACTTATTAGAATTCTTTGAGGAGCTAATAATCAGGCTAGATAAAGGGGAACCAGTGGATGCAATACATTTGGAATTCCAAAAGGGGTTCGATAAGGTATTTCATACAAGGCTACTTAATGAGATAAGACCCCATGGTATTGGGGGTTGTATATTTGTATGGATGGAGGATTACCTAACTATTAGAAGACACTGTTAGGATAAATGGACTATTTCTAAGATGGCAAACTGTAAGTGGTGAAGCACCATAGGGATGAGTACTGGGGCCACAATCATTTACAATATACATTAATTAATTGGATAATGGAGTGAACGTACTATCACCATGTTTACAAATGATGCAAAAGTATGTGGGAAGGTAGTGAGTGAAAGCAATGAGGAAGGGTCCCAACCCAAAATGTCAAGTTTCCTGCTCCTCTGATGCTGCCTGGCCTGCTGTGTTCTTCCAGCTCCACACTTTGTTATTTCTGACTCCAGCATCAGCAGTTCTTAGTATCTCTGAATAAAGACCAAAAACTAGAGTATAAGAAAATTCCAGCCAGAAATATGCAAACCAATACTAAAAGTTCCTATAAATACATAAAGAAGAAAAGAGTTAACACAGTGAGCGTTGGTTCTATAGAAGCTCAGTCTGGGGAATTATTAATGTAAACTAAGGATTGCACATTAATTAAACAGCTATTTTGTATTGTCTCTCGCTATATAGGATAGAAGTTACATTCCAGAAGCAACAATAAGTCAGGATTTGGAAGGGTGGGAGGATCTCAGGTAAAGCACAATCACCAAGGAAGGGGCACGAAGTAAATTGTTGGAACTGCAGGAATGACAAACCTAGTTCATCCCAGGATCTTAAAATATGTGACATGTCGGCAAGTTGATGCATTTAAGTTTTCCAACATCCTCTTAATTCATACAGAGTTCCATTAGATTGGAAGATAGCGAAGGTATTTCCTTATTCCAAAAAGGAGGGATACAGAAAGCATGAAACTACAGGCCAGATAGCTTAACATCTGTCATAGGGAAAATGTCAGAAGCTGTTAATAAAAAAAAAAGTCTTTGGATAATCATAGAACCTCTCCAGTGTGGAAAAAGGCCATTTGGCCCATTAAGTCTACACTAACCCTCTAAAAAGCATCCCACCCTATCCCTTTAACCCCACATTCTGAAATTATTAGACCAATCTATTGGAGTTCTATGAAGAGGTAACACATGCTTTGGATAAAGGGGAACCATTAGTCATATTGTACTTAGATGTCCAGAAGACATTCGATAAGATGCCAAATCAAAGGCTATTACAGAAAATAAAAGCTGGTGGTGTTAGGGGTAGTGTATTGGCACAGATAGACAATTGGCTGGCTAACAAGAAACAGAGATTTGGTGTAAATGGGTCTCTTATAGGTTGGGAAGATGTAACAAGTGGTGTGTCACAGGGATTGGTGCTGGGACCTCAACAACTTAAAATGCATAGAATGACTAAAATGGAGGTTTGCATGGTACGCGTACCAAATTTTCTGATGACATAAAGGTAGGTAGAAAAATACATTGCAAAGAGGACATTGTGTTATGGAAGATATTGAAAATAAGTGGGCAAAGATGTAGCAAAGCCTGCCATTATACAGCCCCCTGTTGTTAGTCACTAACAGTCCCCATTAACAATTACTCACCCTCCCAGCCTGATCATTAGCAGCTCCTTTCTCTGTCCAACTGTCTTTCTCTCTCTCGGGGCTCTATCCTATTGTTTACTCCCTACCCCACCCACCTCCCTATTTTCTGCATATAAACTGACGTTTTCCCAGCCACCATCAGTTCTGAGGAAGGGTCACTGGACCTGAAACATTAACTTTGTTTTTTCCCTTCTCAGATGCTGCCAGACCTGCTGAGCTTTTCCAGCAACTTTGTTTATGTTCCTGATTTACAGTATCCGCAGTTCTTTTGGTTTTTATGTGGCAAATGGAGTTTAATGTGGCAAAATGTGAAATTGTCCATTTTGGTAGGAAGAGAAAAGAAAAAGCATTTAATATTAATGGTGAGAGATTGCAAAGTTCTGAGATGCTGAGGGACCTCGATGTCCTCACGCATGGATTGTGTAAGATTAGCATGCAAGTACAGCAAATAATCAGGAAACCCAATAGAATGGGACGGACCCCAGAGTTTAAAAACCAGGTGGGAAAACACACTGACGCTTCATTGGAGGCTGCACTGAGGATGTTACCAAGCATGGTAATGAAGCATCTACGAAACAAGAAACCAGCTTGGCGAGCCAACCAACCTCAACAACTTCAACGTCTTGACAGGGTGGATATGGAGAGGGTGTTTCCTCCTATGGAACAATCTAGAACATAGGGTCGTTATTTAGAAGCTAGAACTCACCCATTCAAGGTAAAGATTAGGTAAAATGTTTTCTCTCAGAGGGTTGTGAGTTTTTGGATCTCTCTTCCTAAAAAAGGTGTGAAAGCAGAATCCTTGACTATTTCTAAGACAGAGACACAAATATCCTTGTTAAGTAAGGGATCAAAATATAGAATAAAAACAACAGAACTGTGGTTGCTGTAAATCAGGAACAAAAACAGAAGTTGCGGGAAAAGCTCAGCAGGTCTGCCAGCGTCTGTGAAGAAAAAATCAGAGTTAATGTTTCGGGTCCAGTGACCCTCCTCAGAACTGTAGGCCAAAATATAGATTTAAAGTTACAATCAGATCAGCTATGATTTTTTGAATTGTGGAGTATGGTCCAGGAGCTGAATTGTTGCTCCTGATTCATAGTCATACAGCATAGAAACAGACCCTTCAGCCCACCATGTGTGTGCCAACCAACAAACACCAACTACACTAATCCCATTTACCCGCACTTGGGCTATAGCCTACTAGGCCTTGGCATTTTAAGTGCTTGTCCAGATGCTTCTTAAATGTTGTGAGACTACCTGCCTCTACCACCCTCTCAGGCAGCATGTTCGATATTTCCACAATCCTTTGGATCATTACTTTTTTCCAGATCTCCACTAAACCATCTTCTCTTCACCTTGAACTTGTGCCCTCTGGTCTTAGACATGTCTATCATGGAGAAAAAATTTTCATGCTTTGCTCTGTTCATGCTTCGCATTATTTTGTATACCTCAATATGGATACCCCGTCTCAGCCTCCCCTGCTTCAGGAAACCAAACCCAGCCTATCTAGTCTCTCCTCATAACTGCGACTTTCTGTTCCAGGCAACATCCTGGTGAATCTCCTCTGCAGTACAATCACATCCTTCCAGTAGTGTGACTACAACTATACACAGTATTCCATCTGTGGCCTAACCAATGTTTTATAAAGTTATAACAGGATTTCTTTACTCCTGTGTTCTATGCCCTGGCTAATGGAGGCAAGCATCCTGTCTGTCTTCCTCACCACCCTGTCTATTTGTGCTGTACCTTCAGGGATCTGTGGACTTGTACGCCAAGGTCCCTTTGTTCCTCCGTATTTCCAAGGGACCCCCCATTCGTTGTTATATCCTACCATTATTAGACCTCCCAAAATGCACCACTCACACTTATCAGGATTAAATTCTGCCAATATACCAGCTGATCAATATTAGACCGCAGCCTAGACCATCCTCCTAACTATCAGCAACACCTCCAATTTTCATGTCGTCTGCAAACTTACTAATTATAATTTCTACATTGACATACAAGTCATTTATGTACATAACAAACAGCAAAGGTCCCAGCGCTAATCCCTGTGGTGTACCGCTGTCACAGGCCCCCATCGTCACTCTTTGCCTCCTATATGGAAAACAATTTTGGACCTTGTTTGCCAACTTGCCTTGGGTCCCATGGGTTCTTACCTTTTGGACCAACTTTCCACATGGGACTTTGTCAAACATCTTCATGAAATCCATGTAAGCCACATCAACTGCACTACTCTCAACAGTATATTTAGTTACCTTTTCTAAAAGTAAAACAAATTTGTCAGGATCTTCCTTTAAGAAACCTGTGCTGACTTTACCTGATCAATCCTAAATATTGATTAATCCTGTGCCTTAGAATTTTTTCCAATAGTTTGTGACCACCGCTAAGACCATAAGACATAGGAGCAGAAATTAGGCCATTCGGCCCAATGAGTCTGCTCTGCCTTTCAATCATGGCTGATAAGTTCCTCAAACCCATTTTCCTGTCTTCTCCCAGTAATCCTTGATCCCCTTGATAATCAAGAACCAATCTATCTCAGTCTTAAATATCACTGATAGCAGACTAAGTGATCTGTAATTACTGGCCCATCCCTGCTGCACTGCTTAAACCAAAGAATCACTTTAGCTATCCTCCAGTCTTCTGGCACTTCACCTGTTGTCAGCAAAGTGTTAAATATCTCTGCTAGGGCCCCAGCAATGTCATCCCTTGTCTCCCTGGAATAGCAACCTGGGATATGTCTCATCAGGTCGTGGGGAATTATGCATCTTTATGTCCACTAAAACATCTAATACCTCTTCTTCATTAACTTTAACATGTTCTAGAGCCCCAGTATTGTAAATGAAATCCTCACCTTACAATGCCTTTCTCCTCTGTGAATATAGATGAAAAGTATTCATTTAAGAGCCCACCCATGTCCTCAGGCTCCATGCACAGGTTGCCCCTTTGGTCTCTAATAGGTCTTACTCTTTCCCTAGTCGTCATCTTACTCTTAATTTACTTATTAAAAAAAGTTGGGGTTTTTCTTGATCTATTTATATGTTCATTTAATCACTTCCTTCATCAATCTCTCATGCCTTGTTGCCTTCTTTTCATGATTAACTATCTTTCTTCCTCTATCTTTAGAACTTCTCATTTGCTTTGTGTTCTCTCCAACTCACTCTATCCTCCCTAGAACCACATTTCACAACTTCTTTAGGACATGTACTTAAAAATACTATTTTTGTATATAGAACACAGAACATAGAACAGCACAGCACAGTACAGGCCCTTCAGCCCACGATGTTGCGCCGAACTTTTACCCTAAATCTAAGATCTATCTACCTTCCACCCCTACCTTATACTACCATCCATATGCCTATCTAATAGTTGCTTAATAGTTAGGGGCTTAAATGCCCCTAATAAGGCTGACTCCACTACCCCCTTCTGCGATGAATTCCATGCCCCGACCACTCTCTGAGTAAAGAACCTACCTCTGACGTCTCCCCTATACCTACCTCCACTCACTTTAAAACTAAGCCCCCTTGTAATAGCTACCTCCACCTTATAGACAGGCTGTCCACTCTATCTGTACCTCTGATCATTTTGTACACTTGCCCTACTACCTCCTTGTGTATCTCAGCTGTTTGATAACGTTCCTGTAAAAGGCTTTGGTAGATTATAGTGCATTAAAGATGTTGTATAAATGCAATTTGTTGTTGTTGCTGAGACCTAGTTGAGTGCTTTTCATTCACTCTGAAGACAGTGATGAACTGTGTAATTTGCTGAAGTCCTGGTAGTGAAGGTCACAATGGCTTCAGGTTTCTACACTGTGGGAACCTCTCAGATGGTTGCAGACGATACCTGAGAATGAAACTAATCTACAATATTGAAAAGGGGAAGTGACTTGCAGGGGATGGAATGTTGGTTGCTTTTCCCGATATTCCAGGGTGTTACAAATGGCTGCTGTGCAACATGAGTTCAACCTGTCAATCTCAATGTAAACTTGAACTGGAATACTTCATAAATATTCAGCTCTTATGTGCCTCTTACATATACAATAGTACATTGACATCTTTTATTTAGGGAACTCCAATAGTGCTTTTACTCTGCTGCAATTGAATGCCCTTACTTTAGGAGCCTAGGAGAATTAAAAAAAGTTGGCTGTTGGGAGTTCAAACATCGGTTTCCATCTGATGTCTTTACTTGGGAACTTCTGCATGGCAGATGCATGCAAATCTAATGAGGTCTAAAGTATCATTTGAGCATTGTACAGCTCACTAAAGGGATTCTGAAAAAGCACTTCTGTGGTATGAACCATGCACATGAAGTTACTTCATAGAATTTTGTAAAATGAATAGCGGCAAGTCATAGAATCATGGAAGTGTTACAGCTTAGAAGGAGGCCATTTGGCCCATCATGTCTGCACTGGCATTTCAAATGACCATCATTACCTAGTACCAATTACCCCGTATTACCCCATATACTTGTCCGTTACTTCTATTTAAATAATCATCCAATATCATCTTGAATGCTTCAATTGGCTGGCTGGTTTAAATCTCTTTGTTACAGAAATAAAACTAAGAAGAGATGAAAAAAAGGATAGTCGTTTCACCCATTTTACACTAACGCATTATCTCAAAATTGACCCAGGCTCTCCACACACCCTTTTGTCTCTTCAAGGAGGTGGACCATTCCAGAGATGTACTTATACACAAATTTATTTACACCAAATGCTCGAAGATTGAGAGGTGATAGGATTTGAATGTTTAACATGATTACAGTGATGGATAGACTAAATATATTTTTTGTAACCTTAAATTATGGTTGCAAGATTAAAGCATTAAAACCTAGAGGTTCATAGGAATACTTTTTCCTCAAAGAAATTGATGTGTGCAATAGACTTCCATCAGAGTTAATTATTTCATTGATCTCCTTTTAAAAGAAGTTGGCCAATTATCTAGCAAGAAATGGGATTGAAAATTACTGGGATTAAATTAGGTATCAGTGATTAAGTAAATTGAACAATTTATGCAATGTTTCATTGTGTGGCAATATCCATTGTAGATAGTTTTGAAATATCACATTACTTTTGTGTTTATTAGGAAACGTCATTACATAGTTTAAAATCACTTTTTAAAGAATCCTAGATTGGAGATACAATATGTAACATACCAATATAGGTCATCATACATGTAGATTGGAGTAACTGGCATAAATCTATTTATTTTCCATGCCACTGATTTCCTACTATTTCTTCCCAATCATATGAAACATTTCTTTGATGCCATCCATGGCTAATCTCAACAGATTCTTTCTTCCTTTTGGGTTCGGTCCAGAATCTAGGAAGCCTTATGAAATCTTCCACTGGCTTCTACTTCTACTGATTACCAGTGATTCATCAATTGTTTATTTTTGGACCAGTTGCTTTCTGTTAACTAACGGGATTCTAACTGACCTCTTAAGGAAGTTGTCATTTCAGATATGCATGCTGGCTCAAAAGTGAGGAGTGTTGATTGGATTTCTATGTACACATTTTCAATTGTCTTACTGTTGTGTGTTGATATGTATCTTGTAGCGTTCCGCTGCTCTTTACAGTTGTTCCACCAATGCCATAGAGTTTAATCTCTGCGGACTGTAGCTTCTGCTTCTTCATCCATGGTGACTGGTCTGTTAGGACTGTGACCTAAGCGTTTGTATCGAACTTAAATTTACCAGGTTGTCCATTGACGAGAACTGTAAAACCCAGTGTGTTTGAATTACCTGTTTTCCAAATGAATTCCTAGGCTCTCCTTCCAAAAGGAGATTGCCGTAACATATTAAAGCATTTGTGTGCATAAACTTCTCATTTTCTGAAGCTCTTTAACAATGACCTACATTTGCATCCTAAGTTAGATTTCGAGGCAATGCTAAATCTTAAGAACTGTCGCTTCCACGAAGTCCAATCTTAAGTACTGTATAGTCCATCTGAATCTGCTGGAATACTATTTTTCCATTTGTTGTGCAGTACTGATTAGTCTTATTATTTTGTAAGTAATTTAAATAAGCATCATCCCAGTTTACTTAAATTATACTGCCCTTAAACTTGTGCTGTAGTGTTCCAGATTACTACTTTGAATTGAAATACTGTAGAGCTTATTAGACTCTACGCAGCATTCCCTTTGTTTGCCACTCTTCTTCAAACCAGCATTACTGTATGAGTATTGAATTCCTCAATAAAGCTTTAAATTGTATTACTGGCAAGTCAATATTGATTCATGGCTTATAAGCATTTTAAAATCTGTTTTTTGTAATACTTTATCTCTGGATTGCTTACTGGGTTTTCCTGCCTTTTCCTAGCTTTTCCCACTTCTCAATGATGAAGGTGGTGGTTCATTATCGTTCCAATGTTTTCGTACTTTACGTAGCCAAGATGGAATCTTCTTGCATCTTCCCAAGCAAAGTGGATGTTTTCTCACCTTGCATGGCCAAAAATATAAATTACATTCTTGCAACAATTTTTTAAAAATAAAATTCTGTCTCTACAGCCTTTAGAAACTTCCCAGCAAAATCACAGGATAATTATTCAGCTGTAGTCCTTTCAGATTTTTCATTTTTCCTTTACTATTGGGCCCTTCAGCAAGATTTCTTTAAATTTGTTCATTTTCAGCTTAAACAAATTCTGAGGCCTTCCTGATTCTGTAACCCCAGTTTAAATTCTTTTTCTGACCCTTTCACTTTTCCTTGCAGCATTGTCTCATGGAGCCGAATGACAGTGCGAGATGTGAGGACACTTTGTTACATGCTTTTGCCTTTCCCTTTTGGACTTCATGTTGGTTTTCCGAAAGTTTTTATTTTCCTTAGGAATCACTAACCTTACCCCATGGAGTCTTCCATTACTCATCACAGAGCCTCCTTCCCAATGGGCTGTAAATGTGGCTGGTGTTTCACTGTTTTCCCCAGACCATACTTTTTTTTCCAGTGCCTTTTACCAGCTTCTGTACGAAGTTTTGACTTCAGGTGCTGAGCTTGCTGCTTCAATGGCCTCTCTCTCTGTTGGTATTAACATTTCAGTAGGTGACTGACTGTCTGTGCCTTCTTAAAGCTAACACTTTTAAATGGAATGCTCAGTTGCTTGATTTGTCTTCTTTTCTTCTGAATTTTCTGGATTTCTTCTCCTGTTGGTGTGTGTCAGATCTACAGCCCTGCAGCCATGTAGTATTATTCCAGATGACTACCCCTGGTACCTTGTGCGATTTGCAAACTCTACCAGTTTGCTGTATAGATAAGGGTTGTTTGGTACTGATGTCTACCACCAATCTCTTTTGTCTAGGTCTTATGTAATGATCAGTGGTAGAAGTACACCATCATAGAATATCTACAAAAGATGCACTATTCTTGGATAACAAGATTAATTGCATAATTCTACTGTTAGAAAGACAGTACATTGACACAATGACAGTGAAGGAACAGCGATATGCTTTCAAATTAAGATGATGTGTGGCTTACAGTGGAACGTGTAGGTAGTGGTAATCCCATGTAAATTGCTGCTCATGTCCTTCACAGTGGTAAGGTTCGCAGGTTTCATTCGTTCTGTTAAAGGTGTGTTAAATATTCAACATAAATATCCCTCCTATATTTTCAGAAGTCAACTCTCATTTGGGCATAGTTCATGACAATTAAACTGCTTAAATGTAAATTGGACAATTATCTAAATCGGTCGTTGTTAACCATTTCAACTGAAAAATACTGCAGTTGCTGTAAATCGAAAATAAAACAGAAAATTCTTGAAATGCTCAGAAGCTCAGTCAGCATCTATCAAAAGAAAAATGGAATTACCATGTCAGACATGTAATTTTCATGTGATCTGAGAAGTTCATCTGATGAAAGGTCACAGCCTGCAATATTAACGCTACTTTTCTCTCCACAGATACTGACAAAATGACTGAACATTTCCAGCGTATGCTGATTTTATTTTAGTGTGCTATTAACCCAACTGATGGTAATATTTGACAAGGCAGATCCCTGAGTGAAACTTGATTGATACACCATATGTTTTTTCTTGCTATTTACTTGTTGTGGTGATCATTAATTGAATGTGTTTACAAGAAGTCTGTACTTTTAACCAAAGAACATAAATGTTTATTGCAGATGAATGGAAAAAAAAATCATTAAATACATTACAATGTATTAGAACTATGTGAAATTGTCTTCTTACAAATATAAGAAATAATGATTCCACCCTTTTACTCTCAGCGACAATCTCATTGATATTTAAACCTTAATGAAGGGTAATTCTGTCTCCACTTTTATGTTTCTTGTTTAAATGAGATGGCTGTGATTTATGTTTGGAGATTTCTTCTTATGTACTCTTAAGGCACTCAGGATTTCTTTTCTTCTGCCCTGACTATTTGGCAGATTGATAAACAGCAGTTGTGCTGCCAAAAGCCTTTCCTCTCCAAACGACCTGCTTCCCTCTGAAAGAAACCCACACACTGTTTTTCTGTAAGAATTTGTTTCCTTCCCTAACTTCAAAACACATCGTAAATTTTAACTTTCCTTCTACTCTTGTTTCTAATGCACGGAACTACTCACCTCAAGGATGTGAAAAACCTCACTTAACTACATGTAAGCAAACCTTCAGAAAACCCAGTATTGTTCTCAGAGCTCAAAATTACAACTAAAACTATGGTAGAATCTTATAGGGGCATGAACTATGTGGGATATGGTTAAAAAAAACCCTTGGAAAATTGAGTGAAAACCTCAGTGATGCCTACATCCTGTTGTTTTCTTCGAGGGTTCATGATGACAGTATGAAAATTTTCTAAAAGTTTATTAAGTTTGTTAATCAGTAGCTTAGATTGATAAATTAGTTAATCAGATAAAGAAAGTATACAACCATGACAATTAGGGATGTTGGGGATAATACCAGAGGAGAAACGGGTTGTCGTTGCAGAATGTTTCAGTCACGTTGGAGTGGTTGGGCAGCTTTCTGCTTTCTAGCCAAGGTGTTAGGGAACTTTTCTCTGGGTCTTCATCCTCTCCTTCAGATCTGTCTTCTATCAGCGTGGTGAAGAATGCTCGATGAAGGCTGCTGCTTACATGGTCTGCTTGATTGAGAACTGCTCCTTGGGAAAACTCCCACTTAATCTGAGTCTACTCTATGCTTAGTCTCTGCATGGATCCCCCAGTGCTGATTTGACCAAGCCCTAATGCACTTATAGAGTCATAGAGTCATCGAATAATACAACTTGGAAACAGACCCTTCGGTCCAAACTGGCCCATGACCTTTCCCATCCATGTACCTATCCAAATGTTTTTTCACATATTGCTATTGTACATGCCTCAACCATTTTCTCTGGTAGCCCATTCCATTCACCACTCTACGCGTGAGGAAGTTGCCCCTAAGGTCCTTCTTAAATCATTCCCATCTCACCTTAAACCTATGCCCTCTAGTTTTCAATTCACCATCCCTGGGAAAAAGACGATATACATTCGTCCTATCTATGCCCCTCATGACTTTATATACCAATAAGGTCACCCCTTCCAAGGAATAAAGTCCTATGCTGGCCAACGCCTCCTCATAACTCGGGCCTACTAGTCATGGCAACATTCTCCCAAATCTTCCTTGCACACTTTCCAGTTTAACTATGTCCTTCCTATAACAAGGCGACCAAAACTGCACGCAATACTCCAAGTGCGGCTTCACCAACGGCTTATACAACTGTAACATAATGATCCAACTCCTAAACTCAATGCCTCGACCAATGAAGGCCAGCATGCTAAACTCCTTCTTCCCCACCCTGTTACCTCAATGCGGAATCTGGCTCCTGAACTGTCTTGGCCCCTGTGTGCCTTTTCCAGCACGGGTATCATATTTCTAGGGGCAGGATATTTTGAACCCTTTTACCTATTTGCTATGGGACAGCCAATCATGGTGTTGCATGATTACCATCCCCTTGCCCACGCTCATCTGAGGGTTAGTTTACCATTCTTTCTAAATTTATTTTCAAAAACAACACATTGCTAATAGGGTGTGTTTAGCACCAGCTGAATTATTGATGCTAGTTTAATGAGCATCGTGACCCCTCTTTTTTTGTAATCCTTCCCTTTGTTTTCAGATGATAGAATTTTGTAAAGTTTTGTACGGCTGTAATAGCTTTTAAATGATATCTCATGCTACACAGTAAATACTAGGAAAATTCAATTTTTGAGGAACCTCAATATTTAACAATCCCAATAATGACTTAAACAAAAGATGTCAAATATTTCTCAGTCTCAAGAATAATATTGGCAAGCCTACGGCAGAACATTATTATACAACATCAGGCAGGAGGTGGGGCAGTTAACAATACCATGGGGAAAATGTTTAGAAACAAAAGACTCATGAGGACTGGCATTGTAAGGTAGTTACAGCTCTGTATGGAAATTGTGCAACAAGTACATTTTGCAAATCACATTAAGACTGGCATACCACAATGAGCAGTGAGGACTGTATTTCCTTGCCTTTTATCATCTAAAAGAGCTGATTTTTAACTCAGAAACAAGTTTTAGTGATTAGAGGAGAACATTAGAGGTGATTGAAACAGATCATAAAACTGTCTGGTGCCCCAAATAGGTGTGAAGCCATGTTTTACATACCCTGAGTCTGGCTTCTGCAAAACCAGGTAATGGTGGCAGGGGCGTGGAATAGGTCACGAAAATTACCTCTCAAGGTTTAGTATGAGAGCCTCCTCGTTTGCAATGTACTTAGGTCTGGATGTGATTTAGTCAGGGGAGGACAGGAAATAATGAGTTTTTTTAATTGTCTTGAGTCATACAGAAACAAGCTGTATGTATTTGCCAGGGTGAGCAAAAAAAAGAGTCATTGGAATTGAAACATTAACTCTGTTTCTCTATCCACAGATGTTGCGACACTTGTCAATTTTCTCCAGCACTTCCAATATTTATTTCAGATCTCCAGCATCCGCAGTATTTTACTTTTACTTTATTTTAGGATGTAAAGGACTGTTCATTTATTTCAAAAAATGAAATGGATTAAGCTCTGACTCTTTTCCGAATTGCTCCAGTACTTAATCCTCGCTGTCCTTTGGCTGCGGTTGCTAGTGCATCTGACAATAGACCCTATTTACCTATTGTACATTTGTATCATGAAGTGTGGTATGAGTCATTGAGTAGTCACTGCTGACAGTGTGATAAACTTGATGAGATATTTGACAAAGCAGATTCACAACGTTGATGGAATTGAGTTTGAGGGTATGCAATTTCATGTTTCTATATCTTTTTGACAAAGCTTAAGTTGGAAACTAATTATGACACTGTCAGAAGCTTGACTTTGTCTAAAGATTGCGAATGAGTCAGTACAGTGTTTAATGTTCATTTGTAAATTGTACTATGCCCGAAAACTAAGAGCTACTCTTGTTAAATCCCTAATTAAGATTTCTGTCTTGTTGAAAATCCCCACAGGTATAAAGATGAAATTAATTAAATCCATGGGGAGGACTATGATTGTGTGATTGCAAGCATAGTATAATTAAAGCAGCTTTCTTTATGACATTTTGCTGGCATTAAGCATTATCTGCTTGTAATCCTAAACTATCTCATTGCTTTAATTATGGCCCAGATTTTACCAAATTGGACCAGCACAGGACCCCTATAAAAATAGTGGCAGGATTTAATTGTATGATTACTTCTCTCATTTTTATTTAGACCAATTTACAAATGCAATCCCATCTTTGCTGGTTCTATAGCGGAGGTGGGCAGGTCAACTTTGCACAGCTCTCCCCCCACCCTCCTGAAAGAAATTGTGGCACCAAGACCCTTTGGATGGAATTTCTAGTTTATGCTGTTATAGAGGAGTTATCAACAATGATGGGAATCCAAAAAGGAAGCCATTTGCTCTTGGAATCCATTCATTGACAGCCTTTGAAATATATATATATAAGTTGTTCTTTCAGTTTCAATAGAAGTTGTGTTTTCATTGCAATAATTGCTGATAGGACTCTATGTTATCAGAATGAAAGTACTGTTCTAATTGTCAGTAAAGTACTTATTGTAGAAGAAAGCACTACCTGAGAACTCTCAAGATTTGTAATCTGTTGGTTTACAAATGTTCACAATAATTTACCTCTGGATACAAAACTGCCCTTGGAACAAAGTGGCTCTCAGCCCCTGAAGTATATTGATATAGTTTAGAAAATGAAACAGCCTTTTGACTATTTTCAATAGGGCCTTATTGACAATGAGCTGTGAGGGTTTATTATGACAGCTGGGCCCATTATGAATGTTTAGATGGGTTTCAGAAGGTCCCAAACTACATATTTCATCCGGGACCTGAACTCACAACCTGATTGACAGTTTTTTTTAAAGATTAAAGAATAATTTATGTGCTATTGAAGTGGATCCTGAACAGATGTTTATTTGTTTTTGCAATGGATTATCAAGATTGAATGGCTTTTTTGTATGTGAGTTTGAATTCAGCACGAAATGTGTTTGAATGACTGTAGTATTAGATTGTTAGAAATTTACATTTTTAATGTTCAATCAAGGATGAGGCCCATGAGGTCTTCTGATAGTGGTTACTAGGTGATTGGTTGTGGAGGATGTATGTTGGGGCTGAGGGAAACTAAAGATGAATGCATATGCAGGGGGCCTTTAGGTTTGAGGGGTGTGGAGGGAGAATGATGGTTATGAGTTGGCGTGGAATAGAACATAGAACATAGAACATTACAGCGCAGTACAGGCCCTTCGGCCCTCGATGTTGCGCCAACCTGTGAAACCAATCTGAAGCCCATCTAACCTACACTATTCCATTATCATCCATATGTTTATCCAATGACCATTTAAATGCACTTAAAGTTGGCGAGTCTACTACTGTTGCAGTCAAGGCATTCCATGCCCTTACTCCTCTCTGAGTAAAGAATCTACCTCTGACATCTGTCCTATATCTATCACCCCTCAATTTAAAACTGTGTCCCCTCATGCTAGCCATCACCATCCGAGGAAAAAGGCTCTCACTGTCCACCTTATCTAATCCTCAGATCATCTTGTATCTTTCTATTAAGTCACCTCTTAACCTTCTTCTCTCTAACGAAAACAGCCTCAAGTCCCTCAGCCTTTCCTCATAAGACCTTCCCTCCATACCAGGCAACATCCTGGTAAATCTCCTCTGCACCCTTTCCAATGCTTCCATATCCTTCTTATAATGCGGTGACCAGAACTGTACGCAATACTCCAAGTACGGCCGCACCAGAGTTTTGTACAGCTGCAACATGACCTCATGGCTCCGAAACTCAATCCCTCTACCGATAAAACCTAACACACCGTACGCCTTCTTAACAACCCTATCAACCTGGGTGGCAACTTTCAGGGATCTATGCACATGGACACCAAGATCTCTCTGCTCGTCCACACTACCAAGAAACTTACCATTAGCCCAGTACTCTGTATTCCTGTTACTCCTTCCAAAGTGAATCACCTCACACTTTTCCGCATTAAACTCCATTTGCCACCTCTCAGCCCAGCTCTGCAGCTTATCTATGTCCCTCTGTAACCTGCAACATCCTTCCGCACTATCCACAACTCCACCGACTTTAGTGTCATCCATAAATTTACTAACCCATCCTTCTACGCCCTCATCCAGGTCATTTATAAAAATGACAAACAGCAGGGGCCCCAAAACAGATCCTTGCGGTACACCACTAGTAACTGAACTCCAGGATGAACATTTCCCATCAACCACCACCCTCTGTCTTCTTACAGCTAGCCAATTTCTGATCCAATGAATGTGGGTGAGTGTCTGAAATATGGGTGATTGGGGTGGCGGGGCGGCGGGGGGGAGTGCAGTGTGAAGGTGAGCATTTGGGATCTGACATTATTCAATATAGGGGCTGGTGTTCTAGCCTTCAATGCTGCCTCAGACTTGCCTCCTGTGGCAGGTCTGTTTTAAAGAAAATGAAGCTGCAAGTTTCTGACTTGATCTTCCCACCTCCTCCATGAAAATCTGGCTCTAGATGACAAACCTAGAATTACATCAAGGACTTGTAAAGCAGGTATGAAGGGCTTAGTCTCAGTTTCCAAAAGGCCAGCCCAAGACCCACGTGGATTGCCAGGAGTGTTCTCACTACTTTACAAATCTCCCCTCTATTGATTCATCATTTGAGTCCACCATTATGATTTACTGGAAGAGGTGAGAAACAAAAGGAAGAGGTGCAAAATTCCAATCATTTCCTATTTTTGACATGTACACTGGCCATCTTATGTCCTAATGAGGTTACTCTCCTAATACAGTCAGAAGAAAAGAAACAATAACCATAGCTGTAATGTGAAGCAATACCAGTGCATTTCAGCCCATTATGGCTCAACAACTACTCTGGAAATTTCTGTAAATACAATAATATACAACCAATCTATAACATACAAGATACAGTGCAGAACAAAGTTCTTGGTATGGATTGGCAAGCTACTGATTTCGTAGCAGAGTTCCACTTATTCAAACAAAGATGACACTGCCCTTCCCCCCACTGACAGGTAATTGATCCAAGAGAATTAAGCTGTCAAACTCCTAATTTCTTTGCTCCTCTTAATTCATAAGTTGTGCTGTCATTGGGGTTTCCAGCATTTATTGCCTATCCCTAATTGCCTTGGATAATGAGGTGATGAGCTGCATTCTTGAACTGTTGCAATCCTTGGGGTACATGAACACTCACAGTACCGTTAAGAAGGGAGTTCCAGGATTTTGACCAGCAACAGTAAAGGGAATGATGATTATACTTCCAATTATTATGGGGAGGCAATGGCCTAGTTGTATTATCACTGGATGCTTAATCCAGAGACCCAGATAGTGCCCTGGGGACCTGGGTTCAAATCCCATCATGGCAGATGGTGGAATTTGAATTCAATAAAATATTTGGAATTAAGAATCTAATGATGACTGTGTGTCAATTGTCAGGAAAAATACCATCCTGTTCACTATTGTCTTTTAGGAAAGGAAACTGCCATCCTTACCTGGTCTGGCCTACATGTGACTCCAGACCCACAGCAATGTAGTTGACTCTTAACTGCCCTCTGGGCGATTAGGGATGGACAATAAATGCTGGCTGGCCAGAGACGCCCTCATCCCATGAATGAATCAAGAATTCAGATTGGTACGTTGTTTGGAGCTGCTTTTGCAATTAATGGTGTCCTCATGCATCTGCTGCCCTTGGCCATCAAAGTAGTAGAGTTTGGAAGATGCCCTTTAAGGGCCTTATTGAGTTACTTTTGTCCTTCTTGCAGATGATGTACACTGCAGCCATTGTGCATCTTCAGCATCTTCTACACTCTGCAGGAGAATGATAAAGTATGGGCCTCCAATTGACCTTAGGGAGACAGTGGCAGTGACTTAGAGAGGGTATTTAGACAGAATGTAGCTAAGGACAGGTAAACTGTGTGGCTTCTAATGTGGTGAATAGGGCTGCAAGTGGTAGGGAGTGTCAGCCATGCTATGTGCTCGGAGCAGTACAACTATATGTCTATTGTGCCATTACATTGCTGGTGGCAGGCAATGCAGATTGCCAACATTTGTCCAGGTGCAAAATGGTTTTATAACAATGGCATGGGCATTAGTGATGCCAGTCTTTTGGCGGATATCTGGTCAGCTGTTTCAGGCACAGTCCATGGCAAGATGTGGCTAGATTTCAGCAAGAGAGATGGAATGGGTAAACAATGAGGTGAGTTTGTTAAGATATAGCAAGAGGTCTCACTAGGCCATGTGGTGAATAACCATCCTAAAAACTTAACACAACTCACACTTAGCTAAAAAACATAAAATTCAGCCCGATAGAAAACAAGCCATTTCAAATATGATTCATTTCTGAGGAAGGGTCACCAGACTTGAAACGTTAATTCTGATTTTTTCTTCACAGATACTGCCAGGCTTTTCCAGCAACTTTGTTTTTGTTCCTGATTAACAGCATTCACAGTTCTTTCGGTTTTTATGATTCATTTCTGTATTTATTAGATATAATAATGTACATCTGGTAATTTTTGACCAAATTAGCCGTAATGTGACGATGCCTATGAAAATATGAAAATATGCCTATGAAAATAGACTTTTACATCTCATTGATGAGCCACTGCTTACCTGCGAGATGAATTGCTGAAACATTTGAAGAAATGCCTACCTTAATGTTCATCATAAATCAATTTATGTCTCCTTTTAAAAGAAATAATTTAACTAATTTTTTATGGGCTGCCATTTGCGCTGGCAATCTGTTCACATTTTGTGAGGAATAGTTTCTGGTTCCCTATTTAACAAGAAGGAATGGCCAAAATTGAATGCAATCGGGGAGATTTCAATTTTTATCCACTACAATCTCATAATTTTGAAACAAAACGTGTGGGAAGAAAAGGCTTGTCAGAGAGATGGAACAAAAGATTGAGTTCATTCAACGCACACATGACTGCAATATCCATCCTTTCATTGACCTCTGTTCGGAGAGTACTGGAGAGAAACTGTTTCCAACAATATTGGCTTTCTACTAAAAAATACCATCAGGTTCTTCAAGCAGCAGTACAATATCTGGAGATTCAGTGCTTGGACATTGAGTGTACTCTGTTTGTTGTCAAAGCACAAAATATAATGAATTTTTAGATCTGTTTTAGAGCTAAGTTATTCAACATTATGAATGCCTCGATGTTAAATCATAAATATAGCAAAGTTTATGCAGAATTTCCTCATGATGTGTTCACTGCAGTGGTAGTAAATATTATGACATCCCTGTTACATTGTCTTCTATACAAGGTTATAGGGATACAATGTGAGGCAACAATATTATAGAATATCCACACTGCTGTGACAGTGACACTGAAGATTACTTTAAATGAGAGACAAAGATACAGCAAGATCTTTTATCAAGGACTAAAAGGACAAACAGTTCTGCTGGAAATCTCAAAACTGTTTGTCAAGTAAATAGCAGGCTTTCCAAATCTTTTATTGCCTCAGTAACCTTGAAAAAGCTAAAGTGTTTATCTTATAGCTTGCAATAACACAATGTCCCCTTAGCAGGCTTCCACGGTAATTACTAATTACTTGTTGTATAGTTAGGAAATTATATCCGCTTACTTCATTGAATTATTTCCAACTAAATGAGCACATGAAAACATATGTAACAGCATTACTAGAAGCGATGTAACTGATAAAGCTAAAACAGACATTAATTATGTATATTGCATTGCACAGATATTTATTACCATCCTCTAGCCTTTTCTTGTCATCTAAATTTTCAGCAATGATGGAAACCCATTCAGTCCCCATCGCTTACGGTGGATGTTGAACCAAGACATTTATCAGGAATATTTTGACGCAAAAGATGTGTCACCTTCTCCCAAAGTTCTGGAGAATGTCTCCTGGGAATGGGTACCTCAAGAACTTGATAAAGTAAACATTGGAGTTGACCACATGGAGAAGGTTAATAACAAAGCTGTAATCACCTTGCAATGACAATAAGTTGAGAAGAAGGGCTTGTAGGGGTCTGGAGGCCTGTGAGGACTGGGGTCAGCAAGGCTGGTGTGGCTTATTTCGAATGAGCATAAATTGCACTATTTTCAGGTAGCCATCTTCTTCTCTTGTCTTTAACTAATGGGCTAGATCTTGCTGCATTAGAATATTCCACAGTTGCCTTATAAGTTAGATGTTTTCCTTCAACGTTTAAGTATTTCCCTTCAAGTTACTAGAAGTGCAAGTTGAAAATAGCATAGCTGTGGCAATAGGACAATGTGGTAAGGTAGAAGTTTTTTTATGGAGTCCTCAAGAGCAGGAAATGTGGCCGGATGCTGACTAATCAGGTGGAACAGAAAATTTTGATTCCCTGAGGGAAAGTTGAGATGCAGAGATAAAACAAGCAATGTGTTTGCAACTTGTTGAATATCATGCCTGAAACAGTTTTGGATAAAGTCCTACCCTGGGATAAAGTCAGTGATGCAGAAGAATTCCATGGCACCCATTATTTGCCTGTTTAAAAATGGCATGCACCAGTTGGCTTTATGCCGTTGTGTGTATGATCTGTAGGTTTTTTTTTGTTTAACTCTACAGCACAAGGGAGGGAAGCAGGGAGAATGACAGCTTGCACGGAAGTTCAAGTCTGGCAAGACAGAGTACTAAGTGAGGAGGTTTTATTGAGTGGAGTTGCAGGCATAGGCGTGGCAGGGTCTGGGGAGGATGGAGGGTGTGCCTGGGAGCATGAACGAGTGTGGTGGGAAGAACATGACATGTGAATATTTGTGAGGATGGTGGGATGAGTCAGTCAGTGTAAGAAAAGCATTGACCTAAAGAGTGGTGCCCGTCCTGTGGAAATATATATCCACCTTAGCGTATTAGTTGGCTGAGTTATTATAGAGTTTAGAGTTCTGCCAGAATGTAAGTGGTGGAAAGTGATCTTGAAAATTTTCCTTTACCATGAATAGAAGGCAGCTTCAGCTGAGCAAGTTCAGCCATCTTGCAGCGTGCCAAGTACAAAGCTGGCTGTTGCCATGAACATTGAATGAACAATGAACAAAAAACAATATTCATTCCTCCAGAATAAATGAAGTGCACCAATGTCTTCTGTAACTATGACTGACAACCACGTGGTGTACCAATATATTTAATTTGTACTTAATCTTAAACTTGGCTCAACAAATAACAATGATTCACGCATGAATGAAGCCAATGTATTGTGAAATATTTGCAATTGAAATTTAATTGTTAAAAAAAACACTCATGCCACCTTTGTGCTCTCACATTTTAATTTGATTTTGGTTTTATTGTAATGTGTATTTTACAATAAAAATACAGTAAAATGCAGTGAAAAGCTTTCATTTGTCACCATGACTCTGCACCATTTTGAATAATTTAAGAACAAGACAAAAAAAGGAATGTTATGTTAATCTTATGTGAATGGCAACGGAATTGAGCAGGAAAATTATGGCTGCGATGCAGAGCTTCACTATTTGACTGTCACTTGATATCAGGTTTCACAAGGAAACTTGTGATGGTTGTCAACAGGCTTGAATCAAGTCCAGAGGATAGACTTTGCTCAGGAGTTTCTGGCCCAGTAAGTCAAGGACAGCCTGTGATACCAATACAAGGCCTGCTCAGAGTGGTCAGAGTCAAGACCCTCACATCATAAGGGGTGTAGTGCCAAATGCCGCCCATCCTCTTGACTCTTTCTGCCCTATTTCGTGGCTGTTTTCCTCCTGGCATTTGATAAAGGCAGATATTATGGGAGATGAAATGGGTAGCAGAGATGGGGAGGTGTCCCAAGCGAGCGAGTAGGCAGTGCATACAGTGTCAGTGATACTGGGGTTTGCGTGAAAGACAGTAAGTAGGGAAGATATTGAAGGCAAATGTGACAGTGACACAACATAAACCTTGGTGGGAAGTGGGCACAGTAACAGAGCTAGAGTGGGGTATCAGGGAGAAGACGGTAGCACTTACCCTGGCAAGTGGAGAAGAACCTTTTACCTAGAGTGCTGGCCATGCCCCCGGATGACTGCATTTTAATCTCAGGCAAGGCTGGCATGGTTTGATGCCTTGGCCTCCACTGCTGATCCTGGGGCAAGAGGAAATCCTGCGTTGGCACCACATCATTCAGCATAGCGCAGATTTCCCATTGTCTGCCATGTCCGGGTCAAATTTCAGGAACCGTGCAGGTCACCTCCAGATTGTCAGTACTTGTCTGGATGCAAAACACAAGAGATGCTGGTGTTTTGGTGGATATCTGCTGAGTGTCGTGCTGCAAGATGGGGTAGAAGTCAATATGAGGATGTAAGGATGTTGTAGATAATTAATTGGTAAGATGCAGCAAAGAAACTTGCTAGGTCACACAATGAAAACTCAATGTATCTCAGGCTTAGCCGAAAAAGCAAGATTAATCCTTGTGTCTCTTTAAGTAATGTGACCTAAAGATTAAGAATGAAACATTGTATCTTTGAGAAAGATGGTGAATTAGAATGGGTGAATTAAAGTCAAAGCAGGTACATAAACATTAATTAAGGATATTAAAAAATTAATTAAGAGATGGAGCAGAGACATGAAAGAAAGATCATACGGTATGAAAGATGCCCTTTGGCCCATTATGTCATTACTTCCAAAAATATACTATTACCTACACTGATCCCACTTCCCTGCTATAGTGGCATATCCTTGAATTTGATGCCACTCCAAGTGCTCATTGCAATTATTTTTTAAAGCTTGTGAGATTTCCTGCCTGAACCCTCTCAGGTATAGCATTCCAAAACCCCACCTCCCTCTGGGTGAAAACGTTTTTCCTCAAATCTTCTCTAATTTACATTTACTTTAAAATTATTGACTCTTCAACTATGGGGAACAGCTGGTTTCTGTTCAGCCTGTCCATGCACCTCATAATATTATACATCTCTAAGGGGTTCCCCCTCAACCAGCAAAGAGGCCTGGCAGCCTCACCATTTGGTATATATGAAAGGCTCAGGGCCAAGCACTGTGAAATTGGATGAAAAAAAGCTGTGATTTTGTTTTCTTGCTGGCTAGACCAATATTTATTACACATCCCTAATTACCCAGAGGACAATTAAGAGCCAACCACATTGTTGTGGGTCTGGGGGTCACAAGGTAAGGATGGCAGTTTGTTTCCCTAAAGGCCATTAGCAAACTAGAGGGCCTTTTCCTAGCAAACAGCAATGTTTCATGGCCATTATTAGGCTTTCATTTCCAGATTATTATTGCCATCTGCCATGGTAAGGATTTGAACCCAGATCCCCACCATATTACTTGGGTCTCTGAATTACTAGCCTAGCAATAATACCACGAGGCCATCACCCATTCTGGCTTTGTTGATGAAATGGGAGGGGCCATTAAATAGCCACTTAAAGGCCTCAGCTGGCCTGAGGGCGGGCAGGTCAGCTGACACAGCACCAGCACTGGTAACATACCAATGTAAAACTTCACTGAAAGTACAAATATGACAACTTGTTATAAATAGTCAGGAAGCTAAAGATATGATACTGTAGATTTGAAACTCATGGCAGTAAATTCACTATTGAGTTCTGGAAGTTCATTTACCTCATAATATCCTGCGTTTGTTCATCAATTTACATAATAATAATGACATCCAGCAAGATTTGACCAATGTAATTATGATAAGATCAATAAGACCTATGAAAGGGCTTAATGGTTATGTTTGTCACATTCTAAGAAGTTGCAGACAGCAGAGGTTAAACATTCTCCTGCTTGAGCAGCCTAAAGCAGTTTAAGAGATGTGAAGGCAGGAGGAGTTGTAGTGAAGTGTATGTTTATGATGTGAAGCAGTGAGGGAAGGATTGCTAGCACTGGAGCTAAAGTCTGGTGTTGCACCGTTCTAACAAGAACAAAAGTGATATGCAAATGATGCTTACCGAGAAAGACTATTAAAATTCATCCTGCACTGCACCTAGGTATTAGAATGCTGTTGGCATTAGCCTCTGTAGCTCCAGCTGAGAAGCTATCAGCCTATACGAGTAAGGTCATATAAACATTCAAAATAGGAGCAGAAATAGGCTACTCAGCCTGCTTCACCTTTCAATAAGATTATGACTGATTCATTTGTGTTTTGAATTCCACATTTCCATTTCCCGTGGATAATCCTTTGTTTCCCTGATGAATAAGTATCTTTCCACCCTGTAAAGATCATGTCTTTTCATCTTTCTGTACTTTCAATTCTGAACTGAAATGAGAAAACATTTATAAACAATGGCTGGCTAATTTGGTGCATAATTTGAAAGAAAGTAACCTACACTCATTGCAAGCATCATTTACACAGCTGCCTGTTCAATAGTGTGGTTGCTGATAGCTTAGAGCTGTGGTGTTGTGAACAGATAAAGCTTTAGTAGGCGTAATTAGCTGATTGGTGACCAATTATCAATGAAAAATGTCTCCTTTTGAACATCAATGGGTGATGGGTTTCCAGTGGTTGAACAGCTTGGGGCTGTGAACAAGATACAGAGAAACCTTCGGATCAGCACCAGCTTAGGAGTTCACTCTATTCTCTTTTGTAAAGCCACTTTAAGCCTGAAGAAAATAGTTTCTCTTTTCTTCAGCAGCTGTTATAAACTGTGACCTTTGCGGAGTATGCCAGAGATCTCTTATAAGTGAACCAGTCACCCTGTGCCTCTTGCAAACCAGTGAAAGCATCTTGAGAACAATGACTGAGAAGCAGTGTTCCAACTAAGCACAAGTATCATAATAATTACAGAAGTTGCTGGAAAAGCTCAGCAGATCTGGCAGCATCTGTGAAGAAAAAATTCTCTGCTTATTCTGTTAACTCTGATTTTTCCTTCGCAGATGCTGCCAGATCTGCTGAGCTTTTCCAGCAACTTCTGTTTTTGTTCCTGATTTACAGCATCCACAGTTCTTTCAGTTTTTATCATAATAATTATCTCAACAATTCTTGTGAAGGGGTACAGTTACAACATTTAAAAACATTTGGATAAGTGCATGAATAAGAAATGTTTGAAGGGATATGGCCTAAGCACAGGCAGGTGTGACTAGCTTAGTTTGTGATTATAGCTAGTGTGGACTGGTTACTTTTGTGGCAACTCTAGGAATAGCAGGGCTATCCCAGTGAGGTGTGACAACCTCTGTCATAAAAATATTTATTGAGCCCCCACCTCCACTGCCTTCTTGAGCAGAGCATTCAAATATTGCAAAACCCTCTGAGAGAAAAAAAAATCTCTATCCTAAATAGATGACTTCTTACCATGTTTTTCTCATTGTGATCATTTAGCATCTTATACACTTCAATCAAGTCCCCCTCATTCTTTTAAACCCCATTGAAAACATCCCCAGCCTATCCAAACTACCCTCTTAAGACAACCCATTCATTTTGGCTATCAATCTAGCAAACTCCTTCGAACCACATTTACATCCTTCCTTCAATAAGGAGACAAAAACTGCACAACATATTCGAGATGTGGTCTCATCGATGGTCTGTATAACTGAAGTGCAACATGTTTCCTTTTATGGTCACTTCCTCTTGTAATCGAGAATAGCATCCTATTAGCCTTTTTGATTATGTGCTATGTCAGCATATTAACATTTTGTGACTCATGCACAAGATTACCTAAATCCCTCTGCACCTTGGAATACTGCTGTCATTCTGCTTTTAAGTAATACACAGCTTTTTTTATATTCTTCCTACTAAAGTGAACAATTTCATACTTTCCTACATTTTACTCCACTGCCAGATTTTTGCCCACTCACTGAACCTATCTATATGTGTCTGCATAAAAACAAAATACTGCTGATGCTGGAAATATGAAAGAAGCATGGAGAATGCTGGAGAAATTCAGTAGGTCTGACAGCATCTGTGGAGACAGAAACAAAATTAAAATTTTGAGTCTGATATAAATTCTTCAGAATAGGAAGTCATACTGGATTTGAAATGTTGACTTTGTTTCTCTCTCTACAGATGCTGCCAGATCTTCTGAGTTTCTCCAGCATTCTCTGTATTTGGTTTATATGTCTGCCACTTCCTTATCTCTTCTTCACAACATACTTTCCCACATAACTTAGTGGCTTCTGCGAGTTTAGCTATCATGCCTTCACTTCCCTCACCTGAGTCACTAATGTAAATTGTAAAATGTTAAGGCCCGAGCCATAATCTCCTCTGCAGGAGTCTGCTTATCATATCCTGCCAGTCATACTCCTCGTGGATACTCACTGTTTTCTGATAGCCAGCCAATCTTTTATCCATCCTAACATGTTGTCCTTTATACTATGAGCTTTTATTTTCTGCAATAACTTTTGATGTGGAACCTTAACAAATACCTTATGGAAATCCAAGGATTGTGCAGCTACAGACTCCCCTTTATGCACAGGGCATCTTACTCCTCCAAAGAACTCCAATAACTGGGTTAAACATGGTTTCCCCATTGACAAACTATGCTGACATTTTAAGATTCCCTTGAATTGTTAACATGTGCAGCTTTAATGATCAATTTTCCTTGTAATAGATGTCAAGCTTATGGGCCATAGTTTCCTGCTTCCCTTACTCCTTGAATAAGGGACTATGTTTGCTATCTTATATTATCATATGAAAACTTTCCATCACACTGATGGAAAGCTAGGGAATTTTGGAAAATGAATACTGATGCATTGACCAACCCTAATTTTTATAGTTATTAGCTAGTGGTGGGTAGCAGATGCATTTTAACTTAAGTTTATTTGTAACTTTGACCAAAGGTTGGAGCTGGATTCTACGGCAATAAAACCTGACCGCATGTTTAATCTCAAATTGAAAAGTATTATTCACTTGCCAGTGGGTCAAGTCTGATACCTTATCTAAGTAGCATAATTGTCAGAAGCTCCCGAACTTTTGGATAACAATGAGATCTTTCTTCCACATCAGAAAAACCCCTCATTATCCCTCCTATGGATAAAACTGCGCACTTCCTAACAGTTCATGCGTTAAACAGAGGTGAGGCGGTTTGCCTTTGCTTTCAAGATACCATAGAAAATAAGACATAGAACATAGAACAATACAGCACAGCACAGGGCCTACAGCCCACAATGTTATGTTGACCTATTATCCTGCTAAGATCAAACTACCCTGCATACCCTACATTTACTATCCTCCATGTGCCTATCCAAGAGCCGCTTAAATGTCCCTAATTTATTTGACTCCACTACCACTGCTGGCAACAAATTCCACATGCCCACCACTCTCTGAGTAAAGAACCTGCCTCTGACATCTCCCCTATACCTTCCTCCAATTACCTTAAAATTATGCCCCCTTTTGTTAGTCATTTCTGCCATGGGAAAAAGTCTCTGGCTATCCACTCGATCTATGCTTCTCATCATCTTGTACACCTCTATCAAGTCAATACCACTTGGAAATAAACCATAGTTGGATATTTGAGGATAAATTGGTTTGGATTCGATGCCAGACAAAAGTGTGGCAACCTAATCGACTGAATCAAAATTCAGTGCAACTACATTATTTTCAAACCAAGATAATGAAAAAGTTATAAGTTGTGCTGTGCAGATGTGGACTTTCAAAGCTCTGTATCAAGAACCCATTTATTCCTCCAGCCACCTTGTTTTAACTATTCACATTCAAGCTAAAACAGAAGATGTCACTCATTTTTTTCGGTACATGTGACAATAAAAATCAATCTTCAATCTTCACTCACTATGAGCTGATCCAGTTAACCACAGAGACTATGCAGAGCGCGTCAACCCTCATTAAGTTTGGTGAATGTGAAGTTATTGCAACTCGATAAAGGCAAACATTTACAATTGGCTTTCCAATTTATTGTAAAGCAAGCCAATTAATCTATGAGATTTTGAAACTTCAGATACAGTGATGGGATAATGCACTAAATGTTCAACACAATGTAGAACTAAAACTTTTACATGTGAAGAGAATACTCTGGGAAAAGGCAAGTATTGAGAAGTTTCTCTCATTTACCATATCAAGTGAGCTTCTTTGTCAATAATGTCAAGGTCATTTGATTAGCTGTCTCTGCTGGCTCCCTACCTCTACTGGCCTGCCAGACTAAGCTTCCTCTAAAGTTCCTTTGTTCGCTAGTTCTGAACACATCTTTATCTATTTTCTCTCTCATCTCCCCTCATGTCCTCTCCCAGTCCATCCTATTCATGAGACTCACTCCTGGCCTTCCAGCTTCTCCTTCTGGCTTCCAGCTTCTCCTTCTGGTCCACATGCTAGCTCATATTGTTTGTGGTTCTTTCCAATCAGCTGCTGTTTTTCTCTATAAGCAATAAAATATAGTGGACTCTTTAGTTAGGTAAGAGGCAGTGTTTCTGCAGCTGTTAATGTGCTTCTTAGAAATGTAATGCCTCCCTGGAGCAAGGGTTCAAAATGACACTAAGAGGTTGCAAGACAGTGTGAGTGGGTAGGGTGAAAAGCAAAGGTTAATATTACATCTCAGTAAGTGCACTGGTAGAAAAAGAGAGCACATCCTACAGACAGAGTTTAGTGTTGAAAAAAGGTTATTAACCAGGACCTTCAATGTCGTAATCCCTTGATTACACTCAGTACCAATACTAGTGAGTGTAATATGGGGAAATAGATCAGATGAATGCATGGTGCAAGATATAGTGCAGGAGGGAAAGTTTTAGGTTTTTGATTCACTGTCAGAGAGTCAGTTACAGAGCCAGCATGGCCGAGAAGGCCAACTAATTCATCTTGTATTCCAGAATCTTCAATTTTGTTAAGTAAACTTGGATGTGATTTTTTTTTCAAACGCTTTCTTAAAATACATACAGAGAACATCACTGCCATCCCTTCATCAGTCTCTGCTACCTCTCCCAAAAAAAAATCAATTAAGTTAATCAAATACGATCTGCCTTTCACAAATCCAGTCAGGTCTCTGTAATTAACGGAAACCTCTAAAATGCTCCTTTTCTTTTTCCCTGATTATATTTCAAGTACGTGGTTGTTTTAAAAGCCATCTGAGTTACTAATATCAGTCAGATAGCAAACCTGGTTTATATGTGACCGCTAAAATATATAAATGTGGTTGACTCATAACTGTCCTCTGAAATGAGCTGAACATGTCACCATGTTGTAGGCAGTCCAACTCCTGGACCTCTCTGTCTCCATTTCGGGTAACCACCTAGAAACCGATGTCCATTTCAAGCCCACTGACTCCCACAGCTACCTGGAATACACCTCCTCCCACCCACCTTCCTGCAAAAATGCCATCCCCTATTCCCAATTCCTTCGCCTCCGCCGCATCTGCTCCCAGGATGAGACATTCCACTCCCGTACATCTCAGATGTCCTCATTCTTCAAGGACCGCAACTTCCACCCCACAGTGGTCGAGAACGCCCTCGACCGTGTCTCCCGCATTTCCCGTAACTCATCCCTCACACCCTGTCCCCGCAATAATAACCAAAAAAGAATCCCCCTCGTCCTCACGTACCATCCCACCAACCTCCGGATCCAACGCATCATCCTCCGACACTTCCGCCATCTGCAATCTGACCCCACCACCAAAGACATTTTTCCCTCCCCACCCTCATCTGCTTTCCAGAGGGACTACTCCCTCCACGACTCCCTTGTCCGCTCCACACTCCCCTCCAGCCCCACCACACCCGGCACTTTTCCCTGCAACCGCAGGAAGTGCTACACCTGCCCCCACACCTCCTCCCTCACCCCAATCCCAGGCTCCAAGAAGACTTTCCACATCAGGCAAATGTTCACCTGCACATCTGCTAATGTGGTATACTGCATCCGCTGTACCCGTTGTGGCTTCCTCTACATTGGGAAAACCAAGCGGAGGCTTGGGGACTGCTTTGCAGAACACCTGAGCTTAGTTCGCACATAACAACTGCACCTCCCAGTCGCGAACCATTTCAACTCCCCCTCCCATTCCTCATGGCTATCCTGGGCCTCCTGCAATGCCACAGTGATGCCACCCAAAGGCTGCAGGAACAACAAATCATATTCAGCCTGGGAACCCTACAGCCCAATGGTATCAATGTGGACTTCACAAGCTTCAAAATCTCCCTTCCCCCAACCACATCCCAAAACCAGCCCAGCTCATCTCAGCCTCCCTAACCTGTCCTTCCTCTCACCTATCCCCTCCTCCCACCTCAAGCCCCACCCCCATCTCCTATCTACTAACCTCATCCCGCCCCCTTGACCTGTCCGTCCTCCCTGGACTGACCTATCTCCTCCCTACCCCCCCACCTACACTCACCTTTACTGGCTCCATCCCCGCCTCTTCGACTTGTCTGCCTCCTCTCCACCTATCCTCTCCTCTATCCATCCTCTATCCGCCTCCCCCTCTCTCCCTATTTATTTCAGAACCCTCTTCCCCTCCCCCATTTCTGATGAAGGGTCTGGGCCCGAAACGTCAAGCTTTCCTGCTCCTATGATGCTGCTTGGCCTGCTGTGTTCATCCAGCCCCACACCTTGTTTCCTCAAGGATGTTTAATGACATGCAGCAATTGCTTGCTGTGCCAGCAATGCCCATCTGCCTAATCATATCCAGAGTGTTGCATGTATTGGCTACTGATCCTGCTCCTGAACTCTTTCCTGTAGTGGCCACCAAAGATTGCTTCTTGGCATCATCATTTCACACCTTCATTTTCCCAGGCAGATGATAATACGTGGCTCTAATTCACCACCACCTCTATCAATTACACCACTTTTGCTAAACTTTCAGGCAGCTGGTCTGAGATTCAGTTTTGGATGAGCAGAAATTTCTTATAATTAAATATTGGCAAGACCAGAGCCATTTACAAACATGCTAATTAAGGTACTCAGCCCGTACAGCTTGCTCTGCCATTTAATAGGTTCATTGCTGATAATCAGCAATTCTCATCTGTCTGACCATTGCCAGAGTGTCTCATGCAAAGGCCACGCTTTCTGCTTCTGCACAGTTTCCTTTGGCCACTCCTATGAGATCAGCTAAGCTCAGTGCTGCCCCACAGCAACGAGCATGTCTGATCTAATTGCTCCACATTCCTGTCACTCCCCAATGACTTATTACCCTTTGGTCATCAAGATCTACTTCAATATTGAAAAAATTTCAAAGACTGCTTTGAGTAAGGTATTTGATAAGATGCGGCATCAAAGATCATTGCCTTTTAAGGAAGAAAGTGCCAGAGACTAACAACACTCCACAAGAAAGAATTCTGCCTCCTCTCTGCTTTAAATGGGTGACCATTTATTTTTAAGTTTGTCTGCTCGTTTTAGATTTCTCACAAGATGAAACACCCTATTTAAAGGTACCTTAGAATATTGTATGTTTCAATCCTGTTGCCTCTTACTCTTTCTAAACTCTTTTATAAAGATTTGTGAACAATTCAGGAGCTGGCTCATTCACACTCTTCTCAGTTGATTGTCTTTGGTGGGTTACCTCTAGATAGGCTCACTGATCTAATGTCTTTGGAATTTCTAGGGTATTGTTGTACAAATGTTCAGCCATTTTAGAAGCTGTTCTTTCAAATCATTTAAAATTGATGTAACTTAAATTAAGACTTTCTCTTAGCAGTACCAGCCATAATTTTTTTTAATATGAATCATTAATTTTATGATAAAACAAAATGTAATTGATTTCTTGAATTTGATTCATAGCTCTGAGCTTGTTCCAAGTGAAATATATTGGTTTGTGTATACACACAATCTTAATGCAGTTTCTTAATGCAGTATCAGTTTGCTTCGCTTGGCAGCACACCTGCCTGTCAGACAGGGAGACTAAGGCAGTGTATATAACTGCACTGAGACTTGGCTTGGCACTTCATTACCCAGGGAATGTGGTATCCAAGGGGGAATTACAAATTTGTAAGGCAGGAAGAACTTTACATACTCCATTGCACAATCACCCTGTAATTGTGTTCTCCAAAGCACAATTAAATAGTGAAGTGCATGAATATACCAATCTGCATAACATTGACACGCTGAATTCATAATAAGGCAAAAAAATCTCATTGTAACAAAACAAAGAACTGCAGATGCTGGAAATCTGGAAGAAAAACAGAAATCGCTGGAGGAACTCAGCAGGTCTGGCAGCGTCTGTGGAGAGAAAATTAAACTAAAGTTTTGAGTTCAGTGACTCTTCATCAGACCTTATTCGAAATGTTAACTCTGATTTCTCTCCACAGACGCTGCCAGACCTGCTGAGTTTCTCCAGCAATTTCTGTTTGTGTTTGATATCTCAATATGCTTAAATACATATCCAATTAGCAAGAAACTAATACCTGGTCATAACTACAGGCTGTGGCTATACTTTTGAGGACTTTTGCATGTGATTTTAATCTAACTTCTCACCCTGTTAACACAGTCTCAGCAGATAAAGCATTGCCACGGTCAGCACATTTCCTGCAATCAAAACTACCAGGGAGTGTCTGCTGAGTTGTCTTTCTTGTTGTGGACTGCTGCTGCGCACATTTTGTTTGTAATGTTACTTACAAAAAAATGCAACATTTAGTAAACAGTTTGGATACAATCTAAACCAGTGAAAACTGTGATACAGTTTCAGGTTTGTTTTCATTCTTGGTTGAGATTTATTGTAACAATAACAAGGCATTACCTCCAATAAGAGGCAATATTCTGCCTTCTCTAAGTGGCAATATGTAAGATGAGAAATAGTGTGCTCCCTGCCCTTCACATTGATACAAGTCGAATGCTTTACTGCAGTCTTTTGTTTCTTGGTAACATAGTAACAGGGGTACACCATATAACCCCCCCGAGCAAGTACTACCGTTTCACGGGTTGATGGCTGATTTGTGACCTAACTCGGGACACATGACCCTATCGCTTGTCTCTTAATATCTTTGATCAGGAAAAATCTCCATTGCTGATCTGGCATCTGTCACTGTTAATAGAAGAATTCTAAACTTCCATCACACTTTGCAAACAAACATACATTAGAATTAGGAATTGGAGTAGGCCACTCAGCCCCGAGGCCTGCTCAATGAGATCATGACTGATTTGATCACCCACATTCTTGTTTATTCCCGATAACCTTTCACTCCATTGCTTATCAAAAATTCATATGCATCTGCCTTGAAAATATTCAAACTGTCTGGTCTGTATTTCACTTTTTTGTGAATCGGTTGTGTTCAGTGGTTTTTGGGGGGATTTGTGCCTGAAGCACAGTGAGATCTCTTTCCATGTTTTCCCAAACTCACCTCATTAACTACTGAGCCTGTCCCTCTGGCATCACTCATATCTGATGCTGTCCATGTGCCGTTTCTGGAACAGGTTGCCACTCAGAGGATATGCAATGAAAGAGCAGCAATGCTTGCACCCATGCCATCTTTAAAAGACCATTGTGTCCGCAGAAAAGCACTGTTGATTCAGATCTCCCCTGCTCAATTCCTGATATTTACCCGAGACATGGCAGTCAAGAGGAAATTGGTGTCCCTCTTTGCAGGCAAAGTCCTGGAGTTCCTGCTGAATGGGATGGTGCAGCATCAGGATGTGTTCTATCCTCTGCCTGCAACTGGCTCTGGAGACCACGAAACCAGACCATGCCAAGCTGGTCCATGCCATCCAAGTTAAAGCAATTTCAGCTTTCTGGAGGATTGCACAGCAGTGCAGGAAGAAAGTCAGATACCCTCTCTACTTCCCCAGTGAAGATGTCACCATCTTTTCTCCCATTCCTCACGTTCAATCTATCTCCACAACAGCGCCCAATGCCTAAAATGGCTCATGGTCAACCAGTCGCACTTTTGCCTGCAACATCTTCCCAACTTGCTCTCACCCATTGCAAACCCCTGAAAACACTAATCCTGCATGTCCACTGTGCTGCCTACTCACTTGCTCAGGGTACCCCTCCAGCTGAACCAAAAGTAACAGCTATGCCTTACTTTATTGTCTCCCTCTTTTCAGTCAATAAGGTGAGTACTGTCCCTGAGCGCAGAGGGTCCTTGCAGCAGCTTTACAATGATAGTTTCTGGTGCAGCTGAAGTGCAACATTGAAGTGCAGAAACATTCTGCAAGTGAGTTGAGATGTGCCATGGCAGTTCTTACAGGCCAGCACATGTAGGATGCCAATGTTGCCGATGTCCATGGATGTGGATTGTACATGGCTGGTGCCCATGGAGATACTGGTGCATCGTGTTTAACATGGAGATCTTTTGGAGCAAACAGTGAACTACAGTTGCCAGGTGTAAGCTCTGATTCATGTGTCAAGAACTTTCAAAGCCTAGCTTTTTTGGTAAATTTGGTAAGATAGGAAACTGCATATTAATGAGGTGGGTTGCACCATTATAAGGTATTTGACAAACATTACTCCCCCTTAATTGGCAACTCACTACTGCCTGGTGAAAGGCATGCTGCAGCAGTCAGCACGTGCATAAAAGTTGCAGCGAGATGGTCCTGACTTCATGACAGGCATCTCCAGAGACCTTTCATACTTCTGTCACAAATCTCACCATAGCTCATGTCATTCAGAACCCAAAAAGATTCCTAAACCCTGCTTTTACTACCTATACAAGAAGAGAGTTACAAAGACTTGTGACTCTGTGAGAAAAACATTTCTCCATGAGTCTGCCTTCCTTATCTAATGAAATTTGGATTGGCATTGGAGACAGTCAGAGAAGGTTCACCTGACTGATCTAATATGGAGGCATTGTCTTGTAAGGAAAGGCTGAGTTGATTAAGCATGTACTCATTGGAGTTTAGAAGAATAAGAGGTGGCCTTATTGAAACATATAAGATTCTTATGGGACTTGACAAGGTAGATATGGAAAAGTTGTTTATCATTATGGGACCTGAGGGCATAGTCTCAGAATAGAAGGTCATACACTTAAGACATGGATGAGGAAGCATTTCTTCTCTCAGGGCAGTGAATCTATGGAATTCTTTACCACAGAGGGCTGTCAAGGGTGGGTTGTTAAGTATATTCAAGGCTGAGATAAACAGATTTTTAATCAGAAAGGGGTGTGAGAATTAAGGGGAAAAGGCTGGAAAATGGAGATGAGGTTTATTAATTCAGTCATGTTCTCATTGAGTGCAGAGCAGACTCAATAGGCTGAATGGCTCACTTCTGCTCCTATGTCCTGAGGTTTTATAGTTAAACAGTAACATTTACTTGTTGATTCTCCCACAAAAGGAAACATCCTTTCCACATCCACCCTATCAAGACCCCTCAGAATCTCATTTGTTTCAAATTTCAATCAAGTCACCTCCTACTATTTACAGTGACTATAAGCCTAGCCTATCTAACCTTTCCTCATAAGTAACCCACCCAACTCAGGTATTAAGAATGTTAAAACACAGGAATTAGGAGTGGGAGTAGACAGTTCAGCACTTTGAGCCCACTCTTTCAGTTAACAATATCATGGCTGATCCTATCCTGGTCTCAACTCAACTTTCCTCTCCCCATTAACTCTTTATCCCACTTTTCATCAGAAATGTGTTCAGTTCTTTTTTGAATTTCTTGATTGACTCTGCCTCCGCTACACTCTGGGGCAGTGAGTTCTACAAATTCATGACCCTCTGAGAGAAGTAGTAAACCTTCTCTGAACAGCTTTCAACACATCCTTCCTTAATTACATTCCTTCATTTTCCTTAAATAAGGAGAAAATTTATACACAGTACTCCTGATGTGGTCTGTCCAATGCCCTAAATAACCGATTAGAATACTATAATCCAGGTGGCAACTTTGATCTGGTATGGCGAGATTATTTTATGAGGAGAGGTTGAGTAGGTAAAGCCTGTACTCATTGGAGTTTAGAAGAATGAGAGGTGGCCTTGCTGAAACACACAAGATTCTTACAAGTCTTAACAGGATAGATGGGGAAAAGCTGTTTAATTTATGGGCCTGAGGGCATAATCTCAGAATGGAGGATCGTACACTTAAGATATGGATGAGGAGGCATTTCTTCTCTCAGAGCACAATGAATGTTTGGAATTCTTTACCATGGACAGCTGTCAAGGGTGGCTTGTTAAGTATATTCAAGGCTGAGATAAACAGATTTTTAATCAATAAGTGAAGCAAGAGTTAAAGGGAAAAGGCAAGGAAGTGGAGATGAAGATTATCAGATCAGTCATTATCTCATTGAGTGCGGAGAAGACTCAATAGGCTGAATGGCTTTCATCTTTTCTTGTGACTTGAGGTTTTTCAGTTAAGTCAGTGGCCCCTATTTTGAATAGAATAGAAAAGAATAACTTCCCTACTTTTGTAGTCAATTCCCTTCGCAATAAATTATAGCATTCTATTTGCTCTCCTAATTACTTGCTGTACCTTCATCTAACATATTGCTATTCATTATTAGGACACCCAGATTTCTCCGTATATTAGATTTCTACAATCTTGCACCTTTTTGATAATATGCTTTTTCTTATTATTCTTGGCTCAATTGACAATTTCACATTTTCCCACATTAGGTCTTTTCCCCAATCACTTACCCTATCTGTATATCTTTGTCGCTTCCTTATATTCTCTTCAACAATTGTTTTATGATCTACTTTTGTTCCATCAACAAGTTTCACCACCATATCTTTGGACCCTGCTTTTGTATTCCAGTCCTCTTGAAGTGAATGCTAACATTGCATTTGCCTTCCTAACTGTCAACTGAACTTTAAAGTTAACCGAAAAAGAATCCTGAACTTGAATTCCCAAGTCCCTTTGTGCTTCAGATTTCTGAAGCCTTTCACCATTTAGAGAATAGGTTACACCTCTATTCTTTCTACCAAAGTGCATAACCTCACAGATTTCCACAATGCATTCCATCTGCCACTCTCCTAGTTTGTCCAGGTCCTTCAGCGGCCTCTCTACTTCCCCTACACCACATGCCCCAAGACCAATTTTGATCTCCTTGTAACCTTCCATCATGGCTCTGAGACCATATTCATTTACCTCAACTTGCACCGTCATTTTGTTTTCCTTATTCAGAATGCTTTGTGCATTAAGATACAAAGCCTTTACATTGTTCTGTTATCGAATTTCCCTATGTTTTTATGGTTCCTTGGCACAATATGATATTTACACATTCTGCACCTTCCTTTTAGTTTCTGGTGTTGATCAGCCCCAGACTAACCTGCAATCCTGCCTTCTCCTTTACCTTTGATATTATAATTTTCCATGTAACTGAGCTCACGCCCTCACTATTTGAATCAAGTTATCCGATGACAAAGAGCGTTCCACATTGTGAGTTGCTTCCAAAATATAAAACAATTCGTATAATTAAAAGTATAATTTTTTTTAGCAATATGTAATTTCACATGAATTTTATTCTATTGCAGATGGCAATGCAGATGTGGTAGAAATAAATTGATTTATTACCCAATACATCAATTAATAATAAAGATGTTGTGTATGAACTGTATCACTAGAATGATAAAAATGAAAGCTGAACCAAAATGATTCTCATTTTATATTGGGTAAATCAGTTTAGACTTACATTGACAGGAGGGGAGACTGAGACTTGTTTTTGGAGATTTTTTTCCTATCACCAATGAAGCTGATTCTAAACTGTCCAATTGGTTAAAGCACTGTCACTACTAACAGCTCAAACATTAGCACTGATGACAATTCCACTGCATCAGCATCAGTAACAGCTCCAGTAGCAATACCAGCACTAGCACAAGCAACACTTTTGCACTGACCTCAGCACCAATCCTGACAATTACTTCAACCCCAATGTCAGCGACAACATTAGCAACAGCAATGTGAATAGTTCTGCTGCTAGCACTGGCACTGACCATAATTTCACTGACAGATACAGCAATAGCAGTGGTTTTCTGCCACAGTAAGATCATCTTTTTGCATGTTTGTAGTGATTCACTTGGTATCTGTCTCTACTCTCAGTTAGAAGGTGGCCATTCAAGTACTTTTGGGGCAGAATCTTGTTGAGGTGGTCTGGGACACTGCTTGCTGTTTGCAGAGCTAGCAAAAGAGCTGCGTTTCCTCTTTTCAAGAAGGCTGGACAAATCACAAGCCAATCAGGCTAGTGATGAGGCTACCAATCGGCCTTCTGTTGGAATCAGAGACTTCAATCAAAGAGCAACAGCTTTCTCATTCAGCAGCTTCCCCGGATAGGCCGTGATTGTTCCCGGGTAGACAGGCACCACGTTCCAGAATCATAGAGTGACCCAGACCACAGATAACTAATCTGGGGAAGAATTCCTGAGGTGGGGCTTGCAGGAAAAGGAATTTGGGAATGGGGGAGAGTTCAACAGCAAGTGCAGGGGCTTGGATCTCAGCAAGTCTACACGCAAGCTGATGGCAGAGTAGGGGCCCTCTGCCAGGACTTGTCTGCTGTGACCACATTTCTCTTCTTGTTTTTGGTTCTTGGTTCTTTCTTGCTTTTATTTCTTTACTTACTACCCTTTACTAGCAGTAAGAAATCCCAGTGTGGACCTCGTGGTGGCAGCAAGTGAGCCCCTATTTACTTCTCTAGGGTGAACACGCAATCTGACAAAGGAATTGGTGGCCCACATTGGCCGTGGTGACGTTAGCGAGGCACGCCCAGTGGCGAAAGATGGCGTCTGAGAATCAGCAACTTCATTGTTGGTTGGTCCGGGCATTGGCAGCATCGGATGTGGCGGCATCGACAATGTGGGTCCAGCAGCAAAAGATGCTGCCTGAAATGTGGTGACTTCAACATTGGTTCGGTCTGGTGTAAACAGCTGCAAGGCAACGGAGATGGGATGGCAGTGCAGTCGTTGGCTCGGGACCGATAGATTGTCTTTAAGCTATGTCTTTCTTTTTTCTTATTCTTAAAGCTATTCGAAATGGTGCATAATCATGGCGAAAGTGGAAAAGCTTTCCACTCTATCATACTCTTTTCCTCACTGTAAAATACACATGACAATAAATCATAAATCATCCCCTTCTGGATGTTCAGCTCCTCGAGCAGGCACCAAGTACCTTTGATCAAGTGACAAACCACAGATGTAACTGCAAATCGAAAGAACTGGGGCTGCTGTAAATCAGGAACAAAAACAGAAGTTGTTGGAAAAGCTCAGCAGGCCCGGGAGCATCTTTGAAAGAAAAATCAGAGTTAACGTTGTGGGTCCTCACCAGACCCGCAACGTTAACTTCAATTTTTTTCTTCACAGATGCTGCCAGACCTGCTGAGCTTTTCTAGCAATTTGTGTTGTTTGCACAAATATAACTATGGTTTTAGTTGTCAGTCATGCTGTATAGTGACGGGTCTGCCTATAGGTGGGCTATTTCCAGCACTGGAGGGATGGGACCTTGATGTAGTCATTTATCGGTACCCAAGGACCTCAACTGGCAGCAGGCCTTCTCTCCAATGACTGAATCTTGGCTAGGGCTGATTTTAAGGTTAGGAATGCTGCCATCTTGCCTCTATAAATACATTCCCCACCTCCAAGCTCGCCACCCAAGTGAGCAGAAGAATCTGCTCAGGACTTGGACCAAGCTGACACTCCAGTGCGATACCAAGGGAATGGTGCCCAGTTGGGGGTGCCAGCTTTCATTTCATGTTTTAACTTGAGACTTTGTTTGCTGACTGAGGTGGATATATTAGATACTACTGCATTTCACAAGAAGAGTGTGGAGTTACTCTGGTGTCATTGCCAATGTTTATCCCTCAGCTAACATCACAAAATAGATTAACCAGTCATTTCTCCATTGTTATGTGTGAGGTTCTACTATGTTATAATTGGCTGTTATGTTTTGTACACTATAGTAGTAAAAAGTTCTTCAATAGTGATAAAACACCTTGGCCCATCCTCAAATCATGAAAGGTGCTAAATAAACACAATTCCTTCTTTTCATGATCTACACTGCTGTGTTGTGCCTGGTAAACTATTTTGTTCCAAGTTAGTGTGTTAACCTCAATAAATATTCAGATTTAATGCAAAAATATTTAGTTAATTGACAAGTGCAATATGGGAATTAGTCTTGGTTTGCTAACCTACAATCAAATTCACAAAAAAGGCGAATGTGCAAAATGAACCAATCTTGACAACAGTGAATTGCAAAAACACCACCCAAAGTGTTTTGTCACTGGCACACGCTACTGGAATGAAACTCCCTAGATTAACCCTTTCAAGTACTGAATGCCAGTTGGAATTTGCCGATGTGCTAACTGCTAGACATGATTTTCCTTTGTATGCCCAACTGGAATGGGAATATTGAAAGATCCATGAACAATATTGTTCTTACCACAGAAAAGCATTGTACTTTTTTTTCAACACTTAGACTTATGCTATCATACAGCATTAATTTTATTAGACCTTTTTCCTATAATTTTGGTGTTTGTCTTTTTGCTAAGGTTTGCATTTTGCAGCAACAACCCTGAAATCCCAAGAGATA
>JAHRHZ010000034.1:32072746-32152603 GCA_024137785.1 Ginglymostoma cirratum | reverse complement strand
TTGGGTGTGTCAGGGAGGGATGTGTCATTGTCCGCCATCTTACACTCTTTCATTTTGTATCCTGTAATATCCTTTAGACCTCGCCATAGACAGAGGGAGTCTGTTTGGTAGGTCTGGGCCTCTAACTTGGTCCGGTACTGCCTCTTGACCTCCCTGATGGCTTTGCGGAGAAAGTATCTGGATTTTCTGTATTGGTCCGGGTCACCTGACTTGAATGCTGTACGTCTGATCTGCAGGAGGGAGCGGATTTCCTGATTCATCTGAGGTTTACGGTTGGGGAACACTTGGATTGACTTCATTGTTATGGAGTCCTCCGCGCATTTACTGATGAAGTCAGTGACGGTGGTGACATACTCATCCAGGTTTTAGGCTGAACACTTCAACACGGTCTAGACCACCAAGTCCAAGCAGTCCCCGAGATGGTCTTCCGCTGCCTCGGACCAGTACTGTAAAACTTTTTGTGAAGGATTCTCCCATTTCAGTTTCTGCTTGTGAGCTGGGAGGAGGAACAAAGTGCTGTGGTTGGATTTTCTGAAGCGTGGGCAGGGAATTGAGCGGCAGGCGTCTTTGATGGTTGTGTAGCAGTGGTCCAGAATGCTCGGTCCCCTGGTGGGGCAGGAGATATGTAGGTGGGATTTTGGCATCACCTGCTTGAGGTTGGCTTGGTTGAAGTCACTGGCCACAATGAATTGGGCCTCAAGGAGTTTTGTCTCTAGTGTGTTTGTGGCTGTGTAAATCACATCCAGGGCATTCGTCACATCTGCGTGGGGTGGTATGTAGACTGCTGTCAGGATGGCGAGGGTGAACTCTCCTGGTAGGTAATAGGGACGGCATTTTAACGTAAAGTATTGTAGGTCCATGGAACAGTGGCTTGTCAGGGTTACTACGTCTGAGCACCAGGAAGTGTTGATCAGGAAGCATACCCCACCGCCCTTAGCCTTACCTGGGGATGCCATGAAGTCCATGCAGTGTATGGAGAAACCATCAGTTGTCTTGATACGCTGTGATAAAAGCAGATTGAAGGAGAACATCAATTGTCAATATATATACAACATTAATTATAAAATGCATTCTTCATAAAGTAGTGCAGCATATTCTAAAATGCATAATAAATAGTCATCAATCGATGTGTAATCCAAATGGCTAGAAATCTGTCATCTTCTCTGATCTATTTCTAACAGATTCTGGCATTCTATTTATTCATTTGTTGTATTATTAGTGAAATTGAGCAATTACAGAAGACTAAGAGGAAGGGAGCATGAGAACTGCTGAAATAGGTTGTGGAATTCAGTTTTGTGGCATCAACTGGAGACGGTGCAGTAAAATTTGGAGGCTTTCAAGGTCAGGGACAGCTCATCCAGCTGTGTTTTGGTGCTATTCCTTCGCACCTTGTTTGTGGAAGAATGTTTGAGCTGATGAACCAGGAAGCTGCCACATGGCTCTGTCATAACATGACTCTCTCCTTTTGGCTAATGTGGCGCACGGTTTGTCAACGTGGATCACACAGCTCCATTTATTCTTCTGTCTGAAGCAAAATTTTGATAGGGGGAAGGGAGATGAGTGTGGTTTCTGCTGAGGGATGAGTTAGTCTTACGCGTGCAACAAAAAGGTAGACAGCCCATTACTTACTCCCACTGGTGGAGCATAATGAATCTTGTGGAGGGGCAGGCAGGAAGTCCATATTCCCACTATTGCCAGACTATTTTGGGCCTTCATCCTTTTCCAGTCTGCCTGCCATTTTTCTGATCAGCCTACCTCACTTTCCCAAACTGACTTCCTCCCTTGACCAGCCTCCATGAACCATTTCTTTTATCCATTCATGGAATGTGAGTATCGCTGGCGAGGTCAGTATTTACTGCCCACTGCTAATTGCCTTTGAGAAGTTGGTGGTGAGCTGCCTTCTTGAGCTGCTATTGTCCCTTTAATATAGATACTACTGCAACATTGGTGGGGAGGCAGTTTCAGGATTTTGATTCAGTGATATTGAAGGAACTGCAATATATTTCCAAGTCAGGGTGAAGTGTGGCTTGGAAGAGAAACTGTAGGTGGTGGTATTTCCATGTATCTGCTGACTTATCATTCTAAATGACAATGGCTGTGGGTTTGGAAGGTGATTTCGAAGAAGCCTTGGTGAATTTCAACAGTGCATCTTGCAGATGATACACACAGCTTCTAATATATGTTGGTGAATGTTTGAGGTTGTGGTGCCAATCATGCTGGCTGCTTTGTCCTGAATGGTGTCAAGTTTCTTGAATATTTTTGTAGTTGCACCCATCTAGGCAAGTGGGAATATTCTCTCATACTCCTGACTTATGCTTTGCAGATGGTAACAGGCTTTGGGGAGTCAGGAGGTGAGATACTTGCTTCAGGATTCCTAAACTCTGACCTGCTTTTACAGTTGCAATATTTTTATGGCTAATTCCAATCAGTTTCTGATCAATGGTAACTTTCAAGATGTTACCGAAGGATTGAACGCTGATAATGATATTGAAGTCAAAAGGCAGTATTCAATTCTGTCTTGTTGAAGATGGCCATTCCCTCCTAAATGTGCTGCCTTGCCCGCTAGATGTGTCCTGCCAGTGGGACAGGACATACCCAATTATGGTGATGATGTTTCCTGGGACATTGAACTCCAGTCCCTTCAGGTATCAGGATAGTTGGATAGAATGGTTAAGACGGCATATGGTATACTTGTCTTCATTAGCTAAGGTGTAGAGTTGAAGAGCAGGGAGGTTTTGCTGGAACTCTATGAAATGTTGGTTATCCTACAACTAGACTATTATGTCCAATTCTGGAATCCACATGATAGGAGGAATGTAATTGATTTGGAGAGAGTGCAGAGGAGATTTCTCAGGATGTTACCTGGGCTGCAGAGTTTCAGTTATGAAGAGAGATTTGACAATGTGGAATTGCTTTCCTTAGAGCAGGAGAGATCGAGAGAGGACATGATTGAAATGTCTAATATTATGATAACGTAGGTAGGAACTATCTTTTCCCCTTCATGGAAGGATGAATTACCATGGGCATAGATTTAAAGTAAGGGCCAGAATGTTTTGATGTTAGGAAAGATATTTTCACTCAGAGGATGGTGAGATTCCTTGATTCCCTTACTGATTAAAAATCTGGCAATCTCAGCTTTGAGTATACTTCATGATGCAAATTCTACAGCGCTCTGTGTTAAAGAATTCCACAGATTTACTGCCGTCATATTTTCCCTCATTAAACTCCATCTGCCAGGTTTTTGCCCAGTTGCTTCACCTGTCTATATCCCTCTGCCAGCTGTTTGTGTCATGCTCATCATTTGCTTTCTACCTATTTTTGGCTGTAGTACATTAACCTCACTCATTTAAGTAATTCAGATACATTGTAAATAATTATGGCACCAGCACTGATCCCTGTGGAACACCACTGGTTACAGGTTGCCATCCTGAAAATGTTGCCCTAATCCCATTTCTCTGTCTTCTATTAATTAGTCAATCCTCTATTCATGCTGATGTACTACTTCCAATACCATGGGCTCTTATTAAGTAGCATAACGTGGTATCTTATCAAATGCTTGCTGAAAATATAAATATATTGCATCCACTGCTTCTCCTTTATCTATCCTACTTAGTATCTCAAAGAATTCTAATAAATATGATTTTTGCTTCATGAAGCCATGCTGACTCTGTTTAATCATATTATGCATTTCTAAATGATCTGGTATCATACCCTTCATAATACACTGTAATATTTTCCCAATAACAGACATTAAGCTAACTACCCTTTAATTGCCTGTTTGTGTCTTCTTTCATTTTTAAAGTAAAAGTGTTAAATCGACAGTTTTCCAGTCCTCTGAGACTTTTCTGGAATCCAAAGATTCTTGGAAAATTACTGTCAGTGCATCTACTATTTCTGTAGCTGCTTATTTTATTAATGCATCCCGTTGGCTCCAAGGGATTTATAGGTCTTTAGCCCTTTGGTTTCCCTGGTATTTTTTTCTTTAGTGATAGTTGTTGTCTTTATCTCTTCTCTTTCTCTTTCCCTTTAATTATTTAATATTTTTAGAATGCTATTAGTGTCTTCTCTTGTAAAGACTGAAGCAAAGTATTTGTTCAACTCCTCTGCTATACCCTGCTGGCCGATTATTTCCCCAGTCTCGTTCTCTAAGGGATCCATGTTAACTTTGACCTCTGTCTTCTTTTCTGTGTGTTAAAATAAACTCTTACAGTCTATCTTGATATTACTTGTAAGTTTACGCTCAAGGTTTATTTTCTCCTCTGTTATTTTTTTGAAAGGACAGGAGGGAATGAAATGGGGTTTTAAAAACTTTTGTTGTGGTTTTTAAAACTTTCCGAATCCTCCGGCTTTCAGTTTGATGCAATCCTTAACTTTATTGATTAACTATGTTTGGTGAATTCCCTTCCTAGAATTCTTCTTCTTCACCGGCATATATCTTTGTTGTGAGCCATGAAGTTTTTTTTTAAACATTTACCATTGTTCCTCAAACATGTTTGCTGATAAACTCCTTTTCCAGTTTACTCCTCCTGGCTTTGCCCCCATTCCACTATAATCAGCCTTATTCAAGCTTAGCATGGCTGTTTCTGATCTAAATTCTTCTCTCTCAAACTGAATGCTAAATTCTACTATATTTTGTTCACTGCTACTGAGGGAGTTTTTTTACTCTGACTTCACTTATTAAACCTACCTCATTAGATCCAAGATAACCTGATCACTTTTTGGCTTCACAACAACTCGATGAACTCTTCCTTGAGGCAATCTTTGCCAATCATGTTAGCACAATCTACATGAAAATTAAATTCATTCATGATAAATCTCCTATTTTTGTTACATGCCTACATTATTTCCTGAAATACTATCTGTCCTACTGTATAGTTACAATTAGTGGGCCAAGAGACTTGTTCTCATTTTATTTCTTAACTCTTTCTGTATAGATTCTACATCTTCTGATCCAACATCATTTCTTGCTATCAGACTTATTCCATCCTTTACTAACAATACAACACCACCACCATTTCATTCCTTCCTGTCCTTTTGAAAAGTCACATATCCCTTCACCAGTTTCTCTTTATTCACAATACATAATGTCCTCAAAGATCTCTAATAGATTGGTTAAACATAATTTTCCTTGCACAAAACAACGTTTACTTTGCTTGATTACTTCAGACTGAGTTAAGTGCCATTCTCACTTCTGCCATAATAGCTTTTAGCATGTTCTTTTAACAGGTGCTAAACTAACCAGACTATAGTTTTCTGCTTTTTGTGTCATTCCTTTTTTGAATAAAGGAATTACATTTGCTATCTTCCAATCAAATGGGACTTAGCCCAAATCTTGGAGGGTTTGGACAATTAAAACCAAAGCATCGTCTATCTCACTAGCCACTTATTTTAAGACCCTAGAATGAAATACATCAGGACCCAAGCACTTGTCAGCCTGCAGTTCCAACAATTCACTCTAAGCAATTTTCCTTGAGATTGATTTTACCTAAATTCCTCCCTCTCTTCCATCTCCTGATTTGTATTTGCTTCTGAGACGTTACTTGTACATCTATACTGAAGATTGATATAAGATGCATGTTTAATTCATGTGACAGCTTCTTATTTTCCATTGTTTTCCATTAATGAGAAAGGCAAGTTATATATTGGCTTTCATCACAAGGGGATTTTAGCACTGGAGTAAATACGTCTTGCTGCATTTGTATGGAGCCCTACTGAGACTGTACCTACAGTGTAATGTGTAATTTTCTTCTTCTTACTTCAGGAAACATATACTTGTCAAGAAGGAGAGTTCACCAGACTGATCCCAGGGATTTGTCTCTTAGGACAGATTGACAGAATTTGGCGTGTGTCCTTTAGAGCTTTGAGGAATGAATGGTAGTCTCACTGAAATATGTCAAATTCTTACCTGTATGACAGGGTGAATTGTAGATAGAATAGTGACTCAAGAATGAGGAGACATAATCTCAGGATAAGGGGTAGGCCATTTAAGACTGAGATAAAGAAGAATTTCTTTTGTCAGAAAATATTAAGTCTTAAGAATTATATATCCTAGAGGACTGTGAAAGCTCAATCATTGAGTATACTCAAGACAAAAGCTGGTAGGTTTCTGGAGATTAATGCCATCAAGGAATTTGGAGGAATCACAGGAAAGTGGCATTGAGGTAGATGATTAGCCTTGATCCAATTGAACATTGATGTAGGCTTGAAGGGCTGAATGGTCTACTCCTGCTCCTACATTTCCCCGTTGTTAAGTTTGCATTTGCTGTCTGTTCGAATGGGTAGAAGGTAGCAGCTGCTCAATGGGGTGGGGGGGGGGGGCTCAAAAATTCAGGCAATAGCCAGCTTCCCATCAGCACTACAGGAAGATGTATCAGCATGCAGGCTTATGATGAGAGTGTTTAGCAAGGTCTTGTGACTGTGTAGAAAGAGACAGGTTCAAGGGAGGCCCCGGTTTTCCATATGGGGCCAGAGGATCATGACTGCTTCAGGTATCTCCACAGAGGAGTGCTTCACCTTTACCTTGGAGGCCTTCTGCCCTGTTTAGAAACTTCTGCTGAGTGAGAAAACCACAACAGTTTCTCCATCTAGGCCCATTTGAAGTGCCTTCTGGTCCTATCGACATTAAAGAACTCCAATAAACAGCTACACCAAACCTAGCCCACCAAATTAATAGAGTAAAATTTACAAATTGTCATGAACAGAACAGGAATCAGAATCACTCCATATTAACTGTGGGCTCCCTGCTTACCTGACTGTCTTCATCTCAGTGATTGTGTTTGGTATTAATTTTAGCCACAACTGAATTCAGTAGTGCAAGGAAACGATCCCATGTTTCAGATTCTGTTTGCAGCTTTTGCAGAGCTCTGAGATCTGAATGCTTACATCTGTATTCTATTGTTGCAGTGACTTTATTCGCCTTTGTTGGTGAAGCCAGGTTCTAAACTTAATGGACTTTCTGAGTTGCCATCCATTGTAGTTATTCAATGCATTACAGGACTGGTCAGGAGCAGGATTTACAGTTCAACATTTTGTGTTTCACATTTCAGCCAGAACCTTCAATTGCTTCCAGCAATTTAGGTTTGCTGTCTGTGTCCATACAACCGGGATGTAACTATCAGTTTTTTTTTCTCTATGGCAACTTGCATACCTCACTTTAAGCTGCTTCAAGTTATTTGTCTTTTGTTTCCCCATTCCAGTGCATTTCACCTAAAGGCCGTGGATTCATGCTAGGAGCGTATGACTGTTCTTGTAAATCTGGATTCTATCGTCCCAGTGGTGTGTCCCTGAACAACTTTGATGGTAAGTGTTCCTGCCTGGCAAGAAATGGGCCTGCTTAATAATGCAGCATCTTTTTTCCCTTAATTTTATCAGGGGCATGCACTTGATTCCTGAAGAGCTTAGATGCTGGGTTTATGTAATCAATTAAAAATGATATCTCATGTACCCTGTAATCTGTAATTCACCCAAAGGTCAGGTAAAAATGCCATCAAGATGTTTGATTTAAAACAGACTGGCATAACCTCCTACATCATGTTAATGTGCAACATCTTACTGTAAACTATGCTGCGAATAGACCACAGTCACGTTATGTGTATATTTAGAGGTAATAATATTCTAGCACTGTTGAACAAAGAACATAGAACAATACAGCACAGTACATGTTTGGCCTACGATGTTGTGCCGAACTTTTACCCTAATCTTAAGGTCTATCTAACCTCCACTCCACCTTATACTGTTATCCATATGCCTATCAAATAGCAGCTTAAATACCCTTGATGAGGCCGACTCCACTACCCTCTCCGGCAATACATTCCACGTCCTGACCACGCTCTGAGTAAAGAACCTACCTCTGACGTCTCCCCTATATCTACCTCTACTCACTTTAAAACTATGCCCCCTCGTAATAGCGACGTCCACCCTAAGAAAAAGTCTCTGGCTGTCCACTGTATCTATACCTCTGATCAGTTTGTACACCTCTATCAAGTCATCTCTCATCCTTCGTTGTTCTAAAGAGAAAAGCCCTAGCTCTCTCCTAGCTTGGAGTAATTAAAATGCTACTTCCAATGAATTCTGAGCTGAAGGCTACAGGAAAATGTCTAACCATTACTGTTTGCCCTGACATGCCCCACTCCAGTAAATATGGATGTTATGAGTAAATAAGATGTTAGAAAGATTCTTAAAAGCTACTGTATTCAAACCACCTCACTGCATTAATAAGAGGTATGAATAGAAGCCACTTTGACACACTTCAAATGAATATTTCTCAGCCAAGACTGTATGAAAGGATTAAAAAAAATTGCAGAAAGCTCATATCATAAGATCAGTGAGTAACATTTATGATCGCATCTTTATTGCTGCAGTGCTTCTCAACCTTTTATTTCATCCTACTTTCTATGAAAGTAGGAAATTTTGTGATATCTTCTCATCTAACTAAGTACTAAACAGCCCTCCCAACTACAAACAGGCATTCTTCTCATTCTCCTTCCCTATGTTTGTCAGGTTTGTCAGGTATTTGAGATTGCTAGGCCATTGCGGGAAGACAACCTAGAGAGGCACTTCAACATAACTTTGCTTCTTCCACCACCAATACAAGCAGGAAAACCTGTCATGCTGGCCACATGTCATGAGGTTTTGTTTCAGCTGGTGAAAGCCTAGAGGCAGTGGGATGAAGCCCTTCACTGGGCACTTAATGACTCAATTGGTCCATTCAATGTCACCCCTTCTTCTAGTATAATTGCACTGGGGACAGGAATGAGTAGGCAGGCAGTAGGTAGGTCCCCTACTAGAATAAACTGTGCCTGTTTTCAAACTAGTCAATGGGGAATGTAAAATCCAACCCAAAGGAAATTTTCAAGCATTGGAGGCTTGTTTAGTACTTAGTTAGATGAGATGAAATCACAAAGTTTACAAGGCTGAGGCCCATTGTCTGAGCTTTATTTAAAATATGTAAATTTCTGTCTTTTGTTTTTGTTAAAAGCTAATGGGCTTATTTCATTTCAGAAATGTCAATTGCTGATAGAAAGATGGTTGGTAATGTTGATATTAAATTATTCCAAATGATCTGAATGACTCCAACAAAGCGTGATGGTGAAAATTTGACGTGCAGAATTCCCTTAGAAAATGTTAGCTGAGGAGGTTTTCATTGTGACAACATAAGCAGGCTTCCATTATAAAAAAGATCACATGGAAAGTAAAACTAATGTTTACAGGAAGTGCAAATCACAAGAATATACTGTATGCAATTACTTCATTTGCGTATCTGAGCTAAGTCAAACTTGACTGGAAATGTCAATTCCCAGAATAAAAACTAGTTTGATGATTCACATCTTTTAAAGAAAGAAAAAAAGCATGATAGTCATTGAATGAAACGTAGTCACATAAGCCTGCAGAGTTTCTTCAACAACAGAAGTTGATTACGCAAAAGACAAAAACAACAATGGGCAAGTTATCTAGATGTAGAACACATTTAGAAAACTCTTAAATCACTTGGTAAAACAAAATTGCATTATATTTCCCAATGCCATCACCATAGAGAGATTCAAATCCAGAGAAATTATACCTCTGTATCAAATCTTTAAGTTCAACCAAACTGATTGTCCCTAATTTCTGTCCTGTGAATTGTGGAGTCTTCTAACATGAATACTTGCAAAGCAGGGAACTTAAGATTTTTTTCAGATTCTAGCGAGCAGATTTCCAACCAAATAATCCTGGTCTGGAAATACTTTAAACAAATACAACATCTAGAAATTGAGCAGGAGCAACGAAAGCCACTCTCAGATCTATAAATAGAAAACCTACATAAAGACAAATACTTCCCTCTCAAGGTTCAGTCACTTTATATGTCTAACTAATGTATAAGTGGTGGAGCATAAAATGATGTTCTCAACCAGAAATAGCTGGAAGATGCTCAGTAAGAAATTAATATTTATTGCACTTTACAGAAGGACAAACATAAGCTAGAACTCTTGCCAGTTCTCATGAGAGGAAAGCAACTAAACAGCGTTTACAAATTGCATGCAGCAAGTAAACTGAAACTCAGCAACAGTAAAATGCTTCATATATTCCAGGAAGAACGACGCATAAAGTTAGTTCAGTTTTAATATGAGAGGAGTTACAGAGGATGATAATATGTGGTTGGTGCTAAACTCAACCTGGAAGCAAACATGGTGCCATTGTGAGAGTTAATGTGCAAAGATGTAACATCTCAGTAAAGCTATTGTCGAACATGCCACAGCCTTACAGGAAATGATTTGTTTAGTGGTAATACCATTGCCAATACTTCAGTACTTCAAATGCTCAGAATGCTTTGAGGATGTATACGTGATGTTTTAGAGCCACATGTAGATTGATCGGGCCAAGAACAGGAAATTGTCAATTATGCAAGCTGTTTTCATAGCCCTGCAAAGCAATGTTACAGTCAGATTGTGCAGTGAATGTACAATGTTTCTCCATGTGGTGCCATGGACCTCTATTCAGTGTTATTTCATACCATTGACTCCATTGATCTATCTATGGAAGTCCAAGAATATGTTGTCTTGTCTGGGCTCAGAGATGATATTTGAAGTGTCATTCAGAAAAGGTTGTCAGACAAGAATAGAAACTCCAGCAGATAAATGTCACACATTCCAAATTTAAGCTTCAACAGGACCTACTCTGTAAAATTGTCTAAAGAATTTATTAACTTCATTCCACAATTCAACTCGAACGGCACTCAAATTTAATAAATTAGAGAGGAAACAAAGAAAAATGGATCACTTTTAGGTTTAGCACAAGATTGTTCTATTTTAAAACTGAATAAAGGAAACAAGATGTCTGAAACATCATCTAACATGAGAAAATGACTAACAATAATTGAAGATTAATTTGGACTTCAAAGGAACAGAGTTGAGATACTGGAAATGTCACAAAATCATGAAATTTGAACCTGGCAAGTAGTGTGGTCACCTGGGAGTTGTGAAAACAAACTTCAGTTCCACTTGTTTGTGAAAATGTGGTCCCCAGCATCAATATGATGCATCACTGGTACGTTAGAGCATAAGAAACAAGAAGATAAGTTGGTCATTCAGACCATGAACTATGCTTTACCATTAATTAACATAAGAGCTCATCTGACAGCCCTCAACTGTACATTGTCCCCCTGACCCAGAGACAGGGACAATATTCATGGGACGCTGTACAACTCCTAGCCCAGTCCTCTCCCTAACCTGAACATTGTGCTCCTGCCCCCTAACCCGAACACTGTGCTCCTGCCCCCTTAACCCGAACACTGTGCTCCTGCTCCCCTAACCCGAACACAGTGCTCCTGCCCCCCAACCCGAACACAGTGCTCCTGGCCCTAACCCAAACACTGTGCCCCTGCCCCCAACCTAAACACTGTGGTCCTGCCCCCAACCTAAACACTGTGCTCCTGCCCCTAACCCAAACACTGTGCTCCTGCCCCCTTAACCTGAACACTGTGCTCCTGCTCCCCTAACCCGAACACTGTGCTCCTGCTCCCCCAACCCGAACACTGTGGTCCTGCCCCCAACCCGAACACAGTGCTCCTGCCCCCTAACGCGAAGACTGTTCGCCCTTCCTATTCTGAACTCTGTGACCAACCCCCCCCCCGACCAATCCACGCACAGTGCCCTCACCACCCCTCCCAGCCAGAGACTGTACCTCCCACCCAGATACCATGAATCATAGATATGAATCTATGATTCTATGATTCTATGACTCTGCCCCCTCCCCAGCCTTCCTGACCTGGACACTGCAGATCTTCTAAAGCCCTGAGCCCCTGATACTGGGTCCTGATAGGTCCTCCTTCCTCCATACCAGGCCCTGGCCTGAACCCATAAAACCTGACTACACCCTCAGTGAAAAATGTTTCCAATACAATTTTGAATATATTCAATGCCCTCGTCCTTACTGCTATCTGTACCTGAGGATTTTAAAGATGAGCAATGTTCCAAGAGAAGGAATTCCTTCTCATCTCCAACTTAAATATTAAGTAAAACAATTTGAAACAAGGAAGGACCATCTCTGATATCTGTTTTTCCAGAAAGCACTAACTGGTATCAGCAGCAAATAGCTATAGATTGTAAATATGTGAAGTAGAAAAGACAAGCAAAAATGTTGTGAATATACAGTGGGATAGGTACTATTTATGAATCGTACGGGCATTCTTGATGTGTACCTGCTCTGATAAAACATACATACAGTGGAACCAATATTTTAACCAATCTTTAGTGTCTTTCCAAATGTAGACTAATCTGCCAAAGTATTTTGAATTAAAAAGTAGTCTTCTCAGTGTCACTATCATCCTAAGATTACACTGAAACAAAAAAAATAGGAACAGGAATAGGCCTTTCAGCCCTTCCAGCTCCCTCCAGCATTCAATATGATCATGGCTGATCATGCAACGCAGGTAACTGTTCTCGCTTTCTGCCCATGCTCTGTGATTCTTTTGGTCCTAAGAAATATATGTAACTCCTTCCTGAAAGCATGCATTGTTTTGCCTCGGCCACTTTATGTGATAGAGAATTTGGATGACATAAAAAATTAATTTATTTTTATTTGAACTCGTCTGGCTGGCTACAAAGGTGTGATCGCAGGTAATGACTGAAGTTTTCCAAAACTGAAAATCGAAATCTATTGGATTCATAATATCATATCCAGATAAAATCTTGCATTTCACTGAATCTGGGTGTTGTCAACACTGATAACAATCCATTATTTACCAGTTCAGTTTTATCCTGATACTTAAGAAATCTCGTTTCATTGTCAGAAGAAAATGACAATATGTTACTCAAAAGCCAATGAAGAAGCAATAACATTTGCAAGTGCATCAAAAAAGAGAGTTTGCAGTCTCCAGATTGAATGAAAATTCTGAAAACGGGCACTGTGGAAAGTGCATGAGGAACTGTCATGTCACTCAAGACAACTGAGGCCTCAGTCTACCAGCAAATGTGGACTGAAAGAAAAAGAACAACAGCTGGGAGGTCTGGCAGAACCTGTGGAGAAAGAAAGACTGTTAACATTTCCAGTAGAATATGACTCTTTTTCAGTGTAAATGAGAATTACCTGACTGCAAACCAATGTAGAAGAAAGGAAGTAAAAATAAACGTGAAAGGAATATGTTGATTATAACGAGAGCTTTCAAAGTCTGACTCCACAAAGCAACAAAAATGGAGTCATTGGATGATTACAGCACAGAAAGAAATTATTCAATCCACATGCCAGCTCTCTGCAAGAGCAGCTCTGCTATTCTCGCTCCCTTGGCCTTTCTACATGGTACTGAAAATCTTTTCTCTTCAGATAATAATCTAATTCGCTTTTGAAAACCACGATTGAATCTGTCTCTTCCACAATCTGCATTCCACATCATATGATCATTTTCTGCGAGTTTTCCCTGGTGTCATCTTTGATTCATACTTGATTCATTTTTCATTCACTTGAAAATAGTGCGCCCTGCTTCTCAAAACCTCTGCCAATGGGAGCACTGTTTTCCCCTATCTACTCTTTATGGACACTTCATGATTTTAAGCACCTTTAATAAATCTAGTTTCAACTGTTTCTTCTCTGAGGATCTTACTTTTCTATCCTATCCAAGTAACTGAAGTTCCTCATTCTTGAAACCCATTTGCATACTCGATAATTGGTTCATATTCTTCCAAAAGTGTGGTGCCCAGAATTGGACACAGTAGTCTTGAGGTTGAAACCAGCGTTGAATAAAAGTTCACCATAACTTTCTTGCTTTTGTACTCTGTGGACCCTGCTGGAACAGGCTAACAAAAAATGGTGATGGAACATGAAGGTGGAATTTATTCAAAAAGTATTGGAATCAATTATTAAGGAGGCAATAGCAGATTATTTGGAAAATCATAATTTAATCAAGCAGAGATGAAACAAGTTGGTACTCCATTCACTGGAGTTTAGAAAAATGAGAGATGAACTCATTTAAACATGTAGGATTCTGAAGGGGCTTGGCAAGGTAAATGCTTGGAAGGTGTTTCTTCTCAAGAGAGAGTCCAGGACCAGAGGAAATAATCTTAGAATAAAGGGGCACCGGAGATATGGAGGAATTTCTTCTTAGTCTGATACTGTTTTTAGTATTGAGTTTTCCTAATTATGTAAATATGGTAGACCATCTCAAAGGAACTTTTACTCTTGAGTTACTGACATTTTTTGACCTTTTGAATAAGGCTAATGGCAAAATATGCCTTCCTGCTCAAGGGAAAGATGTCCTGATTATGAATTATGTAAACATTCTGTATCCCTGACACACTTTATACTGTAGTGTTACTTGTAACAATCTATAATGATTTAGGAAATGTTTAATGTTAAAGTTATTTGATTTGGACTATGTAGCTTCACATTTGGAAGTTGCACCTTTTGTTTTATCAGCCATGGTATTTGAATTGACAGGACAGTGGCACATACAGTCGTAGAGTCGTAGAGATGTACAGCACGGAAACAGACCCTTCAGTCCAACTCATCCATGCCACCCAGATATCCTAAATTAATTTAGTCCCATTTGCCAGCATTTGGTCCATATCCCTCCAAACCTTCCTATTCATAAACCCATCCAGATGTCTTTGAAATATTACACTTGTACCGGCCTCTACCACTTCCTCTGGCAGTTCATTCCATACAAGCAACACCCTCTGTATGAAAAGACCTTGACTATTCACCCTATCCATGGCTCTCATGATTTTATAAACCTTTATAAGGTCACCCCTCAGTCTCCAACACGCCAGAGAAAATAGCCCCAGCATATTCAGCCTTTCTCTATAGCTCAAATCCCCATGTCCAGCTTAAAATCAATGTGATGTTCATTGACAGAAACATGTTCTGTCAAACTAATGTCTGTTGAATCACAAAGTTCTCTAGTGCTGGTGGTGGTTCTTTCACATTGATATCTTTGTATGGCTTTTTGTCTCTCTGAAACTGCGAATGACATCTGAACACCTTCTGGAAGTGGCCTATAGTTTTACACATTAGCATTCTTTCATTATAGCTGAGTACGCTCATGGCTGTAAAGCTGTTTTATTCCAAATTGCTGACACTGGCTCTTAATTTCTGCTCTTTAACTTATTCTTTGTCTTGCTTGTCACAAGTATTTTTAGAGTGCTTGTGCCTTATGAAGTGGATAGATTTTGTTGCTCTCATGTGATAATATTATACTGTCCTTTCAGAATTTGTTCATAAGTTTTGGTTTCTGTTTGCAGACCAATTCCAGTAGCTTTCTCCAAAGCCAAACCACTTGGACTGTAAAAATCTGAAAAAGACTCATAAATAATTCTAACAATAATTTTGTCAGTTATGAATTCTGACCTCAAAGCCTTACAGTCACAGTTTTCCACAATTCTGTAGATATTATTCATTAACTCAATACTGAACTCTCCTGAATGCTGCACTTGTCTGTAAAATCTTATCTTTCAAGAGTTGTACTTGTTGTTAGAATTAAGTTATTGTCAAAAGCTTCAAAAAACATCTATGCCTTCTCTTTTATACAATGTTATCAGCTATAAGTCCTATTGAATACAATTTCCTTGTTCAGCTTGAGATTTATTATTTAACTTTAAAGCAATTATATAGCTTGATTAACTCTCAGTAGCAATATTATTTCTTTCTGCCATATCTTCCTAATTCAAATTGTTATTCTTCTTCCTTGAAATTCTGCAGTAACTAAATGCTGTTGTGTTTCTGGCTTTAAAGCTTTTAGTATTGCATTAAGCTAATGCTTTTTTTTTGTTTTGTTTTGCAAACTTTTAAAGTATTCAGTGTAGCAATGCCGTATTACATACTAATAAAGCTTTCAATTATGTTAAATAAAAAATGCTGTATCACTCTACTGCTTAATGTGGATCTACCTGTCCTTTTATGGTTTAAATGGTAGTTTAAACCCTACTATAGATAAAATGAAGGCTTTACTGATTTTTGCAGCCAGGATGATTTTTTATTTACTTTTTTTGTAGGCAAAATGGATTGACGCTTTCACAACCTTCAAGGCCTGGATGCAATACACATCCCTTTCACAATTTTCAAAATAAAGCTCTCTGGCTATGACCTTAATAAATCTTCCTGCTAAAATTACCAATTAAATTATTGAACTCCCAATCCTGTCACAGTCATAAAATTCTTCTAGCTTTATTCTTCTGTATGAGTTTGGTTTCTCTATCTTTCAAATTGGTGCTTTGTTACATTGAGTGTGCCCTGCGATGTTATCACTGCTTCAATTTTGGTACGAATTAAATTCCTGAGCATTGACTTAATTACAGTAGCTGTGTCTTGTGGTTTGTGTTCATTATGACAGTGATGCTCACTGTGAATGTTAAGTGCTCCATCTTTAGCTTTTATCTTTCCCAGCCTTGTCCTTTGTATCATTCATTTAATTTCTTTCCTTTGCTAAACAAAGCCTTTAACTGTCCTCATGGAGCACTGGAATAGGTGCTTTCCAGCGGAACCTCAACTCAGGACTGTGCCGACAAATCACTCTTCTCTAAAGACTCTGTAAATGCCAAGTGTGGGTAAATTTTTAAGTCCTTACTAACTCACAATGCTACTCTTGCACTCCTTACCAGGTCTGAAGTGAAGCTTTTAACTTGGAATGCCTCTCTGCCTTGTTCTTCCTTTTATGTGTTCTGCTGACTACTTGTCTGTTCAAGTACCTGCCGCTGCTGTGTATTCTTTGAGCAGTAAAGCATTTGAAGCAGTAAGTTCATCCACCTTCTGAAATGTTTTCTCCAAGGTGTGATGGATTTTTCCTATTGTTGTTATCTTGTGGTATTTAAACAACAATGTTCACTGCTAACCTTGTATGCTCTGCTGAACCAACCATTAAAAAAATCCAAAAGAACTGCAGATGCTGTAAATCGGGAACAAAAACGAGTTGCTGGAAAAGCTCAGCAGGTCTGGCAGCATCTGTGAAGAGAATATCAGAGTTAATATTTCGGGTTTGCTGACCTTTCCTCCTTTCTATATTGCGTCTAAGGGCCTATTTGGCTAGCAGTAGAGGAAGTACCTTAAGTGAGTCTTGATGAGAAGAAGCACTTGGCATAGCAAGATGTAATTTATTGTATGGTAGCAATTGGTACAAGTTACATTCATTATGGTAGCAATAGGTACAAGTAGGTACAAGTTACATTGATAAATTAAACATAATACAAAGACAATAGAGAGAGACGCTGATGAGATATATTTCAATTGTGATCTTGACCTATAGCAACTTGGGAATTAGGGACAGGAGTAGGCAATTCAGCCTTTTGAGCCCAGTTTGCCATTTAACATGATCATGGCTGATCTTATCCTGGTCACACCTCCACTTTCCTACCTGCTTTCCTGAATAGTCCTTTATCCCGTTTTTCATCAAAAACAACTCTATTTCTTTATTGAATCTATTGATTGATTCTGCCTCCACTGCACTTTGGTGCAGTGATTTCCATAGATTTACAACCCTCTGGGAGAAGTTGTTTCTCCCCTATCTCAGTTCTGAACCTACCTCCTCTCACTCTATATCTATGACCTATTGTTCGAGACTGTCCCACAAGGGGGAACATCTGTTCAACATTCACTGTTTAGCATTGTAAATGCCTTAATCAGATGCCCTGTCATTCTTCTGAACTTCAGCGTGTACAAGCCCAAGCTATTCAAACTCTCCTCGTATGACAGCTTTTTCATCCCTGAAATCAATCTGGTGAACTTCCTCTGAACTGCCTCCGGTGTCACCACATCCATCCTCAGGTAAGGAGACCAAAACTGGGCACAATATTCCAGATATGGTCTCACCAACACCTTATATAATTGCAACTAAACTGCTTTGATTCCAGGAATGGCGGGTCTGACGTATGGGGAGAAATTGACTCAGTTGGGATTGTTTTCGCTGGAGTTCAGACGAATGAGAGGGAATCTCATAGACACTTGTAAACTTCTAACAGGACTGGAAGGGATAGTTGCAGGGAGGATGTTCCCAGTGGTGTGTGTGCCAAAAACCAGGGGTCACAGTATGAGGATTCGGGGCAGACTATTTAGGACAGAGATGAGGAGAGATTTCTTCACCCAAACAGTGGTGAGCCTGTGGAATTCATTACCACAGGAAGTAGTTGATGCCAAAACATTGAATGTATTCAAGAGGTGACTAATTATAACACTTGGGATCGAACAGGATCAAAGATTATGGAGAGAAATCAAGATTAGATTATTGAGTTGGACGATCAGTCATGATCGTGAAGAATGGCAAAGTAGGCTCGAAGGGCTGAATTGTCTCCTCCTGCTCCTATCTTCTATGTTTCTATAATCCAGTCCTTTCGAAATAAATGCGAGGATTCCATTAGCCGTATTTATTATATGCCATGCATGCAAACCTACTTTCAGTGATTCATGCATAAAGACACCCAGATCCCTCTTCACTGACACACTTCCAATCTGCTTCCCATTTAAATTATAATTTGTCTTTTTGATGTTCTGTCCAAAATGGACAACCTTACATTTATTCACATTAAACTCCATCTGCCAGATTCTGGCCCATTCTCCTAGCCTAGTAATATCCATCTGTAAACTCTTTAACTCCTCACCACTGCCTGTTTTCCAACCTATTTTAGTATCATCTGCAAACTTTGCTATGTCCCAACTGTCCCTGCTTGCAGATTTTTTATATAGACTATGAATAGTTGAGGTTCAAGAAATGAACACTGCAGCATGCAGCACTGAACTAGTTTCAGTTCTCCATCTATTGATGGACCAATTTATCCTGACCCTCTGCTTTCTGTCAGTCAGCCAATCCTCTATCCAAGCCAAAACTGTATCCTTAGCATCCTGGGATCTAACTTTCTGGACCAGTCTTTTATGCAGCACCTTGTCAAAAGCCTTGTGGAAGCCTAGATATATCACAACCATTGGATCCCCCCTTATCTACCTTGCTGGTTACATCCTCTACAAATTCCAGCAAGTTAGTCAAGAATGACTTACCTTTCATCAAACTGTGCTGACACTGGTGAATTGAGCTTTGGTTTTTCCAAGTGTTCAGTTATCTCCTCCTTAATGATTGACTCCAGCAATTTCCCCACTACAGGGGTCAAACTAACTGGACTGTCATTTCCTACTTTTTGCCTGTCTCCATCTTAAAATAATGGTGTCACATTAGCATGTTTCCAATTCATTGATACCTGTCCATAATTCAGGCAATTTTGGAAAAACATAACAAATGCATCCACTATCTCATCTGCTACCTCCTTTAGACCTCAGGGTGCAGGCCGGACTCTCTACTCCACTTTTTAACCTCTGACATCAACAAATTATGTTCACCTTACAGCAGGCTTCAACTCTAATCCTTCAAAAATGCCTGGGCATCAGGAGGCAGAACCTAAAGACGCATAACAGGAGGTGGGACACATTCCCAGAGCACAGATTGTATTATGTTAGGTACAGCCATTTGGACATATCAGAATGCTAGTGTCAGAGAGGGGTGAGAGTGTCCAGACTGACAGTCACAGCCAAGTCATTGGAAGCTGACACAGAAGAAGAGGAGGAAAGTGTGTATCAGTACTTGTCAAACGTGTTTTGCAAAATAATAAAACACAAATCAATCCTCCTCTCACTTCATTTCCTCAACCCCCACCATACAATTTCCATGTCCCATTCATGCTAACTCTTGGAAATGAATGCCCTCCATCCACACCTCAACCTTTGCCCCTATATCCAATCCCAACCGCTCATAACCACCATGCCAATCTATGTGCCCCTATATCTGCCATCATGACATATCATGTCCTACCAACCTATAACACTGTACCTAGCTGTCTTTTTAGTACCAATTCATGCCAACTCATGTTACCAACTCACTACCTTACTTACAGTGCTAACTCACCAAGCACCCTTCATGGACTAAGCTCAAGACCCATAATAAAATGCGACAAAATTAAATTTTATCTATTAAATAATTCACCATTTCTAAATAAACTCTCATTGATTAAAAAGACTATTAAAAAGACTTTATTTAATCCCTTTGAAATTTGTAGTGCCTCTGCAAAGAGTTGATAACCACTTGGATTTGTCAAACTATGAACTAATAGGCAATTCAATGTGACATTGAAAGATTATGAAATCAGTCATTCAGCATTAATCATATGATAATAATTTTCAGGTTTATGTAAACAGGCAGAGTTAGATAGCAAACAATGATTTGATGACATTTGAAACAGATTTTCCAAATATTTAAAGTGCAGGAGTTTTAAATGCCTTTTTAGCTCCTTTTGATAGTTTGTTTTGACAGTTCTATTGATAGGACCAATGAGTTTAAGTACTTGCTATTTACATTTGTGTAAGGACACTTTACCTCTCCTAAAGGTGTCCTGGGGCAATATCTGAAAGAATACTTCACTATCCTAGAAGCTCTACAAAATGTAGATTTGATCTCATAGGCTTTCATCTGCACAAATTGAGTTTCCCACTCCTGGCTCATGAGAATCCGAATTGGAGGCAGTTGCCTCTGTGAACCATGGATATGTAATTTTGAACTCTTGAAAATGAGAAGATCTGTGTTCAGGAGTAGAACCTCTGGCTTCTGGCCTTTAGAACTGTTTTTTTCAATGAATGGAGATTCTCACCATTATTGTACAAAATCAGGCCTTACTCTTGAAGTTGTACAATCAATCTCCCCATTTAAATGAATGGGGCAATGAAAACCATTAGAAGTTATAGTTTATATATTTATTTTGTCAATTCAAGATTATAGATAACTTTACAATAAATAGAGGTATAACGATTTTTGTTAGAGAAAGAAATCAAAGATTATTGGGAGGAGATGGGAATGTGGAAATCATAATACAAGCAGATTAGCTATGATTTTACTGAATGGCAGAGTAAATTTGACAGGTTGAAGAGCCTTCAGCTCCCAGTTTGTATATTTCTAAATGTCTGGCTAACACCACTGAGACCAATTTAAGTGGCCAGGCCAACAAGGTGCCTTCCTAGTGTGAACACTCCATCAGTTTATCGTGTGTTCCCTTGGAGGAGAAGGAAGATTCTTCAATATCATTATATCCACATCCAGTTTATCATGTTAACAGAAGATAGTGTTAGCCTTGCTGCATTAGGTAAACACTTTTGAGTGAAAATCACACCAGTACGCATGATTTCCCTTGAATTGTTTGGTTTTCCTTAATCTATGGCTTTCATCATCCCAGGATAAATTTCATAGAAAGTGTTGAGTGCGATGTTTATGTATTATATCAATGTCCAGCAGAGGGAGCAAATGCCCGGATGTATTATCCTATCCATTCATGCAGCATTTAGCTGCAAGTAAAGTCAAAGTATCTCATAACTATGCTGAATAGGTGCAGTTGCTGTGGGGTTGTGACTGGTCATACGCTCTATTAAAAAAAAAATGCATGATAGCAAATTGGTCTTTTTCACTATATCTCCAGAGGTGAGGTGACAATGAATGTCATTGACATCAAGGCCACATTTGACTGAATGTGACACTTTGAGTCCTAGCAAAACTGAGTGGAATTTGGAGAAAACCCTCTGCTGGTTGGAGTACTACCTAGCAAATAGAATGATGGCTGTGCTTTTTGGAGGTCTGTTATCTCAGCTCCAGGACATGTCTGCAGGATTTTCTCGGGGTAGTGTGCAAGACCAAACCATCTACAGCTATTTCATTAATGACCTTCCGTCCACCAGAAGGTAATAAGTGGAGTCATTCATTGATGATTGCACAATGTTCAGCACAATTTGTGGCTCCTCAGATACTCCAAGCCTAAATGTAGTAAGATGTGAAAAATATTCAAGCTTGGGCAGAGAAGAGGCAAGTAACATTCACACCACACAAATATCAGAATAGGACAATATTCAATGAGAGAGAATCTAACAATCACTCCTTGGTATTCCATTTCATTACTATCACTGAAATCCCCATTATCAACTACCATCGACCAGAAACTGAACTGCTGTGACTACAAGAACAGGTCAGGTGATAGGAATCTTGCAGAGAGTAACTCATCTACTGATTCCTAAAGTCTGTTTGCCATTTAAAAAGGGTAAGTCAGGAGTGTGATGGAATATTCCCAGTTGAGTGGATGAGTGTAGCTCTAACAACACTCAAGAAGCCTGACACTCGCTGGGACACAGCAGCCCACTTGGTTGGTGCCACATCCACAAATAACTATTCTCTCTACCACCAATGCTCAGTACTAGCAGTGTGGAGCATCTACAAAATGCAATGCAAAACTCCACCAACGCTCCTGAGACCTTCCAAATCAACAACTACTATCATCCAGGAGGCCAAGGACAGCACATATATAGGAATGCCATCACCTAAAACTTCCCCTGCAAGTCAGTCACCATCTTGACTTAGAAATATAATTGCTGTTCCTTCAGTTTGGCTGGGTCAAAACCCAGGAACTTCCACTCTAATAGCATAATGGGTGTACCTACATCAAATAGACTGAAATGATTCAAGAAGGCAACTCACCACCACCTTCTCAAGGACAACTAGTAAATGGGCTATGAATGCCGATCCAGCCAACAATGCACACATCCTTGAAATGAATTTTAAAAGAAGAGAATCAGACAGTACGTATGCCAGTTCACTATTACCGATTTCATGTTGTCGCTGAGATCTTGATTTCACCTTGACTGACATTGGAGAGAATTTTTTTTTCTTCAGTATTATGTAATTCGTGTTCCTAAACATAGCCGTGGGACTATAATTTATAAGAAAGGATATAAATCTCAAATCTTATCAAATCTCAGGCAAGGGGAGAAGTTGGGAAAGAGAGATCTTTATGGTAACCTCAATAAGTGTGGAGATTGAACCCATGCTGTTAACATTGCATTGCTTTGCAAACTGACCATACAGCCAAATGTGCTAAACCAACACCCATGACAAGCAACAGTATTCATAGTGAGAGCAAATAATGCTAGAAATATGCAATAGTTGGGGAAAAAACATAAAAGCTTCTAGTTCATCAGCTAGCAGGATTATGTTGCAGAAGCCCTTCACTGACTGACCCAAACAAAAGAGAGAAGAGCAGGCAAGAGCATAAATATGCTGCTTACTTTTATCCAGAGGCAGCTAAAGTGCTTAATAGCTTGCTAATGGATTTTAAGATATTGAAAACATGTTATTTTCAGGATATCTTCCTTTCTGGATAATTAGTTTCTCCACTCTCATTAGTTTATTGTATAATTTGTGCTCTTGTGAGAGACTTGCCAGCAGCTGGGCTTCCCAATGGTTTATAATTTATTGCCTCACATATAGCCATGTTGAATTGTTACCTTCAGTTTGTTGCAGATTAGTTGCATCAGCCAAGAGTGGATTGAGCTGTGAAGTGTGAACTTCTCTTACCAGTCCTGTCATGTACCATTCCCTTCTGTGTGTACACCTGGCCCTGTAAATTTTCTCTGTGTTTTTGTTTTGAAACCAGTTTGAATGTTTTATTTTTTGTTTTATTTATACAGAAGTTCAGATAATGATAATGTTAAACAATGCATCAAAGAAATGTGGTCTCGTGCAATGTGCACATTATTCATTTTACAAAGGAGATGTCAAACATAGGTGGGTTTGTCAGGGAGTCTGCAGGTGCATTGAAGCCCTCGAGGAATCTTATAAATAAAGCTCCAGAAGGATAAAAGGAAAGATTGCAGCATTCCAAATGTCAGTGCCTAGTGGGAGAGACAAAAGAAAGGCCAACCTGTCAAGGTGAAGCTGTCAACCACTTCATTTCAAAAGCCAGTGAAAAGTAGGAATGATCTGTAAAAATCATGGATTCAATTTTTCAGTGTAGGGATTTCTGTTTTCTGAAAGCACTGCTTAAAAATGGACTGTTTTGCTGTTAATATAATTTTCAATTTGTTCTTACAAAGATGAACGTCATCGTCATTTTTCTACGATGCGGAAGGTGCCCATTTAACCCATTTGGAAGGTCAAAAAATACATTAAAATAAAAACCAAAAGAACTGCGGATGCTGTAAATCAGGAACAAAAACAAAGTTGCTGGAAAAGGTCAGCAGGTCTGGCAGCATCTGTGGAGGAGAAAACAGAGTTAATGTTTCAGGTCCAGTGACCCGAGGTTCTGAGGAAGGGTCACCGGACCTGAAACGTTAACTCTGTTTTCTCCTCCACAGTGCTGCCAGACCTGCTGAGCTTTTCCAGCAACTTTGTTTTTATTCCCAAAAAATACATTATCCAACTTAATCTCTTTTTTCCAGTTCTGCACCTATTGCCCAAAAGTCTTTCTTATCAGCTTTTTCTAAGATTCACAGATATATAGTGGAGGTGATGGCTTTGAGGTATTATTGTTAGATTATTAATCCAGAGATCCAGGTGACATTCCGGGGATCCAAGTTTAAAGCCCACCATGGCAGATGGTGGAATTTCACTCTGATAGAAATCTGGAATGAAGTGTCTAATGATGACCATAATACCATTGATGATTGGCCAGAAAAACCCAGCTGGTTGACTAATGTCCTTGATGGAAGGAAAGTGCCGTCCTTATCTGGCCTACATGCGACTTTAGACCCACAGTAACATGATTGACTCTTAACATCCTTCTGAGCAATTCGGGATATATAATAATGCTGAGCTAGCCACGAATGCCCGCATCACACGAATTAATTTATATATATATGTATTTTCCTCTCTTCATGTCTTGCAGTGGAATTGTAGCACTTGGGAAATATTGCCTTTATGTAACACTGCACTTGGTCTCAGTGGCAGTACCTTGAACACTTGACCTTTAGCTACAAAAATGGAATTTGCTGGAAAAGCTCAGCGAGTCTGTGAAGAAACGATCAGAGTTAACGTTTAGGGCCCAGTGACCCTTCCTCAGAAGGGTCCTACCTTTAGCTATATCTCTCATGAAAGTAACCAACAGATATGAACAAATTAATGTGAGCTCCTTATCAAAGGATGATTCATTACCAATTCCAACACAAAGAGAAGGTCTCCCAGTTCCTTTTTTCAATCCAAGTGTTTCTTCACATACACTTTATTCTCATTGGAGAATAATGGAGAAGGGGTGGAAGGATTCCCAGGCTGACTATTATTTGATTGAATCACATCATGAGCACTCATTTCATCAGCAACAAGTGCTGGCATGGGATTTAAACCTGGAACTTCTGACCTGGAGGTAGGGGCCCTATGCTCTCTTCCAGCAGCAGTAACAGAAATCATTGCAAACTATGCCCAAACCTCAGCGAACATATTTAACTACATAAATTATTACATGCCAAAAAAACTTTTCACTTTATTTTCACTGACTTTCGACCTTGTTGTCACATGACCAGGCTAAACTGGGGGTCGTTTCTAATTCTGCGGGTGACTAGTGGGAAGTAGCGACAAGGAAGCATTTGACAATGTCACTAAGGAAGAATTCTGGAGGAACTTACACTCACTTCAAGAAGCAAGGATGATTCTTGATATGACAAATCATTGAGGTTGTGAGAGCTGGAGAAGTAGATGATCAAGCCTTAGATTGTGTTGTGTTTGAGTGTTTTTATTTCCAGAAAATTGTAACATAACATCTCATCAAAATCCCTTAAGCAGTTTTTGAAAATGAAGCACTATGAAGCTTGTGAAACATTACCTAATGCCTCGATTGTTTTATCATTGTTGCTGCCTTGACACTTTGTCATTTCTCTGCTTTTCATGACCTTGAGAGGCCTCCCAAGGCAGCTCCTCCTGGTAACTTTTCCTTCAAATAATAGATCATTGACAGTGCATTAATCTCTATATTCACCAGGTCAAAAACTTAGATGGCCAGCAGGAGGAGAGTCACAGAACAAGGGTGAATTGAAGCAAGTGAAGGAAAGGGGAAGGGTACGATACATGAGAGGCTGATGCCACTTTCCTCCACATTTGTTTAAGTCAGGGAGCCAGATCTCCTGGCCCTGATTTGAAGAGAGAGAAACAGTTAAGCTGCTTGTTAAGGCCATCAATGGATCTTACTACAAGTTTTACAGATATATAAGATTTTGCTTGAAGGCGTCTTCGAGCCAATTGAATAGAGTGCTGAGGGTTAGAATATTGAATCCTTAGATAGCATGCTGATTCTAAGCTGTGTTGACAATTCAAACAGCTGAATTCATAGACTCCCCTGGACATGATTTCTGATGAGGTTGTTCAGATAAGCTCTGACGTGAGGACAGTCTTCCAATATATTGCTGAAACCATCAGCACTGTTCATCACTAGATAAGAGGGCATGGTGACAAGGATTCTCTGAATGTAGTCAGTACAAGTGTGTCCATGGTAGGTGGGGATCAGAATAGCAGTACTTCTAATCTACTCATTCATTCACTGCCACAGTGGTATAGCAGCAGAAGGCTGTCCCTCCAACTCAACAAAATAGGTGACAGCCATTTTGTGGCTCATTTTTTAGGCAATGCTTTGACAAATCAGAGTCAGCTTGCTTAGCTTAAAATTTGAACAAATCTTGGCAGTTAGCGGAAGATATCCAGGCTCGGGGTGACAAGTAGCAGGTAACATTCAGACCACATAAATGCCAGGCTATGACCATCTAACCACCACCCCTTGTCATTTAATGGGTGTTACCATCACTGAATCCCCCACTATCAACATCCTGGGGGTTACCATTGACCAGGAACTCAACTGGACTCACCATATAAATACAATGGCTAGAAGAGCAGCTCAGAGACTAGGAATACTGTGGCAAGTTATTCACCTCCTGACTCACCAAAGCTTGTCCACCATCAAGGCATAAGTCAGGAATGTGATTAAATACTCCTCTCTTTTCTGGATGAATGCAGCTCTAGCAACGCTCAAGAAGTTTGACACCATCCAAGACAAAGCAGCCCACTTAGCTGGCACTACATCCACAAGCAACTTCTCCCTCCACCACTGACACTCACTAGTAACAGTGCATACTATCTACAAGATGTGCTGCAGAAATTTACCAAAGATCCTCAGACAGCACATTTCAAACTCATGACCACTTCCATCTATAGTGGCAAGGGTAGCTGATACATAAGAACATCACCATCTGCCAAAATTCCCTCAAAGTCTCTCACCATCCTGACTTGGAAATATGCCAACATTTGCTGTCACTGGGTCAAAATTGTGGAATTCCCTCCGTCATGGCATTGCGAATCAAAATAAAACACATGGACTGCACAGTTCAAGAAGGCAGCTCACCACCACCTTTTGAAGGCCATTTAGGGACAGGCAACAAATGCTGCCCAGTGATGTCCACATCCTCCAATGAATAACTAAAAACTGTCATCATTAACTCATGCATCAAGCATATCAACACGTTTATCGGTCAGATCCCACATGCCATTCAATCAGCTCTCTCCTCACACACAGTATAAATGTTGTATTCCTTCATATTGCTATTTTTGGTAAGTTGTCTTGATGAGTGCTTTGACAAAGTACCTTATGGAGTTGAGAGTGATGAGAACACTGGTGGGATTTATGGCAGAATCAGAAGAGGTGTCTGATGAGGTCTATCTCGATACCAGGAGCATCTAACTATACCATTTATGTATTGCCAAGTGGTGAGGCGAGTTTCTTGCTAGGCAACAGTGAGATTTCAATTAAAGGAGATTATAGCTTGTCAAATGCCTTATTAACATTATGGCTAACCTCAGTAATGTTCAGCTTCCCATTTTACCTAATCTATCAAGCAAGCTAGACATGAGGAATTTTCGACGTGGAAGTCACCCGGGTAGCTGGCAACTTCAATTTGTTTCTGGCTGCGACCGCCTTCAGCATCAATCAGTTTCTCAGTGCACCGGCCACAGAGATCCCTTGTACATAGTCACTGGTATCCAATAGTTACCAGCCCTCATGACTGCTATGACACCTCCCTACCCAGCTGCAGGCCCTACAAGAAGCACAGATCCACATGTTACACTGGAGATTTGCATTGAAGGACTGAACCAGGCACACTTTGCTTGTGGGATAGGCACCAGCTTGTAGATTGGACCAGACTTCATCTTGGGGCAACTCATTTGTCTGTTAGTGCTCACTCACTTAGCACCACCCATATGCTCACGGCATCCATGCCTTGCCAGAAGCTATCAATACCACTGTATTAACATGTTCTTTAGTGCAATCTCACAGCCAGGTTGCTTGTCATGTTTGCCAATATGGATCTGTCTGCAACTGGGGAGAGGGACGGCTTACTGTATGGCACAATGAGATATCAATCTAACATCCACATCATGTGCTAGCTGTCTGCACTGTAAACATACTACATGCTCATTCAACCAAATGGCTATGTTAGAAACAGGATGGGAAAATGTCCTCATCCAGATAAGGGGAAGGGGGAATGCATCCTGTGGGGGGGTCCCCAGGACCATCAGTCATGGGTATAGTCCACTCACAGTCCAGGGGTTTGTCCATAGATAGTCATCCACTGCTCATTGTCAGGCCATCTCATTACAGTCCAGGGTGTGAATGACAGCCCCTATAGGGCCAGCACCAACAGACACGTAGTCAGTGAGAAAGCTGCAAACACAGTGGGCAGGGTTTGATCAGTCGTATCGAAGATATGCTTGCCAAAGTTGGTCAGGGGTCTGTGGCAATTACAGTGATTCCTGAGGTCGTTGATCAGTCCTGGTGTTATTCCCTTGTGGTGAAGTCTGTGCTGCAGTCTTGGCGATAGTACTTAGAAACAGTCATTTAGACTCGCAACGTTAACTTGCTCTCTCTCCTTAGATGCTGTCTGACATGCACAACAGTATTTGTTGTTTTCAGACTTGGAAATGTAGCTTGCTTCCCCAGGTGAAGGATGCCATTGACTACGTACATGTCACACTAAAAAAGCTGTATCACAATGCTGCAGAATTCATCATCAGGAGAGGTTTCCATTCGATTAATGTGCATGTCATCATTGTTACGGCTTCCTTCGGATGTGTGCCCTCTATCCTGGCAGCTGCCCGAAACGTCAAGCTTTCCTGCTCCTATGATGCTGCTTGGCCTGCTGTGTTCATCCAGCTCCACACCTTGTTATCTCCAGCATCTGCAGTTCCTATTATCTCAGCTGCCACGACTCCTACTCCTGGAGCACAATGGTGTACCTGGTGCATTTCAGGGTCCACTCAACTTGCAAATCTGGTTGCTGAGGGAGAAGGGCTACCCACTGCAACCCAGGCTGATGACACCATTGTGCGACCTCCTTGTTCATGAGGAGCACAGATATAATGTCCCCCATGTTTTGAGTAGGGCCATGGTGGAACAGAGGATAAGGCTACTGAAAATGCAGTCTCACTGCTTGTACTGGTCTGAGACGGCCCTCCAGTATATCTGGACAGAGTCATAGAGTCATATAGCATGGAAACAGACCCTTCGGCCCAACTTGTTCATGCCAACTCAGTTTCCTAAACTGATCTAGTCCTATTTGCCTGTATTTGGCCCATATCCCATCTAAACTTTCCTATTCATGTACCTGTCCAAATGTCTTTTAAATGATGTAACTGTACCCACCTCTACCAACTCCTCTGGCAGCTCATTCCATATATGCACCACCCTCTGTGTGAAAAAGTTGCCCTGCAGGTCTTGTTTAAATCTTTCCCCTCTCACTTTAAACCTATGCCCGCTTGTTTTGGATTCATCTACCTTTGGGAAAAGATCTTGGCAATTCACCTTATCTGTGACCCTTATGATTTTCTAAACCTCTATCATGTCACCCCTCAGCTTCCTAAGGACCAGGTAAAAAAGTCCCAGCCTATACAGCCTCTCCTCATAACTCAAATGGTCCAGTCGCAGTAAATCTAAATATCTTTTAAACGTAACTGTACCTGCATCCATCACTTCCTCTGGAAGTTCATTCCACACACAAACCACTCTCTGTGTAAAAACATATCCCTCTTGTCTTTTTAAATCTTTCTTCTCTCACCTTAAAAATATGCCCCATAGTCTTGAATCCCCTACCCTACATAAAAGGTACCTGTTATTCACCTTCTGTATACCCCTCAATGATTTTATAAACCTCTATAAGGTCACTCCTCAACCTCCTCTGCTCCAGTGAAAAATGTCCCAGTCTATCTAACCTCTCTCCATAACTCAAACCCTCCATTCCCAGCAATATCTTGGTAAATCTCTTCTGAACCCTCTCCAGCTTAATAATAACCTTCCTATAACAGGGAACCAGAATTAAATACAATACTCCAGATGAGGCCTCACCAACATCCTGTACAACCTTGATATGATGTCCCAACTCTTATACTCAAAGGTCTGAGAAATGAAGGCAAGCATGCTAAATGCCTTCTTAACCATCCATCTATTGTTGATGCAAATTCAAAGAATTATGTACCTGAACCCCTAGGTCTCTCTGCTGTAAAACACAACCCAAGGCCCTACTTTTAAGTGTATAGACCTGGTTTGTTTTACCAAAATTCAATACCTTGCATTTATCCAAATTAAAGCCTTCTGCCACTCCTCAGCCCATTGACCCAATTGTTCAAGATCTCTTTGTAAACTTAGATAGCTTTCTTCATTGCCCACAATGCCACCAATCTTGGTGTCATCTGCAAACGTGCTAACCATGCCTTCTATATTCTCATATAAATCATTTCTGTAAATGATGAAGTATTTTACTTGTATTTTCTTAACAAAAGATTTCTCTTCAATTGTGTTGCAATATTTGATCTTTCGGTAAAGAAATATTAAAGAAGTTAAGATACGATGGAGTCATAGAGTAATACAGCATGGAAACAGGCCCTTTGGCCCAAACTGCTCCATGCTGACCATGGTGCCCACTCAGCTAGTTCCAAATACCCGCATTTGGTCTATATCCCTCTAAACCCTTCTCATCCATGTACCTATCCCAATGTTTTTTAAATGTTGCTATTGTACATGCCTCAACCACTTTCTCTGGCAGCCCATCCCATATATGCACCCTTCTCTGCTTGAAGAAGTTGCCCCTCAGGTCCTTCTCTTTCTCTTCTCACCCTAAATCTATGCCGTCTAGTTTTCAGTTCCCCATCCCTGGGAAAAAGACTATATGCATTTGTCTTATCTATGCCCCTCATGATGTTATGTACCTCAATAAGGTTACCCCTTCCAAGGAATAAAGACCTATCCTGGCTAACTTCTCCCCATAACTCAGGCCTACTAGTCCTGGCAACATTCTCATAAACACCTCAATAAGGTCACCCCTCATTGTCCTACATTCCAAGGAATAAAGTACTATCCGGGTCAACCGTTCCCTATAGCTCAGGCCTACAAGTCCTGACAACATCTTTGTAAATATCCTTTGCACACTTTTCACTTTAACTATGTCTTTCCTATAACAGGGTGACCAAAACCATACACAATACTCCAAGTACAGCCTCAGCAATGACTTATGCAACTGTAATATAACGTCCCAACTTTTATACTCAATGCCTTGACCAATGAAGGCCAGCATGCTAAATGCATTCTTCACCACCCTGTGGACCTGTGACATCGCTTTCAACGAACTATGAACTTGTATCCCTAGGTCCCTCCACCACACATCACTCCTCAGGACCTTACCATTTACTGTGTAAGTCCTACCTTGGTTTGGCTTTCCAAAGTGCAACACCTCACACTTATCTGTATTGAACTGTATTTGCCAATCCTCAGCCCACTTCCCCATCTGATCATGATCCCTCTGTAATTTTTGATAATATCCCTTGCTATCAACGATACCTCCTGATTTTGTATCATCCACAAACTTACTAATCATGCCTTGTACATTCATATCCAGATCATTTATGTAAATAACAAATAACAAAAGGTCCCAGTACCGTTCCGTGTTGCACACCAATAGTCACAGGCCTGCAGTTAAAGAAACAACCTTCAACCATCACCCTCGTCTCCCTGCCATCGAGCCAATTTTGAATCCAATTAGCTAGCTCTCCCTGGATCCCATGCGACCTAACTTTCATGACTAGCCTGCTTTGTGGGACCTTATCAAAGGCCTTACTAAAATCCACATGGCCAACATCCACTGCCCTACCCTCATCTATCCTGTTGGTTACCTTTTTGAAAAACTTTAAAAGATTTGTCAGACATGACTTCCCGCACACAAATCCATGCTGACTATCCCTATCAGACGATGTGGCACAAGCTTTTTCTTTAGAAATAAGCTATTGTCTGTGCAACTTGATTTTGAAAAAAATAAGACTGATAGCTTTTTCTGAGAATGTCATTCAAAATTTTGTAAAATCAGAATTCATTTTGTTTTAATTACTTACCATAGCTGTCAGGAGACCTGCCATGTTCTGTTTATTTGTTATTATTTTAGAATAAAAAATGAGGCATAATGTTTGAATGAAATGTGTGTAATCACGACTGCCCTGCCACACTGTGTGTTTGCCTTACAATTAACTTATTGAGTACTATCAATCAACTTGTCAATTCACACCATTTTCCCAAGCCATTTCTGGTCAATACTGGTCACCCTTACCACTAACTTCAAAGAAAGCTGCTTCCAAAGGTCTGATAATCTTTGTGGTATAGATTTCACCTTTCTTGACTAGTTTTATTCCAGTGTAAGACGTATGGGATATCAAGAGTCCAGTAATGTTGTTAGTATCAAGCAGACCAAGTAACCAATCTCATTGAAGAATTGACAGATAACAAACCAGGAAATAAAAACTACTGATCATCCTTCACTTTTCAAGCATTCTGGTGAGCAAAATAAAGGTAAAGAAGTGTGCATAGGATTAAATTAGTAGATTAATTGTCAGAAATATGTTTTAAAGATTTTTTTGTTGTAATAGAGATAGTGAACATTTCACAAATATAAAATTAAGTTTTCATGGCCAGAAAGATTGTCCGAAAGCAACTAAGAATTATTATTCCATTATTCCTCTTTCATGGAGGCATAAGTTTTTCAGGAGTTTTTCCAACAAGACTAACAGTGTATAGAGTGGAAATTAATATTAAATCGAGTGATTTTAAGATTTCTGTCTGTTAGAATAGTCCGCTCTGTGGAGGAGGAGGAAATCATTTACAACAGCTTTTGGATTTATTTCTTGCATCACCATATGCACAGTTAAATGCAGAAATCTAGATGTTGCTGTCAGTTTAGCAGTTATAATGGCAGTCAACACTAACAGTTTTGGTATCACTTAGAACCACCAAAAAATGGAACAAGTGTCCTTAGCAAAAATAAATATATGATCTATGGAGCAAGGAAGTAACGTCTTTGCAATCCCAGGTTACCTTATCACCCCAGTAGCTTTGTGACAATGTATTTCAAATACTTACAGATGAAGACAAACTTCTACAGGACTGACTAGCTGAAAATTATCTATAGTTGACCCAACTTTTTGCAGAAGCATTTTGAGCCAATTAACATGACTTAGCTATCTGATAGAAGTTATCTGATCTAATCTTAAATTCATTTGCAGAAGAGTTATAATGCTACAGATGCACAAAGCACTTCAATCCAATGTGGCTCTTTTTGTTTCATCTCCTGACAATTTATTTGGGCATCACTGCAATTATGGTTGATCAGCTTTCTCCATGTCAGTTATCCATTCCTTTTCCAATCTCCCTCGGCACCATATCTTTTCACCTGGTCTTAGGCCTACCTCTTTTTCTTCTCTAACAGTCTCATCTCCATCATTTGTCGCGCTGTGTTTTCTCTCTTGCCCCACAATCGTTGACCATGTCATTTTAAACTTTTCTCAGCTCGTTTTTATGATATTTCCTCATGGATTCTATTACACACGGGTTCCTGATTTTGTCTATTCACGTTATTCCACATATCTATCTCAGCAACTGCATCTCATAGGACCAAGTCGTTCTTCCTCTCTTTTAGTCATAGGGTCATACAGCACGGAAACAGACCCTTCGGTCCAACCAGTCCATGCCAAACATAAATTAACTAGTCCACCTGCCTGCTCATGGCCCATAGTCCTCCAAATTTTTCCTATTCATGTATCTATTCAAGTGTCTTTTAAACATAATTGTACCGCATCCTATTGCCCAAGTTTCTGCACTATAGAACAAGGCCAGTCTCACAACCTACTTGGAGATATTTCCTTTCAGTTTCTGTGAGACCTTTCTTTCACATAATACTCACCTGCTGCTTTTCCAATGAGTGCCACCGGACATAATTCATTGCTTAATTTTCATACTTCCATCTTCTTTCGCTACTCAAGTTAGGACCTTAAAACTACTCAATTCCTCCAAGTTTTCAACCATATTCTTTATAGCCTCACTCTAATCTGCTCCCCTAGCTCAAATTGGAAGTCCATACATTGGTTCTGACTTCTTTTAAGGTCCATCATCACATCTTCTGATATTGCAGCAGTGTCAATGTTGCCTCACTGCCAACTAGAACACTGCTCAAAGTCCACCATTCATATTACTTATCACGGGCCTATGAATCCAGGGAATGAGGCTAATTGTCTGAGGCCATGGGCTCAAACCTCCTAGTGGCAGCAGTTGAAATTTAAATTTGGTTAATCAAACTTGGAATTGAAAACGAGGGCAGGATTTTCCCCACCCAATTTGTGGTGGAGAAAGTAGCATGAGAGCAGGTAATTGGACAGGTTGGCACTGGGGAGTGAAAGGGGAATCGACAAAGAAACAGAAACTATGACTCACACATATCATAAAAGCTAGAGTGCAGTTATTACCAGAAAATGCAGAACAAGCAGAGTGTTTTTTTTTGGTAAACTGGAAGTTTGTCACTTGTGAAAACAATCTTTCATAATGTGTTTCAATTGAGAGTGAATTCCTTTTCAACAAAGGACATACTTGGTTGTGATAAAATGGTATAATTACCACAAGTACTTGTGACAACCTTAGCCCGATGTTGATTGAAAGATGCATATGAACTACACCATCGGACATGCATAATAGTAACTAAGTGTAACTGGTTTGGGGGAGCTTATGTGTGATACTTGGCTACATGTGATATATCCCCTTTGCATATGCTCAAATGAACCGGTGAACAAATCTACTTGCGCCTCATCGAAGTCACTTCAGCAATTGGTATTACAGCCCACCACTGAATGCGGCCTGAAGCTATGAGCTGCACAGCCTTGTCCTGTTTAAACAGACCAAATGGGGGTTTGTGGTCTGTTATTATCACAAATTTTCATCCATAAAAGTATTAGTGGAACTTCCGGGCTCCAAATATGACCAACAATCCTTCTGGTTTCTGCCTCTACTTTTGTCCATAAGGCAATTGGCACTGGGTTGGCCTTGCAGAAGAGTGAAATTGCTTCCTGGTTAACATGCAAGGTGGCTTTGGCTTCTCTGATAGTCCCGAGATCTTCCTGAAAGACTTCCGGGTATTTAACTAGAACTTCACTCAGACAGTAATTTTCTAATTGAAAGATGTGCCAATCAAAGCGAATCTCTCACAACCAATTTCACCTCAACAAGCTTGGGTCTGAGCCTTTTACTACAATCACAGATAGCTGAACCAGCAGCTTTTCAGAAGAGACAGGAACCAAAGTTGTACATTTAACCTGTAGGGTTACCTGGTATACATTATCAGACTAGCTGACATTTTCTGCAAACTTAAAGCTTGGAGTCCAGAGCGAATTTTGTCAAAAATTGGTTCTGCAATCACTGATACTGCTGCGTCAGTATCGATCTCCATTAGAACTGAGTGACTATTTAACCATATGTTTATTTCAATTGTTTCTGACATGGATGTTGCTAAGCAATTTAACTGTTCCGAACCAGATGTAGGTGGACTTTCCAGGGCGTGCACCCTCCGGAATATTATGTTATCTTACTTAATTTAGGTCTAGGAGGACTCTAGCTGTCTCGAGTCTGCATTCCAGCAGCAACTACAATGACTTTCTGGCCAGGATCCTAAAGTAAACTTCAACCATTTGGCTGAGGCTTGTCTTTGCTTTGGGATTTTGCTGTGGGCCGACATAGAGTCCCTCTGTTCAGGATATGTTCTGAGTGAAGCTATGCAATTTCCTGCACTCAAGTGGTGCTCCCCAAGCTCAGTCGGACTGGTGAGGGTGTCCACTTCCATCGGAATACCCTGCAATTCATATGCTCCACTTGCTGTACTTTCCAATGATAAAACCAGTTGCAGTGCCTGTTTGAAAGCAAGTTAGGCTTCAGCTAGTAGGAGCTTTTGCATAGTTACCTCATTAATCCCACATATTAAACAGTGTTGCAGTATCTCATTACGTGTTAAACCAAAATCACCTGCTAGTCATCTTAACCCAGTCAAGAATCCCAATATGTATTCCCCTGGTTCTCAAATTGCCAAGTGAAAACAAAAGCATCTCAGAATTAGAGGAGGCTTGATATTCATGAACTAAGTCTATCAATTCTGAAAGATTTTAGTATCTAGCACCTCAGGGAAAGTTAGGCTCCTAATAATTATAAAAAGCTGCAACTCTACCAGGAGAATTACTCACCCCTTTCGTCTGCCATAATGTTGTTTGCCTGGAAAAAATAATACATTCTTTCCCCATTATGGGCCCAGTCCTCAATGGCTAGATTGAACAGGTCAGGCTTCCCAAACACAGGCATGGTGTAAGAAATGTTTACCCCAACTGAAACATAACTGCTGTGAGAGTTTCTTCAGGAAAGTGCTTCACTCTTGATGCCACTGAAATAAGTCAATAGAGTCCAATATCCTGTCATCAAGACACCCTTAATTTACACATGCGCAGTCCTTGGCTGTAGTATTGTATTTTCAGTGTCAGTTCTCAGAGTGTCAACATCTTTGACATCCCTGTTTACATCTGTCAACCAGCGCTCCCTGATCGGGCCAGATTAACAGCCCCAATCAGGGAACTCATATTCTGTGGGTCCACCTGGTTGACCTTGATACAATCACTACAGTCCCTGCTGCCATGTATCAACCCATGTCCCATTTCCTTGTGATTCCTAATCCCAGAAACTATTCCAAACAATAGCATCCATTGTTGCCGGTGATCCTCCCTCTGAGTTCCTGGTGAATGGTGCTGCCAAGTTCGGGCAATGTTGGCAGCAGGCGGGACTTGCCGCACTGGCTTTCAAATTATTGCAGAAATTACACCAGCAGCCACTTAGCCTGCCCGATTCTGCGGCAATCAGGCTGCCTTCTGAACAAAAGTTGGCTGTGGGTTTCTTCCCACGAAACCTTCCCACTTTTAGACTTAGTCTGTAAATGGTAAAGTTCTACTTCTAGTCTCAACAATGGTAAGTATAAAGCCATCATCAGTTGGTTCATTAATTTCCATTATGGAAGAAAAACTGCAATTCTTACCAGGTCTGGCCTACGTTTGAATCTCGATCCACAGCAAAATAGTTTATTTTTTTTTGTCCACTGAAATGACCCAATAAGGCACTCAGTTCAAGGCCAATTAGGGATGGGTAATAAATTCTGGATCTTCCAGCAATACCCACAGCCCATGAAAATATGAAAAAAAATGACATGAAGCCTGCAAAGTGGGGAGGAGCTGCAGGTGCCAAAGATTAAATGGTCATGTCACCCCACTTGACCTCTGGTCTGAAGAAAATGGTTCCTTAAATCTTGGGCATAGTATTTATAATCTCAATGTACAATTGAAACTACTGATTTAGGTTAAAATATTTGGGAGATAAAAAGAAAATTCAGATGTCGACATCAGGATGTTCGGCTGGCCTTATCAACCACAGTGCCAATCTAGTTCGATAGCTTTTCAATGATGCAATGATTAAATTTATTTTTGTAGTCTTTTCCAGATGATTCCACCAGATCCTGCAGGGAAGTTTTATGGTTGTATTTTTGATCCTCAGGAAATTGGTTAAATGGTTATGTGATCAGACTTGCGAAATTTGTGGACAAATTTCATTCCAGGAAGCATTGAGATCAGCCTATGCTGTAAATGTCAACGTACTAATCACTGGAGATGTGCTCAAGTTGTAGCTGTTAGAGAGAGCCTGTACTACTGTAATACCTTCCCAACTCTGTCCTTCAGGCTAATGCAGTTTTGATACTTGATACTTCATAATGTACACCAAGGGTGACACACTATTTTCACCACATATTTGAGCTCACCATGATATGCTGTGGGTTGGCATATGCCAAAACGTAAATTGTAAGTTATCTTAATGTGACAAAGTCTGGTTAATGTCACATGTGTTATGTTGATTGATACAGCTGGACTGGGAATTAGTCCATTAACATAGCTTGCTCGAAGCTAACACATTAACAAATCTCTGTGTGACAAGATCATCGACCCTTTCCTTTTATATGTGCTAAAAAAACTTGACAGCTGACAGTATTTTCTTATTTTTCATTAGTTCTTTGTGTAGGATGTGTCATGAGTTTCGGGCAAGAAGTTAACGTTTAAAACTCAGTATGGTTTTGGGAGAATTCTGTGTTTGACAGCAATGAACTGACAGCGATGATCAAAGTCAGAGGTGGCATCATGTCACATTGTGTAAAACTAATTGACATTTTTTTTCACTTGACTTCGTTTTTGCAAAGGTATCAGTATGTGGATGAATGAGACAATTGTGTCGACATGGATCTGGAGCCTTTACTACTTAACAACCTAAAATTACAACCGACAACATCAGATGTATTTTTATCTCTTGGGATCATGTATGTTTCTTACCTGAATTGGATTCTTGTCTTTGACTACAATCTCTCTCATGCATAATTAGTGAATCAACTAATAACATATAAGGATGCAAGATTACGGCCAACAGGAAAGTCTGGGTTTTCTTGCACAGTGATGTCTCTGATGGCGTTATTTAAGTTCTCTTAAGATGGTGGAGTTGTTTCTTTGTCGACAACCTTGTGTAATTTATTTCATATTACATAGTACAATTACTAGTGTCTGTATTTGATGAAAAGACCATGTCAGAGTTTGCAAATCTTAAATCACCATGTTAACAGAAGCCATGCCACTCTAAACAAATTATATTTTGGGCCTTTTCTCATTTGGCTAGCAGCATTCATTTCTATATCATTTTTCTCTCATTACAGATGTTTCTATCAGGCAATGCAGCCTGGTCTTGAAATTCAATTCACACTTTGCCCATTTTGTTTGGAGGACTTAATTTAGACAGCAGCTTATGTACACTAATTCTGTATAGAAAGTAGGCACCCACATAAGATTGAGATTCTCGATAGATACTTAAAGCACATATCAGAAGCATTATATCCATCTATACATTCAGCATAATACTAGAATTATTCTGAAAGCACTCAACTCATGTAATTATGAAATGAATTAAAGTTGAAATTGGGCATTGAGTTAACCCCCACTTTGGCATTAGGAACAGATGAGATAGGAGCAGGAGACCCCTCGAACCTGCTCCATCATATGACTATATCACAAACGGTCTTCTGACTCAACATCACTTTCCCACTGTTTTCCCATGGACCTTGATGTATATTAATATCCAGAAATCTTTTGATCTCTGTGTTGAAAATTCAGTTGTCTCACTAGTACATTGTCTGCTCATAGGAGCCTAAAAGCTTTTACTTTGTTGTATTTTACAGGGAAGATTAAGCAGCATGCCATTTCCCAGGGCCACCATGGAAGTGAATATGAGTGCCTTCCCTGCAGGAATGGATGCATCTCATGTCAAGATGACAGTCCCTGTCATGCAGAGGAGGACAAGCACCTACGCATTGCCATTGTCGCATTCCAAGCTTTCTGTATGCTGTTGGATTTCATTGCAATGCTAGTGGTCTACCATTTCCGCAGGTGTAAGGTAAATATTAAGACTCTAATAATATATTGATGCTGTAATGAAGATGTACTTCAAAGTCTGTACTTCAAATTGCAGAGAGGTATGAAAATCAGGGGTAAAATTCCATCAGGAATATTGTTTCCATGAATATACTCAACTTCAGACGATTCACATCAGGGTCCTCTTGTGGCTCAGTAGTAATGTACCTACCCCTGTGTTCAAGTCCCACCTGCTCCAGTGGTGTGTAATGACATGTCGGAACAGGCTGATTAGAAAAAATAGATTAAAAAGAATATATGTTATATGCTCAACTTCAGAAACCATTACTGAGCCAGTGTTGGACCAGGTACTTTAGTGCCAGTAGCACTTTATAGCATAGGGTCAATACCGTGCCACTGAGTATCAGAGTAGAGGTTCACACCAGTGATTACATCTCATGTTATGATGACAGAATGATGGGAGCAGGCTGAGACCAAGCACATTTTCACTGAGTAAAGCAAGGAAAGGAAGTTAAGAAGAAACTTGGTGAATTTTAGAAGTAGATTTCCAACAGTTTTTGTTCCTTTTTTGTTGGCCATGCAAATGAATTGAAAACGGTGGAAACCGAGAAACTCAGAGTTCACAAAGTCTGCTAATGCTCTGAATAAGTTTAGCAGTTTTTCCAAGTGTCAGCCATGCCTATGTGGTATCATTTTTGCTTTTCATTCAGAGGTTCGTCGGCTCAAACCACACTCTAGGAATGGTGCATATATTCTCTCAGCTGGCAATTCAATTCACTACTGAAAGTGTGCAGCATTGTCAGAGATCCTAACATTCAGATGCACATAACTATAAGAGGGGGAGATGCAGAGTGCTGCAAATTGCTAGCTGAAGTCTTTACATTTAGTTTAGGTGACTCCTTCTCTTGGCACTTGGAAAAATATACGCATAATGCACTCTGCAATGGTAGGTGTTATACAATCCATGAAATGTAAATGCTCACAACAATGCAGAATGTATTATGTTACACTGAGGTGCTGAATTTTGGACTTTTCCATGAAACAATAGCCCACTGAGAAAGTAAGGAGACTAGAATTGATTAAAAGAGGGAGTTTTAATTCCCATGGCAAAGCAGACACTGGGCTAAGAGAATTAAAATGGAACAGGTTAAGTTCCTGCTCAAATCATGAGAGATATAGATGAGGTGAAGGGCAGGTATCTTTTCCCTGTTGTGGTGACTTCAAGACTAGGAGGCATATGTTTAAAGTGAGAGGAGAAAGATGTAAAGAGGGCATAAGGGGCAACTTTTATGCACAGAGAGTGGCTTGTGTGTTGAATGAATGTCTTGAGGAGTTGGTGGATGTGGGTACGGTTACAACATTTAAAAGACATTTAGATAAGTATATGAATAAGAAAGGTTTGGGCCAACTGCAGCCAGGGGAGCTAGTTTAATTTGGGATTGTGGTTGGCATGGGCTGGTTGGATCGAAGGGTCTGTTTCCATGTTGTGTGACTCTATAACTCTATGAAAATTGTTGCCATGTGCTATACATCGAACCCCTGTTCCCATATAATCATCAAGCGTTGTATTGCCCACTCAACTGCCATGTTCAGTGAGACAAGGTTTCTAATTATCAAGTGATTAATCTTTTCTTTATAGGACCAAGAGGAACCCCATAAGGAAAGTCTAGGTTTAGACTTAGTCTAGACCTCATTCTTCACCCAATTATTTTCATGTGTTAAAAATGAGATCTACCCTTGAGAGCAGCTAGTTCCAAATTTTTTCATTCAGTAAGGGCTGTGGTATTTGCAGGCTAGGACAGCATTTGTTGTCCATTCCTAATTGCCCTTGAGAAGGTTGTGGTGAGTTTTTCATGGATTTAGAAGGTGCTGTCCAAGGAGCTTTGGTGAATTTCTGCAGTGCATCGTGCAGATAGTTCATATTGCTGCTACTGATCATTAGTGATGGTGGGAGTGAATGTTTGTGGATGTGGTGGTAATCTAGCAGGTTGTTTTGTCCTGGATGTGCCAAAAATTTTGAGAGTTGTTGGAAATGCAACTGCAGTTTGTAGACTGACTTTGCAGAATTCCCAGCCTCTGGGCCTTTTCTCACAGTATTTATATGGTTAGTCTAGTTCAGTTTCTGGTCAATCAGGACCATCAGGATATTGATAGTGAGAAGTTTGGAGATGGTAAACCATGGATTATCAAAGTGTAATGGTTGGATTCCCTGTTGTCAGAGACAGCCATTGCCTGGTCTTTGTATCGTATAGACGTCACTTGCGCTTGTCAGCCTAAGCCTGGAAATTGTTCAGGTCTTGATGCATTACGACACACACTGCCTCCATATTTGAGGAGTCATGAACATACAATCATCACCGAACACCCCCAACTATGATGGGGGGATGATCATTGATGAAACAGCTGAAGATGGTTGGGCCTAGGTCACTATCCTGAGGAACTCCTGCTGAAATGTCCTAAAGTTGAGATGACTGACGTCCAACAATCAGAACAATCTCCCGTTTATGGTCGTTTTGACTCCAAACAGTGTACTATTTTTCTCCTGATTACCTTCAACTCTCACTCTGCTACAGCTCCATAATGCCACACTTGGTCACATGCTGCCTTGGTATCACTGTTATTCACACCGAAACTTTGTAGTTTAGCTGTTTTGACTGTGTATGAACCAAGGCACTGCAATGAAGTCAGGAGCTGAGTAGCCTTGTTAGAACCCAAATTTGGTTTCACTGAGCAGATTGTTGCTGAGCAGGTGTTGCTTGATAGCACTGTTGATGACACCTTCCATCACTTTACTGATGATCGAGAGTAGGCTGATGGGGCAGTAGTAGCCAGGTTTGGATTTATCCTGCTTTTTTTTGCATACAGGACATATTTGGGCAATTTTTCACGTTGTCTGGTAGATGTAGCTGTACTGGAACGGCTTGGCAAACCCCCAGCTTACTGGAAGCACAAGCAAATGTGCCCGGAGAGTTGACCTCACTTTACAGTGTGAGATCAACTGATTATTTGCAGTCAAACACATAATTGGCTGTGAGGAGTCAGAACCGTATGTAGTAATTCATAAAGTTGGAGATAATACAAAATGGAAAGTTGATTGACGACATAGTATTGAAGGAGCAAGTTTAGATTGGCAAAGATTTGCTGAATAGAAAGTAACATCATGAAACCATATCAACAATGTGACAATTTTGGGTATCTCCTTTGGCAAGGGTGATTGCAATGTAATGCAGTTGAACCTCCATGGAAATGATGAAAGCTATCTCATGGCCCAAAGCAAAAACTTCATTCCTAAAGACTTTATTTCATCATTCTTTTCTTTTGTGATAAGAATGTTATGCTTGGTCAGGCATTTTACAAATTGCCTTGAAATCCATTTAACATTCTCAATCTTACATAATGTTTAATTTACAATACATTTCTAGGTACCTTTTTTCAAGCAGGAGCACATTTACTCTTTTTTTGCTTCTATTAAGTCTGCCCCTAGGTAGTGGTTTATTAGCTTGAAACATATTCTGACAACATGCCATAAAAAGGCAAATGCAAATAAACCTTGTGAGTCCAAATGTCATTTATGTTCACTAACAATTCTGCACAATAGAATCATGAATAATGCTGTACTTGATCATAAGGAAGTTATATTTCTACATGCAAATATGTGGTTTGCATTGCATCAATGACCGACAGTTATGTGATGCCTTTAAATAAAATAACAATTTCAAGGCACATAACAAGAGTGTTTTCAAATAAAATTTCATGCAGGGCTACATTAGGAGATGTTTGGACAGATCATTAAGCCTTGCACAAAGAGGAAGGTCTGAAGAGCTTCTAAAAAGAGGAGAGAGAGCTGTCAAGGTGTAGATGGTTAGGAAAGGAGATCCAGTGCTTAAGCCCAAGATTGTTGAAGGTTGGTCCAGTGATAGTGAAGCAATTAAAATTTGGATGCCAAGAGGTGAAAATTAGAGGTTTATAGATATTTTAGAGGACCCTGGAGCTGAAGAAAATTACAGAGATAGAGAGGAGGTGACGATATCTGATTTTTAAAATTCGTTCATGGGTTATGGACTTTGGTGACTGGGCCATCATTTGTTGCCCATCGCTAATTACCCATTACTAATTGGCAGTAAGCTGTCTTGTTGAACCATTTGCAGGTAGACCCACAATGTTGTTTGGGATAGAATTACAGGTCTTTGAACTGGTGAAACAGAGGGAATGGAGATATATTTTCAAGTCAGGATGATGTGTGGCTTGGCTATTCCAGTGTAAGTGTCTCTCTGGATAGTGGTGGTCATGGGTTTGGAAAGTGCTGGAAAAGGAGCTTTAGAGCATTTCTAGAGTGCATCTTGTAGATGATATACACTGCTGCTACTGGGCATTGGTAATGGATGGAGTGAGTACTTATACATGAGGTACCAATCAAAAGGGCTGCTTTGTCCTGGACAGAGTCAACTTTCTTAAGTGTTGTCAAAATTGCAGCTGCAGATGGTAGACAGGAATCAGGGAGTCAGGAGGTGAGTTACTCACTGCAGAATTCTTAGCCTCTGAGCTGATCTTGTAGCCATAATAATTACATTACTAGTCCAGTTCAGTTTCTGGTTGATGGTAGCCACCAGGAACTTGATAATGCGGTATTCAGTGATGGTAATGCAATTGCATGATAAGTGACGATGGTGAGGCTTTCTGTTGTTGGAGACGGTCATTGCCTGGCATTTGTGTGACGCAAATGTTACTTGCCGCTTGTCAGCCCAAGCCTGGAATCTGTCCAGGTCTTGTTATATTTGGATGTGGAATGTTTCAGGGTCTAGTCACAAATAGTGTTGAAAATTGTGCGCTCCTTGATGCCTCACTCGGTTGAATGCAGCCTTGATGGCAAGAGTCATCACTCTCACCTCAACTCTGTATTTCAGGTCTTTTGGCCATGTCTGAACCAAGGCTGTAATGAGACGGGGAGTGTAATGACTTCAGTGGAATCCAAACTGAACATCAGTCAGCAGGTTGTTGCTGAGCAAATGCTGCTTGACAGCATTGTTGATGAGTCATCCCATTATTTACTGATGATCAAGAATAGAGTGATTGGGTATTAATTGGCCAGGTTGGATTTGTCCTGCTTTTTGTGCACAGGACATATCTGGGAAGTTTTCCACATTGTTAGGTGCATGCCAATGTTATAGGTGTACTGGCACAGCTTGGCTGAGGCACAGAAGGTTCTGGAATGAAGGTCTTCAGTACTATTGCCGGAATATTGTCAGGGCTTGTAGTCTTGGCACATCCATGCCTCCAACTGTTTCTTGGTAACATGTGGAGTGAATTGAGTTAGCTGAAAACTGACATCCATGATGTTGGGGATCTTTAAAGAAGGCTGAGATGGCTTATCCACTTGACATTCTGACTGAAGATTGTTGCAAATTCTTTGGTCTTTCCTTTTGCCCTGCTGTGCTGGTGTCTCCATCATCAAGGCTGAGGATATTTGTGGAACCTCCTCCTCCAGTGAGTTGTTTAATTGTCCACCATCTTTCACACCTGGACTTCACAGCTTAGGTCCGATCAAGTGAAATAAACGAAAGAATTGCAGATGCTGGAGTTCTGAAACAAAAACAAAAATTACTGGAGACATTATCTGTCAAGGCAAAGCAGAGTTCACATTTCAAGTCCGGTGACCCTTCCTGATCGTTCTAATGAACGGTCACCGGACTCAAAACTTCAACTCTGCCTTCTTTCCACTTTTGGTAGTGGGCATTGAACTTGCCCCACCCAGAGTACATTCTGCACATTTGTCACCCTCAGTGCTTCTTCCAAATGTTGCTCAACATGGAGGAGTACAGGTTCAGCAGCTGTGGGTGGTGGTACCTGGTAATCAGCAGGAAGTTTCTTTGACCGTGCCTAACCTAATGTCTTGAGAATTCGTTGGATCCGAATTCAATATTGTAGGCTCCCAAGGCAACTTTCTCCAAATTGTATACCACAGTGCCACTAACTCTGCTGGATCTGTCCTGACAGTGAGACAGGACATATCCAGGGATGATGATGGTGTTTTCTGGGACATCACATGTAAGGTATAAGGTCCACAATACATACTGGAAAATGATTGACACAGGGTTTATACAACTGTACATTCACAATGGTCAAACACATTGATTTCATTATTAGTCACGAAGCTAATTGCAGATTTCACAAAACCTCTCCACGTAGTCTTACCATTCAGTTCCAGCTCACCCACCTTTATCCCTTCTGTATTCATGTTATTACAGGATACACACAGCCTTGATTTTTACTAACCCCAACACTCTTTGCCTTCTCAGTAATCATGTCGGTAGCAATCAAGAATCCAATAAACGTGATGGCATCTGTATATCTCAGTTAATAAAAGTCCTGACCGATTGTTACAACTTAAAACTTATTGATATTTGTCCTCATTTATCGTTACCTTACTCATCACATGGCCTAGAACAAAAGTGAATAAACATAGTTACTAAGTGTAGTCCTGCTAAACAACTTCCTTTACAATCACAATGTTTAACTAAGTCTATGCTAATAGAATTGTCAAAGGAGTTAAGGGTGGAATTCCCTGCAAAAGCTAAGAAAGCAAATATAATTGAAATACTGGTATAGCACCTAGATTTGTAGAAGTTTGTTAGAGATTAGGTATTCCAAGTCACGAGTCATTGATGTTCGGGATAGTTGAATTTTAGCACTTTGAACAGGATAAAGAAACAAAGCAGTTAGAAATAAAATTCCAAAATGCAGAAAAAGCATAGGACGTTGAAATTGAAAAAGATGGAAACGGAATTGAAAATTAAATAAAAACTTTTACTTGACGAGACAAAAAATGCACTTATGAAGCTAGAACTAGAATTAATGACTTGGATGTGAATCCATAAGGTCTAATTAGTAAGCTTGACAACAACATGAAAATTGGTGGCATTGTTAATAATGAGGAGGATGGTCTCAGGCTACAGTCTGTTATTGATCAGCTGGTAAATTGGACAGAACAACAGCAGATGAACTTAATCCTGATAAGAGTGAGATAATGCATTTGGAATGGTCGGTCCCTATGGAGTACTGAGGAACAAAGGGACCTTGTGTACAAGTCCATATATCCCTGAAGGTATCAGCACATGTAGAATGGATGGTAAAGATAGCATATGGAAGGCTTTCCATCATTAGCCAAAACATAGAATACAGTAGTAAGGAAGTCATGTTACAACTTTATGGAACATTGGTTAGGCCGTAGGTAGAATACTGTGTACAGTTCTGGTTGCCACACTATCGGAACAATGTGATTTCACGAAAGACGGTGCAAAGGATATTCACCAGGAAAGTTGCCTGGGATGGAATGTCTCAGTAATGAGGAAAGACTGGATAGGCTGGGTTTGTTTTCTTTGGAGCAGAGGAAGCTGAGGGGAGGATCTGATTGAGATGTATAAAATTAAAAGAGGCATTGACGCGGTAGATTGTGAGAATCTTTCGTCCATGGCAGACATGTCTAAGACCAGAGGGCATAAGTTTAAGGTGAGGAATAAGTGATTTAGAGAATACCTGAGGAAGACCTTTTTCACCCAGAGGATGGAAGAAATATGGAGCACACTGTGTGAGAAGGTGGTGGAGGCATGTACTCTTGCAACATTTAGGAAGCATCTGGACAAGCACTTAAAATGCCAGGGCATAGTAGGCTATGGACTAAATGTAGGTAAATGGGAGTATTATAGTTTGGTATTCATTGGTCAGCATAAACATGGGGGGGGGCGCGAAGGGCCTGTTTTTATGCTGTATAACTTATTAATTGCAAAGTGAAAAACAGTAAAATGATAAGGACTTTTGGATTCAGACCGCAGTTAACAAAGATCTCAGATGCTGAGGACAATTATGATAAGGAAAAATCTAGCCACGACCTAGAGTCTAGTGAGGAAATGTTTAAATTTGTAGAGGCCTGACCAAAGTTGAGGACAGGGATGTTGAAATATTCTCTGTGTCATAAGAAAAGGTTGCAAAACAAATGAAGCTGAAGGAAAACTAGGCACTATCCATTCAGAGCACATAAGCTGAACACAGAAAAGGCTGGAGAAACTCAGCAGGTCCAGCAGCAGCAGTGGCGAGAGAAACAGAGTTGATGTTTCAAGTCCAATATGAATCTGCTGTAGAAGGCTGTCCTTGTGTCTGAAGAAGAGTCATATTGGACTTGAAACATAATTCTGCTTTCTTTCTGTTTTCTCTTCCTGAAAGTGGAAAAGTAGATGTTGAGGTTGTAAAAGAGAATTGAAGGCCTAAGCATTCCTGTTGTTACAAAGGAACACCTGAATTCAGAATTCTGAAAGTTGCAAGGGAATTAATCTATAATCAAGACACAAGAGATCCATTAAAATTGATCAATGTAATATTTTTAAAACAGAAAGATGAATCCTATCTTTTGGACTATGTGAGAGACCACAGGAACATGAAATTAGTTCATAGAATCCCGACAGTGTGGAAACAGGCCCTTCGGCCCAACAAGTCCACACCAACCCTCAGACCATCCCACCCAGACCCATTCCCCTAATCTACACATTCCTGAACACTACAGGCAATTTAGCATGGCCAATCCACCTAACCTGTACATCTTTGGACTGTGGGAGGAAACCAGAGCATCCAGAGAAAACCCACACAGACACAGGGAGAATGTGCAAACTTGTCACAGACAGTCTCCCAAGGCTGGAATCGAATCCGGATCCCCAGTGCTGTGAGGCAGCAGTGCTAACCACTGGGCCACTGTGCCACCCTCAGAAGCGTTAGCCCAGGAGCATTTATAATCTTCGCAAAGATGAAGGACTGGTCAGACGAATGTGGCGAAACCAAAACATATCGAAGAGGAGATGTAAACATTAGTGTTATTAGGTTCAATGATCCATGTAAAATACTGAAGTGAATTTCTGTTAGATGCTCTAATAACAGGAAGAAGAATTGGCTATCTCACACTAAGATGGTGAAATGATATTGTAGAAAGGTAAGTAAGAAGGAACAAGTATGTCGGGTGGTAAAAATAGAGAGGATAGCTCAGACAGTGTGAGTGGGATTGAAGCAGAGGTAAACAATTTATAAAGTGAACCTTCTAATATCCAATCGACCAACACTGTAGTACCAGAACAGTTTGATATCATATTCTCATGTTTAAAGGAAGGTCTAGTATGGCTACTTATGGAATTCTTGAAAATCTGTAGAAATACACCAGGGCATAAAAGCTTAGCCAGACATGATGTGGGTGTAGGAAAACAATGTTCTTATTTTTCAAGCATGAAGAAACAAGCTCAGGTGGAAACAAAGATTCAGTGTAGATTAGAAAATCATTTGCATGAATGTCAGTTAACTTGTGGAGGTGTCTTCAGAATGGTCAGTAGCACATGGAAGCTAAGACCTATTATTTGTTTGGCTGGTATCTTTCTATCCAGAGAGTGTGGGTGGATCGATACGTACAAAGTATGAGATGAATGAATTGTTCAAATGTTTTCCTGTCCAATATATAAGCTCTTAGACTGTTCTTTGTTGTGCTGTTGAATGGTTCAACACCATTGTTTAATTGTGTGTTGTAGTGTGCTATCATTTGGTGATGAATTCTATAATTTGCTAGGAGCTCTCTGAACTGATTTTCAAATAAACCGTAGTCCATTGTCTGTAGTAACAGTGTTTGATAAACTCTATTTTGTGATTAACTTGTCTACAATTCAATGACCCTGAAGTGGTAGTTACAGAATTTGCTGAAATGATTTATGGCCATTTGTTATGTTAGCTATGATCAACAAGCAGATAAAATTGATTCTTAAGGACTACTTGCACCTCTCCAAAAATATCAACTTTTTTGCCATTTTTCTGCATTGTCTAATATCTAGGTTCAATATTGATGACAACAGGTCAATTTGCTCAATGATGTAGAATGCTTCTTGTCATTTCAATTCCCATGTCTCTTCAGCATGAATTATAAATGGCAAGAACCAGTTTTCTTGAACTGGTGGATTTGATATGTCAATGTAAGAAGTGTGGCAGTACCTCTTAATCTGCCTAAATCCAGTAAAAAGAAAGGATGCTGACCTCTATGGTGCTTGTACTCCTTTGGGAACTTCACGTTTAAATCTCAGCCAATCAAAAGGCTTATCCCCGTAAGACTCTTGCCCTTATTTCCTAGAAAATGAACCTATTTGTATGATGTCTTATGTAGCACATTGGAACTGTGATCATTCCAAAAATGGAAGGTATTTCAGCATGGCCAATTCAAGTTAGACTGCTGAAGTTATGGCTTTTGACAAGAAGAAAATATCAACATTGGAAGACATTCTGTAATTTATGGAATTAAAGTGTTTTCAGTTGATTCATCATAACTTGGATCATTGGATAGTAGACCACATTTAAAAACTAACTGCTACTATTCTGTCACATATTGTTTGATGGGCTCACCATTTCTATGGCATCTCTGAAGAGATGCATATTATTTGATCATCACACTGTTTTTTGACTTGAAGTACTTTTTGAGATCACTTACTTCAATATTCAATGTAGTCACATATTCTGTGAGTAGCTTGGATATTCACTTGTCTGCTACTTCAAGATGATGCACAAGTATTACTTTCCTATGGATTACTGTCATGCCAGACTGTAGATCCCTGTAGTGAACAAGCAGTGATGAAATTAATGGCTCTGGAAGTGGTAAAGTTATTTCTTTCCAAGTCATCTACAGCATCCCTTTTGTATTTCCTTGTTTACTATATATCTTAGGTGTATAATTTATATTTGAATATTTCAAAGCCTCTCAGAACTTGCAGGATATTGTACACATACAGATGGCATCAGCCAGGACCCAATTCTTCTCCCGAAGCTTCCCATTTCAATTACATACATGCAAGCTTGAACAATCATGTACAGTTTCAAAGTTCAAAGATCTGACTAACAAACTCAAACACAGATCAATCAAGACATCGCACGTGAAAGACGTCGACTTTTATGTTTATTAAGTTGAAAAGCATCAATACAGGGGAAAGGACCATTATAAATGTGGTGAGCATTGGAGGGGGAGCTGTGACAAAGAGGGAGGGAGTGTCACTGGCTGGGGAGGGAGTAAATATCAGTATTGAGGGAACGCTGATTGTTCAGTCTTACCTTGTCTACCTTGACCAGCCAGTTGAAAAGTCTGGCAAAATGTATCAGTTCAAGAGTGGTTGCAGGGCTCTCTGATTCCACCAGTTCACAGCTACACCCTCTCTACGCTTCCCACCCCTCGCCCATCACATTAAAATTTCATGATGTTTAAGGAGAAACTATCAAATCAATGATCATCCGAAGATCAGAAAGAAACTCAGAAATTGCAGGAAAAGCTCAGCAACTCTGGCAGCATCTGTGAAGAGAAAACAGAGTCAATGTTTGGAGTCCAGTGACCCTTTCCAGATCATCTGGAGAACATGCCTATTCCCAGCATTGGTGCGTAGGGATCCAATTCCTCTCACTTCTGGTTCGTATGCTCAAGTATCATGAGGTACAATACAACCAATCAAACAGCAGTCTATAGGAGTAATGGACTTTTCATGCTCGTAAAGCAATATTCAAATCCTTTGTCAGGGAAATCATGCACATGTCTAGAACACAAACATACTAGCATTGTGTTGTGAGAAAGCTGTAGATTTTCATCACTTTGTTTTGGAGCTTTTTAAAACTCATTGGTGAGACTGGCATTTATACATCATCCCTAATTGCCCTGAGAAGGTAGTGATTTTCTACCTTCTTGAATTATTGCTGTCCTTGCTGTACGAGTATGCTCACAGTGCTATTAGGAACACACTTCCATGATATTACCCCATTTACAATTAAAGAACAGCAATATAGTTCCTAGAAGAATAGTGAGTGGCGTGGAGCATAATTTGCAAATAGTGGCTGTCCCCATAAGCCTGCTGCCCTTCCTGTTCTAGATGTTAATGGTTATAGGTTTGGAAGATTTTGTCAAAGGAGAGTCTTTGGGACGAGTTGCTGCATTGTATCTTGTAAATGGTCTACTTTGTTGCTACTGGGTGCAGATGATGGAGAATGTTTTGGTTTGTGGATGGGCTGCCAATCAAGTGAACAGCTTTGTCATGGATAGGTATGAGTTCTTGAGTGTTGTTGGCGCTGTACTCATTCAGGGAAGCAAACAGTATTCAATCTCAATCCTGACTTGTACGTTGTTCATGCATGAAAATAAATGCCACATTTTCTGTAAATGCAGAATGAATGTTTAAGTCTTCCGTCATTAGGGGAATTTGTTTCTACAGAACTTACTTCCTCAAAATGAATATATTCAGATTTTCTGCAAGAAACGGCATAGACTCTTTCTAAAACATTACTCTTATTCTTTCAATAGATTTTCCTCCATAGTGAAGAGAACAGGGGCACAACTGACTTAGCTGTATGTGAATTAGGAAATTTGGAGCCATATAAACATTTCAAAACTATTAACCATCAACAATTCTCATATTTTAAAGATTTATAACCTAAGAACTGATGTATTAAAGTGGTTTTGAAAGAAATGACTTGCATTTGTTTAATACTAATCTGAGTGACTCAAAGCCATTGAGGCTAGAATTAGACATCAAACCCTGTTTGGTTTAATGCATTCTAAAATGACCACTGAAGCAAAAGTTTTGATGTGCCATTGATTTTCTGCCTGTCGGTTAGAACTGCTCTTTTAAGTGATGTTTTGAAAGAACCTGGAGAATACTACTTACGGTGCAAATGTGTTTACTTGTAACAATCTCACTGGGTGCAAGTTTTCAAAATTAAGATCTAACTCTGTTTTCACCCATTCCTTTTAGGCCTAATTTCCACCCCAGCGCATTGTTTTTCACATTGACTTAAATGGAAAAGCTTTTGGGAGTTATGTAAAACTTGCTACTGATTCAGTTTTGTATATTTTGTGTTTCCCCCGAAGGTTAATTTAACCCTGAGGATGAGAACGCATTATTCCACTACCTCCCTGAATGTATTTTGACTGTTGTGCAATTTTTAGGCATATATCATGATGGTTTCTTCATTCAATTCCTCTTAGAAACATACATTTTTTAAAAATCTAAATGAATCCAATTTCTTTGAAGATGAATGGCAAGGAGATTTGGTTTGAATCTTTAGCTCAATGGATATAATTATGTGTGTAAAATGGTGCTGTTACTTCAAGTGCACCATTCGTGACTCCTCAGATACAGAAGCAGTCCATGTTCACATGCAGCAAGATCTGGACAATATCCAGACTTGGGCTGACAAGTGGCAAGTGACATTTGAGCCTCACAAATGCCAGGCTATGCCATCAACAATAAGAGACAATCTAACCATAGCCCCTTGACATTCAATGGTGTTACCATAACTGACTCCCCCACTATTAACATCCTAGGGGTTACCATTGACAACAAACTCAACTGGACTCATCACATTAATAAGAACAGGCCGGAAGCTGGGAATACTGCAGCAAGTAACTCATCTCCTGATTCCTCAAAGCCTGTCCACCATCTACAAGTCACAAGTCAGGAGTGTGATGGAATACTCCCCACTTACCTGGATGAATGCAGCCCCAACAACACTCAAGAAGCTTGACACCATCCAGGACAAAGCAGCCCGCTTGATTGGCACTACATCCACAAGCATTCACTCCCTACACCTCTGACGCTCAGTAGCAGCAGTGTGTACTATCTACAAGGTGCACTGCAGAAATTCACCAAAGATCCTCAGACAGCACCTTCCAAACCTACGACCACTCCCATCTAGAAGGACAAGGGCAGCAAATATATGGGAACATCCCCACCTCCAAGTCCCCCTCCAAGTCACTCATCATCCTGACTTGGAAATATATCGCCGTTCCTTCACTGTCGCTGGGTCAAAATCCTGGAATTCTCTCCTTAATAGCATTGTGGGTCAATCCACAGCAGGAGGAATGCAGTGGTTCAAGAGGCAGCTCACCACCACCTTCTCAAGAGCAACTAGGGATGGACAAGAAATGCTGGCCAGCCAACGACGCCCACATCCCACAAAATGAATAGAAAAAAGAAGTGCACTTTGATGTGTGGTTAATGCCAGGCACCATTGTGGTAAAATTGTCTGCAAAAGTGTTCAGAGACTGCACTGGAAGGATGCAGTGTAAACACATTATGATGTTAGTCTGTGCGTAATGCTGATTTCAGTCGTGGTGCCAGTTTCAACATCAATATTCCAACTATTTTTATCTCTTAACTTTGCAAAGTCAAACATGCTTTCAGCAGCAGGGAAAACACTTCACCAGTACTATTTAAAAAGATCATCAGCCACTTTCAGGTCAGATGTTGCTCACTACTGTCCCAGCCTGCATTTTTAGAAACACCATGATGTTCCAGGAACATTTAAAGTTGGTAAAATCTACAGGGAGTAGTGTAGCATGTAATGAAGGTTTTTAAGGGCTTTACACTTGATCCCAGCAGTTGCCATCCCTCTTGCTCTGCAATATGGCAGGGAGATTAAACAGAAGTAATACATAGTCAGACAAGAAAAGAGGACAAGGAGCAAAGTTCTCAGCAGGAGGACATCCATTGGCTTCAGGAAACAATTCTTTCACCTCAGTAAAGAACAAAGTCTGGTCTGTCGCCATTTTTACCGAAGATGTGCCAGATTCTGTCACCGAGCGCAAACAGAACTGTCACTTCAGAACTGTACAGGGACAACAATCCACTGGCTGTCTAAGTAACCATGACAATGAACTTCTTGCTAACCATGTTGTGGAGATGTTGCTGTGGACTAGAACTGACAAAGTCAGAAGTCACATGACATCACATCGTAGTCCACCAGATTTATTTAAAATCATGAGCTTTCATCAGGTGAAGTGGAGGGAGGTGCACAGGCACAGAATTATCTAGGTTGAGAGCTAACGGTAAGATAATTCTAGGTAGTTAAGTGTGTCAATAGATAAGTACAAATAGTGTGAGTGGAGCATTGACAAGCTGAATAACTAGCGAATGGATGACCTATGAACTCATTAAGTAAGGCAGAGAGACAGTTATAAATAATTAGAAATGAGATAGTGCTAGAGACAAACCAAATGGCCGGAATAACATGAACAGGTACCAGAGTCGCATGTTGAGTGTCTAACCAAAGTAAGTATTAATCAAAAACTGTACAAACTAATTAAGGTAGACAAATAATCACAAGTAGTCATGGTAATAGTGTCAAAACAGAACAGTAAAGGAGATTTTACAAATATAGAACAGTATGGTGGGGTTACATGTAGCACAATATGAACCCAAAATCACAGTTGAGGCCGTCCTCATGAGTTCAGAACTTGACTATCAGTCTCTGCTCGGTGATTCTGCATTGTTGTGTATCTCGAAGGCCGCCTTGGAGGATGCTTACCCAAAGATCGGAAGCTGAATGTCCTGGGCCACTGAGCATTCCTGTCTGGCGATTGTTGCACAACGTCCATTCATCCATTATTGTAACATCTGCATGATCTCACTGATCAGTTCATAGGTCATCCCTTCACTTGTTATTCATCTGTTGACACTTTACTCACATCGTTTTTACTTGTCTGTTGACACTTTTAACTGCCTGGAATTATCTTGCAATTACCTCCGCCTTTATATTCTGTGCTTGTGCGCCTTCCACCACATCCCCTAATGAAGGAGCAGCGCTTTGAAAACTTGTGATTTTAAATAACCCTGTTGGACTATAGCCTGGTGTTATGTGATTTCTGACAATAAACTTCTTCATATCAGGATTCTTCCAGGTGCAGAAGATGCCACTTCAACTGTCTTCTCGTTTTTCATCCAGTGTTGTAGTAAGGGGTAGCAGATGCTCTTTATGACCAGAGAAGGGAATGGAACATATACCCTCTGAGAAGAGAGATGAAGGCAGAGGCCACACATTGCTTTACTAAAATAATGAGCACCTCAGTGGAGCAACTGTCACTCAGTGTTCCCTTTAAGATCCATGTATATTGCTGCTTTGCAATATGCAATGTACTGTATACAAATGGCTGCACACAACCAATGATTTCTTGAAGATGCTTGCAAGCATGTCTATATGGCAAGCTTTAGGGACTGCAGAATAGAAAATGTGAGCTGAACACTGCAAATAGAAGCAGAAGAGATGTTTGATGAGATTGACAGAGCACAGGTTGCTTTGCAGGTGCCGTTTATAAATGCAAAGAATACCACAATCACAAAGGATTAACTCCCTAAGCTGTAGTTGGTGTGCATGCACATTACGTAGGTGAATGCGCAATATCCTTCCATTCAAAATGATGCTTTGTTCCTACACCAGTCTAGTGTATTATTAATATTTGAGCCACCATGTTCAAACAGTGCCTGCAGGGTGATAAGAACTATCTGCTGATCATTGCCTCATTATTCCGAGGTACAGTCGAAGCATGGATGGGCATCATCTGTGATGTACCACAATATTTGCTGTTGCACAAAATGTCATTGAGAAGACCAGTTGGGTGCTTACTGTCTGAATCTGTCTGAAGGAGACCCTGCAGTATTCATCACGGTCTGTGTTAAGATTCATCGTGGTCCACTGTATGCTTGAGAAGCTCACCAGCCTGAGGTTGCAGATCTTGCTAACAGGTATATAACAGCAGCTGCAAAGAAGGAGGTGGAGGAAGAGAAGAGGCAAACGTCATATTCCCATTCCAGCCAACTGTCTATGATTGACTCATCTGACTGTATATCAGTAGTGCAATCCCGATTCCCCAAGCTGCCTTCCCTCTCTCACTGAACATTATACTTGACTACAATGCTGAACTAAAAGAAGCCACAAAACTGCCACCCCAATCAGCATCATTAAACTAACCATTCGATATCCATATAGAAGTAAACTAATTGTTCTTGTGTAATTTCAGGATGGTGAAGTTCTCCAGGACACAGCAGGCCATCATTGTCTTACTGCCTGTCTCTCATTCGTTTCCTCCCCTTGGAATTCTACTCAATGTTATGTCAGGGGCAGACACATGGCTGGCAGTTTTCACTGGGGGAGACTGCAGATGGCCTTGCAGAATGGCCTCACATGTTTGATACTAGAAGGTTCAGCATCAAGCTTCATGAATGTGCAGCAGTCAGGCAAGAGAAAGGATTCTGGAGACAGCATAGTAGAATAGCTTCACAGAGCCACAGCCATTTCCCAGGGCAGCGCTTCAGGAAGCCTAACAATTTATAAGATGAAAGATTGCAAAATTGCCATGATACTCTAAAACTCCCTTTGGAACGGTGGTATTAAAAGCTTGGATGGCAGCAGATTGAACTTGTGTGGCACCTTTAGTAGCTTTCCTCTGCTTTTACTCCACAGAACTGAAACACTGGGAAGATTGTGCTGTAGTGCAAGCTGAGGCATCGGCCACGCATCATGGTTACGCATAAAATGTTCTTGTGAGTTGGCATCACCATCAAGTTGGAAAGAATGGGCTCCACACTCAAAGCCTTCTACCAGATTTCTCCATGCACTTACACAATGATTACAGGCCTAATGGTGGGCTTGTTAATGTACTGAGTGTTCCTTTCTGGATCCCCATTTATGCGCTTATCCTCAGTTATATAATCTCCTGTTCTGTCAGAGAGGGAAGTGTGTCACTGTGTATGGGGTTGGGTGATACGGGTGCCAGGATTGCACAATGTGTCCAAGATGTGAGGGTTGTAGGGTGGTAAGCCTGTGAAGCTGAGGTGAAACATTGAATGCGGAGGGTACATGCTGATTGATAGAAATTGTCATTCATTGAGTGATGGTGGTGTGGAACATTGTGGTGAGCGGATAATTGTATGCAGTGACTTGATATGGCATTTGAATATGCATTTATCAACTTTGAACTACTTGTGTGAGTCTTGAACCACTTTTGGCACTGCATCCAGATCATTGTGACTGCACTCCTGGAATTCTTTGCCATAGTTATCTGCTCCTGTTGCCTTCTCTGAGTTTGTCTGAAGGATCTTCTGGCTCCCTGCCAATAGAGAACCACTTTCCTTCTGTCCACCTCTTGGGCCAAGACATTTGTTTTGTGTCAGAGAATATTGGAGGCTGCATTTCTACTATGTTTGTCATTTCAATGTCTTGCCAAAGCCCAAGGGATTTTTGGAATGAATTTAACACCCTTTGTCCCAAACAAAATGCACTTCACTTTTAAGAGTTTAAACAATGTAGAGTAGACCAGCTTGAATTTTCTAATGATCTTCTGCCTCTTGCTTAAGTCTGTAGCAACCCAGTAGCTTGTTGCATGAAGTAATCGTGTAAACAGGAACTTGGAATGAAGTCTATGTTTTGCCTGAAATGCAAAGACCAGGGTTAGGTTAATCATACATTGCAATTCCTCCATCTGTTCTTGGACCTTATCCTTTTTTTGTTCTCTCTTGGGGGATGGGTATTGCTGGCTGGCCAGCATTCATTGCTCATTCCTAGTTGCCCTTGAGAAGGTTATGGTGAGCTGCCTTCTTGAACCGCTGGAGTCCACATGTTGTAGGCTGACCCACAATGCCCTGATGCAGGAATTTCAAGGATTTTGACCAAAAAAAATGAAGGAACAGTGACATATTTCCAAGTGTCCTCACAGATGGAAGTGTTCAGGGCTTCAGAAGGTGCTGTCTATAGATCTTTGGTGAATTTCTGCAGTGCATCCTGTAGATTATCACACTGCTGCTACTGAGTGTTAACGGTGGGGGACGTGGATGCTTGTGGGCGCAGTGCCAATCAAGCGGGCTGCTTTATCCTGGATGATGTCAAGCTTCTCGAGTGTTATTGGAGCTGCAGTCATCCAGGCAAGTGGGGAGTATTCTATCTCATTCCCGACTTGCGCCGTGCAGATGGTATACAGGCTTTGGGGAGTCAAGAGATGAGTTACCCACTGCAGTATTCCTGGTTCCTGACCTGTTCTTGCAGCCACTATGTTTATGTGGTAAATCCAGTTGAGTTTGTTGTCAATGGTAACCCCCAAGGTGTTGATCGTGGGGGATTCAGTGACAATAACACCAATGAATGTCAAGGATCAGTTGTTAGATTGTCTCTTATTGGTGATGGTCATAAGCTAGCATTTGTGTGGTGCGAATGTCAGTTGCCACTTGTCAGCCCAAGCCTGGATATTGTTCAGGTCTTCTCGCAATTGAACATGAACTGCTTCAGTATTTGAAGAGTTGCAAACGCTGCTGAACATTGTGCAATCGTGGGTGAACATCCCCACTTCTGACCTTATGATGGAGAGAAAGTCGTTGATAAAGCTGCTGAAGATGGATGGGCCTTGAACACTGCCCAGAGGAAGTACAACAGAGATGCCCTGAAGCTGAGATGACTGACTTCCAACAACCAGAACCTCACTAAATGCTAAATACTTATAAATAACAAAATTGATCGCAACAGATAAAAATTCTAAAAGAAATTAATAATGTGGATTTTGAGAAATTTCCAGTGAGATTTAATTTCTAATTTAATTAATTGAAAACATTGACATAGTAGGGGTGATTCGCTGGTGCTGTACATCATTTTGTTATTCATACAATTTTCTTTTGTACTATAGTTCTTAATCTAAAGTAAATACAGTACTGAATGTGGACAAGCTGATCTTTTCTCATAGGAATATATTTCTCATAACAGTGTTGATAAGTGTGAGGTCATCCATTTTGCTGGAATAACAGTAAAATGGACGATGTTTTAAATGGTAAAAAATTGCAGCACGCTGCTGTGCAGAGGGACTTGGATGTCCTTGTGCATGAATCGCTGAAGGTGGGATTGCAGGTGCAGCAGGTGATTAAAAAGGCAAATGGAATTTTGTCTGCCATTGCTCGAGGGATGGAGTTTAAAAACAGGGATGTTATGCTGCAGCTGTACAGGGTCCTGGTGAGGCCACACCTGGAGTACTGTGTGCAGTTTTGGTCTCCTTACTTGAGAAGGGATATACTAGCACTGGAGGGGGTGCAGAGGAGATTCACTTGGTTGATTCCAGAGTTGAGAGGGTTGGATTATGAGGAGAGACTGAGCAGACTGGGATTATATTCATTGGAATTCAGAAGAATGAGGGGAGATCTTATAGAAACATATAAGATTATGAAGGGAATAGATAAGGTGGAGGCAGGGAGGTTGTTTCCACTAGCAGGTGAAACTAGGACTAAAGGGCATTGCCTCTAAATGAAGGGAAGCAGATGTAGGACTGAGATCAGGAGGAACTTCTTCACCCAAAGGGTTGTGAATCTGTGGAATTCCCTGCCCAGTGAAGCTGTTGAAGCTACCTCACTGAATGTGTTTAAGGCAAGGCTAGATAAATTTTTGAACAGTAAAGGAATTAAGGGATATGGTGAGTGGACGGGTAAGTGGAGCTGAGCCTCAAAAAGATCAGCCATGATCTTATTAAATGGCGGGGCAGGCTTGAGGGGCTGGATGGCCCACTCCTGCTCCTAGTTCTTATGTTCTTAAGAATGGCAGTCTTTTTTTCAGTCGGTTGTTACTTTGCATTAAGTGTCAAGTTTTTTTGTTAAGGTGTTCATAGTTGATGTCTAACAACAATGTGAATTTTTTTTTATCTTTCAGAGTATTAGAGCATCAGGACTGGTGTTGCTGGAGACAATTCTTTTCGGAGGTTTACTTCTGTACTTTCCAGTAAGTGTTTAATGATTAATGCTTAAATCAATGATACAGTGTAAGTACTCGATGAAAGGTTTTGATCTATGAACAAATAGACACACAAATATAACTAATAAAATAGTATGCCTGGAGCCATTCTCTCTGTCAGTACTTATCTAATATGTGGCAAGCTGCCTAAGTATTGAGATGACGCAAAGAAAAAATGGGCAATCACATTTACATTTGTTTCAGACATGTTTTAACAAAAGACATTTACAACATTGCGTTGCTGTCCATTATAAAGTATTGAAAACTTAATATACCATAGATGTTTGCATAGACAGCTAATGCAACTAACTAAAACTTCCAACCATTCATATTCAGTTTGCTTTGCTGGTCTATGTCTTTCTTGTTTGTTTCCCAACCTGACAGGTTGTTACAACTTGGCCAATTACATTTTTTGCTTATTCATGTGATGTGGTCATCCCTGCTTAGGCCAGTGTTTATTGCCCATCCCTATTACAACATTCCCTCTGGTATTTCTTTCCATTATTGCAAACGTCTGAGGTCTGTATGTGGTTGTGGCTTTTGGAAGCATAAGCCAATGTGTCAGCATGCCGATTGGCATGTATTATTGATCCTTAGTTCCCTCGAGAAGGTGATGGTGATCTACTGCTTTCAACCAGTGCAGTCCATGTGGTGTTGGTACACCCACAAGGCCGTTAGGATGGATGTCCAGGATTTTGACCCAACAACCGTGAAATGATGGTGATATATTTCCAGAGCAGGATATTGAGTGGCTTGGAATGGAGCTTGCAGGTGGTGGTGTTCCAATGTATCTTTGCCTTTGACCATCCAGATAGTATGGTTGCATATTTGGCATGGCTGTCTAAGGAGCCTTGGGTGATTTTTTGTAATGCATCGTGTAGACGGTACACATTGCTGCTACTATGCGTCAGTGATGGAGGGAGTGAATGTTTGTGGATGTCATGCCGGTCAAGCTTTCGATGGTGTTAAACTTCTTGAGTGTGGTTGGAGCTGCACTCATCTAGGTCAATGGAGGGTATTCCATCACACTCCTGATTTTGCCTTGTGCATGGTGAACAGGTATTGGGGAGTAAGAAGGTAAGTTACTCACTGCAGAATTCCCAGGCTATGACCTGCTCCTTGAGCCACAATATGTATAAGGCTAGTTCAGTTCATAAGAACTTAAGAACATAAGAAATAGGAGCAGGAGTAGGCAATTCAGCCCCTCGAGCCTGCTGTGCCATTTGATATGATCATGGCTGATCTTACCTTGGCCTCAACTCCACTTTCCAGCCTGCTCTCCATAACCTTTCAACCCATTACCGATTCAAAATCTATCTATTCCTTAAATTTATTCAATGTCCAGCATCGATTGCCTTCTGTAGTTGTTAGTTCCACAGATGCAGGAGTCTTTCAGAGAGGTAATTTCTCCTTATCTTTGTTTTAAATTTACTACTTCTTACCCTAGAACTATAACCTCTCATTCTAGATTACCCCACAAGAGCAAACATTTGTCGATGCCCTTTAGCATTTTATACACTTCAATTAGATCTCTCATACTTCTAAGTTCCAAGGACTATGGGCCTAACAGCTCAATCTCTTTTCATATGACAAGCCTCTTACCTCTGGGGTTCAGTTTCTGTTCAATGGTAAGCCCCAGGATGATGATAATGGAGGATTCAACAATGACATTCAATGTCAAGGGGTGACGGTTAGATTATCTCTTGTTGGAGATGGTTATTGACTGGCACTTGTGTCATGCAAATCTTACACATCACTTATAAGCCAATCCTGAATGTTCAGGTCTTGCTCCATTTGGACAACTGATTCCTTCAGCATCTGAAAAGTTGCGAATGGTACTGAGCATTTGTACAATCAACAGCAAATATTGCCATTTTTGACCTTATGATGAAGGGAAAGTCATTGATGCAGATGGTTATGCCAAGGACATGACCCTGAGAAACTCCTGCAGAGTTGTTTTGGAGCTGAGATGATAATGATTAATCACTTGTCCAACAACATTAATAGGTAAGGGGATGCTGTGGCAATACAGACAAATTTCTAAGGATCTATTTAAAATACACCTTTATTTTGTTGCTTGATATTTTTCAAGTTTTCTGATCTATCCTTTAAAATTCTTGTTAGGGTTTGTCAGTATCTTCTCATATGATTGATTTTTTTCACAAGCTGTACTTTCTCCTCATCTCACAGGTTAGAAAAGCACTTTTGGAGATTTGATCTTGAAATAATATATTTTTCTGCTTGTCTTTCCAGCTTTTGTTTCATTTCTTGAGTTCATCTTTGTTTGTTGAAGTAACCAATAAATCATGACTTATATTCAAATACAACTGTTTTGCTCATCTGATCCTGAGAAATTGTATCCTCTAGTGCTGTTATAAGAGGGATTTTTCTACATACAGCTGTAGGAAATTTTTGAAGAGTGCTGTGAAAAGTATTGTTTCATATTTAACAAAGGATGTGAATGCAATTGGAAGTAATTCAGGCATGGTTTCTAGATGAATACCTGAAATAGGCATATTGTCTTATCTGGAAAGGTTGGACAGACTCGGGTCATATCTATTCGCGTTCAGAAGTGTAAGAGATGACTTGATTGAAACTTATAAAATTTTGAGGGGCTTTGATAGGGCAGGTTTGGAGACAAAGTTTTCTCTTATGAGAGAACCTAGAACTAGGGATCACTGTTAAATAATAAGGGGTCATCCACTTAAAACAGACGTGAGAGCAATTTTTATTGCCCTCCAGGAGTTGTGAGTCCTTAGAACTCTTTTTCAAATGGCAGTGAAAGCAGAAACTTCAAATACTTTTAAGGGAGAAGGGGATAGATCTTAATTAGCAAAAAGATGCAAGTTTACGAGGGGTGGCTGGGAATTTGGCGTTGAAGTTACAGTTGGATCAGCCATGATCTTATTAGATGGAGGGGCAGGCTTGAGATGCCAAAAGATCCACTCCTGCTCCTAATATATATGTTCATATGTATGTGTGTGGCTAACTAAAAGAACACAATACATGTCAATGACCAGGATCTTAATGTCCTGACAGGAAGTCTGTTGGACTGCCAAGCTGTCGCCCACTAAATTAAATAAGGGATCGGAGAACTGGGCAAGTGTTCACCAGGAGAGTGGACACTGGTTCCATCATAGGCAGTTCTGGGAGGTAAATCAGAAACTGTTCTGATGAGCTAAAATAAGCGAGGAAATTTTCACTGTACTAAAATAATTTCTTGGCAGTAGATTTACAATTGTAAATGATTTATTTTAATAAGTGAAACATAGGACCTGAAAACAAAAACAGAAATTGCTGGAAGACTCACGCATCTATAGACAGAAAACAGAGTTAATGTTTTCAGTCCAATGTCCCTTCTTCAGAACTGTCCTTCTGACCTGACCTGACCTGTTGAGTTTTCCAGCAATTTCTGTTTTTGTTTCTGACTTCCAGCATCTGCAGTTCCTTAGTTTATTTTTGTTTGTTGTAGGACCTGAAAACCCTGGAACTGCTTTGACATAGTGGATGGAGGGAAAAGCAAAATTTCTGCTTTTCTTATTGTCTTATGGATGAATTTGTTCTCATTGAAAATCCCACATTTAGGCTACCTAACATATGCAGGTCTTACCCATATTATTTCTGGCATAACATGGGAGCCTCGCCTGAAGTGGGCAGAAGTTGCTTGCTGCACCACATTGCTGAACAATTTCAAGCCGTGTGGCTTGGGAAAATTGATTGAAAAGATACTCCTACAAAATCGGCCAAGAGCCCTTCTGGTAATTCTAGCTTTATAATTAATTAAGATCTAAAAGAAGCCTGTGAATCGCAGAGCTCTCCTCGCTGCATCCTCAATCTTATGCTGAATGCCAGGATTTCAAGGGTGTTTGTGTTAAACTGGTGACCATGTTATTGAACCACTCTGGGAAGGAGAGCAATTTGCACCAGCCTCAGAAAAGGACAGAACACGACCAGATCAGAATCCCAACTTTAGTCTCTCCCTCCCAACACTAGCCATTCCTCATTCTTCCAAAAACATTTTGTTGTTAAACTATCCTTTCCAATCACAGGAATTTCTGGACTTGGTTCATTTGAAAATCAGCAATAATTCAATTTTAGAACAAACTTAAACCAGTTGCAATAGTGGAATTTATTGTAGATTGTAAACAAAGAAGATTGAAATGATGCTTGCTTTTCTAAACTTGAAATGGAAGAAATGAATTACTACCATTTGCAAGTTAAACTAAAATGTTGTGGCAGGAAATTTGAGTTGTGTGAGCAGTGGGCACTTCACCTACTGACAGTACGTTTTAGAAAGTAGCTGGCAATGCACCTGTAATTTTCCGATCTCTTGTGAGGGGAACATCTTCTTGAAATATTATTTCCTGTATGTCGAATTAACGTTGTGAATTTTTCCCTTTATATTTCTGCCTTGAGGGAAATCTGCAATGAATAGAGACAGATGAAAAGGAAGGAAGGTGGAGCTTAAATGGAGAAATGGTGCAGTTTATTGTTCTCGAGGTGTGTGGCTGAAGGAAATAGAGTGTCTTGATCAATTCTTTGACATGCATTGCACTAAATCATATTATCTATCCTAAGTACCATAAATTATATTTTAAGTCTGTTCTCCTGTTGTGTGATGTGACTGATTGGGAGCACAGTTTTGATAATAGGATGTAAAGGTCATCATTTCTGATTATGGCACTCATAATTTTACAGTCATTAATCTGACCTCTGTCTGATTCCCACTCTACATTCCTATCAAACGACATTGACAATGCAGTCTCACAAAATTCACGTGATAGTTACATCAATATATATGCATGAAAACTGTGCCCAACTGTTAGAACTGTTTGGTCAGAAAGCAGCTCGTGAGTTGGTGAGTGGTCTTTGATACCAGCTAACAGTGACATGCCATTCAGTTTTTTCGTGGAATAAGGTCAGCAGCTTGCTGAAAGATACTAAACATCATTATTCACCAAGCATCCTGAGTAATTACCACAGCCACTAAGTAGGAACTCAACAATTGACACCCTCTGAGCATTATTCAGTGGTGTTAAGGAAGAAACCCATCTGGTAATGCAGCAGAAGTTGATGCTGACAAGCCAGTATGTTCTGGGCAGAGCTCCCCTGAGCTGCCTGTTCTGCAATAATGTCAGTACAGTGCACTTACACACATCTGTTTTCCACTTATATACAGAGATTTTTCACTTTGATGCATCTGCTAGAATACAGGGAGGATATAAAGCAAACATATTCCTTTCTCATAGAATTAATAAATGAATCATAGAATTATAGAATGCTTACAGCACAGCATGAGACTATTCAGCCCACTGCGTCTGTGCTGACTTGTTGAAGAAGCAATGCACCATATACAATTTCCCTTTCTTCTAATAATCCTGCAAATTCTTCCATTTCAAATAATAATCTAATTCCTTTGTGAATGACTTAACTGAATCTCTCTCCACAAGACTGTCAAGCAGTGCATTCTATATCCTAATCACACACTGCACAAACATTTTTGTTTTCCTCATTCTTTTTTGCCAGTCACCTTAAATCCTTAAAGGTTCAAGATGGTGGCTCACCACCTTCTCCAGAGCAATTAGAATTGACAACAAATCTTGTGCTGCCAGTGATGATCACACCCCACAAGCAATTTGAATGAATAAAAATAATTTCTTAAAAATGCCCTAATACGGTCTGATTCTTGATCCTTCCACCAATGGGGACAGTTTCTCCCTATCTCCCGGTTCAGGTACAGTGTTCCAAATGGCCTATCTCTGTTCTGTGATTGCCTACACAGACACCTTATGAATTTGACTACTTCCATCAAAGTTCCTCTCAAGCTTCTCTTCCCCAAGGAGGACAGTTCCAACTTCTCCAATTTGTCTACTCAATTGAAGCTTCTCATCCTTGGAGCAGTTCTTAGGAATCTTTTCTGCAACGTCTCTAATGCTTTATTTCCTGACTCAAGTGTGCTGCCCAGGACTGTCAGTGCAGTAGAAAGCATTTAGAAACAGCAGCACAAATCTCATTGCTGCATATTACAGCTGGGCATACATGCTCACATAAGTAGCAAGTCTGGGTAGACACAGGCAGCTGAACAAATAGAATCATAACATATCACAGCACAAAAATAAGTCATTTAGTTCATCAAGTCTGCACTGATGTTCTCCTCTGCATTACCCATTCAGTTCAGTGTTTTTATTCTTCTTCTTTTCAAGCAGCTACGTATAAAATGAATCATAGAATTATATGATTCTATGAATTTAATATAATTCATAAATTGTGTTTTAATGATGACCCGTGGCAAAAATCTTACAGTATGACCAGATTTCAGAGTTTCATACAAATGATTACAGCCAAGATATACAAGCCACTTTGATGTCCTGAGTATCTAGTGTCACTTAACAGACTCTGCAACACCAACAGGATAGCTTAGGTTTTTATCTGAGGGGAGTTGATAAATACATACCGACCATGAGACCTGCATGGTTCTCACTAAAGGCCAGAATAGAGCTGGAGGTCTTCCTTTCTGTAACTAGTTCACATTCACAATGCATTCACATTTTAGCTTGCTGATGTATCTTCGGTAACTCTGAAATGGGAATAAAAAATGTCATACCTAAAACTTATGAAGATTTTGATGCCATGTAAGAAAATCATGTGAGACTGTGCATTCTTTGCAAATAACTCTGTCCAGGTTAGTGCTGGAGCTTACGATATGAAAATCAATTAGCAATTCAGCCAGATCCCCTATTTAAATTCCAGTAACTGTCTTTGTGATTCTATCAAGTTGTGTAAAGCTATATGTGGCACCAGGGGACACCCTCACCATATTCTATCAGTTTGCTGATTGTTCAAGGTGGTGAGTAAAATACATCAAGTCATCACAGTTAATCTGCTGTTGATGTGCTCAAAAAGGAGTGCTGTAATTCTTTCCTAGCTCTGACAGCATAGAAAGAGATCATTCAGCCCATTGTGCCTGTACTGGCCCTTTGAAAGAGCCGCCTGATTTCATCAAATATGGAGCAGGTACTCTGAGACCATCTCCTTTGACGCTTTCCAGCACCTCACTGATGGAGACCTTGGTAAACTGTGCCCCAGTGCATGCTGTTTGAGGAGGCAATTACAACCTGAAAAGGCTGATGGATGTCACAAAATAAGCTCTTCCCATCAGAACATGTCACTATGGTGAAAGACAGTAGTAGCAGGGTAGAACTTCAAGACAGTCAGGGGGCAGAGGTGATTGTAGTAGTCATCACTAAGGAGAAGGTGCTGAGAAAGCTGGAAGTTCTGAAGGTGGATACATAACCTGCACCAGAAGGAATACACCCCAGAGTTCTGAAGGAGATAGCTGAGGAGATTGTAGAGACATTGATGGCGATCTTTCAGGATTCACTGGAGTCAGGCAAGGGCCCCAGAGAACTGGAAAATGACAAATGTAACACCTCTGTTTAAGAAGGGAGGGAGGCAAGACAGGCAACAATAGACCGAGTAGTCTAACCTTGATCGTTGATGAAACTTTAGAGTCCATTACTACTGATGAGATCGCAGAGTACTTGGACTAAGTCACCATGGCTTTCTCAAGGGGAAGTCATGCCTGACAAATCTGTCAGCATTCTTTAAGGAGGAAATGAGCAAGTTCAACAAAAGGAAGCAAGTAATGTGATGTATTTGGATTTCCAGAAGCTCTTTAATAATGTGCCACACTGGAGGCTGTTAAATAAGGTGAGAGCCCATTGTATTGGGGCAAAGTACTGGCATGGATAGAGGATTAGCTGACTGGCAGAGGCAGAGTGTAGGGATGAAGGTGTCTTTTTCAGGATGGCAGTTGGTAACAAGCATGTGTTCATTTTAGCATCTCGGCTATTTTATAATGTATTAACAATCTGGATGAAGGAACTGAAGGGATTGATGCTAAGTTTGCTGATGACAAAAAGATAAGTGTTGAATGTTGAGGAGTGTTGAGGAGGTGGAGAGGCTGCAGAAGGACTTGGACAATCTAGGAGAGTGAGCATGTCTGGCAGCATCTGTCAAAAGAGAAAATGTTAATGTTTCAAGTCCCATGACTCTTTATAACAAAACTAAACAAAAAGGATTTTTTTGGCCTTTGAATTGTTGACTTTGCATGTGGAAAGGTCATAGCAGAAATCCTGGTACACAATGTAAACGGATCTCCAGCCAAAATGTTAAGGTCCTACAGGGATGAATTTCTAACAGAAGCTCTCTTCTTTTGTTGAAAATGCACTATTGGGGAAATTGCTCCTGTGATCTTTCCTGTTATTGATTCAAAGACAGAAAATACAAAAGTGATGGAAAATGTTCACAATTAAATTATAAAGGAATTCCTCAGTTAATAATTTTCGTATTGGGAGCTATGATAGTCAGTTCATGTTGCATAATTGACTACAGCACAATTGCAGTGAAACTACAGCATTTCATATTTGCTGTACGGCATTGAAATGTTCTAACAGTGAACTTCTTCATACATTTGTGACTGAATGTTGCAGATCAATATTTAAAAGCACATCTAAAATAATAAGCCTTGTTTGCTACAGAGTCCTCTTCAGAGAATAGCAGTTTCAAAATGATCATTAGCAATTTGATTGCAATGTTAGGAACTAATTGGGATTGGAATCTGAATGATTCAGTTTAATGCCATGTAATGAATATGGTTGTCAATACCATTTCAGTTAGGATTGTTCTACTGCTTTGTTGGTTTTTTTTTCCTGCCTCCAGAAGACTCAGCTTGGCATACAGTGATGAATGCTTTACACCCTATAACTCAACCACATTAATCAGGAATTTAGTTATAAAATTTGCCCAGTATTAATGTGACTCTATCTTCATCCATTGTTGGTGCCTCCTTGAAAGAGTATGTCTTTTGATTTTTGTAATTATTTTTAATCAGTCTGTTCACAGATGTTATGGCAAACATCTGGAGCAGGTAGGGCTTGAACATGGATCTGCTAACCCAGAGGAAGTGACACTACCACTGCACCACAAGACCCATTTATTGGAGAATTGGATGGTTTTTAATGGTAAGTTGGTAGTTAATGGTCACCAGTTCTTGGTGCTAGCTGCTATCGTCTTCTAGTTATTTCCAAATCAATCTGTTCAGAGGTGTATGACACATCTCTGGAGCAGGTGAACATGAACCTGGGCTGAGAGGTAGGGACACTGCCACGGTGCCATTAAAAACCCTCTCTATCTTCATGTAACAAGATCTTTTAATAGGAATCACCTGGACATAAGCAGGAATTGTGAACCTCCCCTTCCTGATCCAAGAATGCTGAGATCAATGCCAACAGATTAGCTGGCTCAGCATGCTACAAGACCTGAAACTGGGACCTCCCTGCGTGGTGTGATGCAGCTTGACAACAGGTCATGAATTGAACTATTTGGGAATCCATTAATTCCTTTCTAATGATCATTGTCTGATCCCAGAGTCAACTTACTGGTATTATACAAGCATTATTTTTAATGAAATGTTGCCTATTGTTAATTGTTAGTGAGCTATTTGTTCTCTCTATACAGTCCTCAAACTGTAGATGGAGACCATGCATGCAGAGATTTTACTTCTTCCAAACGTTAATATTTGTTTAAACTCTGCTTATAAGATGCCACCATAAATCTTCTGTAAAGATTTCAGTCATTTTCTTTAAAGATGTGCTGATGACAAAATTGATTGGCAAACTATTTTGGTTTGTGCTTGGAGAACGTATTGCGTAAATCACATCAAAGTACAACATTGTGGTGCTCAAGGTGGTATACAGTGATTCAGAGAACAAGGAAGCAGGAATGATAAAGCCCAATTCTGCTGCACACTGCAGACTTTGTCTATCCATTCAATCTGGACAAACAGATACAGAGACCTTTGTGTAACAAAATATTGTGCGTATAAAATCCCCAATCTCAAATTGAATCAAATGAATCTATGTGATATGGAGACATGGAATCATTATGGCAAAGAAAAAGACCATTTGTCCCATTGAGTCAATGTAGGAAGTAGTGGATAGTCGTCCTTGCTTTGGGACAGTATTCTGATTGACCACATTGATTCAGAAGCCATGTGATCTCCCAGGCTTCTTTTTTGTATTTCAAAAATATAGTTTATTCATAAAAATGCCTTTATATGTAAATGGTCACAAATGCAGTTCAGTTTTGTATAGTAGCATATCAAGGAAACAAACGAATATTGGAGTTTGACTCTATCCAACAAACATACCAAAGGCAGTTGAAGGGTCTAGGCCCGAAACGTCAAGTTTTCCTGCTCCTATGATGCTGCTTGACCTGCTGTGTTCATCCAGCCCCATGCTTGTTATCTCGGATTCTCCAGCATCTGCAGTACCTTTTATCTCTGATACCAAAGGCAGTATCTACTCGTGCAAGGTTATATTTATGTAGAATTGAGGCACCAGAAGGGCCCGATAACTGAACAGACCCCCTTTTAACTTCAGCAAAAAGACCTTGGGCAGTGGTCTTTCCCAACTGGGCCTTGGCAGCAGCTGCCCCAAGCTTTCGTGTGTCCCTCAGCACGTTGACCTGGACCTTGTAGTGTGCCAGCTAAAAGCACTGGACTCTTGCCCTCCAAAGGTAGCAACTTTCCATTCAGCCCAAACAGTATTTGTCAATTTAAAAATATGTTTTTTCAGACATTGGAGTTAGTTCTGCAACAGTATAAAATGGACAATGACATGTTGCTAATCAATTTCTCGTCTCTCAATTTTGAGGTGAATAAATGAAAAATTAGTGCGATGTAAATGAGGTACCAATACACTATCACCTACTGTCCACTACCACAGTCAAAGTGTCTTTTCAGCTAAACAGGCCCTGTAGCCATTCCTAATATGCAATTTTAGATCTTAAATTAGTTTAATTGATAACCTGCATTATATGTTAAGTAACATAACATAAATCCACCAAAGATCCTCAGACAGCACCTTCCAAACCTTTGACCACTTCCATCTAGAAGGAACAGGGCAGCAGACATCTGGGAACACCATCACCTCCAAATTCCCCTCCAAGTAGCTCACCATCCTGACTTGGAAATAAATCACCATTCCTTCACTGTCGCTGGGCCAAAATCCTGGGATTCCCTCCCTAATAGCATTGTGGGTCAACCCACAGCAGGAGGACTGCAGCTGTTCAAGAAGGCAGCTCACCACCACCTTCTCCAGGGCAACTAGGGATGGGTAGAAATGCTGGCCCAGCCAGCAATGCCCACAGCCCACAAATGAATAGAAAAAGAAACTTAGTTAAAGCATGGAGTGAAATGTTTTTAACTGAGCAGATATATATTATTTAATCTCCATAGTGTGCCCTTAAACCCCAATGCCTTGAGAATCAGTAATCCTCTCGAATGCTTTACAAGTTGCTGCATTTTGCATTAAAGCAACCTGTCTTCACCGCGGTGTGTTTTTACCCTTTTTTTTACTCAAAATGTACACGTTTACACATCAGAATTGGGCCATTAATCTGCTATTAAGACATAATAAATTCAGATGACAGTATAACAATTTAATGAAAATTCATTACTAATTCTATTTAGAAACAATAGAATGTTTGATGCTCATAATCAATTCAGAGAAACACTTGAAACAGGTCCTGCAGCCAAACAGAATGATTAAGGAAACCAAACTGGAGTCTGTACATGTGTTGGATTTAACGAACTACATACTTCATTTCACAAAATGAATGTTGTCACTTTTGGCCATGTTCAGTAGATGGAATCTCTTCTGACAGTTTTTCATCGGAACATAGGAGCAGGGGAAGTCCACTCCTTGGGCCTGTTCCACCATTTAATGAGATAATGGCTAATGTGTGGCCTAATTCCATTTACTTGACTTTGGCCCATATCCCTTAATATCTTTGCTACCTCCGAAAGGGCCTAACAAGCCACTCAGTTCAAGGGCAATTAGGGATATGCAATTAAGCCAGCCAATGATGTCCAAATCTGAAGAATGAGTAAACAAAAAAACAGAATGAGGTTTCGTTGCTCATGTTTGATCTGATGCCATGAGACTGGTCAGCATTTTCAATTTTAGTTTCAGATCACCAGTATCTGCAGTTCTTTACTTTCTTTAATGCCATGAGATTTAATGGGTTCCGGTGTCAATATTGAGGATTCCTAAGATGATATAATCATCTGTATACCACTATGTCACCATCTCTGCTGGGCCTGTCTTGCTGCTGAGACAAGACATAATCAGGGACGGTGATACCCAGTCTCTTGGTTGGTAGAGTAGGATGTTGTTGGGCGATTACTTGAATAGATTGTGGGACATGCCAGACCTTGCCAGGTGGTCAGGGCTGGATGTACTTTTTTAATCATGCATTGGCCAATGCACATGAAGACCAGATTTCCTTCCTTAAAAGGCATTCGTGAGCCAGATGAGTTTTTACAATGATTGATGATCACATCTCGCTCATCAATACTAGCTTTTTGTTAATTTCACATTTTCAAATAGTTGAAATGATCTGATGTCACCACAGTGCACCTTTGAATTGGTACCACTACTTAATCATCTCCCCTCTGAAATCTCCCTTCAGTAACTGCCTATACAACTTAAAAGTGTTAACACCACAAATGCAAATGAAGTATAACCTTGATAACTAATTTCAGATTGTGTCTTCAAAGTTAATTAGCATGAACATTCTGCCACATTGAGTACTCAGTAGGTTTATTTGCGTCCTATTATAATTATACAGTTCACGTGTTGAATCTAATGATAAGTTAGAGCTAATTAAAATAACACTTCAATAAATATTTTCATTAGATTTAAGCTTTTTAAAATTATTTCTAGAATGCCTTCTATATCTACCGTTCAACGTTATGTTCACGCTTGATGGCTTTTGAATTTGCTGCCCATATCATTTTTCCAGAAAGACCAATCATAAGTTCCTCTATTCTTTTGATGAAAATGTTGAAGAGACCTTCAATGTTTTAAATATTGCAGTGAGAAGTGATTAAAGAGCTGACTGTGCATTATTAATCACTGCTCAATAATGAAACTGATTTTGCTTTTGTAAATATTGGATTCAATTGTGATCCTGATTTTGGACACATTATACTGTGACTTTGTTCATTGCATGAAAAGGCTTTGCTCATTCAGTAAGCTTTCTTCTTTGATAAATCATAACCTTCATGATCGCTTAACTAGACTGGGGCAGGGTTAATGGGGGTAATTTACACACAGTGTAGCTGTTGAGATTACCTCATCACAGTTAAAGCTAATTTAAATTTAAATGGAAGAGTGAAATAATGCAATAGATACTGTAAGTGTGTTAAATTTTCAATGGAATTGAATTGAATTGAATTAGCTTTACTGTTTCACATATATTCAGATGACTACGGTGAAAAATTTACAAGTTGCCACTTACGGTGCCATCTTAAGAGCAAAGGTACCGAGGTACAGTTTCTTCAGTACAGGTTCTTAGGAAAATAAATTAGAAAATAAAGAAATAAAAAATCCAGCATTGCAGGTTGTAGGAATAAATTAGAAAATAGAGAAATAAAATGTTCAGAACAACGGTCCTTCTCACGCAGTCCATGCTAGCACCTAGCCTCCAGTCTGTTCTGGGCTTTACCTTGAGCTTCTCAAGGCCAGGAGACCACTCTGGAATCACCTCAAGACCACAAGTCCACACTGAGGCCATGCCAAGCTAAAAGACCACCAAGTCAGGCAGAGACTGCCACGTCAGGCTGAGAGGAAACCTTGCTGGGTCTGCATTGAGGGCAGGAATCCAAGGCCAGGGGTCCGAGGCCAAGACGCCAAAGTTGACAGTCCAAGCCCATGCTGAGGCAGGGAGTCTGAGGCCAAGAAGAAAGAGAGAAGATAAAGGAAACACAAAAGAGAAAAAAAAGGGAGAGAAAAGTGAAAAAGAAATGGATGGAGTGGACAAGCTCTAGCTGAAGTATCCTACTCTGCTGTCATCTTGGACCCCATGGTCCAACCAGGCTGAGAATGGTGTCACTGCCCTCTAAAATGATGGGGTGGGCAGGGGAAACGTCACTGCCACATTCCTTGTCCAATTAGGCCAAGGTTAACTTCAAAACAGCCTCCTATAGGCTGACCTAAACTGACCTGATTCAGATAGTAGGCTCTTTTAATAAACCCTTTTGGAATCTTCAGAATGTAGAAGATCCAACAGTCATTTTAAAGCACACTAGCATCAACTTAGAACATAGCAAGTCAGGCGGCATCTGGAGGAAAGGATCAGTCAACGTTTCGAGTATTACCCTGTCCTGAAGAAGGGTAATACCCGAAATGTTGAATGCTCCTTTGCTCCAGATGCTGCCTGGCTTGCTGTGTTCTTCCAGCCCCCTATTTGTCTACCTTAGATTCCAGCATCTGCAGCATTTTTGTTTCTAGCATCAACTAGTGGTCTAGTTAAAGAGAGGAGTAGGAGGTATATTCTAAATAAATTTTATTGGGCCATCAAAAGCGGTAGCAAATGCCCTTGGGGCTTCCCCCAAGCAATAAGGAGCCTAATATCCTACCCTTTAATCTCTATCCAAAGATCATTTGGTGGGGAATCCAGATGCAACAGGTTTCCACTCTGTACCTGTTCTCATTAAATTATGCTGCTGGTTAGATATATTAGATAAACACAAAGCCTCCACCCTCTCAACCTCATGGACAGTTCTGCGGTTGTGTTTGCAGGGGTGACCTTTTACCTTGAGAACCTCACTCAGCTCACACTGATGGATTGCCTGGAGCTTGAGGTCTGCTGTACTCCGGCAGGGATACTGTTCTGCTTTAGGGAAGGTTCTAGCTGAGGGGGAAATGCTGATAAATTCCTGAGAGATCAGTTATTGCTGAACTCATTGTATACTCATAGGAAGAAATTAACCTTGCAATTCAAAGCAGAAGTAGGCCCTGCAGTCCATCGAGTCTGCTTGCCATTTGAGGAGATCATGACTGATCTGATAATCCTCATCTCCACTTTCCTGTCTTTCCCCCATAACCCAGGATTCCCCTGCTGGTTAAAAATCTGCCTATCTCAGCCTTGAATAGACTTAGTTGCCCAACGTCAACAGTCCTGCGTGGTAAAGAATTCCACAGATGCACCACGGTCTTAGAAAGAAATTCCTCTTCGTCTCCATCTTAACTATGTGACACCTTATTCTGAAATTATGCCCTCTGGCCGCAGACTTTCCCACAAGGGGAAACAGCCTTTCCGCATCTACCCTCCAAGTCCCCTAAGAATCTTGTATGTTTCAATAAGGTCACCTCTCATTCTTCTAAATTGGGTTGGCACCGTGGGTCAGTGGTTAGCACTGCAGCCTCACTGTGCCAGGGACCCAGGTTTGATTCCAGCCTCGGGCAACTGTCTGTGTGGAGTTTTCACATTCTCCCTGTGTCTGCGCAGGTTTCCTCCGAGTGCTCTGGTTTTGTCCCACAGTCCAAAGATGTGCAGCCTAGGTGGATTGGCCATGCTAAATTGCCTGTAGTGTTGACAGGTATGTGGGTTATAGGGGGAGGGGTCTGGGTGGGATGCTCCAAGGGTCAGTGTGAACTTGTTGGGCCAAAGGACCTGTTCCCACACTGTCAGGATTCGATTCTATTCTAAATTCTAAGGAATGCATGCTCAAACTACTCAACCTATCTTCACAACAGTCTTCCATACCTGGCAACAACCTTCTCTGGATTCCCTCCAATGTCAATATATTTTCCATTTACAAGCTTATTGAGTGTTTTCTGGATTTACACTCATCTAGACAAATGGTGAATATCCCATCATACTCCTGGCTGGTGCCTCATAGATGGTGGACAGGCTTTGGGATGTCATGAGGTGAGTTACTTGCCTCTGACCAGCTCTTTTAGCCACAAATCCCTTCCTTCCCAAAATCCACAAACCTGAATGCCCTGGTCGACCCATTGTCTCCACCTGCTCCTGCCCCACCGAACTCACCTCCACCTACCGAGACTCCATTTTCACCCCCTTGGTCCAGGAACTCCCTACCTATGTCCGTGACACCACCCACACCCTCCACCTCCTCCAGAACTTCCAATTTCCCAGTCCCCAACACTTCATTTTTACTGTGGACGCCTGTCCCTATACACCTGTATTCCCCATGCAGATGGCCTAAAGGCCCTCCGCTTCTTCCTGTTCCGCAGAACTGACCAATCCCCCTCCACTGACACCCTCATCCACTTAGCCGAACTCGTCCTCACCCTCAACAACTTCTCTTTCAATTCCTCCCACTTCCTACAGACAAAGGGAGTGGCCATGGGTACCCGCATGGGCCCAAGCTATGCCTGCCTCTTTGTAGGTTACGTGGAACAATCCCTCTTCCATACCTACACTGGCCCTAAACCCCACCTCTTCCTCCGTTACATTGATGACTGTATCGGCACCGCCTTGTGCTCCCACGAGGAGCTCGAACAGTTCATCCACTTCACCAATACCTTCCACCCCAACCTGAAGTTCACCTGGACCATCTCCAACACTTCTCTCTCCTTCCTGGACCTCTCTGTCTCCATCTCAGGTAACCACCGAGAAACCGATGTCCATTTCAAGCCCACTGACTCCCACAGCTACCTGGAATACACCTCCTCCCACCCACCTTCCTGCAAAAATGCCATCCCCTATTCCCAATTCCTTCGCCTCCGCCGCATCTGCTCCCAGGATGAGGCATTCCACTCCCGCACATCTCAGATGTCCTCATTCTTCAAGGACCGCAACTTCCCCCCCCCGCAGTGGTCGAGAACGCCCTCAACCATGTCTCCCACATTTCCCGCAACTCATCCCTCACACTCCATCCCCGCAATAATAACCAAAAAAGAATCCCCCTCATCCTCACGTACCACCCCACCAACCTCCGGATCGAACGCATCATCCTCCGACACTTCCGCCATCTGCAATCCGACTCCACCACCAAAGGCATTTTTCCCTCCCCACCCTTTGTCTGCTTTCCAGAGGGACCACTCTCTCCGTGACTCCCTTGTCCGCTCCACACTTCCCTCCAGCCCTACCACACCTGGCACTTTTCCCTGCAACCGCAGGAAGTGCTACACCTGCCCCCACACCTCCTCCCTCACCCCAATCCCAGGCCCCAAGAAGACTTTCCACATCAAGCAGATGTTCACCTGCACATCTGCCAATGTGGTATACTGTATCCGCTGTTCCCGATGTGGCCTCCTCTACACCGGGGAAACCAAGCGGAGGCTTGGGGACCGCTTTGCAGAACACCTGCGCTCAGTTCGCAACAAACAACTGCACTTCCCAGTCATGAACCATTTCAACTCCCCCTCCCATTACTCAGATGACATGTCCATCCTGGGCCTCGTGCAATGCCACAATGATGCCACCCGAAGGCTGCAGGAACAGCAAATCATATTCAGCCTGGGAACCCTGCAGCCCAATGGTATCAATGTGGATTTCACAAGCTTCAAAATCTCCCCTCCCCCAACCGCGTCCCAAAACCAGCCCAGCTTGTCCCCGCCTCCCTAACCTGTTTTTCCTCTCACCTATCCCCTCCTCCTACCTCAAGCCCCACCCCCATCTCCTATCTACTAACCTCATCCCGCCCCCTTGACCTGTCCGTCCTCCCTGGACTGACCTATCTCTTCCCTACCCCCCCCCCCCACCTACACTCACCTTTACTGGCTCCATCCCCGCCTCTTCGACTTGAGATAAAAGGTACTGCAGATGCTGGAGAATCCGAGATAACAAGCATGGGGCTGGATGAACACAGCAGGTCAAGCAGCATCATAGGAGCATAGGACTTGTCTGCCTCCTCTCCACCTAACCTCTCCTCTATCCATTTTCTATCCGCCTCCCCCCTCTCCCTATTTATTTCAGAACCCTCTTCCCCTCCCCCATTTCTGATGAAGGGTCTAGGCCCGAAACGTCAAGCTTTCCTGCTCCTATGATGCTGCTTGGCCTGCTGTGTTCATCCAGCCCCACACCTTGTTATCTTGGATTCTCCAGCATCTGCAGTACCTATTATCTCTTTTAGCCACACTGATCAGTTGACTAGTCCAGTCCAGGTTATGGTCAATGGTAACACCCAGGATGTTGATAGTGGATGATTCAATGATAGGGACACCATTTAATTGTTGATTTTGAATATTTGTGATTACAATTACCTAATATAGGTAATCAAAGATTTATTGCAATTTTCTGATAGTTTATTAGGTTTGTTAAGAAGTACCACTATTGATATGATATATTAATCAATTAGATAAAGAAAGTATACAGCAGTGATAATTAGGGATGGTCACTGATAACAGAGGACAAACAAGCCATTGGCACAGAATATTTCAGTCTTGTTAAAGTGGTTGGGCAGTATTCTGCTTTCTATCTGATGTGTTAGGGAATTTTCCCTTGGTCTTCGTCCTCTCCTTCAGGTCTGTCTTCCATCTGTGTGGTGAAAGCTGCTCGAAGAAGGCTGCTGCCTGCATGCTTGATTAAGAACTGCTCCCTGGGTAAACTCCCACCTAATTTGAGTCTACCCTATTCTTAGTCCCTGCGTGGATCCTCGCCCCAGCATGGTTACTCCAGTGTGGAATCTGGCTCCTGAGCTCTTTTGACCACTGTGTGGCCTTTGCAATAAAGATGTGGCTTCTGTAACTTCCTTGTCCCCAACGCGGAATTGGCCTAGTCCCTGAAAACTTCCCAGGTGCCTCCTAGCTTGAGTTTAGCACGTTACGTCATATTTCTAGGGGCAGTTTATTTTCTCTGTGTCAATCAATTGTCTGACCCTTTCAGTAATTGGCTAGATGTTAGATGATTGTCATTCCCTTGCCTACAATCACCTGAGGATTAGTTTACCATTCTTCCTAAGGACAAAAAAATGCTTCTTATTTTCAAAAACAATACACTGACAATAGCAGAGATAAAAGGTACTGCAGATGCTGGAGAATCCGAGATAACAAGCATGGAGCTGGATGAACACAGCAGGTCAAGCAGCATCATAGGAGCAGGAAAACTTTGACAATAGCATTAGTTTGGTGTCAAATGAGTTGTTGATGCTAAAAGTGGGCATTGTGACCTTTTTGTAATTCTCGCCTTTGCTTTCAGATGTAAGAATTTCAGAAAGTTAAATACTGCTCTAATATCTTTTAAATGAAATTTCATGGTACACAGGAAATACGAGGAAAAATGAATTTTTAAGTAACCCCAGTATTCAACACGACGTCAAGGGATAATAGTTAGATTCTTTCTAACAGTTAGATGGCCTCTGCCTGGCATTTGTGTAGTGCAGTTATACTTGGCAATTTTCAGCCTAAGCCTAGATATTAGACAGGCTAGGAGAGAGGGCAAAGAAGTGGCAGACAGAATGCAATGTGGGAAGGTTTGGTTTGATTTGATTTGATTTATTGTTGTCACATGTACCTAAGTACAGTGAAAAGTTTTGTTTTGCAAGCAGCGCAGGCAGATCATAGCAAACAAGGATATACAGATCATAGAGTGCTCAAACAGAGTGAGGCATACAAGGTTACAGCTGCACAGGAGGTATATAAAAGCAAGATCAGCATTACATTTGAAATTTGAGAAGTCCATTCAGCAGTCTAATAACAGCAGGGAAGAAGCTGTTCTTGAACCTATTAGTATGTCTGTTTAAGCTTTTATGTCTTCTGCCTGATGGGACAGTTTGCAAGAGATCATAACTGGGTGGGATAAAAGGTACTGCAGATGCTGGAGAATCCGAGATAACAAGGTGTGGGGCTGGATGAACACAGCAGGTCAAGCAGCATCATAGGAGCAGG